>OY744547.1:70973016-70975516 GCA_963556195.1 Sepiola atlantica
TAACATGTTTACTAACTCAACTGTGACAGGTAAAGGAGAGAACTTTAATGGAATATTCGAATATCTATGGATCTACTTTTCCTTAACAACCCACCATATCAACCCAATATTTCGATGTACTTGCATGACATTTTTCTTTAAATTATCATGCTGAGGAAATCTTACAATAAAGACGAAACGTTGGTGAATACATAAAAAATATCTCTTGGTGTTTCCTTTTTCATTTCCCATATATATATATATATATATATATATATATATATATATATATATATATATATATATATATATATATATATATATATAAGACAGTTCATATTATATTCCAATAACCATGGTTTATTTCATTACATTTATTTTTATTTTTTCACATTTCCAAACATTTAAAATTTCTGTGAGATATATTTTTAACAGTCCGTTTCATTTGCCTTGTGCCAAACAACATTTGTATGTCAATATCGTCTCTGCAACAACTACAAAATCATCAGAAAAAATTCACAAAGAGTAAAAAGTTTTTGGATTAGAGTGTTCTGAAAACACCTACACTATACATCAGTTTGATTTTAGGACGAAAACAAACGAAGGACCATTTTATACTGTGTGGAATATTTTTGAATATTAGATTGGATCTTACATTGAACTGTAATAAAACTTGATTCGCACCTTATTCTATTCTTTCACTTTATATATATATATATATATATATAGAGAGAGAGAGAGAGATATATATATATATATATATATATATATACATATAAATATATATATATATATATATATATATATACATATATATATATATATATATATATATATATATATCGAGAGAGAGAGAGAGAGAGAAAGAGAGAGAGAGAGAAGGGGGTTGTGTAGTATCAGTGCAGTTCCAACGAGAGAAAAAAGTATATTTAAAGAATTGTGGTTACCAACGCTAGTAAAAAAACTTTTTCAATAATTATTTATTACCTTATCATTTTAACATTTTAAGTTTTTTAAATATAATTTCATAACGCGTTTCGAGCATTTATCGTTTATCCATTATGATCTCTTCAGATGTAAATTCCATTTGATAAAAGTGTTTCATTTGAGAAAACGTTTCATTTTTCTTTCATTTAAAAGTGTCTGTTCCATTTGACAGAAAAAATGTTTGTTCCGTTTGACAGAAAAAAATGCTATCTTGTTGAGATAAAAATATATTCAGTTTGGCCAGTGTTTGATCATTTAAGTACATTTGTGTATTAGGTTTTATTGCTTTAATTGCTGTCGGTCGAATCTGTAAGCAATAAAACCTAATACACAAATGTACTTAATGACCAAACACTGGCCAAACTGAATATATTTTTACTTCAACAAGATAGCATTTTTTTCTGTCAAACGGAACAAACATTTTTCTGTCAAATGGAGCAGACACTTTTAAATGAAAGAAAAATGAAACGTTTTCTCAAATGAAACACTTTTATCAAATGGAATTTACATCTGAAGAGAGCATAATGGATAAACGATAAATGCTCGAAACGCGTTATGAAATTATATTTTAAAAACTTAAAATGTTAAAATGATAAGATAATAAATAATTATTGAAAAAGTTTTTTTACTAGCGTTGGTAACCACAATTCTTTAAATATATATATATATATATATATATATATATATATATATATATATATATATATATAGGGTATTTGAAAATATTTTAATGTATAATTGAATAAAATAAACATAAGGTGCTTCTATATAAATATAGTTCGGATATGTGAGTAAAAACAAAGCGTGTCGGACTAAAGCATTTCAATGAATATTAGTGCGAACACTGGCGAAGCGTATTTTTTTTTACATCATTATTGTAGAAAGTTTTACACACGTAAATAAAAAGAAGAAGAATGGGCTTTGTCTTCTGTTCTATTTCATGACATAACCTATTTGTTGGTAACTTAATGTTTAAACCCGCTATCTAATTGGAAACGATTCCCAACGGACGATTAATTGGACGCAAATTGTTACGTTACTGATGCGAAACAGATAACACGTCGAGAGTGGGCGGAGTTTAGGGCGGAGCTTATGGGGGACTTGGTTCAGTCATGTTTGATAAATACCACTAGTCTTCATAATAATTTGATAATAACCAGACAGCCAAACATACACACACACACAAATATATTTATATATGTGAATTAAAAGACATTTTGATATATATATATATATATATATATATATATATATATATATATATATATATATATATATATCACAGACGTGGTGAAAAAAAATATATATATATAGCATAATATGAAATGAAGTAATAAATTAAGGTGCGAATCAAATTTTATTAGAATTCGAATATTAGAATATATATATATATTGTGTGTGTGTATTTAGGCAGCATTTTCTCATTTATGCAAACATTGTTAAAAATAACAGAATTCGTCTGTTTAATCATACCTTTTTTTATTTTGCAATTTGTATGGTCTTTTTTCTATTAAAATCAAAAAAATTAATAAAT
>OY744547.1:70983016-71013016 GCA_963556195.1 Sepiola atlantica
CGCAAAGAGAGAAAGAGAGAGGGGGATAGAGAAAGCTAGAGAGAGTGAAAATAGAGGGGGGGTGAAGGGGGAGATGCGAATGCTTTACGGCAGTTCAAACGACTTAAACTGGATTTTCTTGACTTTGGTTAAAAGCCAGTACGAGATAGCATAGCACAATATCTTTTAGGCTGTGGGCGATCTCTCTCTCTCTCTCTCTCTCTCTCTCTCTCTCTCTCTCTCTCTCTCATTTATCTCGCTCTCGCACGCGCGCGCTCGTACTCTATTGCTCCCATTCTTTGTCTTTCTTTCTTTCTATCCTGCTCCCCCATTCTATCCTTCTCGTTCTCTTTCTCTTTCCTTCCGTTTCTCTCTCGCGCTTTCTCTCTCTCTCTCTCTCTCTCTCCTTCTCTCTCTATATATACACTGTTTTCTTTACCTTTGTCTCTCTTTCTCTCATGCACGTACACCAACTTTCTCTCTCTTTCTCTCGCTCAACCTATCTCTCTCTTTCTCGCTCTCTTTCTATCTCCCTCTCCCTCGTTCTCCTTAGTTTTCCCATCCTTTTTCTAGTTCTCTCCGCCATTCTCTCTTTCTTTCTCACTCTCGTTCTCTCTCTATTTCTCTTTCACTTTCTCTCTTACAAACATACATACACACACACACTCTCTCTCTCCTTCTCACCCATTATCTCTCATTCTCTCTCTCTCTCTCTCTCTCTCTCTCTCTCTCTCTCTCTCTCTCTCTCTCTCCGTGACCAACCACTGCCAACAAAAGCTTTTAGTTTGTTAGTAGCCATATTTCAAGAGAAAGATAAGAAGCTCAGATCCATTCTTAAGACGCGTCCATTTAATCTGCGCGTTTAACGATGGAAAATGCAATTTGGAAACGTTTCAGACACTATCGGACCATCGGAACGACAGACTATACAAAACGCTATTTCAAATGTAAGCGTGACAGACCATCAGACAGATCCTCTGGGTAACAGACAGACCAACAAAAAATCCATTTCAATTTTGAACCTGACAAACTGACCGACGAACGGAGACTCTTATTGAGATTCTTGGACGCATCTCAAATTAAAGTCTTCATTACACTCTATTTCGAAGTATAGACTGGTAAACAGACAGACAGACAGACAGACAGAAAGACAGAGACAGACAGACAGACAGAGACAGGCAGACAGATCGACAGTTAGACAGACAGAGGCAGACAGACAGACACAGACAGACAGACAGAGACAGAGACAGAGAGAGACAGACCGACAGAGAGACAGACAGACAGACAGACAGAGACAGACAGACAGACAGACAGACAGAGACAGACAGATCGACAGTTAGACAGACGGAGACAGACAGACAGACAGACAGAGACAGACAGAGACAGACAGACAGTGACAGACAGACAGACAGACAGAGACAGACAGATCGACAGTTAGACAGACGGAGACAGACAGACAGACAGAGACAGACAGACAGACAGACAGACAAACCGACAGACAGACAGACAGACAGACAGACAGACAGACAGACAGACAGACAGATAAACGTGAGCTTTTCAATGGGTTGACCAAAAAAGTTCGTTCGTTTTTCGAATGTGATCGTTTTATATTCCTATTCTTCAAATGCTTCATTTGGTGTAGCGAGTATGTTGACGTCAGTGTTCAATAAGCCTCCGAGCAGAAGACGTTTTTACATTTTCGCTTGTATTTCAAGCCTTAAAATTGAAGATTAAGCAGACCACTATCAACATCTGATGCATTTTTACTACAGAAAAGGAAAGAAATCAACAGAAACCTGCATAAACATATGCCATCTGTATGGGGAGAATTCTGTTACAGAACGGGTGTGCCAGAAATGGTTGGATCCATTCCAAAAAGAACATTTTTCAGTGAAAGATGCTCCTCGCTTTGGACGGCTAAACATGATCGAAAGTGATCGAGTGACAGCTGTAGTTGAACACGGTTGCCGTTTGACAATCAGACAAATCGCAGACATTCTCAAGATTTCCAAATCGAGCGTGGAAAGAGAATTGCATAAACTCGGTTATGTTTCTAAACTTGATGCTTAGGTTCCTCCTTCCGCGTTTGCATGCTCTCGTTCCATCTGCCATGACTATAATTCAGTCATGGCAGATGGAACGAAAGCATGCTACCCCCGTGGGTTTAATAAAGGGTTCCGTTCGAAATTCCGTCCAGATTCCCGAGTTCAACAGAAAGATTCCCGAGTTCGACAAGGTACACCTGAAGAAGGTCGGAGGTTACATCGGCCGAAACGTTGTAATAAAAACACCCAAGATGAGAACAGTAGTCCGAATATACCAAATTCTACAAAAAAAATGCTACTTCACCAACACAGTGCACCATGTCACAAGTTGATCACAACGATGGCAAAAGTAAATGAATTGCGCTTCAAATTGTTTCCTCGCCCACCCTACTCTCCAGATCTGGAATCAAGTGACTACTGGCTGTTTGCAGACTTCAAAATAATGCTCCAGACAAAGAGATTGAAGAATTGATATCGAAAACTATGGCATATTTTGAGACCAAAGACAAATCGTTCTATAAAAAAGCATAAAATTGTTAGAGAAGCGTTGGAATCAGTGTATACGTCTAGAAAGAGACTATGTTTATGAATAAAGGCAATTTTTTTAACATAATACATCCCAAACAATGCAGGCCGCCACTGTAAACGTAAGGGGCTACTTAAATTTCCTGATAGTTGTTTTTTTTTACTAGTTAGGTCTGGGACTTATTGAATCATGTGTTGTATATGAAAAAAAAACCTTAGGGAAACAAACGTTGATTACCTCAGGTTTAGTAAAACTAATAGATATCAGTCTATCAATACCTATGCATCTACCTATAAATATCTAAACTGGTACTACACAATCTTCCCATTCAATCGTCTATCATAAATCAATCATTCGAGGCGAATGAAACTCTTGTGAAATATACTCTATGAAAATGTGACCTCATCGAGAAACGCTGAATTGACAGAAAACCTAATGAAATCAAAAATCACTCGCAATTCTTTTCTGATTAGTGGAAAACTTGTTATCAGGGGAAATAGATTCCTTTTTCAATCTGGCAAATAAGTTTACAATCACGACAGACAGAATAAATCGATCAGTGGCGAAACAATTCGATTAGAACAATATGTTTGCTGTCATTTGGTAGGCGCCTGCCATAGTGCAACGATGAACAGGCGTTGTGTATTCGCCCGGCTGATAACTATTACGCCATTCTATTTTCTTTTACAGGGTTTATTCTATCTATCTATCTATCTATCTATCTATCTATCTATCTATCTATCTATCTATCTATCTATCAACTTTCATAGCTATCAATATATGAATGTCTCTCTCTCTCTCTCTCTCTCTCTCTATCTATCTATCTATCTATCTATCTATCTATTTATCTATCTATCTATCTTCATAGCTATCAATATATATATATATATATATATATATCTATCAACTTTCATAGCTATTAATATATGTATGTATGTATCTCTCTCTCTCTCTATCTCTCTCTCTCTCTCTCTCTCTCTCTATATATATATATATATATATATATATATATATATATATATATATATATATATATATATATATATCTTCATAGCTATCATTAACGAAAAACGAATTGCATATTCTCTCCGGAGAGCTTCGTCACATGACTGAAAACAGTACTTCCGCCCAGGGGTTAGGGTTAGGGTCAGGGTTAGGGTTATGGGGCGTCTGTTCCGTTGTGTCAACCGATGTGTAGATTAGCAGGCTTTACTTAAGTATTGGGGTTAGGGTTAGGGTTAGGATTAGCAGGCTTTACTAAAGTAGTGGGGTTAGGGTTATGGTTAGGATTATCAGGTTTTACTAAAGTATTGGGTTGACTAAAAAGTGCGTTAATTTTTTTTTAATCATATATTAATGCAGTTCATTTTCCACGCTCGATTTGGAAATCTTGAAGAATGTCTGCGATTTGTCTGGTTGTCAAACTACAATCTTGTTCAACTACGGCTTTAATTTTGGTCACTGTCGATCATCTTTAGTCGGCCAGAGCGAGGAGAATCTTACATTGAAAATTTTTCGTTTTGGGGAATCGAGCAAACCATTTCTGGCACACCCGTTCTGTAACAGCATTCTCCTCATACACACGACATATCTTTATGCAGGTTTCTGTAGCTTCCCCCCTTTTTTTGTAGTGAAACGCATCAGATGTCGATAGTGCTCTGCTTGATCTTCCATTTCAAGGCCTGAAATACAAGCAAAAATGTAAAGACTCCTCTGCTCGGAGGCTTATTACACACTGACGTAAACATACTCGCTACACCAAATACAGGAGTTGAAGAATAGGAATATAAAACGATTTTAGTAGGCCGGAAAGATGACATTCAAAAAACGAATAAACTTTTTAGGCCAATTCAATATACAATTGCTTCTATTAATGTATTATTTTACACTGTTTCAATGCTCAATTCAGTGTGATACTATTCTCTTATGCATTACCTCCTTTTTGTGAGAGGAGGTAGTGTAGCATCTGTTCTATTGTCATGAAACCATCCTTTCAGGCATTTCCTCCTCTTTTGGGGTGGGGATGTAGCATACGTCAACAAGAATCCTTTTTTTGTGTGTACTTTTATTCCCCCAAAACAAGGTACATTGCCACTGAGATGTAAGGAGCTATTGTGAACTAGAGGCCAGATTTATAAGAACATCCTGTGGGGTTGTTCACATTACATTTAAATTTCTTGCTAAATGAAACTTCAGAGCTGCATTTTTTTACTGTGAGGTTTCACCATCCTCCCACATACAACGACTGGCATTCCCAAATGGTCACCCATTTGGTACTGGCGAGGCTTAACGTTGCTTAACTCATGTTATTAAATGAGAACCGGTGTGTCACCGTGATTATGACTTATATTTTATTGTTATATATACCATCAATTATATGATTTCTTAACTTTGACATTAGTTGATAAAGCAGCAGTGACCCGGGTAACAAGGCTCTGGTGAAAATAGAGGTAGATTCGACATCAGGATCCGTCGTCATCTAGTCCTCTGCGCCTCTGTGTGCGATAAGCAAAAGAACCGTAAATCCAGGAAGCGAGGATAACAACTTTTCTTCAATCGCAATTCCCATTCTTTTCTGTGTTCTAGTGAAAACTTTTCCCGACTTCGTATGCAACCGTTGGATCTTGATGCTCTGGGTGTTGAAGAAAATATCAGCAATATTCCATGTATAACGAATAACTGCTGCCAACGAGAAGAACTTCATGTAGATCAGGCACAACCAGAACCGCTATCAGCATTCGTTCCCCTTTGATTTCATCAGGAAATTCACAAACTGTGACATATATGTTGAGAAATTCTTCCCGCGTAACTAAAAATAATAAGACTTCTTGCTTCTATAAAAAAATTAATCTACAAGCAATTGCAGTTACGGCATAAGTTGTCCTAACTAAGGTTGACATGCCGTAAAACCAAATTATCAACCACGTCTATCGATCGATCTATCAATATATGCCAACCAGTGCTATCGAATCTCTCCGTATACAACTCAATCAGTGGCGATGCAATTCGATTAGCCGATATTTTTCGATCTATTTGTGGACGTCTGCTGTAGTACAACAATGGATAAACGTTTCGCATTCAACAAGGATGCAAAACTACCGCTATTCTCCTGGTGTTGTCCGTGTGAAGATACATTGTTGGTCGGAAATGATATTATGTTTACAATTTCTGCCTTGAAAGAAACGTTTAAATTACAATTTGAAATATAGGGGTAAGTAATAAAAAAAACTGTTAACGTGGTAGTGTTTTCTTTAAAAGATCTGCTTAAAGTTGCGCTTCTCACAGACATCTGTGAAACGGAAAATGACTTCATCGAATCGAAAGGAATTCGTTGTGTTTTTAATTATTGTAAATCTTGATATACCAATAAAAATAATTATTTTACTTAAACCTTCTTTTTAAAAGATTTTTCACTGAGATACCTTTTATCTTTTTTGTGTAGTATCTGTTCCGATGGATACTACACCCTATAGACCGGTATCGTCTTGGCCTTCGGGGCTTGATTTACGCCGGTCTATGGGTTTGTCCTGTGCAGTTCTAGGAGGTCGACCCTCCAGGCTTTGCCTTCTCACCCTTTGAGAAGGGGTTAGTTTATTGCTAATCGCCTGAAGCGCCCCTACCAGGGAATGCCGACGGGGCTGCCCAGGCAATTTTTAAAGGTCATAAGTGCTCTTCCTCTAGGGTGCTGACTTATCAAATCCCACTTTCCAACCTTGTGTCACATTTTACTCTGTGGGAGGTAGATAAATACCTACCTTTTATCTTTTTTAAATTTTAGTTTTGTTTTATGAAATGAAGATTATTTTAAAATGCATTTCGTTTCTTTAGGTTTTAATTCTAATTTATTATTATTATTATTATTATTATTATTATTATTATTATTATTATTATAACGTTATTTCTTATTAATATTCGTAGATTTACGTTCAGGATGTGTCCCATATCTCTATATGGGGGGGGGGTCGATCGATTTCTCTGTAACGTTTCAGTTTCATACAGCATTATCTTTAGTCTGTCAAGTTTGAGTTTGAAACAGCATTTTCTTTGGTCTGTCAAGTTTCAGTTTGATACAGCATTTTCTTTGGTCTGTCAAGTTTCAGTTTCATACAGCATTTTCTTTAGTCTGTCAAGTTTGAGTTTGAAACAGCATTTTCTTTAGTCTGTCAAGTTTGAGTTTGAAACAGCATTTTCTTTGGTCTGTCAAGTTTCAGTTTGATACAGCATTTTCTTTGGTCTGTCAAGTTTCAGCTTCATACAGCATTTTCTTTGGTCTGTCAAGTTTCAGTTTGATACAGCATTTTCTTTGGTCTGTCAAGTTTCAGTTTCATACAGCATTTTCTTTAGTCTGTCAAGTTTGAGTTTGAAACAGCATTTTCTTTGGTCTGTCAAGTTTCAGTTTGAAGCAGCATTTTCTTTGGTCTGTCAAGTTTGAGTTTGAAACAGCATTTTCTTTGGTCTGTCAAGTTTCAGTTTGAAACAGCATTTTCTTTGGTCTGTCAAGTTTCAGTTTGAAGCAGCATTTTCTTTGGTCTGTCAAGTTTCAGTTTGAAACAGCATTTTCTTTGGTCTGTCAAGTTTCAGTTTGAAGCAGCATTTTCTTTGGTCTGTCCGTAAAGTTCGACCTTAAACGCGTGTATTGGATGGACGCATCTTATGGATACCCGTTCGTGTTGTTACATATAGAAAGATAAAGAAGTAACTCGCAGGACGTATGTCGGATTACTTTCTACGTTCGGACTGATCATTTTAGCCAGGAGGCGCGACTTGAAAAGCGAACATGAAAACCATTTTGAAATTTTCATTTCACCAAATTAACAGACAGTATCAGGAGCTCGGAAACCAAAGGAAAATTGAGAAGAAAAAAATGTCGCTGGTAGGAAATGTAATTTGAAAAATGAAAGCTAAAAAAAAGACTGAGGAGAAAGTTTTCCAAAATGAAAAAGCTAACAAAAATCTGTCGTGATGGCGGCAGCGGTAATTTTGAGACGCGTCTTGAAACTCATTGAAACGTATTAGATGCTAACTCGTGTATCGGTGACAATCCGCTTTGCTTTTTATTGTTTGTATATGTTTCAATTTGCGTGTTGCAGTTTTAATAATTAAGTAGTACTGCATACGTATATATATATATATATATATATATATATATATATATATATATATATATATATATATATATATATATATATAGGCAGCATCTTCTCTTGCAAGCAAGTATTGTTGAATATAAGAGACAACTCATGTCTAGATATCCTTTGGTAGATTCTTTCAATAGTCCGATCTTAGTTTCGGAGGGGAATTGGCTGATAGTTTAGAGTTGTCTCCCAAGTACTTTCAGACCCATCCGGGTCCATCTTCAGGGGAATGAGATTAATCAGGTACAGACCATGTGTTAGTATTAAAGAAGGTTTATAAGAGCAGGAATTATGTAATAAGTACGAAATAATATTTAGAACTATAGACATTTCAGTATATTATTACTGATATTAATGGTAATTCTATTAATTAGGGTTTTTTTTTGTTTTTATATATAGGGCTTCTAATATATGGAGTTTTTGTTTGTTAGTACTATATTCTATGATGTTTGTATTTTCTACTAAGAGTTTTCTGGATTCCGATCGGAGGCAGGAGATGTCGTTAGTTAAGTGTTGGGCTATGGCGCTAGTATCAGACAAATGCATCGTCAATCTTCTCGACAAAGTCGTGGTAGTCAAACCTATGTATGTTTTTTTTCTAACACATGGTCTGTACCTAATTAACCTCATTCCCCTGAAGATGGACTCGGATGGGTCTGAAAGTACTTGGGAGACAAATATAAACTATGGCAAATTCTACAAAAAATGGCTGGGCAGCCACGTCGGCATTCCCCGGTAGGGGCGCCTCAGGCGATTAGCAATAAACTAACCCCTTCTCAAAAAGTGAGAAGGCAAAGCCTGGGAGGGTGGGCCTCCTATAACTGCACAGGACAATCCTTAAGACTGGTGGAATCAAGGCCCGAAGGTCAAGACAGTACCGGTCTATAGGGTGTAGTATCTATCAGAACAGATAATACACTGTTTGGGCTTAATATATATATATATATATATATATATATATATATATATATATATATATATATATATATATATATATATATATATATATATACCTGATTAACCTCATTCTCCAGAAGATGGACCCAGATGGGTCCGAAAGTACTTGGGAGACAAACTATGGCAAATTCATCATCCAATTACCATGATTCGGACTTTTGAAAGGATCTACCAAAGGATATCTAGACATGAGTTGTCTCTTATATTCAACAATACTTGCCTTCAAGAGAAGATTCTGCCTAGATATATAGAGTAGAGGGTAATGCAGCATCAGTGCAGTTCCAACGAGAGAAAAATGTATATTTAAAGAAGTGAGGCTACCAACATTTGTAAAAAAACTATTTCAACCATTGTTTGTTATTTTATTATTTTATAATTTGATAATTTTATGATTTTATAACGCGTTTCGAGCATTTGTTTGCTTGCTCTCATCAGATATATATATTTCATTTGGAACCTTGCCTATAGCTGAGTGACAGTCTGTTTTTAATATCTCCAAATACAATATTTATCTGATGAGAGCAAGCAAGAAAAGCTAGAAACGCGTTATAAAATCATAAAATAACAAACAATGGTTAACAGAAGTTTTTTACAAATGTTGGTAGCCTCACTTCTTTAAATATATATATATATATATATATATATATATATATATATATATATATATATATATACAAATAATAAACAAATAACCTAATTATTAAAAATAACACTGTCAATACAACTCTCAGCCAAACTAACGTTATATACATGTTCTCATGCCCTTTTAAGGAATGTCTCCCTACAACCCAAACAGAACAAATACATAACACCTATATTGGCCACACTACAACAACTCTCTCTCGACGCCTAACTTACCATTTATCCGATACCAGCGCCATCCATTACTACACATAACAAAAGACTACAGTCGGCCGATATACGGAAAATATTAATATCTAACACGAAAATAATACACAAAAATAACTGCACAAACAGACTTAAAATACTAGAAGCAATGTTCATTAAAACTAAACAGCCTAACATTAACAAAATGGCTTTCAACACAGGTACCAACATATTAAAAGTATTCCATAATTAAATGGAAAGTAAGTAAAAACAAAATAAATAAATAAATAAATAATAGTAATAATAGTAATAGGAATAAATAATAATACATAAATAAATAATAGCAAAAATAAGAACTAACAAAATAAATAAGTAAACAATAAAACCAAACACACAAACGATAGAATAAAATGAACTCAACCACACACCCTCTACTCTCTTTCATTCGGCTGTAGCGATAACTATAAAACACTAACTCCAGTCTTCTTATTTAAATTAAAAAAACAAACAAAACCCTAATCCTGAAGATGACTACGAAAATCGAAAGCGCTCGAGAAAATGGCCGAATTAAAAACTATCGGCGAAGTACTATACGGATTGCCACCTGAAACCAGAAAGATGGCTCGACGGTTTGAGAACCTCACGAGGAAAATATACAAACGTGAAAGTTCCGTGATGTCAACAACGCTTGCTTATATATATATATATATATATATATATATATATATATATATATATATATATATATATATAACAGTATTTACAAAGAAATATTAAATTATTTATATATACATACGCCGGCGTTTTGAGCTTACGCTTTTTTTCAGTGGAGTAAGCGATAATTCCAGACGGTCATAAGACGCGAACCCGGTACACAGGCTCAACCAAGACCCCGTACGCTTTTGCTCTATCCTCGCGGCCATCGGACATTATCTGATACGGGAGAAATTAAGTTATATTTATGCGTAAATGAAGCGGACTGTAAACATCGGACTATCTAAATGGTTCAACGAACCTAATCGGAACTTCGTGACAGTCTGTTTTTTTTAGTATATCCCAACAGTACTCAACTTTAATTTTTTAAAGGGGTTTACAACACACACACATATGGAGAGTTTGAATTTCCTACTAGACACTATACTCGAGTGTCTTCAGTCTCTCTGTACAGGGGTTGATCAAGACAGCCTGACATAAGATACTTACCCCCTACAAGTAAACCCTGACATACAACGGAATGGTGCACCTTTTCCTAGTGATGTTACCTCAGGTAACAGCACTTAGCTGAATACTCCACCAGACTAGAGAAAACTGGGCAATTGGGGTGAGGAAAATTAATGTTCTTCACTTTTTTACTTCTTGAAAATGTCGGAGGGTCGAAATAAATTATCGCACAGGTGATTATGTGATTATGTGATTCCGTGTTACCTTATTTCATTTTATTCTTGCTCTGTTTATTACATTGAGCTCTCATACCCGGATTTCGTTCTGGAATTTATTTCAGTCTTACACTATATATATATATATATATATATATATATATATATATATATATATATATATATATATATATATATATATATGAAATTAAAAATGGAACAGTGGAAGACCCATAAGCTCAACGTTTCGCCCGATGTGATGTGGGCTTTTTCAAGAGCGGATGAAAAGTGTGCTAAAATGATAAAAGACACACACATATATATATATATATATATATATATATATATATATATATATATATATATATATATATATATATATATATACGTTTATGTTTTTTGTCTTTTAATGGAAGTGGGGTCTGATCAACTCTGCTGGGAAGCCATGAAATTTAATACTGTCTTGTTTTTAAATTCCTGTAACAGTTTTTCATGGTAAACAACTGATGATCCTATAAATAATGTTAGAAGCAAACTAATATAATAACTGAAAAAGTTAAATTGACTTACATGAGTGATTTTCCACTGAACGACTTGGGACTTCAGGTTTGTTTTTTGTTTTTTGTTTTTTAATATAGTTTTAATGGTTGAGAAACTTCCAAGACTATATATATATATATTGATGATAAGTGGTTGGGGATTGAGGGATAAAACGATGTCGTTCTTTTTGTTGTTGTTATAATACATAGGTACTCACAAGAGAACCCATGAGAAGGTTGCCAACCTTCATCCTGAAAATGCTACTATATAACCGGCTGCCCCAAGCCCTGAACGCCGAGTCGTCATTCGGTGCGTCAGTATCCACTTCACCTCCTCCACATTCCAGTCTAACCCTAACCTTAACCCTAACCCTTACCCTAACCCTAACACACATACCGGTCCCACATAATGCAGTTGGAGTGCAGCTGCCTCATCAGAATTAAAAGTTTACCGTTAAACAGTGAAAAGCAAATTAGTAGCTCTAATTTTCTGGATTCGATTTCAATTTTGCCAAAATCCGAACCGCCAATGTAAGTATTACTTATATCGACTTCAAGTTTGCGCGCTTCCTTGATTGGTTGTGTAATTAACTGCGTTGTTGTTGCTGTAAGTTAAAACTATTTAATTGGCGGGAAAATGTTTAACTAAATTTTTAATTGGCCGACCATTGGAATATTCTGCAATCTCCAACTGGTGCTCAATGAGGTTTGGGATATTTCAATGATTTCGTTGACTTAATTAACTCACTTTCTGTTGAGAGCCGCTTGGAAGGGGATAGATGGAAGGAAGTGACTATAAGCATTTATGACCAACTGACATTATAGCTGTCTTTTGTAGTATCTGAGATTGAACTAAGTCCTGCATGCAATTATAAGCACAAGATGCATATCTAAATTACTATTTCATATATATATATATATATATATATATATATATATATATATATATATATATATATATATATATATATATATAAATTACTATTTCATATATATAAATTACTATTTCATATATATAAAACATGACTCGTGTTCCGGAGTTCGAGTCCTGCAACTGGTATAAATAATCATCTCTACACTGACAATTCCCGCAAGGATGAAACGCATACATATTTAGAGAAAAACACATATAAATAATTATTTGTCGCCCCCAAATCTAGGCTGGGCACTGTAGCGAGTTGTATTAACACAGCCATCGTTGTAGCTCTAATGTACGATCTTTCGGCAGTCGAACAGTTTTGACGGTGGCTGATTTATCAGGTTGTTGATAGTGGCAGTGTGGGCTAATGCGTCGGAATTTGAGTTAAAAACATGACTCGTGTTCTGGGGTTCAAGCCCTGCGATTGGTATGAATAAGCATCTCTACACTGACGATTCCCGTAAGGATGAAACGTGTACGTATATAGATTTAAAAAATCATAATTATATATTACGTATATATATTTTTTAGTATTAACTTCAAAAACTGCTCAATACATGAGTAGAATTTAGTAGTAATATAAAAATACTTATGGCTAGTAAGCTACACCGAAATGTGTTTGTTTCATTCCCGAGGGAAATCATCAGGTTAATTACATATATCTACATTCTACGAACGTTTTTATATTTAAGCTGTGTCTAATCCAGTTTCCAACTAATTAAAACCTGTTAGCTGATGATTTTCCCCGACAATGAAACACAAACGTTTCTGTGTAGTTCACAGGACATATTTGTAAACTACTAGTTTCTTTTTTTCCTTCTCCGCGCTTCGATCCCTAATATTGTCGGAAGAATTTGTGAATATCGGGTGTACGGGAAATGTTACCTAGCAGGAATCAAAAAGTACATAACACAGACACGCACCTGACCGGAAAAAAAACGATTGATTGACACGGAAACACAGCTCTTCGGAACTATAATAATTATTGATTGATTCAAAAACACCTGAAAATGTTATCTTTATCCACAAAGGTTAGCTGCAGACAGGAATATCCCTGTCGCTAAATAAACACCCTAGGAACGTGGCTACATTGACAGCGACGGCAAAATCCCAGAATAGGTGTTTACAGGTGGATATGTGCGTGTCCTAAATCATTATATAAATTCATTCGGAATTGAGATCGGAAAGTCGACCGACGATCAATTTCCAGGAAACCACTTCCGTCGCTTCTTGCGCGTGTTTCGTCTTTCTCACTAACCCACACTCGTTCACCGCCACCGACAATAAAAATATGTCATTGTATTTTTATACATCAGTGTTTTTCGTCATTTTTTAAAGCACAGCAGAAATACAATATCATCAGACACACACACTACAGAAGCAATGTCGTTACACAACGCTGGCGAAAAGAATTGTTTAGCCGTATTGCTACATATGGAAAGGAGATAAGGAGAAGATAAGAGGACCCCAGCGCTCAGGGCATCCTTGCTACTCAGTGAAAATATACGGTCTTAGTGACTTTTATTCAGCGGATAAAATCTATTCAAATTGTTTGTTTTCGCGCATTCTTCAACTAAACCACGAATAACTTTGTTTACTTTTCAAATCAATCGACAACTCAGCATATCAAAACATATTCGAATTCCATCAGCGCATTCTTAAGTAAAGTAAATAACTGTACTTAAATTCTGCAGGCCCACGTTTTATAAAACCCCTTCTCTCCATCACCAGAAAAGCGCTGAAGGACGCTACCCAGTGACAAAATCCGCTCTGACTTTTTTCTATTTCCCAACAAGTATCAATTGTTTGTTTTTTATGCGTTCCTTAACTAAAACACAAATGGCAATTGCTTATTTTTTAAGTGAACCGACAACTCACAATCATTCCAAAACATATTTGAATTTCAACTAAAGCGCATTCTGAACTAAATTCCAAACTTAACCTAGATTATGTTCAGCGCTCTCATCACACTCAGACGCAATCTCGTTACGCAACACTGGTCAGCTGTTTACAATAGCGAAAAGAATTGTTCCGCCGTAGTGTTACATATTGAAAAACAAGTCTTCTTGGCAAATAAAAACAACTCTTATCCCGAACCGAATTAACCTAGAGAGATAAAAAGCACAACCGGGTTTCCTTTGCATAATACAAGAAATCCGTGATGACTACATCTTCAGTAGCCAACGGCTAGTCGTTACGTGGCGATCAACAATGACCATTAATTCCGACATGGCAACCTATCGGTACAAGTGCAACTATTTTCCTGGATTTAATGATCTGCGAATAAATCTCGAGGAGATCGCTTACAATGGGATGATTTGCTTTTCCACTTTCTAAGACCATTCAACGAGACAAGGAGTTGGTCAATCTTACATCTATTCAATAATATCATGTATTAATTAATTGCGCGCTCATTTTCAACGTTACTAATTCCGATTGTAGATTATATTGAGGCGTAATTGGGTGATTTTTAGTTTATCTCGGTTGGATTTGTTTATAACTTTACTTTATACTTGCTGTATCGTTTTTCATTTGTGGTGTCGGTCTTACGGCATATCAACCCTTATTTAGAATGAAACAATTGTAGACGATTTTTCTCTGTTTTACGACATACCAACCCTTTTGAATAGTATTGTAGGCCGGAACACAACACTTATTATCACTATTAATTCAAATTTGGGAAAGTTCATTTTTTTTTAAGCGTCTTTAAAATTTAAAACTTAAAGAAAGAGGCAAAGAAGTAATTTTGGGAATTGTGACGTAGATAATGGCGTAGTTTGAGTTACAGACAGACACATAATATATGTCATAATACGTTATATCATCTGATGTTGAATGTTTCATTATCTTAAACTTATACTGTTTTCATTTTCATATTTGGTTTCCACGGTTGTCTCCCTTTTCTAACAAGGAGTTTGTGGTTCACGCCTTTTTTCTCTCGTTTACGCGTTTCGTCCGCCATTTTCTTTGGGTGAACAGTATCAACAATTAATAAACCATAAGTCACGCGCGTTTCGACCATCGAAATGGAAATTCGAGATCGACATTTTGGGATATTTTGTTGGGAGCTGAGGAGGGGGGAGTCTTCCATTGTTTTTATTTTTTTATTGTTTTATTTTTCTGACATTTCAATACTTTTCAGAGGGAGATATTCGATGTCAACAAAACATGTGATGTGACATGAAAAAGAAGAAGAATAACAAGAAGAACAAGAAGAAGAAAAAAAAGAAGAAGGAGGAGGAGGAGGAAAGATAGAAGATTATGAAGAAGGAATAGGAGAAAAAGAAGAAGGAGAGAAAAGATGGAGAGAAGGCGAAAAATGCAAAGAAAATTAAAATAATGAAGAAGAAAGTGGAGAAGGAGAAGTCGATAAGGAAAACAAAGAAAATGAAAAAGAATAACAGAAGAAAAAGGCGAGAAAAATAAGAAAAATAAGAAGGCGAAAATGGAAGGCAAAGAAAATAAAACGGAAGAAGAAGAAGAAGAAGAAGAAGAAGAAGAAGAAGAAGAAGAAGAAGAAGAAGAAGAACAACAACAACAACAACAACAACAACAACAACAGCAACAACAACCAGGTGAGAGAGCTGAAGCGGGTGAAGAATAAATTGAGTAGCAACAAAAAGCTTAAAAGACAAAAGAAAAAACGAAAAACATCAGAAAAAGTAAAGAAACATCCAAGGGAGGCAACTTACGCCTAAGGGAGGCAACTTCGTTACGGAAAAAAAGTGAAAGGATTTTTCCTTTTTTTATTTGCTGCTTCGCGGAATTAAAAGTTCTTCAATTTTTTTTTAATTTTTGTTTTTTTGGCGTTTGTCTTTTGACCGAATGTCAGCGCACCACTTTTACCGGAAGTGAACGGAATTTAATAGATGCCATCACATAGGGGTGAGAGAGGGATTTGTAGTTTGGGGATGGGGGGCACTGCTGTCAGGGTCACAGTGACAACGCCCATCTACGCCGAGGAAGGCGGTTGCAAATAACCGAACCTGTACGATCGCACGAATGAAAATGACAAAACGTTTTTTGATTCGCGAGGACGACACCTTTATTTATTTTTAACTGTTTTCTGCGAAGATGAAAATCTCTCGAAGAAAGAACCAAAAATCGGTTAGAAAGCATGTGCCATTCTGTTATTGATGTGATACATTTCTAAGGATCCTTGCAAGAATCTCGGAAGAAAACAGGAATTTCGAATCCGAATTAAAATGACAGAATCTATAATAATAAAAATCGAATCCGTGTTCAGCGTGTGCGGCTTTTAAGCTAAAGCGTGGTAGTTGTTGTGTAATACGATCGTTGTTAGGGTTAGGGTTAGGGTTAGGGTTAGGGTTAGGGGTTAGGGTTAGGGTTACGGTTAGGGTTAGGGTTAAGGTTAGGATTAGGGTTAAGATATGAATGAATGAATTTTACAGGTTAGGGTTAGGGTTCAGAGTTAGAGTTGGGGTTAGGGTTAGAGTTAAGGGTAAAGGTAAGGGTTAGGATTACAGAATCTATAATAATAAAAATCGAATCCGTGTTCAGCGTATGCGGCTTTTAAGCTAAAGCGTGGTAGTTGTTGTGTAATACGATCGTTGTTAGGGTTAGGGTTAATGTTGGGGGTTAGGGTTAGGGTTAGGGTTAGGGTTAGGGTTAGGGTTAGGGTTAAGGTTAGGATTAAGGTTAGGATTAGGGTTAAGATATGAATGAATGAATTTTACAGGTTAGGGCTAGGATTAAGGGTAAGGGTAAGGGTAAGAGTAAGGGTTAGGATTATGGTTATGATTATGGTTAAGGGTTATGGTTAAGGGTTAAGGTTAGGGTTAGGGTTAGGGTTAGGGGTTAGGATTATGGTTATGGTTATGGTTAAGGGTTAGAGTTAAGGGTTAGGGTTAGGGGTTAGGGTTAAGGGTTAGGGTTAGGGTTATGGTTAAGGGTTAGGATTAGGGTTGAGGGTTAGAGTTAAGGGTTACGGTTAGGGGTTAGTAATTTTATGAATGAAATAAAATATGCAGACTGCCGACCAAACGAAAGTTTGATTTGTCAGCTTAAATGCTATTTCGGTCCAACTTTTAAAATCCGGCCGACATAATATTATCTATTAAGTATAATGCTGAAAATTGCATTCAGATACCATAATGTTGGGTTAGACTTAGGGTTAGGGTTAGGGTTAGGTTAAGATATGATCATTTGGGGGTTAGGGTTAGGTTAAGATAGGATAATTTGGGGGTTATGGATAGGTTAAGATAGGATAATTTTGGGTTTAGGGTTAGGGTTAGGTTAAGATAGGATAATTTGAGGGTTAGGGTTAGGTTAAGATAGGATAATTTGAGGGTTAGGGTTAGGTTAAGATAGGATAATTCGAGGGTTAGGGTTAGGGTTAGGTTAAGATAGGATAATTTGGGGGTTAGGGTTAGGTTCAGATAGGATAATTTGGGGTTAGGGTTAGAGTTAGGTTAAAATAGGATAATTTAGAGTTAGGGTTAGAGTTAGGTTAAAATAGGATAATTTGGGGGTTAGGATTAGGGTTAGGTTAAAATAGGATAATTTGGGGGGTCTTTGTTTCAATTTTAGGTTAAAAACAAACGAGTAACTTTGACTTTTATTGCTCATCCCTAAAGATCGAAAAGTTAATGAACTAAAAAATAAAACAGAACAGACATTAAACTTAAGTTACGTCCATTCAATCTGCGCGTTTTGCGATGAAAATGCTATTTCAAACTGAAGTGTGACAGACCAACAATATAACAGACAGATCATCTAACAACAACAAAGCCGACAAAACAAAAATACACAAAAGAAAACATACGAAAAAAAAGGAAGGAAATCAATTGCAGTACTAACTCTATCAATGACGTCATCATGAATTATAAGCCGAAACTTTGGCAATAACTCAAATCAAAGAATTTCTTGTTAAAAAGTTCAGGCAGTTGGATTCGAAGAAGAATCGAAAATGATAAAAAATAAAATAAAAACGGAAAATACGTTTTTGACAAGAGAGAAACTTCTTTGTTGTCTTCGGTTCGATTTTAGAATTCTCCTGTGGAAGTATTTCCAAGGAAATTTCGGATTTTTTTCATTTTTTTTCTAGTTTTCCGTATTTTTACGTTGCCACACATTTCTTCACCGACGCTACGTTCTTTGAATGTGCCTGCATTTCTCATTTTCGAAACGAAGAATTGTTTGTTCATAAAACATATTCTCATCTTCCCTTTAAGAAAAAATTTCTAAAAAAATCATGATTACGATCTGCTACTTGGAGAACGCTCCGAACCGACAGCCTTGTGCCAATAAAAAGAAATTATATTAAATTGACCTTTAAAACAGTGGAGGGTCATAAAAGTCGAAGAGTATACGAATTGGTCACGAAAGGGTTTCGAATGTCAAGTGAAAACATTCAGTCGCATGCTCAAAAACGGAACTGAACAAAAATTAATCACCCTTTTTGCTCTCCGACATAAGAACACCTAATCCCTAACCCTAACCCTAACCCTAACTTTAACCCTAACCTTAACCCTAACCCTAACCTTAACCCTAACCTTAACCCTAACCCCTAACCCTAATCTCAACCCTAACTCCTAACCCCTAACCCCTAACCCCTAACCCCTAACCCCTAACCCAATCCCTAACCCTAACCCTAACCCTAACCCTAACCCTAACTCCAAACCCCAAACCCTAACGCTAACCCTAACCCTAACCCTTAAACTCCAACCCTTCCCTGATAGTGTCAGAGCTACCCGGCTAACAGGCATCTGGTTAAAATCCAGGAGGAGTCGACATCAGGATCCGTTGTCTTCTCGTTTTCTCTGCCTCTACATGTGACAAGCAAAGAATTGTTCAGCACTGAAACGCTAATCAATGTAGTGAAAGAAGCAACTTTGCTTCTGCGCGTTTCTTTTGTGTGTTCTGAGCAAAACCTTCCCCGACTTCAGATACAACCTCTAAGCCTTGCCGTTCTCAGTGTCGCGGTAACACCTGCAATGATGCAAGTTAACGAATAGCCGCGACCAACGAAGAGGACATAATGCAGACGCGACAATCCTGAGGCACGATCTTCGTGAGCTCCAAGCAGAAATCTGACTCGCCTAACAAACAAACAAACAAAAACAAAAAACAAATCGGACGAAATCAAAAATACGCGCTCCACGGTTTCGCTTCAGCTACGATAAAAACTTTAAAATGTCATTTTGATTTTTCTAATGTTGTTTGGGTAATTACTTCAACATTCCCTTGGAGTATCCAGCCTTCGACATTCTTTAAATTGAATAAACTTAACAAATAAATTTCATGACAGAACATATAAGAACACGGAATACGTATGTCATGTTAAAGATTAACCCATGTGAATAAACCAGTAGGCCATGACGATGGCGACGAAGGCTGATTTTGTTATAAAATGTTACCACTGGTTTCATATGTGATGTTATTAATTTTAGGTTGTTGTGTTTTTATGTAGATAGCTTCGAGTATTTTTTTTTTTTAATTGGTTTCGAAATGTATAAATTTTAAAATGCTATTTTGTTCTGTCATGCCATTCAGCGTCGCCAAGGACTTCCTGGAACAATGCGAAAAACGTTCTATGCGCGTTTCTCCACCGTCTTTTAAAAAATTCTCTTCTTTCTCCAGCTGTTTTGTTCATTTGCTTTTGACACCTGAGGATGATTCGACGAAGAATCGAAAACGTTCGTGAAACCTGTGAAACCTATGGAACATTTATTTATTTAATACAAAAAAAGACCATCAGAAAAATTGCAAAAATAAAAAAGGTATAAGTAAACAGACGAATTCTGCTATTTTTAACAATGTTTGCATAAATGAGAAATGCCGCCTAAATACACAATATATATATATATATATATATATATATATATATATATATATATATATATATATATATATATATGTATGTATACATATATATATATGTATATATATACATATATATATATAAATATATATACATATATATATATATATATATATATATATATATATATATATATATATATATATATATATATATATGAGGAAAAAGAAACAATGTTTCAGACAAAATATAAAAATAAAAATGGAATAAAGGATAAGCAAATCAACAACTAGCAAAAATAAACTCAAAAACACATATTGAACAGTTCTACCAAAATATTTCGATCGTTTATAATACGACCTTCTTCAGTAGGTAGCAGAACTTTAAATTAAAGTTCTGCTACCTACTGAAGAAGGTCGTATCATAAACGATCGAAATATTTTGGTAGAACTGTTTAATATGTATATATATGTATATATATATATATATATGTATATATATATATATATATATATATATATGCTAGCAAATATATGCTCCCTACGGACATTAATTTAAAAAACAAAACAAAAATAATACGACGTTGTTAACTGAAGAGAGGAAGGAGAAAAGGGAGGGAAGGGAAGGGACAAACAAATTAGCCAGCGAGAGAGATAGGTAGAGACAACCAGTCAGTAGCAAGATAGCCACACCCTTCCGCCTTCTTTTCTTCTCGCGAGCGATGTTATGTTTTTCTTAAGTTATCCTTTTTTCAATTAATTTTTTAATTGATTACTATTAATATTGACGAAGATATTGCAGATATGTAGATAAGATAGTACAATAGAATTAGAAATAAGTAACATCAAATATTAATTAATAATGAAGTGCTTAAATAATAAATTTGCAAATTAGACTATCTTATAACTGTCCTTCAATCAGTTGTCTCTACTATATAGAGAGTATTTCAAATTTCTATGTTGTATCATTGATCGGCCTTTGTTCCGATGGATACTACACCCCAAAAACTAGTATCGTCTTGGCCTTCGGGGCTTGATTTACGCCGGTCTATGGGTCTGTCCTGTGCAGTTCTAGGAGGTCCACCCTCCCAGGCTTTGCCTCTCCTCTTTGGGGAGGAGTAAGTTTATTGCTTACTGCCTGAGGCGCCCCTACCGGGGAATGCCGACGGGGCTGCCCAGGCAATTTTTAATGGCCAGAGTGCTCACCTTCTCGGGCGCTGGCTTTTCAAATCCCACTTTCCCGACCCTAGCTTGGGTCACATCTTACCTTGTGGGAGTAAGATAAACCTGGCCTTGTGCCTAACCTCTTGGGGAGGTAAATAAAATGTTGTATCATTGATACACGCCTTAAACTGGTATCGTCTTGGCCTTCGGGGCTTGATTTACGCCAGTCTATGGGTCTGTCCTGTGCAGTTCTAGGAGGTCCACCCTCCCAGGCTTTGTCTCCCCTCTTTGGGGAGGAGTAAGTTTGTTGCTTACTGCCTGAGGCGCCCCTACCGGGGAATGCCGACGGGGCTGCCCAGGCAATTTTTAATGGCCAGAGTGCTCACCTTCTCGGGCGCTGGCTTTTCAAATCCCACTTTCCCGACCCTAGCTTGGGTCACATCTTACTTGTGGGAGTAAGATAAAACTGGCCTTGTGCCTAACCTCTTGGGGAGGTAAATAAAATGTTGTATCATTGATACACGCCTTAAACTGGTATCGTCTTGGCCTTCGGGGCTTGATTTACGCCAGTCTATGGGTCTGTCCTGTGCAGTTCTAGGAGGTCCACCCTCCCAGGCTTTGCCTCTCCTCTTTGGGGAGGAGTAAGTTTGTTGCTTACTGCCTGAGGCGCCCCTACCGGGGAATGCCGACGGGGCTGCCCAGGCAATTTATAATGGCCAGAGTGCTCACCTTCTCGGGCGCTGGCTTTTCAAACCCCACTTTCCGACCCGAGCTTGGGTCACATCTTACTTGTGGGAGTAAGATAAACCTGGCCTTGTGCCTAACCTCCTGGGGAGGTAAATAAAGTGTTGTATCATTGATCGGCCTTTGTTCCGATGGATACTACACCCCAAAAACTGGTATCGTCTTGGCCTTCGGGGCTTGATTTACGCCGGTCTATGGGTCTGTCCTGTGCAGTTCTAGAAGGTCCACCCTCCCAGGCTTTGCCTCCCCTCTTTCGGGAGGAGTAAGTTTATTGCTTACTGCCTGAGGCGCCCCTACCGGGGAATGCCGACGGGGCTGCCCAGGCAATTTTTAATGGCCAGAGTGCTCACCTTCTCGGGCGCTGGCTTTTCAAATCCCACTTTCCCGACCCTAGCTTGGGTCACATCTTACCTTGTGGGAGTAAGATACACCTGGCCTTGTGCCTAACCTCTTGGGGAGGTAAATAAAATGTTGTATCATTGATACACGCCTTAAACTGGTATCGTCTTGGCCTTCGGGGCTTGATTTACGCCGGTCTATGGGTCTGTCCTGTGCAGTTCTAGAAGGTCCACCCTCCCAGGCTTTGCCTCCCCTCTTTGGGGAGGAGTAAGTTTATTGCTTACTGCCTGAGGCGCCCCTACCGGGGAATGCCGACGGGGCTGCCCAGGCAATTTTTAATGGCCAGTGTGCTCACCTTCTCGGGCGCTGGCTTTTCAAACCCCACTTTCCCGACCCGAGCTTGGGTCACATCTTACTTGTGGGAGTAAGATAAAACTGGCCTTGTGCCTAACCTCCTGGGGAGGTAAATAAAATGTTGTATTATTGATTTAAATAACAGTAACCCGTTTTGATTGTAATATATGAGTGATAAATAAATTAACAAAACTTTCGCATTTATTCATTTAGATGTATATAGTATTGATCGCAGTGGCAGGAGTGATTGTTATATTAGTAGTAATACAGTTCAATCGACTGTTATTTATTGCTGTTCTTATATAAAATATGGCAAATAAAATCTCTGGCGAAAAGGCTTGCCCCGGGGTAGGGGTCAGCGGTGCATGCATGTTATAGCCGGGTTTCGGTGAGGGATTGGCTCGTAGGGTATTTGGGTTTTGCTGTAACTTTCTCTCTATTACCCCACCCCGTCTCTCCAAAAGCCGCCGCGCGTTTGACGATCGTGGAATCTGGCTGGCGATTGAGTTTGACCAAAGGTATTAACGCCACCGCTCGCCCTTTGATGCTGATTGACATGTTTGAACATGGAATGAAATTGGTCAGAGGCGGGCACTCAAACCCCGTGATTATGAAAAAGTGATCGTTGGGGCGATGGGGCTTCACAACTGCTCGCATTTATATGAGATCGGCTGTTCGGGTTTCGAATATAGCCGCGAATGCACTTGTTACGTATAGACACGTTGATGCGTTGTAAATAAAGAAAGAGCTGTCTAAGGATGACTATATATATATATACAGGGTCGGGCAGATAAATTGGAACTAATTTAAAATGCTAATATCTTTTTTATTTTTGATCATATGATTACGGGTTTTTTTACTAAGGATCCTTAAACACTTTATTGCAAGATAGCATAATTATATTTACTCAAATTTGTTTTAATATGGCGGAATTAGCACGAAGAATAACTATATGCGAAATGAGACGCGCCGGGAGTCTCCTTCGGACATTGTTAAGAGCACTGGCTATGCAAAAACGACTGTCTATCGGGTTGTGGCTAATTTCGATGTCGAGTGTAAAGTTGGGAGAAGTCGGCACAGTACTCGTAGTGATCGAAAGCGTGCAAACACTTTCCTGGTGGGGCTAAAAAGGTCGATAAAGGCAGACCCAAGTCAGTCGATGTCGAAACTGGCAAAAAAACGCAATGTGAGTCGCAGAACTATCAGCAGAGCAATCAACGAAGACCTTGGGATGAAGTCCTACGTTAGGAGACGCCATAATCTCCTCACTGCCCGTTCAAAAGCTATCAGTGTTGAAAGATTCCTCAAGCTTATCAACCATCTGAAACACAAAGGAGGACATGTGCGCATTTTTATTGATGAGAAAAAGTTCATCGTGGATGAGGTTCCAAATCGCCAGAACACTCGAGTTATTGCCCGTGACCCTTCGGAAGTTCCTCCTGTGATGCAGAGCAAAAATCCTGCTTCTGTGATGGTTTTTGCAGCCGTGGCAAGTGATGGAAAGGTGAAGCCTCCTCATTTCATCGAAGCGGGTCTTAAAATCAATACAGCGGAGTATTTGAACATTCTTAATAATGTTTTATTGCCTTGGATCCGTAGAAACTACAACCCTACGAAAGTCATGCTCATCCAAGACTCGGCACCAGTGCATGGATACAGGAAAGTCCAAGATTTCATGAAGGAGAATCTTCCCTTGTTTGTTCCGAAGGATATTTGGCCCAGCAGCTCTCCAGATCTAAATGTTTGCGACTATTATCTATTCGGCGTCGTCGAGGGACAGACTAATGTCAATCCACACCCAAATATAAACTCATTGAAGACAGCCATTCAACGAGCATTTCGCAATCTCGATCCCAATAAAATAAAGAGGAGCTGTTCACGGTTTCGTCAAAGAATCTCCAAAATAATTGATGCAAAGGGTGCTCATATTGAATAATTTTGTTCAATAGACTGTAATAATTAAATAAATAAATGTTAAAATGATATCTTTCCATATTTAATCCTTTAAATTATGAATTTTGTAAAAATAAAAAAAAGTACCAATTTAGCTGCCCGACCCTGTATATATATATATATTAATTATGTATTACCTACAGACATCGATGTTTCATGCTTACGCAATCTTCAGTGCAGGAAGCTAATTCCCGACGGTCGACGGGCGCAAACTCCGATCACAAATCGCCACTGATTCGCAGTCAGGAGAGTTACCAGTCGGCCACCAGAAATCAGCTTAGAATTTAGGAGGAATTTAACTTTGTAAATACCAAGTCAGCGAGTATTCACAGCAAGCGGTGTAGAGTGATCAACAACAACAAATCGTGTTGGGTCTCGCAATGAAGCTAGTAGTACTGCTTGTCATTAAATATATATATTTATTTATATAATTATTATTTTTATTTATACAGACATGTCTGTATAAATAAAATAAAAAATAAGTATATAATTAAGCTCTATTTGATATTTAGCACTCTTCATAAGCTCAGTTGAAATTCTTTGGAGTTTCTTACCGGGATTGCTATATATATATATATATATATATATATATATATATATATATATATATATATATATATATGTATGTATGTATGTATGTATGTATGAATAATGAATTGATGAAATAGATAAAATATGCATAGTTTACAAGTTTATTAACTAATCAAGTGTTCAAACAAGAAATACACATACAAAATGACCTTTTACCATTCGGCCCATAGTTCGAATCATCTTTGATCTGTTTCAGGACTTAAATGGAGACATTTTTTTCCTCTTAATATTTTTCAAAATTCTTGACTTTAGCATTTTCAAGATATTCACCTCTAATAATCAATTAATATTAAATTGTTAATGGTCAGACCTACGTTGCGCCATTGGTCCTAGCGGAAACATTCTGATAATAACATCCAAAATGCGAACAGTAGTCCGAATAATCCAAATAATACAAATTATCAATCCTCATCTAAATAATTCCGGAACACTATGATAATGTGTTCGTATCTATCTAGAGGGTGTTGCAACAAAATCCGACAAATATAATTTTAAAAAAATTTTTTTAAGATGGGGAGATAATAAGCCAATTACGGTTACCTCCCTTTAATGTCAATGCAAATATAAGCTAAGCGAGTCACCGATTCCAGATTATTGCTATTATTCAGACAGACACAACTATTATTATATATTCTAATTTCTTTGATTTTTAGAGGGAAACCCACAGCGAGTATTTATTGGAGAAGATATAAGATGAATCAATTAATAATAATAAAGGCAAATATCTTAAAAATTTGTTAAAGTTAACTCCCAGAATGCATTAGACGGCATGTTTTAATTTAATCCAAGAAGAAACCCTTATTTTTAATTTTATTTTTTTAATTATTATTTTTTCAGGTCAATTTTTTAATGATATTATCGATAGTACTCCTATTAATTAGCTACCAGTAAAGAGAATAAATAAATATTTTTTAAACACGAACGTCATCCAGAAAGTTATCCACTTCCCCATTCACCATAGATCAAATATGACTGAAGAAAGCCAGTTAGCTGTTTTTAATTATAATTAAAAGTTT
Organism: Sepiola atlantica; assembly: GCA_963556195.1. Taxonomy (NCBI): domain Eukaryota; kingdom Metazoa; phylum Mollusca; class Cephalopoda; order Sepiida; family Sepiolidae; genus Sepiola; species Sepiola atlantica. The sequence continues at coordinate 71,009,264 of OY744547.1, forward strand.
TTTTTAAAAACGACAGTATTTTTTCGCCTGGATCTGCTCTTTCAGCTTGAAACCTAAGGTACTATGTTGATCAGAACTTCTGTAATGTTATATATAAATAAATATTTTATATTAGATCCTATCATGATAGGGAAGTGCTCGATATTGGGGATAGAGCATTGATATAGAAAATAATGGAATAACGAAAAAAGTAACGTTACATACTTTATAAGTCTATTATCAGGTGTTTAAGCTAGGAATATAATAAGATGACCTTTAATTCATGGATTTTCAAAAAATTACTCTTATCCTCATTAGGAAAAATCAATAAATTACTCATCATTAATTTGAAAATACTCAATACTCAATAATATTTAAGGATATGCTTAAAGCAAAAATAGCCCAAAAAGAAAACTTCAATGATGAGAAGAAAGTCAATTGTATCCATGTAGTTTTTTGAAAAAATCTCATTGAAATATGATATTATGTAGTTGAGGGTATTATATATATATATATATATATATATATATATATATATATATATATATATATATATATATATGTATGCAAACCTTGTTAAAATAACAAATTCGTCTGTTTAGTGATTCATAAGTCACTTAGCTATTTTTTTTTGAAATTCTAAAGTTAAAAAATACGGTAATACAAAACAGAAAGTTTATTAAAAAAATTCATTTATGGGAGTTTAAAATTACAGCAAATTTTCAAAATTTCCGCCTTCGTTATGCATCCATAGCTCCATTCTTTTTTGCAAGGAATTTACGAGTCTTTGTAGCATACTTGATTGATTATGGTGTTGTGCGAAGGAGGCTTTCTGTTCACATCACGTTTCCATTGCCTAACAAATAGCAGTAATTAGAAAGTAATATAACAATCATCAAAAGTTCATAGTATGTGTCACTCAATAATTGAATGGAAAATAGTAAGACAGGCCAGTACATGTAGAAACTTAGACGACTCGTGTAGATTATGCCTGAATGAAAAATATGAAATCCTAAATTTTAAAGATCTCCGAAACCTATTAAACTCTAGAAGTGAAATAGCAAACAGCTGTTTACACAGAATTAAATTTACTTTAGGATGATATAAAATAATTTAAATAAATAAATAAAATAAAATTAAATTAAAATAAATAAATAAATAAATAATTTAACAAATAAATAAATAAATAAGTAAAAAAACTGAACAAGTTAAAATTTAAAACCTAAAATAGAAATACAAGAAACCACGTGTTAAAATAAATTCGCCCACTGTATTGACAAAACAAAGGAAACAGGATATAGGAAAATCCATTGTAAACAAAAAATAGGATAGGCATAGGAGCGTCACCAACAAAGCCTTTGTTCGCGGGAAGCCCAACGATTGGCTGAGGGAACAACAAAGAATCTGATTGGTTAACTAGCAAGCCATGTATATAAAAACACCTGACAAAAATAACTCCATGCATTTAGCCTGACGATTCCCCCCGGGGATGAAACACGGGAGCCTCTGTGTAGCTTGATTGCCATATATATGTTCATTGCTTACTATATATATATATATATATATATATATATATATATATATATATATATATATATATATATATATATATATATATATATAGTGTTAAGGAGTATGTTAAAAAAAAACAATAGAATCCTCGATCGTAAACATGCGAGGGCTAAAACCAAATATAATTTTTTTTTTATTTAAAAACTATGCATTACAGATTCAAAACAGAAAAGGCCTACCTGTGTCAATGAAACCATCGTACATCTCTGGAATATGTAATGTATAGCTTTTGAATAAATAATGTATATATATATATATATATATATATATATATATATATATATATATATATATATATATATATATATATATATATATATAATTTGGGAAACTTCCTTTTTTAAGCATCTTAGTATATATAAAACTTAATATTTTTTCAAATTTTGAATTTTGGCTTTTCCTCTGCCAACTTATCTATCTATGTAATTCCTCTGATGATAAGATTTTAATCTTTGAAAAACCTTTTGTTACACCGGCCGTTCTTACACAGGAGAAACTACACCGGTTGTCACTATAAATAGTGCGAGTCACCAGAGACACTGAAGACAAAGCACAGTCTTGTAACTGTCTAGCCAAGAGCTAGTCAGTTTCTTACTTTGTTAATACACTTGTTAAACCAACCCTCGAGTTGACTTCCTTTATTTATTATTTACTGTGGGACAACTTCACAATACCTTTGCTTAAGGAAAGAATAATAAACATATTTTTATTTTTACCGAGTACGCCTTGCATGTATGTCATTCGTACATGTTTATCTCTCTTCTTTCATCTATCTATCTATCTATCTATATATATATATATATATATATATATATATATATATATATATATATATATATAGTGTGTGTGTGTGTGGGTGTGTGGGTGTGTGTGTGTGGTTCAATGCGTTTGAGCGAACCCCGTATATTTAAGGTGTGGCCTACATTTGAAAGAGCAAGATTATTTAACAGCATGAAGAATGAATTATTGAACGCGTATTCTCTTATTCCGGTTTGGCCTGAGCCGAAGTGTAAGTTAGGGAGTGAGGGCGAATCAGTTTCTGATGAATATATATGAGGCGCGCTTGATTCACGCCAACTGCGATTTCAAATCTATTCAATGGCAGAGATGGAGACACGGGATTAGGGGGGGAGGTGGCGCTCTCTCGGCTTGACGAGAAAGCCGCGCTTTTTAGAAATAGATACTCATGTCTCTTTCCATCAATCCACATTAAATGAAATCGAATTAATATACACGTGCAATGATTGTAAAGGATGAGAAGCCGATGACGTCATCGGACACCATTGGCCACTACTGTTACTACTTCCGGTTGCTAATTTACCGGAAGTTGAGAGAAATTAATGGAAATATTACAGAAGTTATCGCTCGCATAAATTCTAATATATTCTTCTATATCTCTGATGTCGGCCTCTTCTTTTTCCTTTCAGCATTCATGACGCTCTTTCCCCATCATTTTTCTACTGGAAACTTTAAATGGCATTTCCCATATATGTATGTATGTATGTATGTATGTATGTATGTATGTATGTATGTATGTATCTATCTATCTATCTATCTATCTATCTATCTATCTAACTAACTAACTCTTTTTCTCCTTCTCTCTCTCTCACTCTCTCTCTCTCATTTCCATCTCTCTAATTCCCCCTCTCTCTCATTTCCCTCTCTCTCATCTCTCTCTTTCTCTTTCTCTCTCTCTCTCTCTCTCTCTCTCTCTCTCTTTCTCTTTCCGTATATAATATATAATATATAAAGTTATCTTACAGGACCAAATAGCTATCCGTCTTACATATTGATATTAGATTCGATCTAGCTTATTTTTTATTGTTTTTTTTTTCATTATACTATGTATTCAGCTCGAATAGATTTTATTCTTATGATAATAATTTTTCCGGCAAAGACACTTTTTACAGTGGATACATTATCTCTTACTCTTACTATACCCAAATATATATATATATATATATATATATATATATATATATAAGGTGAGTCAATGAAAAATAGTTAGACCTGTAAATGGAAACAGATCGATATCTTCAGTTGTTCAGAACAAGGAGCATTTAGTAGATAAAAATATTTATTCTTCTTCTCTTTCAATTGTATTCCTTAAGCACGGCTTTTCAGAGATCAAAATCTTATCATCAGAGGAAGTAGTGATTGATAAGTTGACATATAAGAACAGTCAAAATTCAAAATTTGGAA
>OY744547.1:71018016-71028016 GCA_963556195.1 Sepiola atlantica
TACAGAGGTGAAAAACTAATGTAAACAGACATCTCGCTGCACAGCTCCCAACTTAGGATGACACCCAAAACCTACTCCTATTACATCTACAGTGGCGACCTGCCTTGTTTGGGGGTGAAATATCTTCTTTTTTTTTTTTTTTTTCATAACTTACTATATATATATATATATATATATATATATATATATATATATATATATAACCGAGTCCGTTACCAGCACGCCATTTTGTTGTTATTGCTGATGATAAATGGCTGTGTTATAACTACGGGTGCTTTTTGCTTCCTAATCAGGCGCGAAAAACGTTCTCTGTGCGTTTCTCCGCCGTCTTTTAAAAATTATTTTCTTTCCACAGCTTTTTTGTTCCTTTGCTTTTGACACCTAAGGATGATTCGACGAAGAATCGAAAATGTTCGTGACACCTATGGAACATTTATTAATTTTGTTTTTTGATTTTAATACAAAAAAGACCATCAGAAAAATTGAAAAAATAAAAAAGGTATAATCAAACAGACGAATTCTGTTATTCTTAATAATGTTTGCATAAATAAGACAATGCTGCCTAAATATAGACTATATATATATATATATATATATATATATATATATATATATATATATATATATATATATATATATATATATATATATTGTACAGAAAAATTAGTACAACATAATTCTGTGTTGTCACTTCTTTTCGTACAACAAATATATATATATATATATATATATATATATATATATATATATATATATATGAGGAAAAAAGAAACAATGTTTCGGACAAAATGTAAAAATAAAAATGGAATAAAGGATAAGCAATTCAACAACTAACAAAAATAAACTCAAAAACTCATGTTGTATAGTTCATCCGAAATATTTCAGTCGTTTAAAATACGACCATTATCAATCGGTTGGTGAACTTTAATTAAAAACGGAAAAGGTTTCAAATTTATACAAAGAATGCGATTGGAAGAAATAGTCACATGCAGAAAACAACAGAAAGGGAGAAGGAAAACGAGAAATGTTAAAAAAGAAGAAGAAGAAGAAGAAGAAGAAGAAAGAGAAAAATCAACAGTTGACTGCCGAACGCTAATTAAAGAAGAAGAAGAAGAAGAAGAAGAAGAAGAAGAAGAAGAAGAAGAAGAAGAAGAAGAAAGAAAGAGAGAAAAATCAACAATTGAAGTCCGTCTGCTGATTGAAAACGTCAAATGTATGACAGAATTAGTAGTAATATGAAACTACTGATGGAGGAATTAAAACAAGGAAGGAGGAGGAAGTAGAGGAGGAGGACGAGGAGGAAGAAGAAGAAGAACAAGGGTTAAAAATTAACCGTTGTCATATTGATTTAAATTCATTTCATAGGAGTAGCAATGTTATAAAAACCTGGTCGCTGCACAATCGTGTTCTTATGACATAGGATTAAACAAGCTTCTGTGAGACGTCGAAGTTTAGTATCATGAATATGTTTAATGGAAATTGTGTATTAAAGTGATGACCGAAAGAAATCATGTGGGTGCATAACGCATTTGAGGTATCACAGTTTTTATAGCACTATTGTGTTTCTTTAACGGACGTTGTGTCTCGCCGAAATATATTTTTCCACAGTCGGCGCATGGTATAGTATAAATTCCAGCTTGAGTGGGAGATGAAAGGACTTTATTTTTGTTTTATGACTTTGTGTTTGATGGTGAGTGAGGAAGCTTGGATAATTCTGAAACTATGTCAGTATGGGTTTGTTAGTTGTTGAATTGCTTATCCTTTATTCGATTTTTATTTTACATATATATATATAGTCATCCACAGCTCATCAGTGCGGCTAGACCAGTTAGTGTCTCAAGCCGGGATCGAAACGCAACCGTCGAGCTGACAGTCGGTGATGCTAACCCCTACGCCATCATGCGACACTGACTGAATGTAAGTGATATCTCAATGTAACGAAATGTAAACATTGCAAATGCCTGAGCTCGAAATTAGTTTTACCTCATATAATCAATATTTCTTTACTGTTGAATACTGTTATGACGGTCAACTATATCTGTCCGCTGCCCTTTACATATATAGTGTTCATTTCTCATCTCGTCTGTAGCAGTTCACGGTAGTCTCATTGGTTGGCGCGCTCGGAATTGGAGTTAAATATTATTGTTGTACCGGGGTTCGAATCGTGTGACTAGCGTGAATTGTTATTTCTACACTGATGATTCCGCAAGAATGAAACGTATACGTATGTAGATAATATTAATATATTTATTATTAAAATAATTACATACATAATATATATATATATGTATATATATATATATTTAATTAGATGTATGTGTGTATATATGTGTGTGAGTGTGTGTGAGTAATTTTGTCTAATAAGGCAAATGCAATCGATAAGAATTGATAGAACTGAATGAATACATATAGAAATGTGAAGTGTTAGATTTGAGCCTCTCTTTGGAGTGTGTCTTCACCCTCGGCTTTGGGCGGAAGGGGGATCGTGGCGATCGTGGTGATAAAGAGGGGGAGTTGCGGAAATCACGTGACCAGAGTGTGATTAAATTAGTTTAAAGTGAAGTGAATAATTGAGATTCGAATGTCTGTGCAGGGAATTGCAGAAACGGACATCGAGGAAGGGTGTGTGTGGGGGGGGGATTCCATACGAACAGAAAAAGCAAAGAATTTGAAAAGCCCTCTCTCACTCTCCCATCTTTTATCTCTCTCTCCCTCTCTCTGTTCCTCTCTCTCTCTCTTTCTTACGTGTGACCCCGTTTTAGATTTCCATCAACCTTTCACACATATAAAGGTTGAATTACCTACTAGACAACACCCTCAAGTGTCTTCGATCTCTCTGTACAGGGGTTTGTCAGGACAACCTGACATGAGGACACTTCCCCCTACAAATAAACCCTGACCAAATATTCAAAATAACATAGTATTCGCAGCACAAATAAGATCTCCTCAACACGGCTATACATTGGCTTATAGAAGGAATGGTGCACCTTCTCCTAGTGATGTTACCTCAAGTAACACCACGTAGCTGGATACTCCACCAGACTAGATAGATTTTTGTCCTGGAATCCGGTAAGACCGAGAGACCATAAGATAGATATACTATAACATTGTTAACTGATCAATTTGGGAGAGGAAAATTAATGTTCTTAATTTCTTTATGTTTGAGAAATAAAGAAGTCTAATATATATATATATATATATATATATATATATATATATATATATATATATATATCATATAAAAATTAAGTGTTAGCCCCATGAAGGGGCACCTTGATTTCTGAGAACTTCGACTGAAGTAAAATGAAACAAAAATGTGAAAATTTTCTTCACCCACGAACGCTAAATATGAATATGAATAAAAATACAAATCGCAGCGACATTAACGCGCTAAAATAGACAATTACGAGAAAACGATGCGGCCTCTATTCCGCTGCTCAGTATTTTACTTAACAAAATTTACCAAAGATCGTTTCACTTTATAAACAATTAGCAGGACTTTGCTCGGGGTTTCATGAAGAACGCTATTATTCTGTATATTTCACTATTCTCATATAATTTTTTTTTCTTGAACTCCATCCACCCCTGTTTCGCCCTCTTATATATTCTAAAGAAAATGAAATTCTGGAAAACTCTCTGTCTAGGTCATTTCATTAAAATTGGATATACGTATTTGAAGTTTTAATGGGCTTCTCCCCCCCCCCCCCATAGTGTTACATTACCTGCCCTCCGAGGTGAAGTCTGAATGTCCCAGAAGTTGCAACCAAATAAAAGACATGGATTGTTATCAATGCAATCACGAATCTCAACAGCACAATGAATTTTTTTACCTCGTGTTAACCATAAACAGCACGAAGAAATGAAGAAACTATCAATTTGAAGAAAGGACCTTTTTATTGAGATGTCGGCGTTGCCTTTTCTTCTACCAGCGGCGTAGGAGGAGGGCATCACGAGCTACAGATATTTGGTCCCTTGGTTTATCTTCAATCTTAAGTCATCTCTACGTGTACGGTTCGCTGTGAGACTTCCAACCGACTGCCTATTCTCTCACTTCCTTACTCTTTGAGACATATGACGCCACGTCCGCTTCTAGATGCAAGGTTGAGGTGAAATTTGAGTACATACCTGCAGACCCTATGACTCCGATATCCTGTGTATGTGTGAACGCCGTTTTGAGAACCCAACTAATTAGATATATACAAGAAACGTACCCATTACTATTTAACAATAACTCCCTTAGATGGGGCATATAGAGAATCGGCACATTGAGGTGCGTGTAGAAATTCAGAACTACTTCCATTGAAGACAATTTTATACATATGATTAAATTTTTATCAAAATAGAATATATTTGGAGCTATGAGAGGAGTCTGCTCCCCGCTCGATAGTTCACTTAGGGTGGTAAAGACTTAGATATTCGGGTTAGGGTTAAGGTTAGAGATTCGGGATCGCTTCCATTGTCTTTCCCGGAAGACTTTACATATGAATACACTTTTTATGTAGATTCTCTAACCTTAATTTCTATAGAGAACTGTAATTGCATTGTCATATTTAGTGGATAAGAATTATTGCAACAATAATATCCAACTTGCTCTATCTCGTATATCGAGCATCAATTCTTTCATTACAGGTTCTAATTTAAAGGTATACATTATATCTCCATTTTCCCGTTCTTTCTCTCTCTCTCTCTCTATATATATATATATATATATATATATATATCTTTCACACACACACACACACACACACAAGTCGCAAGCAAACGTGCCCTCACTCCTCAATGAAAACTCAACACTCTTCCAACAAGAAAACCTCAGTATTTTATATACCAAACAACAATTTTCATTGGGCATAATAACCAGGGGATGAAAATTACTAACCCTAACCCTAACCCTAACCCGAAAGATACTTTAGTTGCAAGTATCTTGAACCTAGTTTTCTTGACCTCCATCATCGGCGCCATTTCTCTTCCCTTCCCACGATGAGGTAAGCGACATCTAATTTCACTTTATATTTTAAAATACAGTAACAAACACAGAGACTTAAATTTATATAGAAATATATTCTCACAATTCTCTAGCTGAGAGCAAAAATGTGCTTACACATATATACGCGAAGTTGCTGTAGCATTTCATTAATATAGACATTAATCATTGTCTTTCAAATTAATTAAAACGCTTAATATGAACCGGAATAAAAAAAAAAACGCAATGTAATTAACGATACAAAAAAAATAAAAATAAAAATCATTTATCATTTTATCAATGATTCCTGAACTGTCTTTCACAGTCTAATATAAACTATCTATGTTTATACATTCATAAGATAACTCCGTGTTCGATTGTGTAGGCGTTTGTAGCATTGTAATATTGTTGTTTGAAATAAAACGATTCTATTAACTTTTTAATGGAGATATATTTTACTTTCACGCCCATTTCTCTCGGACGACATTATTAAATCTATTTTGACTTGTTTAAGTCTTTCTTTGCATAAAAAGTTCAAATTTGGTATTTCTTTGTGTACAACATAAATGTGTGAAACTAGTTCTGGTGCTCAGAAAAATAAATGTAGTAAAATTGTATAATTAGAGCGAATAAAAGAGTCAACATTTTTAAAAAGTCAATTTCAGACAAACTTTGAGCGAAAAATAATATTAGGTTTTTCTTTGTTCAGGAAATCTTTTGTTTAATAATTTCCATATTTTTTTTTATTATAGATATTCAATAAAATATAAGAGAAACGAAAAATACGGGACATCGCGACTACAAAAGATATTTTGTCTTTAAAAATCACATTTTTATTTTACCGAAATTGCGCCAATGTTTAAAACACAATAATCGGCATGAACAAAAAATGAAATAAATAACTCTCTGGAAACTTTCAACATCCAGTGAAGCAGGGTTTAGGGTTAGGGTTAGGGTTAGGATTAGGGTTTATGGGTTAGGGTTAGGGTTAGGGTTATGATTAGTTATTAGGGTTAGGGTTAGAGTTAGGATTAGGGTTTAAAGTAAGTGTTAGGGTTAGGGTTAGGGTTAGGGCTAGGGCTAGAGTTAGTGATTACGGTTAGGGTTAGGGTCAGTTTCATCTGTATGTGTTATTCGGACTAGTATTCTCATTCTGGCTGTTATTTTAGCAACGTTTCGACCGATGTAACCTCTGACCTTCTTCAGGTTTATATTTTCGAACTTAGGAATCTTTTAGGTTAACTCGCGAACCTATTTTTTTTCACAGAAATTGCTCGAGACAAGGCATGAAGCCACTTGATGTAAAGAGCTAAAAACATACGACTTCAAGGTCAAAAACTAGCACACGATAAGTGTTAGATGGATAAATTCCGACCCCAAAAAACAGCAAGTATTCCCCCTTTGTCAAAAACATCGCTCATGGAATGTGGGGACTAAAGTACAAAATAAGGGAGGCGAGAGTTGCGAGGCTGCCAAAAGTAAACCCAAGGTCCACGTTCTACTCTCCTAATCATCAGGGATAGATTGTTCTCGTTCCGTCAGCCATTACTGAGTAGACAAGTTGTGCAACGAATTAAGGAATTAACCTTCAATTTTAAGCAAAAGTCTTCTAGAGGTTGACGGTTCAATCCTCACTAGAGGCAAAAACAATAATTCATTTACACTTCTACTTGGTCATGGCTGACGGAACGAGAACAATCTACCCCGTGGATTAAATAAAGGATTCAGTTCGAAATTCCGTATAGATTCCAAAGTTGGAAAATATGCACCCGAATAAAGTCGGAGGTTACATTAGCTGAAACGTCGTGAAAAACCAAGCAAAATGAGAATATATAGAGTGTTCGAGACAACTTTGATATATTTAGGAAAGGAAATAAAAAAACATCATATCTTGGTATATTCTCAAAATTGAAAAATATTTTATCCAGTTTCGATTAATAATTGGGCAAGGGAGATAACTCAAATCTTTATCTGATATCGTCAGTTTTTTTTGGGGGGAGGGGGGGGTAAAATACTTTTAATAAATTATTCATTGAACTAAAAAACAATTTGTGAAATACAAACAATAATAGTTAAATAAAATATTGAGAAGGAAAATGGGGAGGCAAATGATGATGATGATGATGATGATGATGATGATGATGATGATGATGATGATGATGATGATGATGACGACGATGATGACGATGACGATGATGACGATGATGATAACGATTTCCGTAGCGTTCGTGGAGGACACGACAAAGAGAGATAAGTGAGTTTGCCTTATTTGCGGAAATCGGAGATCGTCGGGATGGGTCGAAAGTATTTTGATCCGGCCATGTGATGAAGATGGGGTCAAAATGTCGGAGCAAGATCGGCTCGTCCTTGTGAGTCGTATTTATTTGAACGAAGAAGAAATGATGGCCGAAGGGAAAGGCTGTATCGGAATTGGAATGGTTTCCCGGTATTGTGAGAAGCCGGCAAATGTGGTTGCAAGTTAATTAGCTTACAATGGGCCCTTAATGAAGAGGGGGCGACGGCAGCGGCCGCGGCGATGGTGGGCGGGTTCAATGGTGAACGATGTCGGCGTGAGGCGGGTGCGCGGGTCTTGGAATTGAAGAATGGGATGAAGAAGATGGGGAGGAAAAAGAAAGAGTAGCAGAAAAAGAAAAAGGGAAGGAGAAAGACAAGAAGAAGAAGAAGAAAAAGAAGAAGAAGAAGAAGAAGAAGAAGAAGAAGAAGAAGAAACACATTTTCCAATAAAGAACGAAGGAAAAAGAAGGGTAAGAAGAGTAAGAAGGGGAGGTAAGTATGTTGTTTTTTTCTTCATTTACAAAAGAATTGCTTTCATTGTACCCTAAGGACTGTTGGAATATCTCGTCCATTTCGTTTGGTATTCATCGAAATCTATAAAGTTACACTTTCTGTCCGTTTCTTTGTTCACGAACTTCAAGAATTGTTGTGATTCCCATAAGCATATATATTCCGAAGCTGCATTACTCAGGGTACTTGGATAAGTATATTTCATTTTGATCAAACGGTGTTTTAATGCGTATGGATAACCACTTACCAAGGCCAAAAGTCATTCGAGGATAAAGGTTAGTGAGATGTTCAGTTGGATGATGGAACAGTACTATGAAACGATTGATAACTATGATTAAGTCACAGGATGACATTGGACTTGAAAACAGCCATGTTGTAGTCTGTAGGAAAACATTCCCGCGGTAACGTGTTCCACAGGTGGGAAGTTCTTAGACATAAACTCGGTTCATGGAAGTTCCGTTTAATCTTAGGTACACGGAGGAAGAAAGTAGAGTTATTTGCAGTATTGGTAGGAAGATGAGTTCTTTACCGGAGTGGAACAGAGCTTGAAGCTCAGTCGAGCACCTTCCATGGAAATACTGGTAGAGTAGAGAAAGACTAGCAACGTCCATTCTATGAGAAATGAGGGTCAAGGAAGATATATTTTTTAAATTGTAACATTTTAACTTTATTTATAACAGTAAAAATTATAGCAATGAAAAATTAAGATTTCTTCACTGAGGGATGCACTATGTTGTTCGTCTGATCGCAAGCGCGAAGATGACCAAATGGTTTCAACGACGGCGACAGAAGATCGAGTACGTCATGGTGTCTGTTTGGCTTTGCGCTTCATTCTCTTCTCACGAGCCCTTATTGCTCGAGAGGCTTCGGCGAGAAAAACACCTCTTTTGATCACTGTCCTCTAACCAGTTCAACTTGAGGCAGTCTCTTCCCACGTTCGGTGGCCTATTTCGAAGCTAGTTAGCGTTTCCTTTAGGCTTTCCTGAGTGATGCACTATAGTCATCTTTAAATCTAATGTCAATAAACACTTGTCATAAACGTCCCCGTGATTCGTCAGATTTTATTCATTCCATTAATTATTTTCAATCCTCTCATAATAATGATCATCCTTCAACTGTTAATTAAACCAATATTATTAACCCATATCATCGAGTTGCTTGAAGCCTTTATAAGTTGTGAGTAATAGTAAAAAAGGGGAAAGAAAGAAGGGTGTAATAAAGAAGGAAGGAAAGAATGAATAAAAAAGAATAAAATAATATAACTAATAATTAACAAATATAATAAAAAGGAAAAAGTTGTGAAAAGAAAGAAGAATAGAATTGACAAACGTAAGAAAAGAAAAAAAAAGAAGAAACAAATGAAAGAAAGAACTGAAAAAGAAAAAGAAAAGAAGGGAAAAGAAAAAACAAAAGAAAGAAAGAAAGAAAGAATGAGATAAAAGTTTAATATCTGACCGGAAGAAACTAAACACGGTCGATTGTCGGAAATAAAATAATTGTTGATTGATTCAAAACCATATATATAAGTTATGCCATCCAAAACAAGTTATCTGCAGACGGGAATTAAATTGAATAAACGCCCAGGGGCGTGGCTACATTGGCAGCGAAGACTAAATCCCAGAATTGTTGTTTACAGGTGGATGCGTGGGTGTCACAAATTATTATATATACAAAACCGAAATGAGATCGATAGTCGACTAGCGAAAGGGTCCGAGAAAACCACTCCATCAATTCCTGTACGTTCGTCCTTTATCGCTAACCCGCACTCGTTCACCGCCACCGACTATAAAGCTATATCATTATAGTTGCATACACGAACGTTTGTCGTCATTCTTTTTAACTCAGCAGAAATATAAAAGATATAATAGGGAATAAATAAGAGAAAGGAAGGAAGTAATGAAAAATAAAAAAGAAATAAGAAAGAAAGAAAGAAAGAAAGAAAGAGATAAAAAAGGAATTAATAAGAAACGAATGAAAGAAAAAAAGAATGAATAAAATAAAAGTAGATAGGAGGGTGCGCCAGCCGGTATACTTTTAATGTGCGAAAACTGTTTGAAAGATTTTTTTTCGGAATTTGATTTCGGTGAAAGCTGACTTATCGATACACGAAGAAAACAGCGACCAAGTTTTCGGTTAAATTCATGCTAATATATAGTAACAAAAAATCATTTACCCTACCACTAACCCTAAGTCCGAGTGGTAAGCCCCCCCACAAAAAAAAACTTGTAATAC
>OY744547.1:71033016-71060516 GCA_963556195.1 Sepiola atlantica
TCAATTGGATTTCCTTCTTTCTTTTCTTTTTTATTTCGCTTATTTTTCGACATTGCAAATCGAACTCGTTTTATCTTCTCCGTTTTTTCTTTATATTTTTCCTCATTTTATTACTCTTTTTCATTTTGTACGCTCGACAAATGCAACTTTTGTTAGTTAATAAGCTTAACTGAGAGTTCAACGTTCAAACTACTCGGCTTAACATTCACAGGTAACATGAATTGGAACAAATACATTGAAGACATTGCCAACGCTGCTGCAAAGAAAGTAGGCTCCCTCTACCGTGCTAGTAAACTCCTCACACCTGACATTATCCTGTATCTCTACAAAGCTACCATCCGCCCATGCATGGAGTATTCTTTCCACATCTGGTCTGGTGCATCATCCACTAGTCTCTCCTTCTTAGACAAGGTCCAAAAAAGAGTCTCTAATCTAATAGGTCCCTCATAATCCACCAAGCCCCAGCCCTTGTCCTATCACCGCAATGTTCCATCCTTGTGCTTGTTTTACAAATACTTCAATGGATTGTGCTCCGATGAACTAGCTGCTCTAGTGCCCCATCGACGCAAATACACTAGAACAACCCGACAATCAGCTAAATCCAATCCATTCACTGTGGAAGTCCCCAGATGCCGGAGAGCCTTCTACTCCACCAGCTTCTTTCCTCGTGTCGCCGGTCTCTGGAACTCCCTCCCTGTTCCTTGTTTCCCCGACTGTATCGACATGCAGAAATTTGAAACTAATGTAGCAGACATCTCGCTGAGCAGCTCTCAACTAAGGATGAGCCCCAAAACGTTCACCCTAATTACCAGGAGCCCCTTACGTCTATAGTGGCAACTTGCGTTGTTTGGGGTGAACTAGGTTTTATTAAAAAAAACTACCTGGCGAATATACCCGGTGAACCAAGTTCAATGAAAATACAAGCAATTGCGCTGAAATTGATGGTTATAATCTTAAAAAGATCTCTTGGTTGGAGGTTTTAAAAAATGGTGGATGTAATAAAAATTGTTTTACAGCACTTGAATTATTCCTCTTTTACTGCTCAGTATTTCTTCATAGTATTTCTTACTCACTAGGAGTCACCAAGTGACAACAAGTCTCCCCAGTTTTCCAGTACTCTCAGCTTCTCTCGATAACCATTATAAATCATTTTGCGTTATCGCAATAACCGTTTACTATTAAGTTCTCGCTGATAACGGCCATTGGTTTTCTCTGGAATTTAATGACAATGAATCTCCCCAGGATTTCAATATTCTTCGTACCTTTCAAGTCGACGACTCGATAGTGTTTTCCTTCCTCGGTCTTTCCATCCTCCTAGATCCTTCACTGACATTTTATGTGGTACCAACCAATTCTGTTGCCACCAATTTTTAGGGGAGAAGGGGTATTATTATAAAGTTTTCACACAGGTCATCCTCATTCATTGTTCACTGGCAATAAACGGTGGTTTTCTCTGGAGTTTGGGTGACAGCAAGTCTCCCCAGATTTACAGTACTCTACACATCTTTCGATAATCTTTGCAAATGATTTTTTGCGTAATCACAACAGCCGTTTACCATTAATTTCTCACTGACAATGACCATTGGTCTTCTCTGGGATTTTAGTTGCAATAAGCCTCCCCTAATGTCCTAGTACTCTCCACACCTTTTCAGTGGAGGTCTGGTTAGTGCTCTCTCTTCTCTTGACCCTTCATGACTATTTTGTTTGCTATCAGCCGAAGCTGCCGTCATCACATTGTTTGCTTGTGGCGAGGGGACAGTTTCAGTTCCCTTGGGTTCATGTGGTGGTGTTCTTGCTATGTTTTTGTTTTATTTTTATTGCAACTTCCATGTGGCTGGTTACTGTTTGTACTTTATGTCGGTTGGTTTCCGCATTTGAGGATTTTCCTTAAGATTCCAGCTATATTTATCCTTGCCGTCCGTTGTATCCTTTCTCTCTACCGTTGATTACAATGTTCCTAGTCTTTCCCTGTGGTTTTCGGAACTGTTCCAACTGCTTTTAGTGCAACTGTGGACCAAAGGGCTATAAAATATTCCCCCCCCCCCCCCGTGCTGACATGGCAATAATATTCATATCTCTTTCACTTTCTTCTTTTTCTTCTGCATCTCCTCCTCCTTCCTCTTATTCTTTCCCCTCCTTCTCTTTTTCTTTCTTCTCCCTCCTCTTCCTTTTCTTTCTCTTCTTTCCTGATATCCTTCTTCTACTTATTCTTTTACTCCTTTTTCTTCTCCCTCCTCCTCATTGCCCTCTTCTCCTTCTCCCTTTTCTTCGTCTTGTCTGCCTCCTGGATCTCCTACTTCTCCTCTTTCTTATTTTTCTCCTCTCTTTCATCAGTGTCGTCTTCTTTCTTTATATTCTTCCTCTTCTCTTCCTCTTTCTTCTCCCTCCACCTCATAGCCCTCTTCTCCTTCTCCCTTTTCTCCTTCTCCCCTTTCTTCCTTGTTGCCGCCTTCCTTCTTTTTTCTTCCCTTTCTCTTCCTCTTTCTTCTTCCTTTTTTTTAACTATTACTTCTTTTGCTTCTCCTACTCCCTCTATTTTTGCCTCCTCCTCTCGTCTCCATTCTTCTTCCTGTATTTAATTCTTCATCTTCTTCATCTTTCAAACCTCGTTCCCGAACTCTTTTGCTTTTCATCATAACGTTTTTGTTGTGATTACCGCCATTTTCCCTGCTTCACCGGGCGCATAAAATGTCTAAAAGATCTCTCCACCGCTTCTACTGATTAACCCAATCTTTGCAGATAGATTCTTCCGCGCGTTCCCATTTTATCTGGCGACAGCGGTGTCCGTCATGATTTACGATGGTCCGCGCCAATTACGCTCAGCGCATGACACAGAAAGGCATTCACATTTTAACAACCTCCAGCTACATAAAAAAGGGCCGATCATCTGTCGCTCATATCAGCAGTTTTTTTTAGTTCAAATTCATTTCTCGAACAAACGATCGCCAATGATCATTCATTCGCCTCACAAGTATGCGTTCGATCAAAACCTATTTCGTCTCCTAATTGGGAAGAACCAATAATATACATACACTTGTCCCTATTATCCGATTACCGTTGAAATTCAAATTATACTAGAAAGTATGTGATCGGTTGGGTCATCCGTTGATCTCGGGTTAAATTGTTTAAATTATAGAATGAGAGTTTGCAAAGCCAGTTAAATATAAAATATAAAAAGATAAACTCTAAAATTAGCCACCTCTCTCTTTCCTTCTCTCTCTCTCTCTCTCTCTCTCTTTCTTTATTCTGATCTAACTATGGGTCAAATAGTAAAATCAGAGTTTGCAAAGCCAGTTAAATATAAGAACAAACTTCAAAATTAGCAACTCTCTCTATGTCTTTATCGCACTCCCTCTTTGTTTAAATTATAAAATGAGAGTTTGCAAAGCCAGCTAAATACAAAAATTAAAAAGACAACCTCCAAAATTGGAAACCTCTTCCCTCTCTTTCTTTATTTCTGTATTTCTCTTTCTCTTTCTCTTTCTCTTTCTCTTTCTTTCTTCCGCTCTATCTATGAGTCAAATAGTATTGTTGCTTGTGGCGATATTCCCTTTTGAAGTAATTCTAGCAGATAACTATTAAATTGTCGCTTGCGGTAAGTGGTAAGATGCTGAAATAAAGCATATAGTACAAGCCTGAGATAAAGTAATAATATATGTATTAAACAAATACAGGAAATGTTTTGCAAAACTAATTGTTTTTGCGGCTTGAAACAAAACGAAGTACACAATAAGTCTATTTAACGTCAAATACAAATGAAGTGAAGGTGACTGTATGTTGATTGGTTGACGATCATATTCAAAGGAGTGGGCGACGTTTCTCTGCGTTTTCTCCCGTTAAACACACCTTCCAAAGGAGGACGAACAAGGGATGTTTGCAACCAGCCCGCAAAAATTAAATGTCTGTTAATTGGTCAAGGAGAATTGCCTTGGCCAATCAAAAGGGACTATTTTCGAATTCAAGGGAGTTTATTAATCGTCATGATGAACAAGGGGAGACAAGTAAAAGTAGGCCTTCATCGGGTGTATCCAACCATGAATGACACTTGCAGATTTAGCCAGTTAGTTTCAGTATGGCAATGCCCCAAGGGGGCATACTGACTTAAAATAGGCATTTCTTACTGTGGCTGAGAAAGTCTATGTAGGAATTGCAGTCTCTGCCACAGTTGCCACAGATGAAGGAGGAGGGTGGATGAGGAAGCTGACTTGATTTTGCCCTTTTGTTTCTCCTAGCACGCTTTTAAGCGGTTTTCGTCTTCAACTTTGCTTCCCCGATGTGAAACTGTTGTTTGAGGGGTTTTCCTATTTATTCCTGTCAGAGGAAAGGCTTTTCCAATATGACGGATCGATGTCAAGGGCATTCATCTCTCTCTTGCAGACATCCCTTTATCTTAGATGGGGGCGCCTACAGTCTCTCTCTCTCTCTCTCTCTCTCTCTCTCTCTCTCTCTCTCTCTCTCCTTCTTTTAAAGTAGTAGCAGTAGTAGTAGAGACTGTCTGCGTTTACTTCTGCCGTAGTAACATGTGAGTCAGAAACGAGTAGCAGTCTACATATTAGTATCAGAAAAAACATACTTGTTTTCGGTTTATTATTATTATTATTATTATTATTATTATTATTATTATTATTATTATTATCATCATCCATTTTTCTTTCTAAACCGATTACGATTTTTCCTCCCCTATTCCTCGAATGTTCTTCGGTGGGAGGAGAGTCTCACCCGAGCCCTCGAAATGTGCGTCTGTCTCAACCCGCGTCTCGAACCAAAGAGGGCGACTAAACGTTTTTTTTTTTTTCTTTCCACGTACAAAAAAGGACAGGCGCTGCTTTTCCGTTATTCCTTTCACAACCGGAGTGCAGCTCTACTATTTTTAGCCACGTCACTTCTATTGTATCACAATATGATTTTTTTAAATTTTCTTTTCTTCATGTCTTGAAAATTATGAAAAGTGAAAATTACAAATAAAAACTGTTTTGCCATTCTTTGTTGGCAGCTGATAAGGACAGAGTATCGCACGTGCCATGGCGCGTTGTCTATTTACAACTAAATGTGTGTATACCTGTGTATGCTTATATATGAGGTCATTTGTATATACGAATGTGCCTATTTATATACGAGTATGTGTGTATATTGGTGTACGTGTGTACACGAGCGTGTGTCTATATATGGCCTAACGATGAATGTGTGCGAGTGGGTCTACAAATGCGTGTGTATGCATCTATGTATTGTGCTGGGACAAATATCGACGTATTGACGATGTCGTTCCACTCACCTCCGATATTCCTATTTTGATACAGGGGAGCTGGCGCGCGAGACACGGGAAAGTGTTGTCGAGAAAGAGGAGGTGCTGACAACAACAAAAAAATCACCAGTCATTTCATTTTCCCCATCTTTTCACGCTGTCAACAGTCAATTCTTGCCGACATTTCCGATTCTTTCTTTCCTGTAGCAAAACAGAAGAAATCACAAAAGACGCCATTTAACAGCCATTCAACTTTCACTCGCAGGTGCGCATGCGCGCCAATCATTTTGGCAAAAGAAAGGAATTCTGGCGGGAAATTCCGATCAATTTCAAAATGTTAGTTTCATAATTTTTTTTAGATGGGGATTTATAATTTTTATTATTCGGATTATTTTGAGTACTATTCTCATCTTATAATCACAACGTTTCGGCCGATGTAACACCCGACATGGACACGTGGTGCAACCTGGTACCTTGTGCGGAATTCATACTGGATGGGTTGAGCCGGCTTCCTCCAAAAGAAGACGATACTGGGGAATATTGACTTCATAAGCGCTTCCCGGTCGTGGAGATGACGACGTTAGTTTTTGCAGGAAGATGTCGTTTCCTCTCATATACAACGTGTGGTATTCCAGAATGGTCACCCTCTGGCACTGACTACACTCAGCGTCTCACAAGAGCCGGTGTCCCAATTAATGTAATTATGCCGTGTGTGGCTCAACGGATACGTGTTAAGTGACAATCAATTCTAAGTAACAGTCTTCTAGAGGTTGATGGTTCAGTCCTTACTACAGGCGATACTATGAATAAAATAAAAATTACTTCATCCTTCTACCCGGTCATGGCTGGCATAATGAGAACAATCTACCTCCGTTCGGTGTAAAATTCCGAATAGATTCCCGAGTTCGACATAACGATTCCCGAGTTCGACAAGACGTACCTGAAGAATCCATTCATGTCATAGAGTATTTTGCAAAAATTGGCCGTTTTTCCTTATATTTCTGCCAGCACATAAACTTATACAGATAGATTTGCACCATTCCACGATGCGTTCTATAGTGGCGTTTATTCTATATGTTTACACCGCAACCATAACAAAACACTAATCTTACCTAACCCTTACTTATTCTTAACACTAACACTAACCCGACGGTCACGTATTTCAAATATTTTTCTAGCCAAAGGTCGGATACTTTGCAGACAGGCCTCGTATGTATGTATGTATGTATGTATGTATGTATGTATGTATGTATGTATGTTTATGTTCGCGTGTAT
This sequence comes from Sepiola atlantica, assembly GCA_963556195.1. Classification (NCBI taxonomy): domain Eukaryota; kingdom Metazoa; phylum Mollusca; class Cephalopoda; order Sepiida; family Sepiolidae; genus Sepiola; species Sepiola atlantica. The sequence goes on from OY744547.1 coordinate 71,039,534, forward strand.
ATTTGAATGCGTAGAATTTTTCATGGGTGTAGTATGTATGTGTGTAGTATGCATATGTCTGCCTGTGTGCGTATGCACGTGTGTCATCCGAGTGTACTAGGGTATTGGCTATTTTCATTTTTTATTATACCCAATAAATCACTACTGATCTAAACTAAAAGCCACTCGAGGGCAAGGATTAATAAGGTGCATAGATTTTCATTTGAGTGATGAAGAATATTACGAGAGGATTGAAAATGATAAATGGAATGAACACAGTTTGATTACTTATGAGGACGGTTTATGACAAGTGTTTGTTGACAATGGATTGGAAAACGTCCACGTTGAAGTCTGCAGGGAACCAGTCCCGTGATAATGTGTTCTATAGATGGAACGTTCTTGGTAAGGAACGTTCGTCATCCAAAAATGATAACAAACGAGAGTGCCCTAACCCTAAACTCTCTTTCTCCACCTCCTTCCCCCTGTTCTTACTCTTTATCGCACACACACACACACACACACACACACACACACACACTGTTACTCTTTATCGCACACGCTTCCATTTTTTTTGTCTTTTGTCGTAACCGGAAATGCACCATTGCTTCCTCTTCTTTCGCTTAATACTTCTCTCTCTCTCTCTCTTTCTCTCTCTCTCTTTTTCTCTCTCTATCTTTCTATCTATCTATCTCAATCCATCCTACGCGCATAGACACACACATTCTCTATCTCTCTCGTGATTAACTCTTTCAGCCTTCCTTGTTTCCTTGCTTTGTCTTTAGTCGTAACCAGAAGTGTACAATATCTTCTTCTTCTTCTTACCCTCTCTCCTTCTCTCTCTCTCTCTCTCTCTCTCTCTCTCTCTCTCTCTCTCTCTCTCTCTCTCTAAGCTCCATTACAAACCTTTCCGACAAAACAAAAGCATCAAAACGTCTCTAATGCGCCTTCTCGTCGTAAAGCCTTTGCAAAAGCTGACATCAGAAAAGACGACGTCTTAGAAGACGCGGTTCGACGCCGACCTTCACCACCCCCACCCCAACGCACTCGTCTAATCATTTTCCATCTCCTTTTCTCTATCTATCTATCTATCTATCTATTTCTTGCATTCTTCCTCGGTTTCTAAAATCTTTTCGTATCTGTTTTCTCCTGCATTTCGGTGCCTTGTCGTTTCTTTCTTTCTCTACCCCGTGATCTTTCTTCGCAATTCGTCCGTCGTCGTCTCACTTTTTTATACTCTCAGTTGTGACGCTAGGCTGTACGCAAACAAACAAACAAACAAACAAACCTAGTGACAACTCAACACAAAAATTCCACCGAAAACATAACCTCCCTGACGAAGGTAACAATAGATACTATTGTAAGTTTTAATATATAGCTTATACGTGTATTGTGAATGATAGCAATAGGTGTGAGTCAAAGGCAAAGACCACATTAACTGCGATAATTTAAAAAAAAAAATTTATAAGATATTTCACCCCAAACAAGGCAGGCCACCACTGTAGACGTAAGGAGCTACTGAGAATTAGAGTGTAGGTGTTGGGTGTCATCCTAGGATGGGAGCTGTGTAGCGAGATGTCTGTTTACATTAGTTTTACATCTCTGCATGTCGGTACAGTCGAGGAAACAGAGAGCAGGGAGGGATTTTCAGAGGCCGGCAGCACGAGGAAAAAAAAGCTATTGAAGTAGAAGGCTTTCCGGCATGTGGAGACCTCCACAGTGAATGGATGTGATTTTGCTGATTCTCGAGTTGGTCTAGTGTATTTACGTCGAAGGCGCATCGGAGCAGCCAGTTCATCGGAGCACAGTAGTGGTGTGGTGGGAGAGACAGAGAAGTAATTACTGGTTAATCACATCTTAACAGGACATCTCTCAATGCACGTGTTCACACTCGAACTCCGCCTTCTCTTAAGTCTATGTGACGTCACGTCTGCTTCTATCAATTCCCACATTGGGTCGAGTTTACCTTCGAGCACACTAAGCTGACCCCGACCGAATCTCATTTACTGTAATCCTCAACTAACAAAATTATACACGCCCAATATTTAACATACTTAATGAGAAGGATTATGGAGGTTACCTAATGAATTGCGATGATCTTGGCTGGCGATCTACGTACTTTCCTGTGGATGTGGGCTGTAGAGGATTCATTGGTCACAGGTTGAAAACCTGGCTGCTAAACTATTGTTTGAGTTATAGAAAAGCGATTAGCTGATTGTCGAGTTGGTCTAGTGCATTTACGTCGAATGGGGCACCAGAGCAGACAGTTCATCGGAGCACAATCCATTGAAGTATTTGTAAAACAAGCACAAGGATGCAACATTGCGGGTATGGGACAGAGGATGATAGCAATAGGCTTGAGTCAAGCGCAAAGGCCACATACATTGGGATAAATACAAAAACCGATGCTACCAAGTATGCTACAAAGAAGACAGACTCCCTCTACTGCGATAAAAAAAAAACCCTTCTTACGCCTGGTCAGTAACCTATATCGCACGTGTATGAAGTATTGTTACCACATCTCGGCTGGTGCACCAACCACTAGTCTCTCCCTCTTGAACAAGGTGCAAAAAAAAGAGGTTGTAACCTATTAGGTCCTACGCTGATAAGCAAGCTTCAGCCACATCACTGTGCTTGTTTTACTAGTACTTCCACGGAACTGCTTCGACGAACTTGCTGCACTTCTAACCCCTCAACGACCTGACTAGCAACAAAATCCCACCCCTTCAACGTAGAGGTTCTTCAGATGCCGGTAAACTTTCTACTCTAATAGCTGATATCCCCGGACCGCTTGCCTTTGGAATGTCCTCCCTGCTTCCTGATTCTGTGTACTAACATCCGGAAATTTAAATGTAATGTAAACAAACATCTTGCTGCACAACTCCCTATTTAGGGTGCCCCTTTAAATCTGACTCCTAATCACAGTATCTCCTTATTTCTCACTCGAACTGTGCTTTATTTGGGGCGAATAAAAGTTTTTTTTTAAATTAAGTTTTGGAAGACAAAACAAAATGCGAATATCGGATGCGACACAAACATTTGATATTCGTTCCGCAAAAACGTCTGACAATCTATTATATAAAGGAATGTTGTATGTCTGTGTGTCTATGTGTCTATCTGTGTGTTCAGATGAAAGTTAAAACTACACAAGACACATCCACAAAGCTGATGAATTCGGGCAAAGAATAGGCACATTCATTGTTTTATTTACATGTTAATATTCATTCGTTTGCGGGTCACAAGGAACAGAAATGGTCATGGGGGGTCGCCATTTTGAGCTATTTTTAATGATATTTAGGATGTCTTATAAATCTGACAACTAACCAGAGAAGCTCCTTACGTCTCGGTGGAACATGTTTGTTTAGGTGAATAATAGAAAGTATATATTAAAAAAAATCAAGTTTTGGAAGATGGATAAACGCGGTGGGTGCGAAAAAAACATTTGTTCCGCAAACACGTTTGAGAATCTATTGTATAAAGGAATGTGTGTTTCTCGCTTGTTTCATTTTACTTCACTCGAAGTTCACTCGGGCCTCTATCCTGGAGCTAACAGTTGATCTCTATATGAGATACATAGATATTCGAATATTCTATTAAAGTCCTCCTTTACCTCTCAAGCGTTGAGTTTGTAAAAAGGTTAATAACATTAATTGACCAATTAACTATGTTATAGTATATCTTTCTTGTGGTCTCTTGGTCTTAGCGGATTCCAGGGCAAGAATTTATCTAGTCTGGTGGAGTGTCCAGATAAGTGTTGTTACTTCAGGTAACATCACTTGGAGGAGGTGCACTATTTCTCGTATAAGTCAGTGTATAGCCCTACTGAGAAGATCTCATCTGCTGCAAATACCATGTTATTTTGAATATTTAGTCAGAGTTGACTTGTAGGGGGAAGTATCCTCATGTCAGGTTGTCCTGACAAACCCTTGTACAGAGAGACCTAAGAGACTCGATGATGGTGCCTAGTTGGTAATTCAAAATTCTCTGTATGTATGTGTGTCTGTTTGTATGTCTAGCTAAAAGTCAAAAACTACACAATGGTCGTGCAAAATGCAATAAGAGTATATTCTGCCGCCTCCAAAGATGATTGTTGTCTCGACAAGAGATAAAACTCAACAAAATCCCACCCCTTCAACGTAGAGGATATAGCGAACGCTGACACGCACAACACTGTTGTAAGTCTGCGAGATGTGGCACCTGCACAGAAGATCGTCACACACTCTCGAACCAAATCCCAAACCACACCATCCGTGCAAGATGCAACACCACGGGCTCACATAGACTCTTCTGAAAAGGACACTTCGCTAGTTTGGTCACGTTCTTCGATGCTGTGGGGAGGAATTAATCCGCAAGTTCGGTGTCCCAATCGCACCAGCTGTCTGGAATACTACTGTCATATCCAGAGAGGTGCCGCTCGGAGCTTTTTTCTTGCCTAGACAGAGAACAAAATCGACGCCGCAATCTGGTGGGAGGTGATTCTTCTCGTCCCTACAGTCCCTTTCACACAGAAGACATATTGCTACTGTATCGTTGTATTCATGATAGGTGATGGACTGGGCTACAACCCCTGTTCCCACCCCTGTAAAACATTGACAGTAAGAACTCGTTTGGCTACAACCGCAGCAAAGAACTTTCCCTTTTCTCTATATATATCAAAAACCAAACACAACTTCCATGAACAAAGTTTGTTTTTTTATAACACCTCATTTGTGGAACAAGATACCATAAGTCTGCTTCCTAACCGACTACAGAATGGTCATCTTCAAATCTAATGTAAACAAATACTTTTCGAGCTGTCTTGGAAAATCAAGACCTCTTAAGTAATCTTCTGCCCTAACCCTAACTCTTACTCTGTTTCCAATCTTGACGGTGATCATCGTCCAGCTAACAATCCTTTTGACCCTTATCCTCGAGTGGCCGCCGCCCTTGATAAACAGTGCCTCATTAGTAATAAATAAAGTGTAGAGGTAGCCAACTGAAGATTTGGATTGGAACAGTGTAGACAGAGATGAAGCTGGTGGATTTTCCCCGCGTTCTTAGTGTTTGTCGCTGAAACCGGAAATGAAATATGCTGAGGACTCAGCTGCAGATTGGCGTGGGTGTACCGCCTTGGCGCGGGGCGCAGTGAACTCATCTAGATCCCGCTCAACCGCCAGGAATGAATGCTGTTACAGTTAGAGTAATAAGACAACCCGTAACATTTTTAAACAGTCGGAAAAAATCTATCCATAGCGAAAGAGTTCCTTTAAAAGCTACTTTTATTTACTAATGAGTCAACTCTTATCAAGGCCAAAGGCCACGCGAGAATAAAGGTTAATGAGGTGGACAGATTGACAATTGAATGATGAAGAATATTACGAGAGGGTTGAAAATATTGAATTGAATGAATACAATTTGATAACATATAAGAACAATTTATGACAAATATTTATTGACATGTGATTTGAAGATGGCCATGCTGTAGCACGCAGGGAAGCAATGACATCGTAAATGGGACCGATACGGTCCCATTTACAACTAGATCACCGGTCTTCTGGAGGACGACGCGGATGACAGTCGCTTTTTTATTCTTAGTTTGTTAAAGAAAATACTCAAGACTTCTACCCGATCATGGCTGACGGAACGAGAACAATCTACCCCGTAGATTAAATTAAGGGTTCAGTTCGAAATTCCATGTAGATTCCTCAAGTTCGACAAGATGCATCTAAAGAAGGTCGGAGGTTACATCGACCGAAACGTTGTACGAAAAAGATCCAAGATGAGAACAGTAGTCCCAATAATCTAAATAATACAAATTATCAATCCTGATCTCAAAAGATGCACTTTGAAGAGGTCGGAGGTTACATCGGCCAAAACGTTGTGATAATATCATCCAAGATGAGAACAGTAGTCCGAATAATCTAAATAATACAAATTATCAATCTTCATCTCAAAAATTCCCCAAACATAAGTTTAAATCTAAGTTGAGGTTTACTTGAAGAAGTTGGGTTTAACTTCCGTTCCAATCTACGCTCGACATTGGTTACAAAGTACGAAGTATGTCCGTCTCAAATTAATGGTGTGGTTCGCTGTAAGTCGTGGACGTTATATCGCTAACACAAACCACACGAACTGCTGACGGTATAAAGCGGAAAGACAGCGATATCCTCATGAATTGCGACATGAATGCCGTGGAGACGTTCCTAATTAAGATTCGATTGAGATGGTTAGGCCACCTGGTGTGGTTTCGAGACTCGCGAAGCAATTATACTTTGGTGAGATTAGGAATGGCGGTAACTGTCATTCGTCAATGCTATCGTCGTGACTTTGTTGTTCGCAGCATGACGGACCTCGTTTATCATGGGAAAACGTACAACGGAGAAACTGGCTGATGAAATATCATCCATTGTTTTAGAATTAGAGACCACACACACACACACACACACACACACACACACACACACATACATATATATATATATATATATATATATATATATATATATATATATATATATATATATATATATATATATATATAAGTCAGGTTCATATTATATTCCAATAACCATGTTTTTATTTTGTTATTTTTATTTTTTCACATTTCTAAAAACATAACATTTCTGTGAGATATATTTTTACGGTTCGTTTAATTTGTCTTGTGCCAAACAACATTTTTATGTTAATATCGTCTCTGCAACATTACAAAATCATCAGAAAAATTCACAAAGAGTAAAAAGTTCTTGGGGTGTCTTGCAAAAACCTACACTATACAGTGGTTCATTTTTGGGTGAAACCAAACAAAAAACAAAGAAAAGATCAAACTCACACGTGGGGGGGGGCACTAATACGCCATTTTGAATTTTTCGTTCAGAGCTAGTACATCCTAAAAGTTGTGTGGACATTTATAAATTTTAATTCAGTAATATTTCTTAAAATAGTTAATAAGTTCTATAATTTATTTATAAAAATTCTAATTCACTTGAGGGTAATTTCATAGACTATATATATACAGTAGGCCCCCACTATTCTCGGGGGTAACGTCCCAGACTCACCCGCAAATAACGAAAATCCGCGAATAGATTTTGATACCAAAAAATTCACTAAAAATCAGGTTTTTGTACATTTGCATGTGTTTTTGTTTTTTTCATGAAAGCCACCAAATTAACTCTAATTCACTTGAGGGTAATTTTTTTACTGTCTAAAGTTACATCAATTAGCCTTAAGGTGCCTATTTAGGTCATTTGGATACAAAGCTAACAACGGAGCTGGTCTCAGTTTCATAGACTATATATACAGTAGGTCCCTACTATTCTCGGATCAGCTGAATCCATCAAATAGTTGATGAGATACAGGATGGCACATACGTACGTACGTACACACGGATAACACAAAATCATGCCTGACCTTTCTGGATCTCTGGGTTGCCTTGACTAATGATGCTGAAATTCTACACACTTATAGAACCTATCAAATAAAAATGTTGTGCAAAGTTTTAACTAATTTGGTTTATTGGTTTTTGAGTTATGATTGATCAAAGAAATGAGATTTCCAGCATAGGCCATTCTTAGGTCTATTAAGGGATAGAGCGCTATCGCGCCTCCCTTGATATATATATATATATATATATATATATATATATATATATATATATATATATATATATATGTGTGTGTGTGTGTGTGTGTGTGTGTGTATGTGTGTGTGTGTGGGCAGCAAGTTATTATTTAAGCAGGCTTTGTTAAACAACACGGAATTTTCGCGTTTGTATAGCTTTTTTGTGATGTTTTCAATTCGTCGAGCGATCCTTCGGGTTTCTGGTGGTAGTTTATATAGTATTTCGCCGATTGTTCGTAATTCGGACATTTCTCTAGCGCTTTCAACCTTTTTGGTCGTCCTCAGGAGTAGTTTTTTTTTATTATTATAAATGAGAATACTTGAGTTATTGTTTTTTTATAGATATCTTGAAAGGTGAATGAAGGAAAAGAGAAGAGGGGGTTGAGTTGATAATTATTGTATGTTTACTTTTGTCTTGTTATATTATATTTTATTCTACTTGTTTGTTTGTTTATTTGGTTTTATTATTCACTTATTTATTTATTTATTGTATTTTTTATTATAATTGTTATTTTTTTCAACACCGGAACTAACATACTAAACTATTTGATAATTAAATGAAAATAAAGTAATAAAAAAAACTTACATTACACGACCATTACGGAATGCTGCAGAAAGAATACAGTCCCGCAGTAAACCAACTTACTATTATTACACAGAAGCATTTTATAAAAATATTTTGAATAGCGGCGGCCATCTTGTTTTTCTCTTATATATATATATATATATATATATATATATATATATATATATGTGTGTGTGTGTGTGTGTGTGTTTGTGTGTGTGTGTGTGTTTGTGTGTGTGTGTGTGTTTGTGTGTGTGTGTGGGTGTGTGTGTGTTTGAAAGTTTACCAAAACATTTCGTTCACGAAATCATTCATCACCAAACAGACTTTTTTCCTTACAAAGTTTATTTATTTATTTATCAGATTTATCAAAATAAGAGTTTTTTCCCTACACATGTTTCTCTACGAAGCAGGTCCTTGCTTGGCAGATCATCAGGGGAATTATGTACCTGGAACAAGAATTTCAACAACTGACAATACCCAATGTGGTGTTGCCCTAATTGAGGTCATTTAAGAAGAAAACAAAAGAAAAAAGGAAAAGAGAAAAAAATTCTTTAAAAATTGGCTCATAAGATTTTCGCATTATGGTTGCTACTATGCAAACCAACAAAGAATGCAGTCCAGAAAAAAAAAAACAGGAACAATGTGCGAGAATACACCTCCTCATCAGGCGGCACAACGATGAAGGCATCCCCCCCCCCAAACAAAAATAAAATGGTCAAACCACAATCCACAATTTAACGTTCCCAGCCACTGGTAGTGTGGTCATTCCGCATCTATTCCATGAAAAAAACACAGCACAAGCGTCCGTTATGAATGTATGTATATATATATATATATATATATATATATATATATATATATGTGTGTGTGTGTGTGGGTGTGTGTGTGTGTGTGTGTGTGTGTGTGTGTGTGTGTATATATATATACCATTCTAACTTTATATGTATAGCGATAGATAGGATGTTAACACATCGCCAATAACCTATATTTAATCAAAGATGTAAACTTGTAAGAACCGAAAGGGGAGAAACAAATAGTATATGTTCGATGACTTGGAAGCGCTTCAGATCCAACCGAATGGTTTGATTGGTTGGAGAAATATCAAAGATCTTTTGGATCGCGAAATTGGACGACCGCGTGGAAGGCAAACTATACTAAAATCTACACATTAATATCTTAACACGACCCCTACACGACCCCCACACGACCCCACACAATCCCCTATATACACACACCAACAAAACTCCAACTCTACCCCAACACAACCTCCCCCTACCCACACGTGCGCGCCTCAACAAAACCTCACCTCTTCCAAACGTAAGTTCCCATCTTTTTGATTCGGATCTTTGTTGAAACGTAAAACGGAATCGGTCGGTTTGAGAAACTCATCGAATGATAATGTCAAGAACTGTAGAAATCGGCGTCTTCGACATCAGAAACGAAGACTCTTTATTATTGTATTCGTCGGTTTGAACTTTGCACAACAAAGCGCAAGGATTCGTCAGAAGTAGCGTTAAATTAACGAGCGAAGTGAGATTATCGCGAGCAGAAAATAATCTGTTCTTCAACGATGGTTTTAATCACTCAAAGGGATCGGATTGATATTTGAAATTCGATTACTTCGGGAAATACATGATTTTTGAAATCCTCCAACGCGAAAATGAATAGGAATTTAATTATCACCAAGTAATTCTATTTGTAAGCGTTTATACAATTATCTTGATGGAATCAAAGGATTGTATTGCATCAAAGAATACCAGCCTTGTTCCGAAGGATTAAACGGTGTGTGTACAATTATCTAAACGTTCGGTTATTGTTTTAAAATATGCACTGGTTACAGTTGAAAACCATTTTCAACAATATATATATATATGTGTGTGTGTGTGTGTGTGTGTGTGTGTGTGTGTGTGTGTGTGTGTGTGTGTGTGTGTGTGTGTGTGTGTGTGTGTGTGTGTGGGTGTGTGTGTGGGTGTGTGTGTGGGTGTGTGTGTGTGATTTTTTGAAGGCTTACCAAAGCATTCCGTTCAGGAGATCAATCATCACCACAAAAGACTTTTACTTTCAAAGATTATTTATTTATCATATATATTCAAATTAAAGAGTTTTTCTTACACGTGTTTCACTACCAAGCAGGTCCTTGCTTGGCAGATCATCAGGGGAATTAAGTACCTGGAATAAGAGTTTCAACAACTGACAATACACAATGTGGTGTTGCCTTAATTGAGGTCACTTAAGAAGAGGAGAAAAAAAAGAAAAAGAAATAATATAAAATGTATTTAAAAAGTAGCTCGTAAGATTTTCGCAGTATTGTTGCTACTAAGCAAAACAGCAAAGAATAGATGTGGAATGCCCATACTATCAGTGGCTTGGAATGGTAATTTGTGAACCGTGTTTTGACTGTTTTATTTTTGTTTTGTTTTTTGGGGGGTGATGCTTTTCATCGTTGTGCCGCCCGACGAGAAGGTGTATTCTCGCACATTGTTCCTGTTTCTTTTGAATGCATTTGGGACTAATTCTTTGCTGTTTTTTGTAGGAAAAAACTCTTAAAGTTGAATATATATGATAAATAAATAATCTTTTAAAGAAAAAGTCTTTTGTGGTGATAATTGATCTCCTGAACGGAATGCTTTGGTAAGCCTTCAAAAAATCACATATAAATTGTCTGTACCCTGTAATCGAATATCATGAAGCTTATTTTTATTGACCTAATCCCGGTCTTCACTGAATAAACTATCTTCTAAGTGAAAAATCTAAATATATATATATATATATATATATATATATAGATATATATAATTATAATTTCATGTATCCACATGAAATTTTATATGGAGATATAATTTTTTATGTATCAATTTTCAGTATTTATTTCATTAGTGCTCGATACGTGAGTAGAGCTATGTAGTAAGTTATGAAAATATATTTATGGTAATTAAGCTACATAGAGGCTTCTGCATTTCATCCTCGGGAGTAATCGTTAGGCTAAAATGCAACAACGAAACATTTATATATATATATATATATATATATATATATATATATATATATATATATATATAGTGTCTCGTAATTCTAGCCTGGATTTATGAACTGCGTTCGATTACATGCAACTGCCGACAACCACCACTCCTGCACTGATGAGGGCTAAAATCCCAAAACGATATCGCCTGTATTTAATAAACATTTTAATATTTAATATAAAATGAATATTTATAGTTAAAATTCCTTTTAAAGATGTAATAGTCCTGAAAGTAGAGCACCGTGAAGCTGAGATAAGTTTTCTATCATTTGCTACTGTCTGTAGTAATATACACTTTAATACTTAACTAGCGGAACCCGTGTAAATTACACGAAATGATGTTTTCAATACGGGTCCTAATGTAACAAAGCACTCTCTATTTGTTAGTAAGTTACGCTTGCTTTATTATGAGCCACCACCACCCCCCCCCCCTCTCCTTCTGGATAAGAGTGAAATAATTGTTTGAAATAGTAACTCGTGTACGATGGACACTGCGCATATCTACTAAAAAAGGTTGATATACCATCCGTTCAAAAAAAAAAATAATAATAATAATACTGGCCGATACCCTACTTTTTAAGCAGTCAACGTAAATAGACAATGCCATTAAAAACGTCAACATAAAAACAAAAAATAGTTTTAAGTTTTAAGCAACACAAAAAAGTAGTTTTTAACCAGGTAATAAAAAAATGTATTATTTCTTCCCCTTCCCCTCGAAATGTAGAATAAAAATCTTAGAGGTTGGTTGGGATCGAACTATAAACCAGTCGGGCCGAAGTAAAAAATATCACCTCGCTAACCAGAGGGATATACATGTAAATATTCCTAAACGCAGGCTACTTGAATGTTTTTTTTAAATTTAGGTGCGGCACGCATGCGCAGAGCTTTTGCCGGAAGCGTGACACACGAACACACACGCTATCGTATTAATATATATATATATATATATATATATATATATATATATATATATATATATATGTATATATATATATAGTGTGTGTGTGTGTGTGTCAGGTTGTATATGAAAAGAAATCAAATAAAGTGGTCGATCATATAAGAGAGCTAATATAATTTATTTAGATACTGTATATTACATATTTCAGCAATGTACCGCGGTTTCATCCAAAGGGGCAGATTTAAACACTTTTAGTAAATCTCCGTGCCCAGTGGAATGATCGGCAAGCTGAAACGATTGTAGTCACGCCCGACAGGGAATGGCGTTAACAATGACAGAAAGCGATGTATCTCTGAGGAGGTCTCCGAAAAAAACCGGTGTGGGATAGTGATTAACTAAGACATAAGGGAGACCGATGTTAGTTCGTGTATGAAAGGCCTTCATTTTATTTCCTAACAAGGAAATATGTAACATACAGTATCTAAATAAATCATATATATATATATATATATATATATATATATATATATATATATATATATAATCAAGTTAAAATATGTTAATAAAATGAACATATAATAATATTTTTTGCTCAATGCAAAGTAGATCTATATTAATAAAATTTATATAAACATTAAATCAGCCTTAACTAATGAATTTGTGTCTCTGCGTCAAGCGCACACTTTTCATGCCTGACTTCCTCGACGATAATTAAATTGTCCAAAAAAAATTCAAATTATTGAAATTCTTATAGAATTCCTAGAATGTCGATAATTTGAATTGTTTTGGGGTAATTTAGTTATTGTCGAATGAATAAGGCCTGAATGATGTGCGCTTGGCACAGAAACACAAATTAATTAGTGAAGCCTGATTTAATGTTATATATATATATATATATATATATATATATATATATATATATATATATATATATATATATATATATATATTGAAAAACCATAAGAATGTGTAGTGTTAAAATAAATAAAATTTATTTTAATCTGACCTTTCAAGAAATATTATTCTCCTTGTCAAAGCAGTGCTTTTCTTCTTTTTTTTCTGTCTCTTCCGATAGTAATGGACTTTTGGGTCAGAAAATAACGTATGTCTCTAAGCGCGGCTACGCTACGCCAATTTGAATTAGAAAGGGTGTATAGACATATTTTTTAAACCATTGTTTCGGATAGTATTAAAATCATGTATATATATATATATATATATATATATATATATATATATATATATATATATATATATATATATATATATACATATATATATATGACAATTTAAAAATAAATAAAATTATGACATATTCATTTCTATCAGTTCTAAGAGTTCAACAGCAGCAAATGTTTAAGTGTACGATCGTTTCCGAGACGATAGAATTTTTATTGATTCCAAGTTGTGTCGTCATCAGCAGAGATTCAAAATAACACAATTAGAAAACGAAAAAATCAACAACACCTTTTTATTATTAAGCAAATATACATTTATTAAAGGAAAGTTGTGGGCATGATAGCTCTGAATAGCTCATAGGTTCAACCATTAACCTGATTATAATACCTGCATTGTTTTAAAGTATATAATAGTATGAATCCGACTTCACCTGTTCCTTATATCTCTAACGTGTAGTTAAGTTCCCCGCAAGCGTTGAACACTGTTGGCAAGTAAGTGTATCTAAATTTCAATCACTGTCTGTGCTGATTGTCGATAGCCGTGTGGACCCGAGCGTTTGTCTTGTAATTCTAGCCTGCATTTATGAACTGCGTTCGATCCCATGCGACTGCTTACAACCATCACTTCTGCACTGATGAGGACAAAATGCCCGAAACGATACTGTCTGTAGTTAATAAACACTTTAATACCTTATATATATATATATATATATATATATATATATATATATATATATATATATATATATATATATATAATCAAGTTCGTGTAGTTCATTGTTTGTTCATTTGAATACAACGAAATTCTAAGCATTTCAGCTTTCTTGCCTAACAATATCGTTTGTCTGGTGTGAACTCAAGTTAAAAAATAAGTAAATAAAAACTAATAAAAGTGAAAGGACTCCCGGACAATGTCGGGTATTAACATCTAATAAATACTGAATAACAACAAAACAAATGTGGTCATTTTTGTTTTCCAGTTAGTTCTAACCATTTTCCAGCAATGTACATTGGACGGCAGACTCTTTTACGTCGAGAGAGACAATGACAGATGATGAAAGGACGAGTGAATCAATTCTTAGCGAGATTTGATGCATTTTCTGTCAGTTGGTCGATGACATCTAAATGCGTAAGACTCGTCCCGGCCATAAATTATGCCAATAAACAAACGGGGAGACTCATCTATCTTCATCCGCCATTTTGTAATTCTCCACCGATCGACCGGAAGTTGATATTTGCCCATGCGCAGTAGGGTTGGACCGAAAATAAGAAAACGGTTAGAAAACAGAAACATACACATACATACAAATACGCATACAACCATACACATGCATATATATCCTCGCAAACACACGGACAAATGCACGCATAGAAATATACATACACACAATAAAAAATATCTTCATCTGCAAACACGACTTTATTTAATTAGATAATTAATATGTCGTTTTTACCCAAGCAGGGGCGTAGAAATACCTGGCATACAACCGATGCGCGGAACAACTACATTTCTCCATGAGATGGACCTGTAGATCTTGTCCGATCACCCATCTATAGAAGGAAAAGAAAATGTAAAACGTGTGTACTAACTTTTGAAATGTTGGCACAAAATCACTGGAGAGAGGGAGACCTACTTGGTCCTGCTTGGCAATCTTCATCGAGCTGGAGGCTTGAACAAAAGTATCCGGTTTGCAAACATACACTTTTCTAAGGAGTAGATAGACTCTGTCTATCGCCCGGTTCTTTTTCCACTCCTTCATCTATTGGGCTCAAAAGTACCATCACAAGAACACTTTAATAACACCCAAGACAATGAACGCCGTCTAGCCATTTCTATTTCTCTCTATCTGGGCAACTTGGTGGCACTTGCTTCTCACTTAGTTACAGATGACTAGTCTTGTCCGCTCTTGTTCTGACAGATTGAGGGTACAGATTTGACAGCTTATCTGGCTGCTGTTTCCGACTCATAGTACACGAGTCCTAACTCTTACGTAGCGCGAAGAGCGGTTGCTTCATCAATATAACATTGTATAATATACAGATACAGACCTGTCTAAAAAAGTATCCGACCTTAGGCCAGAAAAAAATATTTCAAATACGTGACGTGGTTGGGACCCCCTTCAAAAAGTATCCGACCTTAGGCCAGAAAAAAATATTTCAAATACGTGACGTGGTTGGGACTCCCTTTAAAGTAGGCCCCTTGTGCTTGCACACACTTAGCCCACCGATCCATCCACTACCAAAAATATCTCTTGAAGTCTTCTGTTGGAATGGTGTTCATCTCCGCCATCGTGTTAGATTCAGCAGGTGTTTGGAAAATATGCGATGGGCGTAACACAAATTGAGGAGTGGTTCAACCGATTCAAAAATGGCCGCACATCAGCAGAGAGTTACCAGCGTTCTGGCAGGCCACAAACTGCTCGGAGTGCAGCATTTGTTGAGAGCGTGCGAAAAAAGTGATAATGTGGAACGCGACGGCGGAGATGAAAATCATTCCAAAAGAGGACTTCCAGAGGTGTTTCCGGCAGTGGATGGATCGTGTGGACTAAGTGTGTGCAAGCACAAGGAGCCTACTTTTAAGGGAATTAGGGTCCCAACCCCGTCACGTATTTGAAATATTTTTTTTTACCTAAGGTTGAATACGTTTAAGACAGGCCTCGTATATGTAGTGTATGTCGCGCATGGAACGAGACCCTGCATGTTCTCGAGGCTACACACCCCAATAGATAAGGACTTGGCAATATGATCTACTTGCGCGAACTTTGTGTCCTGACATTCAACAAACACTCACTTTTTCCAACCCACTCGATCTAAAAACAAGCTCCTTTCCTTTAAAAATTATAAGAAACCTTATCAACCACCGATTGCCATGGTTGATATAACCCTTCCCGAGAATCCAACATTACAAAATCGTCGGCCTAAAATTCACAGGTAACAATTGGAATAAATACATAGAAGATATTATCTTTTATGTTCGGTTATTATTTTTATTAGTAGTAGTAGCAGTAGTAGTAGTAGTAGTAGTAGTAGTAGTAGTAGTAGTAGTAGTAGTAGTAGTAGTTTTTGTTGTTGTTTTATAACTACTTTTCCATTAGTTGACCTTTTGTCGAAATTGAAGACAAAACAAAAGACGTCAATTTGGACATTTTTCAGAAGCTAATTGTATCTGGCGGCAATTGAGGCCTCATTTTTCCAAATTGTCTACACTTAAACCAAAAGAGAGAGAGGACAAAAGAAAGCAGATAACATTATACCTTTCCAGGCAGTTTTTGGCTTTCTCGGTTCGAAATTACTAATATCCGCTCAGATGGTGCGCAAGGCACGAAAGAATAGAATCGGCAACAATGATTTTAACTCTTTGAGCGCACCTGAAGACAAATTGCGACCGCATACAAACACCTCCGATTCCGAGGATAGCAATTTGATTTTAGCACGCATAATTCGACGTACAATCAAGTCATCGCATACTAAGAGTGTCTAAGTTTTGATTACTATCGAATATGGGGTGTTGCAACACAAGTTTAGCGAGAAATCATTGATTAAAGCTGTTTAAATTAAACTATTCACTGAGGTCGATATATATATATATATATATATATATATATATATATATATATATATATATATATAATGGTAATAATCCAGGTGAAAAATATCCACTGGGTGGTAATCCAGAGAATTTTAACCGGGTTTATAAAAAGTGCTCAATATCAAAATAGAGCTTTATATATGATAATTTTATTTACACAGACATGTACAAAATCTGCGACACTGGCATGTCGATGTTATCGATCAACAGTTACTATAAACTGAGATCTCATCAGGCAGAGTTAGAATCCGATCTTAACCTCAGATCATATTTGGAGAGAATTAAGTGGGGGGATAGAGAAAGAGAAGAAGAAGAAAAGAAATTTAACATTTCAAAAATTAAGGCCGTTAAAAAATTAAAATTAAAAATTAAAAAATCTAAAAAACAAAAAATCTAAAATCTAAAATCTGAAACAAACAGGGCAAATAAATAAATAAATAAATAAAAATATAAGGTGGAAAGAGGAACAAATAATGAGGGGAGAGGTGGTGGGAAGGTAGACACATAAAGGAAAAGAAGGAGAAAGAGAGGGCGTCTGTTGATTCAGATCGAGAGGGAAGGAGGGGGGTAGACATGCACGAATCAAGTGTCAAAAAAAACAGTCGAGTTTATAAATGTATTTTTTCAAGTGAACTGTAATATTGTGTATATGTGCGTATGCGTGCGGGCAAACCGGTCAGATGCGTCTGATTGTTGTGGTGGTGGGGCGGTGATCAAACGTGTCGCGATTCTGGATTTAAATTGTCTTTATAATTTGTCTAGAGTTTATTTGCTTACTATGAATAAATAAATATATTCGTTAAATATAACAGGATTAGTAATAATAATAATAATAATAATAATAATAATAATAATAATAATAATAATAATAATAATAATAATAATAATAATAATAATAATAATAGATACCCCTAATAATTGAGGTAAAATTGAGGTAAAATAATTAAAAAATAATAAATGAATGATAATAAAAGTACTAAAAAAATATAACTAAAGAATAACTAAATATAACTAAAGAATAACTTAACGGCCTTAATTTTTGAAATGTTAAATTTCTTTTCTTCTTCTTCTCTTTCTCTATCCCCCCACTTAATTCAGTGTCACAGATTTTGTACATGTCTGTGTAAATAAAATTATCATATATATATATATATATATATATATATATATATATATATATATATATATATAGAGAGAGAGAGAGAGAGAGAGAGAGAGAGAGAGAGAGAGAGAGAAAGAAAGAGAGAGAGAGAGAGAGATTAAAGAAGAGGGATAAACATGTACGAATGACAAATTAATTCCAACTTCGATTGTTCAATGCAAGGTATACTCGGTAATAGAATTATGTTTATTATTCTTTCTTTAAGCCAAGGCTTTTCAAAGATCAAAATCTTATCATCAGATGAATTACATAGATAGATAAGTTGGCAGTGGAAAAGCCAAAATTCAAAATTTGAAAAAATATTAAGTAATGGAGTGTGAAAAAAGTTCGTGTGAAAAAGATATGGGGTTTGTCCAGATGGTAATTGTCCGTTGATAAGGTGTCCAATGAAAGGAGATTTAGATGGAAAAGGGGTGTTTTCGTGAGGGCAGCATGGAAAAGCGTCCAAAAATGAAGTAACTCCAATAGTGAGATGTTGAGTTCAAATCGTAGGTGGAGCGCACTTAGAGAGAAAGAGAGAGAGAGAGAGAGAGTTTTAATTACCTACTAGACACCATCCTTAAGTGTTTTCGGTCTCTCTATACAAGGGTTTAACAGGACAAGCTGACATGATAACACTTCAACCTACAAGTAAACCCTGACCAAATATTCAAAATAACATAGTATTCGCAGCACAAATGAAATCCTCCGACACAGTTATACACTGGCTCATACGAGAAATTATGCACCTTCTCCAAGTGATATTACTTCAAGTAACAGCACTTAGTTGTATACTCCACCAGACTAGATGGATTCTTGTCCTGGAATCCGGTAAGACCAAGAGACCACCAGAAAAATATACTATAACATAGTTAACTGGTCACTTGAGGAGAGGAAAATTAATGTTTTTAACTTTTATGCAATATTCGAATATCTATGTATCTCATCAAAAGACCAAGTGTTGGCACCAGAACGAAACCCTTTGCATTCTGACAACTTCGACTGAAGTAAAATGAAACAATATATATATATATATATATATATATATATATAAACACCGGGAGTTGGTAAATAAGAAGAAGAAAAAGAGAACAAATTAACGGTTAACTTACAGACGCAGATTTGAAACAATGAGAAAAGAAAAAAGTCGACTGTTGTGAACGCAGATTAGAAAAACTATAGTGAACAAGGAAGATTAATATTTATTTGCGGGTTGACAACAACGGGAAGATGGACAACAAAGTAGGACGAGGGAGAAAAGAAGGAACTAAAGGTATATATATGTATGTGTGTATGTAATATGTATATATATATATATATATATATATATATATAAATATATATATATATATATATATATTTATTTATTTATCTTTTATTTTTTGATGTGTTGATGTTTTTTATATTTATAATATAAAACTAAAAATAATACATTAATCACTTAAATAATAGTGTCATGGATTCGTCCAAACACTTTAAAATGCAACAACATTTTTGTGAGTAACGGATAAATTTTATTAGACAGACGAACAGCGCAGGTAAACATTTTTTTTTTTTTTTTTTTTTTTTTTGATGTTTTAAATAACTAATATAAGTTAGCAAAACATTTATATGGAACAAAACGTAGATTTAGTATAAGGAACGTTTATGTTTTTGTCTTTTAAGGGAAGTGGGGTCTGATCAACTCTGCTGGGAAGCCATGAAATTAAATACTGTCTTGTTTTTAAATTCCCGAAATAGTTTTTCATGGTAAACAACTGATGATCCCTTAAAATAGTGTTAGAAACTAACTAATATAATAACTGTAAAAAATAAATTGACTTACATGAGTGATTTTCCACTGGAAGACTTGAGACTATATGTTTTTTTTTTTTTTTTTTTTTTTTTTAATATAGTTTTAATGGTTGAGAAACTTCCGAGACTATATATATATATATATATATATATATATATATATATATATATATATATATATATATATATATATATATATATATATATATATAGTTGGGCACTGTAAGTGTAGTATTAAAACAGCATGACGTCGCTAGCTATAAATGCATCGTTCCTTTCATTAAGTAGAACGCTTTCTTGACGTCATAGTCACCGATTAAGTGTTAAAATTATCACTGTTTATCTAGCTATTAAGCGGTTTCTGTGTGGGTCTAGATGTCGGGATTTGAGTTGAAAAATACTCAGAGCCCGGGTTTTCGAATCGCGCGACCAGTAGTGAATAGTTATATCTTTATGCTGACGAGTCCTGATTAAAAGGACAAACCGTATACGTACATAGGAAATAAACAAAAAGATATTATATATATATATATATATATATATATATATATATATATATATATATATATATATGTGTGTGTGTGTGTGTGTGTGTGTGTAAGCAATATTACGCTAAATTCCAATGTCCAAGTCTTTATTCATTTTTTATCGAAAACTCAGAAGGTTTGATGACTTGACAGTCCGTTTCGTACATACATAAACAACCAGGAGTAGATGTGTATGTCTAGAATTTTTCACATATTCAACTCTTCAGAAGTCTAAAGATCGTTTCTCGAAACATCAGCGAGCAGTAACAGAATAAAAAAAAACACTCACATTGAACACTGTCCCATTGGGGAACAATTATTTTAGGAATTAAAGTGGTGGTATATAAATTCAATTTTTGGGGCCAGTTTTATAGCAGTTATCTAAATTATTTTATATATATATATATATATATATATATATATATATATATATATATATATATACTTCCTTCCTACAGCAGAAAGATGTAACACAAGGTCTGAAGATGGGATTGGAAAGCAAGCATTCTGGCCTACAAAAATGCCTGAACAGCCCCGTCGGCATTTCCCGGTAGGAACACCTAAGGCGATTAGCAATAAACTAACCCCTTCTCAAAGGGTGAAAAGGCAAAGCCTGGGAGATTGGACCTCCTACTGAACAGGAAAATACACCAGACCGGCGGTATCAAAGCCCGAAAGCCAAGACGGTACCGGTCAA
>OY744547.1:71065516-71073016 GCA_963556195.1 Sepiola atlantica
GCCTCACTTTCTTTGCTCATAAAAAATTAAATCAACTTACGTGATTATTCTTTCCTTTTTTATTATCATCAGTTATTATTAATATCAAGATCAAGCTACTTTTCTGTGCTTATAAAATAAATTTGCATACGTGATTATTGAAGTGAGCCCGACATACGTACGTTTTTTTTTTATTATATAGATTAGCTGTGTCTACCAGGCATTGTCCGGATGTTTCTCTACTTACATGTTTTTTTTTCGTTTTTTTTTTTCGTTTTTTTTTTTTTGTTTTAACTATGCCATTTTTTTTTTCTTCTTTTAATTTCCACATCGAGACAGATCGAGGGGCGGGCGGACTGACGGAGCTTTCCATAAAGATTTGAGGACGCAGCACCTAAATAAATCATTAATGTTTCCCTGAAATAAATCACAAGAAATCCATTTTGATTTTCGTCGACATTAAAGACGAAAAACGCATTAACACTTTTTAATCATTGTATTTCTGTTTGAAACATTTGGGGTTTGTTTTTGAAAGAGAAAAGTTCAAATAAAATAAAGTCAAATAATGAGACGGCAGTAAAATAAAGGGGAAATGACGAAGTGACCGGAGATTGGGGAAAGGGGACTGGGGACTGGGGAAGGGGGAAACTTGGTGCTCTTTAAAAAAAGAGGACAGAGAAAAATGAATGTCTGAGCGAAAAATAAAAGGGGATAAAAACACTAAAGTTTCAAAAAAATCTTTACTCTGTTTTCGAGACATATAAAACTTAATAACGAAGAAAATCATTTTAAAACTTTACTTAAATGTAATTTCACTAGTAAAAGTGGTTCTCAGAAACGCACGTACATATAAGTAGAAAACTTAACTAAAATGTGATTTCACTGATAAAAGTGGTTCTTAGAAACGCACGTACATATAGATAGAAAACTTTACTTAAATATAATTTCACTAGTAAAAGTGGTTCTCAGAAACGCGCGTACATATAGATAGAGAAATTTACTAAAATGTGATTTCACTAGTAAAAGTGGTTCTTAGAAACGCACGTACATATAGATAGAAAACTTTACTTAAATATAATTTCACTAGTAAAAGTGGTTCTCAGAAACGCGCGTACATATAGATAGAGAAATTTACTAAAATGTGATTTCACTAGTAAAAGTGGTTCTTAGAAACGCACGTACATATAGATAGAAAACTTTACTTAAATATAATTTCACTAGTAAAAGTGGTTCTCAGAAACGCACGTACATATAGATAGAAAACTTTACTTAAATATAATTTCACTAGTAAAAGTGGTTCTCAGAAACGCGCGTACATATAGATAGAGAAATTTACTTAAATGTAATTTCACTAGTAAAAGTGGTTCTTAGAAACGCACGTACATATAGATAGAAAACTTTACTTAAATGTAATTTCATTAGTAAAAGTGATTCTCAGAAACGCGCGTACATACAGATAGAAAATTGTTGAATATTTATTTCCGGAGCTGGGGTATTATAATTGAAATTATAATTATGTTTTTTAATTATTGAAACCTACTCAATTAATATATATATATATATATATATATATATATATATATATATATATATATATATATATATATATATATATATATGTGTGTGTGTGTGTGTGTGTATATATATATATATATAGAATATTAAATTATTATTACCTACAGACGCCAGCGTTTCAAGCTTATTGCTCTCATGAGTGTATGGAGTGATAATTTCAAACGGGCGCGAACCTCGTTCACAGAGTCAGCCTAAACTCCGCAATCTATCGCATAACCCGCATTGCAACCAGAAATTATCACGTGATTATGAGGAAATTAAGTTCTATTTGTGGCTTGAAGAAACGGACAGCAGACAGAAGACTACCGAGAGGATTCAACGAACATTTTTGTGACCTTGCTTTAAAGCTAATTCACAGTCTATTTTTACATCCCAGACTATTCTCAACTGTAATTTCTTTAAGGGGCTTTTATAACAACATTAAAATATTAAATTATTATTACTTACAGACGACGGCGCTTGAAGCTTATTACTCTCATCAGTGTAGGAAGTGACAATTTAAGACGGTCGTTAGACACGAACCTCGTTCACAGAGTCAGCCTAGACTCCGCAAGCTATCGCTCTATCTTCACGGCCACCGGTAATTATTAAGTTCTATGTGTGCCTTGACGGTTAGGGTTAGGGTTTAACCTCTATCCTCACGGCCACCGGTAATTATTAAGTTCTATGTGTGCCTTGACGGTTAGGGTTAGGGCTTAACCTCTATCCTCACGGCCACCGGTAATTATTAAATTCTATTTGTGCCCTGACGTTTAGGGTTAGGGTTGGAGTTTAACATCTATCCTCACGGCCACCGGTAATTATTAAGTTCTATTTGTGCCTTGAGGGTTAGGGTTAGGGTTTAACCTCTATCATCACGGCCAACGGTAATTATTAAGTTCTATTTGTGCCTTGACGGTTAGGGTTAGGGTTTAACCTCTATCGTCACGGCCACCGGTAATTATTAAGTTCTATTTGTGCCTTGACGGTTAGGGTTAGGGTTTAACATCTATCCTCACGGCCACCGGTAATTATTAAGTTCTATTTGTGCCTTGACGGTTAGGGTTAGGGTTTAACCTCTATCGTCACGGCCACCGGTAATTATTAAGTTCTATTTGTGCCTTGACGGTTAGGGTTAGGGTTTAACCTCTATCCTCACGGCCACCGATAATTATTAAGTTCTATTTGTGCCTTGACGGTTAGGGTTAGAGTTTAACCTCTATCCTCACGGCCACCGGTAATTATTAAGTTCTATTTGTGCCTTGACGGTTAGGGTTAGGGTTTAACCTCTATCCTCACGACTACCGGTAATTATTAAGTTCTATGTGTGCCTTGACGGTTAGGGTTAGGGTTTAACCTCTATCATCACGGCCACCGGTAATTATTAAGTTCTATTTGTGCCTTGACGGTTAGGGTTAGGGTTTAACATCTATCGTCACGGCCACCGGTAATTATTAAGTTCTATTTGTGCCTTGACGGTTAGGGTTAGGGTTTAACCTCTATCCTCACGGCCACCGATAATTATTAAGTTCTATTTGTGCCTTGACGGTTAGGGTTAGAGTTTAACCTCTATCCTCACGGCCACCGGTAATTATTAAGTTCTATTTGTGCCTTGACGGTTAGGGTTAGGGTTTAACCTCTATCCTCACGACTACCGGTAATTATTAAGTTCTATGTGTGCCTTGACGGTTAGGGTTAGGGTTTAACCTCTATCATCACGGCCACCGGTAATTATTAAGTTCTATTTGTGCCTTGACGGTTAGGGTTAGGGTTTAACATCTATCCTCACGGCCACCGGTAATTATTAAGTTCTATTTGTGCCTTGACGGTTAGGGTTAGGGTTTAACCTCTATCGTCACGGCCACCGATAATTATTAAGTTCTATTTGTGCCTTGACGGTTAGGGTTAGGGTTTAACCTCTATCCTCACGGCCACCGGTAATTATTAAGTTCTATTTGTGCCTTGACGGTTAGGGTTGGAGTTTAACATTTATCCTCACGGCCACCGGTAATTATTAAGTTCTATGTGTGCCTTGAGGGTTAGGGCTAGAGTTTGGGTTTAACCTCTATCCTCACGGCCACCGGTAATTATTAAGTTCTAGTTGTGCCTTGAGGAAGCGGGCAGCAGACAGAAAACTATCGAGAGGGTTCAAGTAAAGTGGCATACTTTACAAGTTTACTATGATTTTTATTCTACAAGCATTTGTTAAGTTCGAGTTACGATCAAAATATTAGCTATCAAAATTACTTAGAATTCTACTTTAGTAGTAACAACAATAGTAACATTAAACTAAAGCCGAGCGTTATAATCCGCAACATGGCAATGAGAAAAAAATTAAATAATATGAAGAAGAGTAATGAACAAATCAGACCCATACAAGTGCGTAAAAACCTATGAACCAGAAAAATCTAAATATATGTAGTAAGATTAAGAGACGGGTATTCATTTGGTTTAGCCCGCAGTTTAGCAAAAATGCCCTAATTGATATTCCTAAAATATTCTTTAGAATCATAGAGGAAAACTTCAAGGCTCAAGCCAAATATAATAAAATATAGGCATTCGCCGAAATAATAAAACCAATTTTTAAATGAAAATAAAAAAATATGATTGTGGACTGATTTATTTATTTATTTTAGTCATTGGATTGCAACTCAGTAATATATATATATATATATATATATATATATATATATATATATATATATATATATATATATTTATGTATATATATATATATACATTTATATACATATATAAAAAATCCAAACAAATCAATTGCGTGTGTTGTATACATATTTTTATATTTAGTCTCTTTAAGATGATTTGAATATCAATGTCTCCTCACTTCAATAAATCTATTTCTTGAAAATATGTATTTCTCAGATTTGAGTTGCTTACATATATACAAAACATAAGTAATTTCTCATATTTGTATTGCTTACATAAGTAATATATACATGTATAGAGATGTATATATATGTATATATACAATATATATATATTTATATATATATATACATATATTTTTTTTCTTTCAAGTTTATATAATGATTTATATAATGATGTGTATATATGTATGTAAAGTGTTTCATACGCCCATGTATTTTGTAATAAATCTCTTTTAAGTTTCCAAGATCTTATTTATTTTTCCGCTGTCTTTTGGGGCTATTCATTTCTTTTTTTTTTTCTTTCTGTGATTCACACACGGCCACACGGTCTCTTCTTACTTGAATTACTCGCTCTCTTGCTCACTTGTTCTCTCTCTCTCTCTCTCTCTCTCTCTCTCTTTCTCTCTTATTAGATCCTTCGTTTTTGCCTCTGTTTTATTCTATTCTTTGCTCCTCGCCTTTTCGTACTCCCTCTTTCTGTCCATCTCTCCTTATTTTATCGATGGCCATATCCTTCATTCCCTTTTCTTTTCTTACTTTTTCCTTTACTTAGACGCCTGCTCTAAATTTCTTCATATTTCTTTCCTTCTTTATAATTTACCATTCATTTCATTTTGTATATCTATACTAGCTGGCTTTGCCGACTCGCTATCGCTTCGCAAAGTTTTCTACTTGAAACATTAATTGAAAATAATAAACATTTCATTTGTCTATTTGTAAACACGAAACAAAATCTTTCTCATTTATTCATATATCAGGTTGTACCAAACGTCACTGACACTGACTACCAAACCACGAAGTCTCATAGCAAATTCCAGTCTTGCTCATAATCCTGAGGATGAAGCTGCTGGACAAGCTGAATTTTGTATGGAAACATGTCCATGTCATGCAACATCCTATGTAAGAAGAATCGTGAAACTCCCAACTGTCTGGATCTTATTCTGATTGAAGCTGTTGGATCTTCTTCCAGACTTCGCTCAAATTTTTCCTGATTGTCTTCAGTTCTTACTGAACAAGACCTTCCGAATCTCGGGAGGTCACATGCTGCACTTTTTTTTGAAAACGGCTTATTATGACTTTAATGGCATTTACACTTGGCGCATCTCTAGTGTTAAAATGTCGTCGGTAACACCGCTGGGTTTCTGAATTTGACCCATATTACTTAGAGTACAATGTGGGTTCGTTCCTCAATGCTGTATTTGTTCATGATAACGTCGGGAGGATAGCTTCAACTAATCTGAAAAAGGAAAAGAAGAATATTTAAAAACAGAGAAGTTATGAATTTTTTTCAAGTGTCACGTGTCAGCGACTTTTGGGACAGCCTGTAGATTAGATTAGCATTTTTGTAATTTTTATACGAATTTATATATCGTTTAAATGTGACCATTTAGAAACTGATAAAAAAAAACAAGGCGGTCCCTTTGAAGAAAAGGAACATTTGAGCACAAATGCTAAATATGTGTCCAGGAAATAAAACAATATTGCGAAACAGGGTTATTTATCATATTCAAAGCCAAATAATCATTGAATTTAAAAAAACAATAACAAATAATAGTTAATTAATAAAATGTACTTTTTAAAAACCAATATGCAAATTAGTTAAACTTGCGACTGATGTCGAATATACATGAGCATAAGTATATGAAGAATGGTGTGCCAGTGTGTAATACTAGGGCTATGTAAATTAAATAATTCAAAACCACCTGGGGATATTTTAAGTAGTTTATTCCATAGAGTGAATGTGGTATTTGGTAAATGGAACTAGTTTAATAAATAGACTAAGTGGACGACCCTCGACTTCCTTCCACACATACATATTTTGGCCTTGTGCCACATCTTAATTTTTTATTATGGTTACGTTGAATTTTTGTAAAAGATGTTAGGTGCTTTCACAGATTATGACCTACGCTAAATTTGACCGCGTCGTTAGCGTTCGGGTTAGGGTTAGGGTGGGAGTTAGGGTCAGGGTTAGGGTCAGGGTTAGGGTTAGGGTCAAAGTTAGCGTGGGGCCTAATCTGTAAAAGTACCAAATTTTGAATAAATAAAATCTAATTCAAAGTCTTGCATTATTAGATGATGCTAAATCTCGTATAAGGTCAAGCTGATTTTTTTTAATTATACTAAAAATATATATATATTTATATATATATTTGTATATTTAAGTAGCAGTCTTTCATTAATACGGGTTTGATTGAATAGACACAAATGGTTTTGTCTATTAATTTTCATGGTTCTTTTTCCCCCGGTGGCGGACCAACGATCTGTTTCTATGTTCCAGTGTAGACAGGAATTCGTATGAGTCGTTTTCAGGCCCGTGGTGATGTTGGTATAACGAATTCGAAAATTGAAGAATTTTACAAACATTTAAAGATTATTTCCCTACACTCGTACCGTGCCCGGTTGATGATATGTGTGTGCGCCCGGATGAATAGTGCTTCAAAGATGGGAGATGAAATTACATTTAACGATCCAAATGCAATTCCTTCATTCCATACGTCACTTGCCGACATTAAACCAACCTTAATCAACAATGATTTCCTTAACCACATCGTCCGCCAGTAGATTAAACACTCCTTAGCTGCCATATCTAAAAATACTAAAAGCAATGATAATTTATTTTATTGCAATCAAATGCACCAGAATTATAGAGTAGATTAAAATATAATAAATAACATTATACATAGACATATAACTAGTTAGATTCATTATATGGCAAAACGATAGTGAACCTTTTATGAGAGCTGGAGTTCTCCACACTTAAAAGCCTTGCGCCTGTATCTTTGTACTAGCGGGGAGGCACGCAGAATCCAGAATGTTTTGGGTTTTTTTGCATTAGAACACGACAAAGGCTGCAAGCCCTCGCTCAACTAAAGTTGACAGCTTGTTTAAATCAATGTTAGCTGGCACCAGCATCGCTAAAGGGTAACAATCGGAACAGCCTGTTAAATAATAATATAAATATCGGTAACTGTATATTTTCTCTGTCTCTTTCTTTTTTATATGTATTAATATTTTTCTCTTGTGTCATTACAATCTCTCTACTCCCCTCCTCGGTCTATCTCGTTTTTATCACAGCGAG
>OY744547.1:71078016-71103016 GCA_963556195.1 Sepiola atlantica
CACAATAATATGCATGTATGAAATGGTAGTTAGAAATTTAATTTAAGAGAACATTGTTGAGTCCCCAAAATCGCCGAAACCAATAATTCATTCCTTTTACTTTCGATTCGGAAATTAAATTTGGTCCAAACGACATCCAATAAAATTTCCCAGTTAAAATGAATTCATATTAGATCGTGTTTTGCTACTCCTGTTTTTTTTGTTGTTGTTGTTGTTGTTTAATTTTGTTGTCCCGCGCCTCTCCGTCTCTCGCCCCACCACCGGCACCGCCAATCTTTGATTTCAAACTCGTGATGTGTTGTCCGTTTCTCCTGAATCCAAAATCACTTCCAAAATCGAAATCAAAATTAAAATTCTCCTTAAATCCCGGTTTTACTGTTATTATTTCCGACGCAAACATTATAAAATGACTCATTAAATCGACGTTTTTCTATTAACCTAAATAATTAGACTACTCAACCTCGGGCCACAATACTCCCGTTTTACTTATAAGTTTTCCCAAACAGGTCATTCTATCTGTGGGTTTAGCGATGAAAATGCTATTTCAAGATTAAGCATCCGGAAATTTTAGATGAGGATCGATGATTTATATTATTTGGATTATTCGGACTACTGTTCTCATCTGTGATGTTATTCTCACAACGTTTCGACCGATGTAAACCACAACCTGTTTTTTTTTTCAGGTGTATCTTGTCGAACTCGGGAATTTGTACGGAATTTCGAACTGAACATTTTTTATATAATAATTCAAGATAAAGCCCCACTGACCAAATAACACGGTAAAGTTACATATTAACTGAGCTTCCTAGGGTGGGATGAACGCAGAAAGAGCTTCCAAAAAGACGTCTGAACCCAGTGGTTGAAGAGGTTTCTTGTTCATATAGAGATTGTGCAGTAATTTACTCGATGTCTTTTGGCTTCCATCCAATCTCACAATAAATTATTTCTAGATGATCAGTTTGTTTTAACTTATGTACCTTAAGTAACGAGATCACTTGAGTAATTGATGCCTTAAAAAATGAAACAAGGATGCCTACGTAAACCAATATAGACAGTCGGCTTTCTTGTATGGTTTCGCTTTCTTGCTCAGATTATCAGCGAAAGTCAGCCAATCTTTCTGGCATCGTTTGTGATTTAAGCAGCCATTCCTTTTGGTTAGGTGCAATTATTTTAAGTGGTGTAGCTAGAGAAGAGTTAGCGAGACGGTGGACAGAGAAGTGACCGGCGAAGATTCTCTCTCTCTTTCTCTCTCTCTCTCTCTCTCTCTCTCTCTCTCTCTCTCTCTCTCGCCACTGCCTAGGGCGCCCGTGTCTGTAACAAAAGAGAATTGAGAGACATAAGTAGAATGAAAGAAATGGAAATCAAAACAAAAACCGTAATTAGCGTGAACCAAAAAAAAAAACAGGGAAAATCCTTTGAAGCCATTTTCGCTCCGTCAGTTTTTTGTCACTTGTTGGAATGGTTTCATCTGTTAGTTTCGACCTTTTAGTTTCCCGCGTCTAAAACGTCTTCCTCGGTAATTTCATACTTGTTTGTTTGCTTTTTGTTTGTTTTTTTGTGTTGTTTTTTTAGTATCATTGATTTTTTTTTTATTGTTTCTTTGGTGCTTTTTTATTTGTTTTTGTTTTTTGTTTTTGTTTTCGTTTTTTCATTTGTTTCGTTGTTCGTTCGTTGCTTTCAGTTTCCCAGTTTAATCTCAACGATCCTCTTCTCCGGATGGACAAAATGTTTCGTTTTCCACCATCATTTTTATTTTAATTTTCATTTGTCTTTTTCTGTCTATTTACTTTCAATCTTTTCAGTCATTTGCTTAAGTTTTCCTCTTTTAAAATGGCTGAATATTTCTTGGGGCTTTGAACCGTTCAAGGACAATTGTAACAAGTGATTGTCTGTCTAGGTCAGAAGGTCAAGGTTTAACAAGCGTGTGAACAAAATGGATGGAAGTGATAATCACGTGAAAACTGGTGTAATGCATTGTGGTGAGTTTAATTTCGTAATTGAATTATTTTTAATCAAAGTTTTATCAATTCGTTTTATTTTACGCTATTGTATTCTTTTATTTTAATATCTTTTTTGTTTTGCTTCTTTGTGTGTGTTTTTTTTTTGTATTTCTTTTAATTTGTTTTGTTATTGATCTCAGCAATCCTAACCCTAACCCTAACCGTAACTCCGGATGGACCAAATATCTTTTTTTTTCATGCTTTTCATTCTAATTTTCGTTTTATTGTTCACTTCCTTTAATTTAAATGTTTTCAAT
Organism: Sepiola atlantica; assembly: GCA_963556195.1. Taxonomy (NCBI): domain Eukaryota; kingdom Metazoa; phylum Mollusca; class Cephalopoda; order Sepiida; family Sepiolidae; genus Sepiola; species Sepiola atlantica. The sequence goes on from OY744547.1 coordinate 71,080,274, forward strand.
CATCTGTTTTGTTTCTGCTGTTGTTGTTTTTCATCCTTTCAAAATGCTGTATATTTGGCGGGTGGCTTTGAACCGTTTAAAGACAGCCATAGTAAGTGGCTGTCTGTCGAAGTCAGATGGTCAAAGTTTGACACGCGTGTGAACATAGGAGGTCGAAGTAGCAATCACGTCATGGATTACGGTAATTTTATAATTGTTTTTTTTTTTGTTGGGCGATGCTTGCTTTGTTTTCTTTAATGTTTTGGAGGGTCGTTTATTTTTCTCCTTTAAAACTGTATTCCCAGCTCGTGTTTTTTTCTGTTTTTTTTTTTTACTGATGATTCATCATTCATTAAAGCAGGGTTAGAGTTATTAGGGCTAGGGCTAGAGTTAGGGTTAGGGTTTAGGATTATTATTAAGACCTATTAAGGCACGTGGCCACTTGAGGATAAAAGGCTCAAGAGATCGTCAGTTGGACTATTATAGCCTCTATTCGCTTCCACTATGGGTGGGATGGGCAGAAGATTACTTAAAATGAATTGATTATCCAAGCGGACGGCTCAACAAGTATTTGTTTACATTAGACTTGAAGACGACCACGCTGTAGTCAGTTTGGGAAACAGGCTCGTAATATCTAGTTCAACAGATAAGACATTTGTAAAAAGACATTTTCTAACTTTCCTAATCACCTACACCTCCTTAATTACCCTACCAACCACCATCCCTCATGCATCTTCCTTACCACTCGCCTCCCACTATTTCCCTGTATTACATCTCCACTTTCTCCTCTCCCCACGTACCCAACCCATTACATACAGCATTTATTTCCCCACGTCCCCCTCTTACAACCTCTTCCTCCCTCAGTTATCTTCCATGATTCACTATAAAATGTCGAGTTCTGCTTAATAAAGCATATTTTACCGAATGAGTACGGTCAAACGAATCAATCGAAATATCTTGGTCCAGCTTTAATGAGGTGCTTGTGTCTTTATATTTACTAGCATTTTAACTTGCTTATCCACTATTCATTGAACTAAGTTTCCACTTTGTTTGATTTTTAAAATTGTATATTCACTTCCTCATTAACGGATTTAAAAATGTTATTTTAAACTTAAAAGTGACAGACTAACGAAAATGCTATTCCAAACTGAAGCGTGACAGACAGACACAGCCTCTTACAGTAATTCTGGTCCGTATCTAACATAAGATGCGTCCATTAAATCTGCTCGTGTAACCATGAAAATGCGATTTTTAACTGAAGCGTGACAAACCAACGAAAATGTTATTTGAAACTTTAGCGTGACCGGCCGACGGACAGATTTACATACGGGCAGAGGGTCTTATAGAGATTCGCGTATGCATCTAAAAATGCTATTTAAGACTTAAACGTGACCGACCAACAAAAATGCTATTTTAAATTTAGTCGTGACAGACTAACGAAAATATTATCTTAGACTTTAGCGTGACTGACCGACCAACGGACAGAGGCTCTTATAGAGATTCGTGGATTCATCTAAAAATGCTATTTAAGACTTAAACGTGACAGACCAACAAAAATGATATTTTAAACTTAGTCGTGACAGACTAACGAAAATATTATCTTAGACTTTAGCGTGACTGACCGACCAACGGACAGAGGCTCTTATAGAGATTCGTGGATTCATCTAAAAATGCTATTTAAGACTTAAACGTGACAGAACAACAAAGATGTTATTCCAAACTAAAGCGAAACAGACCAACAAAGATATTATACTAAATTTTAGCGTGACAGACCTACGGACAGATGTTCTTATAGAGATAGGTTGACGCATCTAAAAATGCTATTTTAACTTGAACGTGACAGATCAACGAAAATACTATTCAAAACTTAAGCGTGACAGACAAAACAAAAAAATGTTAGCTGACGCTTGACTGACCGACAGAGACTCGGACAGTGATGCTTGGACGTTTTTAATATAAGATGCGTCCGTAAAATCTATTCGTTTAGCGAGGAGAATGCTATTTCAAACTGAAGCGTGACACACCAACGGTAGGACAGACCAACAAACGACAAGACAGACCAACAGACGATTGAGCTGCGTGGACGCATCTCACAAATACAATCATTTGTATTTCGTTGTTCTTTTTTTTTTTCTTTTTTTTGCTTTCGTCCCTAACAAGATTTGTACTCGATTGCCCACGTGGCCTGAGCCTATTAACTTTTTTCTTGAAAGACATTTTTTCTCTGAACCAAAAAATTGAAAGAATAATGGAAAAAAGATTAGAAATAATCAGGTTAACGTGTTAATAAATTAAATCACGTGATATTTCTCCCCTCCGCCCCCCTCACCTCCTCCTCCTTCTCCTCTTTGTTTGTTTTTATTTATTTTTCAAAACAGTTTCTACCGATTCCTTTTTCACTGTTTTATTTCCTGTTTTAAAAAAAAAACGCTCCTAAAATGACGCATTGGTAGTTAAATTCTATCAGACACTTTAACAGTGTCATCTTTGCGGATTTATCATTGAGTACGGATGAAGATGAAACACCTTTATCTAATACATAAAATAAAGTCAGTCTCGTTCTTGATTGTTGTCATCGATAGCTTTCTTCCTACAAAATCTGTATTTGATTTTGGTTCCTCGGTTCTTTTCGTGGATCGTTACAGCATGTTGTCAAGTAAAATAAAATGCAATTCGATTTCATTCCTTTTAGAAAATATTTTTATCGGGTCGGAATCATTTCAATACGGGCACTAATGGATTTGACTTATGGATCACCGCTTATCAAGGCCTGGGGTCCACTAGAGGACAAGGGTTACAGATATCGACTTGGACGATGAGCGCCACCACGCGAGGATTGGAAACAACCGGTGGATTGAGTAGAAGACTTTTGGGAAGAATTGTTTATCCATGAAGACGGCTCAACGAGTATTTGTTTACATAAGACTTGAAGACGACCATGTTGTAGTCGGCTGGGAAGCAGCTTCGTTGTATTTTGTCCCACAGATTGAACGCTCTAGGAAATAAACTTTGTTCATGGAAGTTCCGCTTGGTCTTTGTTACAGAGAGAGAGAAACGAAAAGAAAACAAAAGGGACATAACTCTGTCTTTGTCAATACAGAGTTATTTCCCTTTGTTTGGAACTTAATATTTTTAGGGAAAACCAGCTTAGTGTAAAAAGAAAGAAAACCACAGATTGCAAGTAAAAACACGAGCAGTCAACGTCGGGTAAGTACAACAATTTACTGAATGAATCGGAGCTAACTCATAAGATAATTTTTATTTTTAACGTAGTCCACCCCAAACAAGGCAAGTTGCCACCGTAGACGTAAGGGACTACTGAGAATTAGGGTGACTTTTTTTTGGGGGGGGAGGGTCATCCAAAATTGTGAGCTGTGTAGCGAGATTTAAATTTATGTATATCGGTACAGTCGGGGAAACAGGAAGCAGGAAGGAAGTTCCAAAGGCCGGCAGCTCGATGAAAGAAGCTATTAGAGTATATTTGCCAGTTCACATGGGACACACCTCTCACCCAAATCGGATGTCCAACATTCATTTCTGCTTCCATCCGTTGACTTTTACCAAAAGTTAAAATCTCCTGTTGATGCCAATCACATAACGGCCATAGCTTGCATTTGTAAAACTGGCTACACTTCGATTGGACGCGTCGATGGACGCACCACCGCGGCAAATGTAAATAAATACTAATTGATGCTGCTGCTGTTGCTGCTGCTGCTGCATCTCCTTCGTTTCCCTTATTCGCTACTTCATCTTCTACTTTTCCTTGGTATTGTTTTCTTCTTCTTTTCATTACACGCTTCTTCTTCTTCTTCTTCTTCTTCTTCTACTCTTCTTCTCCTTCTTCTTTTTCTTCTTCTGTTTCTCCTTTTGTTCTGTTTCTTCTTTTGTCTTCTTTTTCTTCTTCTCTGTCTTCTTTTGTCTTATTTTTCTTCTTCTTCTTCTCTTTCTTTCTTCTACTTTTTCTCCTTATTATTATTATTTTAATTTTTTTAAATATTATTCTATTCTTTCTTGCTCACATTTTTTCGCTTTCTTTTTTGTTGTTCATTTATTATAACATCGTTTACCCCAAACAAGGCAGGCCGCCATAGTAGACGTAAGGGGCTACTGAGAATTAGGGTGTAAGTATTGGAGGGGGGTCATCCTAAGTTGGGAGCTGTGCAGCGAGATGCTTGTTCACATTAGTTTTAAATTTCTGCATGTTGATACAGTCAGGGAAACAGGGAGCAGAGAGGGGGTTCCAGAGGCCGGCAGCACGAGGAAAGAAGCTATTTGAGTAGAAGGCTCTGCAGCATCTGGGGACCTCCCCAGTGAATGGATGGAATTTAGCTGATTGTCGAGTTGGTCTAATGTATTTACGTCGAGGTGGGCACTATAGCGGCAAGTTCATCGAAGCACAATCCATTGACGTACTTGTAAAACAGGCACAAGGATGCAATATTGCGGTGATGGGACAGGGGCTGGAGCTTGGTGGATAGTGAGGGACCTATTATGTTGGCGACTCTTTTTTGGACTTTGTCTAAGAGGGAGAGACTAGTGGATGATGCACCAGCCCAGAAGTGGCAACAATACTCCATGCATGGGTGGATGGTGGCTTTGTATAGATACAGGATAATGTCAGGTGTGAGGGAGCCCACCTTCTTTGCAGCAGCCTTGGCAATGTCTTCAATGTATTTGTTCCGTTCTTACACAAAACTTTCTTCTTCTTGCTTGCTTCTTCTCTTAGTTGTAACTCAGTTTTTGTTACTTTCCTTTACTTCTTTTTCTTTTCTTTTTCTACTTTTCTCTAACTCACTGCATCTTCTTCTTCCCTTTCTTTTTCCCTCACTCGCTGCTTCTTACTTCTCAACCTCGCTTTTTATCATTTTTTTTCTTATTTTTTTTCTTCTTCTTTGTCTTCTTCTTCTCCTTTTTCTTCTTTTTCTTCTTTTTCTATTTCTTTTTCTTTTTCTTCTTTTTTCTTCTTCTTCTAATTCTTCTCTGCACCTTCCTCCTTTTTCTTCCTCCTTTTTCTTCCTCCTTTTTCTTCCTCCTTTTTCTTCTTTTTCTATTTCTTTCTCTTCTTCTTTTTCTTCTTTTTCTCGTCACCTTCATTCTTCTTCTTTTTCTATTTCTTCTTCTTTTTCTATTTCTTTTTCGTCTTCTTTTTCTTCTCTTCTCTCCACCTTCCTCCTTTTTATTCTTCCTTCCTTTTTTTCTATTCTCCCCAATTTCCATATAACATGTGTATCTTCCACGTAAAAAAAAACTCAATAAGATTTTCCTTCTTACATAAATATTTCCATTCGACAAAACATCCACCGGAAGTGGTTCCTTGTCATTTCTATTTCCATAAAAAGGAAAACTCGACGATTATTTCGTGCTTATTACATCTGTTGATCCTTCCAAACAAAACTCCAACAGATCTACGCAATCTGATTGTCAGACAAACATTTTACGAATGTCATCTTTTTCTCTTCAACTGTTTTTTTTTTTAATATTTCCTTTAATTTCGAGCTTTGGGCGCTCTATTCTCAGCATGTTAGCAAATCGACCTCCCTGATGCAATTGCATCTGAGATGGGTATATTTGCTGATAACACCACGTACTATTGTCGATATTCGGCGATGGGTTGGAACACAAATCTATCGAGAAGACTGACATATTTTGAATAGCGAGAAGTTTTATTGGATGTCTTATCAGCTTGGCAGGCTGAGAGCATGCTCAAGGCGTTTCTCCGAATAGTGGGGATGGAGAGGATCGCGTAAAGTCAAGACAATTCACGATGGTCCTCGGTTTACCGCGTTATTAATAAACCAAGGCTGTTAACGAAGTCCCACGTGACGGGGTCTATCGCTCCACACTTCTCCACGGCGATCGGTTGGAACACAAATCTGTCGGGAAGAATAAATAAATAAGCATTGGTCTTTATAATAACTCAAACTGACGACATGTGTGTGCCGAGTTCGGATCCTGCCAGTTCTATAGAATCACTTCCACTACAAATGTTGGCAGACTTCACGTAATTCCTCGTTTGATTCTTGAAGAAATCGTGAAAACGAATTCCAGCAACAGAATGAAGCCGGTCAAAAAACCATACGATGTTGATTCATACGAATTTACTTTAATTTTTAAATAATTAATTAAGCTTATCTTTACAAGTTACTGCAGTTTCATTGATCACCAAATCATCAAAAGAACGTTTTATACAAACTGACCAGAAAGTAGATATCTAAATCATTTTCTTCCTTCTTTCTTTTCATTCTTTCATTCTCGATTAGAGCGATGTTAATAAGTCAGAATTATTTCTTTAATTATTGAAGAATTCGGTCGTATCGCCATTAGAATCTAAAGTTATTAATTTTCGTCAATTAATTTTCATTTCGTGACGCCCGCTTGTCAAACGAAGGGGAGGGCGTCACATTTTTTTTTTTTTTGTCGCTGCAAAAATATGAAACTGTTGAAATTAAAGTGTAATTAATGGCGCCCGACATTCGAATTGCAGTGAAAAATTGCAAATGGCGCCCGACATTTCCGCGGACGGCACGCTATTTTAAGATCGAAACATTTTTCAGTTCTTGATGTTTATCGTTTAGATTCTTGACTTTAATAAATCCTCCACATAATAAAGACCAATGTGTATTCATTTGTATATTTTTATATTAAAAAAACATAATATTTCTGTTATAAATAAATATAATATATCTGTCTCATTACACAAAAGTTAGAGAGTAAAAAACGTGTTTTTTATAGCCATTAGACGAAAACGTATTTAGGTTTTTTGTGTTAATCGTTTGAATTCTTGACTTCGACAAATTCTCCACTCTATAATAAAGAGCATTGTGTATTTATTTGTTGATTTTTATTTAAAAATACACATAATATATCTGCTCCGTCACACAAAAGTTAGCGAGTAAAAAACATGCCTTTTGTCTAGCTTCCGAACGTAAACATTTTTCAGTGTTTGGTGTTTATTGTTTTAATTTTTCAGTTCGACAAATCTTCCATTCTATAATAAAGACCAATGTGTATTTATTTGTATAATTTATATGAATAAATATAATGTATCCGTCCATTCACAAGGCTATCTTAAATATCGGGCGATTAAACACAATAGTATATAAATTGTTAAATAACAATAAATGAAAGTTCAGTCGGGGTCAAATTACTGAACTCGAAGTTAGTTTTTACTCAGCTTTGAGAATTTGATAGAAACGGATGTGACGTCACATGACGCAAAGAGAGAGTGAGAGAAGGAATTCGTCAGTTCCATGGAATCACTAGAAGTGTGAACATGTGGAAATTTTTTTGTAGATGAATGATATTACACTTGTTTGACTCAAACAATGTATGACTTTTTTTTAACATAGTTCACCTCAAACAAGGCAGGCCGCCACTGTAGACGTAAGGGGCTACTGAGAAAAAGAAAAGGGGAGAAGGTAGGGGGCGGTCAACCTAGATTGGGATCTGCGCAGCGAGGTGTCTGTTTACATTAGTTTTAAATTTCTGCATGTCTGTACTGTTGGGGAAACAGGGGGCAGGGAGGGAGTTCCAGAGGCCAGCAGTACGAGGAAATAAGCTATTTGAGTAGAAGGCTCTCCGACATCTGGGGACCTCCACAGTGAATGAATGAGATTTAGTTGATTGTCGAGTTAGTCTAGTGAATTTACGTCGAGGGGGCACCAGAGTAGCCAATTCATCGGAGCATAATCCATTGAAGTATTTGTAAAACAAGCACAAGGATGCTACATTGCGGCGATGGGACAGAGGCTGGAGCTTGGTTGACAGTGAGGGACCTATTGGGTTGGCGATTCTTTTTTGGGACCTTGTCAAGGAGGCAGAGACTCTATGCCATCAGGGAGATCGTTTATATAGTTCAGGAACAACAAGGGTCCAAGGATAGATCCCTGGGGTACATCAGCATTTATGTCATGTTGCTTAGATGAACGGCCATCGAGGACAACCTGGATTTTTCTTTTGTCTAGGAAGGATCTAATTATATTAAGTAATTGCCCAGTAATACCGTATGATCGTATTTTCATATGCTTTATGCCATACCTTGTCAAACGTCTTGGATATATCAAGCGCTACTGCCCTAGCTTCACCTGCCTTGTCGAGTGTATGATACATGCGTTCAGAGATGACCGTTAGGATGTCTGCAGTAGATCGTGCTTGTCTAAATCCATACTGGCGGTCAGAAAGAAATTTAGCATTAACTAAGTGTCGTACTATCGCTAGATTGATTAAGGATTCAAAGATTTTAGCAAAGATCTGCAGCAGACTGATTGGGCGATAGTTCTGGGGATCGGTTCTATTTCCAAAATTCTTGTAGCATACTAGTAGAACTACAAAAAAACTCGTAAAATTTGACTAATTTGCATATTGTGATGGCGGCCATTTTGAATTTGTAATGAGGTTGACAACTGCTCATGGAAATTTTTCATTTTCTCATGCATATATAAGGCAATTGCTGAATATATGCTGTGTATATTTGCGTCTTATATTGCAAATAAAACCAGGTGCGTAGTATCGTCTGCTATTAGATGTAGTACTTTTTTAACGATTTTGCGACAGCCGCGCAAAAAGGGTTAAAAACAGCGATTTTCTCTCTCTCTCTCTCTCTCTCTCTCTCTCTCTATATATATATATATATATATATATATATATATATATATATATATATATACTCTTTCTCTCTTTCGCTGTATCTTTCTTTCTTTCTCTCTATATCTCTGTCTCTTTCTCTCTCTCTCTCTCTCTCTTATCTATCTCTGTCTTTCTATCTATCTATCTATTTCGTTCTCTCTTTCTCTTTCTCTCTCTCTCTCTCTTTCTCTCTATCTATCTATCTATCTATTTCTCTCTTTCTCTATTTATCTATCTATCTTTCTCTCTTTTTTCTTTCTCTCTCTCTCTTTCTTTCTCTCTCTCTCTCTCGTTCTCTCTCTCTCTCTCTCTCTCTCTCTCTCTCTCTCTGTATATATCGCTCGCTCTTCCCCCTCTCTCTCTCTCGCTGTCTCTCTCTCTGTCTTTCTATCTATCTATTTCTCTGTCTCTGTCTCTGTCTCTGTCTCTGTGTCTCTCTCTCTCTCTCTCTCTCTCTCTATCTCTTATTTCATATATTATTGCTAGCAACTGTCAAATTTCTAGGTCTAATAAACGAATACTCGCATATATTAGTTATGTCAATGGTTAAATAGGAGAATGGGAAGTGAACCTTGGTTTTACTTTCGGCATCCTCGTTACTCTCGCTCCCCTTATTTTGTTCTTTAGTCTTCACATTTCATATCCGATCTTTCTGACAAAGGTAGGAGAATTGCTGTTTTCTGGGTCAGAATCTTATCGTTGGCTAATTTTTCACTTTGAAGTGCTATTTTTTTTTCTTTTTTCAGCTTATATCAAGTGGCTTCATACCTTGTCTGGGGCGATTTCCATAAAAATAAAATTCTCTAGGCATTGAAGATTATTTCTAACCGGCCTCCGTTAACTTACTAGACCTGAGCCGTTCTCCGTCCGATGAAATCGCGTTGTCCGTAGCCAAACGGACTGAACGAGCTTCTGTCTGTTGCTCGCAACTGACTTTTCAATCGTTAAATTCGCTTTTCTTTTTGCATTCAATTCCTCTTCTGTTTGATATCATTGTTAGAACTAAATGCTTCGGCGATTACTGTATTGCAGAGGGTCGTCGGATAAGTGCTTACCCGTTCAAGCGGGAAATTGCCGTCCTGCAAACCACTACCATAACTCGCACTCACTGGAAAGGGGTCATTTTACATTATCTCTCTCTCTCTCTCTCTCTCTCTCTCTCTTTAGCTCTCTCTTTAGCTCTCTGACACTCTGTCTATCTACATATCTCTCTATCTATATCTCTCTTTCTCTCTCTACATCCTTCTTACAACATCCCTCTCTCTATCTCGTTCACTATATGCATATACATACATATATATACATATATATATATAGAGAGAGAGAGAGAGAGTGAGAGAGAGAGAGAGAGAGAGAGATCTATAATCGTCCTAAATTGTCTCTGAAGCGATCGTTCGTCAGACCATTGTTGACTTTGAATTCTTGGAACTGTAATAAATAACGTTATAAATCTTTTCATTTATTTATTTATTTATCTATCACTATTCATTCTCTCTCTCCCTCTCCCTTTCTCTCTCTCTCTCTCTCTCTCTCTCTCTCTCTCTCTCTGTATATATATATATATATATAAGTAAATAAAATTATTTTACCTACAGTGTTTCAAGCTTTCACTCTTGTACGGATGATAATCTCAGACGGTCGCACGGTTCGAACCCCTGCCACAGAATTAGCCTAGACTCCGCAAGCAAGCGCCATAACCATTAGGTCACGAGATATTACCACATTAAAAATGGGAATTTAAGTTCTATTTATGCGAAAGGCGGCATATCAAGAAAGACTGACTAGAGATTCTACGAACGTTGTCGGAATATGCCTTATAGCTACGTGTCAGTCTATTTTTAATTTCCTCGAAGATGGCTCAACTTTAATCTTATTAAAGGGACTTATAACAATATTAATTTTAAGTAAATAATATTAAATTATTGTTACCTACATACGCCACCGTTTCAAGCTTTCGCTCTCATCACTGTAGAGATGATAATCTCAGACCGTCGCACGATTCGAACCTCTGCCACAAAATGAATATTATTTCCGATTTTATCATATATATATGATTATTTTTATTTACATAGACATGTTCAAAATCTGCGACACTGGCATGTCGATGTTATCGATCAACAGCTATTATAAACTGAGATCTCATCAGACAGAGTTAGAATCCGATCTTAACCGTAGATCATATTTGGTTCTTTCCAAATATGATCATCGACATGTCAGTGTCGCAGATTTTGTACATGTCTGTGTAAATAAAAAATAATCATATATAAAAGCTCTATTTGATATTGAGCACTTTTTATAAACGCGGTTGAAATTCTTTGTATTACTACCCTGTGGATGTTTTACCTGGATTATTATTATTAGTAGTAGTAGTAGTATAATTATTATATATATATATATATATATATATATATATATGTGTGTGTGTGTGTGTGTGTGTGTGTGTGTGTGTGTGTGTGTGTGTGTGATATAACCTAGTATCATTTTACTCTATCGTATCCTAATTCTTCTGATTGACCGTCTCCTCGTGTTTGTCTTCTATTTGAAGCCGAGCCAACCGCCCCCTCTTCCTCTCACGCGACACCCCCTTTTCCCTCCGCCAGAAACCCAATTGGCTTCATCATTCACAAGCCGAGTTCATCAACTGAAATTAAGTAGTTCGATCTGCGAACCTGATGGGATCAACTTGATCATCGAACCTCAGGGACAAGGATCAACTCTTTCCCGGGGCGGGGGTGGGGCGGGGGGATAGCATCGAAAGAAGGAATTAAATCCGTCACCAGATGGGGCCATCTTCAGGTCAGGGGTTGGAGATAGGACGAGTGAGAGCGAGACCGAGAGGGGGGGGGGGGGGGCAGTCGGGTTAGAAAGAGAGAAGTGCAAAGAAAGATAGAGAGAGGAGGGAAAGAACTAAGGAAGAAGAGGAAGTAGTAGGACAGAGAATGAAAAGAGAGAGAAAGGAGAGAAATATATTAAAGTGGAGCTCTGTTAAGAGATATTTAAAAAATAGACATCCACTTCGAAGACATTGCCAAGGCTGCTGCAAAGAAGGTGGGCTCCCTCTACCATGCTAGTAATCTTCTCACACCTGACAGCATCCTATATCTCTACAAAGCCACCATCCGCCCATGCATGGAGTATTGTTGTCACATCTGGGCTAGTGCACCATCCACCCGTATCTCCCTCTTAGACAAGGTCCAAAAAAGAGTCGCCAACTTAATAGGTCCCTCACTATCCACCAAGCTCCAGCCCCTATCCCATCGCCGCAATGTTGCATCCTTGGGCCTGTTTTACAAGTACGTCAATGGATTGTGCTTCGATGAAATTGCTGCTGTAGTTCCCCCCCCCCTCGACGTAAATACACTAGACCAACCCGACAATCAGCTAAATTCCATCCATTCACTGTGAAAATAAAGATATGTAAAGTAGTATTGATAATATTCACATTAGGACGACGTTATTATCGTTAATCTTCGGCGAACGCCATCGGCTATTTCCGGAACTGCACTAAGAGACGACACGAACGAGACCAAAAAAACAACATAGATTTTAAATCTCTTCTAATATTAGCACAACTTTTAACTGTCGAGGACAAAATAGACATTAGTAAAGAAAGAAAGAAATTTTTTGTCGCAAATATCATCTGCACGTGTGTCGTTCTTCACCTTCTTTCTTCCTCCAGTCTCCACCACCCTTTACCCTGCAATTTGATCATACTTATTTGCAATCATACAACTAAATACAGAAAAAAATGAAATATACCAAATAAATATAAACATCCCGGGAGCTGAAACCGAGCGTGTATACGTGCGATCTTCGTTGAATGGCCATTCATCTAATCATAAAAAAGTGAAACAATATTATCCGAGTTCATTTGGTAAAAATTGGTTAAAGATGTTTAAAAACGACACCTGGTCCGGAACTGGCTGACAATTTTTCGTCATATTTAAATGCGAAACTGAGTCCTTACTGTAAAGTCTAAAATACTTTGTTCACTTCAATTTTTACACCAATTTATTCAGGCTGTTCACAGCTAATCTACTAAAAACAAGTAGAATATTTTTTTCTTTTGGGATGAATTAGAATAGAATGCATGGATTCAGTAATACCCGTATTCTTATCCGGGTAAGTAAGATATAATGTCAGAATTCCCTCTTGTTTTAGATTATCTCCCTTAAATAAGAACCAATCAGCCTATGATAAACTTCCCTGGAATAAGAACTCTCAAGTCGAAGATGTGCTGCACTAGGGGAAAACTGTCCAGCCAATGATTAATCCGTTTCAGAATCTTTGAGATGAGGATTAATAATTGGCATTATTTGGATTATTTGGATTATTAATAATTGGCATTTTTTGGATTATTTGGATTATTAATAATTGGCATTATTTGTATTTTTTGGATTATTAATAATTGGCATTATTTGGATTATTTGGATTATTAATAATTGGCATTTTTTGGATTATTAATAATTGGAATTATTTGTATTTTTTGGATTATTAATAATTGGCATTTTTTGGATTATTTTGGATCATTTGGATTATTAATAATTGTCATTATTTGGATTATTTGGATTATTAATAATTGGCATTTTTGGATTATTTGGATTATTAATAAATGGCATTATTTGGATTTTTTAATTATTAATAAATGGTATTATTTGGATATTTGGATTATTAATAATTGGCATTATTTGGATTATTTGGATTATTAATAATTGGCATTATTTGGATTATTTGAATTATTAATAATTGACATTATTTGAATTATTTAGATTATTAATAATTGGCATTATTTGGATTATTTGGATTATTAATAATTGGCATTATTTGGATTTTTTGGATTATTAATAATTGGCATTATTTGGATCATTTGGATTATTAATAAATGGCATTATTTGGATTTTTTTAATTATTAATAAATGGTATTATTTGGATATTTGGATTATTAATAATTGGAATTATTTGGATTATTTGGATTATTAATAATTGACATTATTTGAATTATTTAGATTATTAATAATTGGCATTATTTGGATTATTTGGATTATTAATAATTGGAATTATTTGGATTATTCAGTCTTCTATTCTAATCTTGGTTGTTATTTTCACAACGTTTCCGCCGATGTAACCTCCAACCTTCTCCATATGCATATTTTCGAACTCAGGAATCTTAACATCGAACTGATGAACCTATACGGAATATCGGTACTCTTATAAAGAACGACCTGCGTTTCCGTGACTTTGCGTCGTCAACGTTCGGGCAGGTTACGGAAGCGCCCGAGAGTTGACGAAGCGAAGACTGCCAGACGATAAATTGAAGACTGACAGACGATAAATTCAAGAAAAGATATAAATAAAAAAGTTAGACAAAGAAAATAAAGATAAAATTACGAACAAACCATTGCTAAACAACTGTTATTAATTAGTTTTTTTTTGTCAAAAGAAGCATTGTTAATCAAATTTTTTTTTTAAAGTGTTGTTTTTTTTTGTGCACCGAAAAGTTTCAAAAAATGATTTTTTTAAATATAACAAACAACGAAACAACAGTATTTAACGAATTTCTTGTTTCTTTTTAACATTTAACAAGCAATTTGCATTCAGACTCATCAATATTGCGAAACCTAAAATTTTGACAACATGGTTTTAAAAACGAACTAATCTGTATAAAAATAGGTTCTAATTACTCAAATTACTGTTCACTTTTTAACAAATAAATGGAATCTATTATCTTGCTATTATTGCGTGACAGTGCCTAGCAAGCAGTGTCCACCATGAATTTAGGGTAAAGTAATGGATGTAATAATTAAGAAAAACACTTCTAGCGAATATATACTTTGTTTTTACTAGTTGCAACGATTTATTGCTTGCTTTGAATGTCTATTGTTCTATAAGTTCGACGTGTGTGGATGTACATCCAGCTCCTTACGTCTACAGTGGCGGTCTGCCTTGTTTGGGGTGAAATATGATTTTTTTTTTTAAGTTATGTTTAAAACTCGCCACTGTCTTCAATATTCTTTCGTGTTGACACTCTGATCTCAGCTGGACAAACTCTCTGACGGTAAACGAGCTTATTGGGTTTTATCTCATTCGGTCTGTTCTTTGATATTTCGTGCTGAATTACGAGAAAAGTTTTCCGATTTGTTAATTAACATTCGATCATATTTTAATTGTAATTTCGTCATGTGAACTTTTCATGCGAACGTAACTATAAACCATTGTTCTTTTTTATCTCACATTCCCACTTCTTGCGAGGATTGCGAGTAGAAGAGAAAGAGAAGATGAAGGAAATGAAGGGGTTTTATTTACTCCTCCCCAGGAGTTAGGCACAAGGCCAGTTTTATCTTACTCCCGCAAGTAAGATGTGACCCAAGATCGGGTCGAGAAAGTGGGGTTTGAAAAGCCAGCGCTCGAGAGGTGAGCACTCTGGCCATTTAAAAATTGCCTGGGCAGCCCCGTCGGCATTCCCCGGTAGGGGCGCCTCAGACAGTAAGCAATAAACTTACTCCTCCCCAAAGAGGGGAGGCAAAGCCTGGGAGGGTGCACCTCCTAGAACTGCACAGGACAGGCGTGCAGTATCCATCGGAACAGATACTACACTTTGATCTTAGCCAAAAGGCCAATAAAAAGAGACGAAAAAATCAGTGACTTAACAGGCAATAAATTCGCGTTTGCCACCAAGTGAGATAGAAATCCTGTTTGTATTATTTGGTTTATTCGGACTACTGTTCTCAGCTTCGATGTTAGTCTCACAACATTTCGACATATGTGACTGTAGTGTCGTGCCCTTTCGTCGGAACGTATATTTGGAAACTGCAACCGTCTGTTAACACTCGAGAGACGCGAATCTAAATAGTATCCTAATTATCTCTGTTAAATCAGACATTCTAGAGTTATCCTCCTTGTATATTTATCATCCTATATAATAAATGTTTGACGTGACGATCTCTCTCTTACGGAGGAAGTTAGTATTTACTTCCCTTCCACCGCAGGAAGATGTGACACAAGGTCGGAAGGTGGGTTTGAAGGAAAAGCCAGTGCCGAAACACTCTAGCCTTCAAAAAAAGGCTGGACAGCCACGTTGGCATTCCCTGGTAGGAGCGCCTCAGGCGATTAGCAATAAACTAATCCCTCCTCCAAGAAACAAGGTAATGCCTGGGAGGGTGGAATTCCTAAAGCTGAACAGAACCATACCTCTATCCGACAGAAAAAAGGCTACCTAGCTCAAATTGACTCAAATCTGTCGGGCAGATTGTCGAGGACGTGTCCTCGACGCGGTAAGAAAACTTTGATCTTGGCCAAAAGGCAGAGCGATCGGAGTGTGCGAATATCAATCTAGTCTCTCTTGTTCTTTCCGTGTTCTCGTTCCTACCTGTGTTATTCTGTTACAGCCGCGAGCCGGAGAATAATGGAAATACAATAGCCGCCGACAATGTGTTTTCCTTGCTGTTTTTGTGTCGTTCGTTATATATATATATATATATATATATATATATATATATATATATATATATATATATATATATATATATATATTATTTTAATCAAGCCATAAGGTTTTCGCGTGCCCTATTTATGTCTTGATTTGCAAAACGTTATCATTTTCGACAACACAGCGACACAATAGTGACCTCCGACCTTCTCCAGGTGCGTCTTGTCGAACTCAGGAATTTGTAGGGAATTTCGAATGGAACCCTTTACTTAATCCACGGAACAAGAGCAAGCTAACCCTCCGTAGTAAAAAACAATGCGTTACCATTGCTTTTTTGTGTTGTTCGTCATATATATATATATATATATATATATATATATATATATATATATATATATATATATATATATATATATAAGATAGATGAAAGAAGAGGGATAAAGATGTACGAATGACAAATCTATTTCAACTTCGATTATTCAATGCAAGGTGTACTCGGTAAAAACATGTTTATTTTTCTTTCCTTAAGCCAAGGCTTTTCAAAGATTAAAATCTTATCATCAGAGGAATTACATAGATGGATCAGTTGGCAGTGGAAAAGCCAAAATTCAAAATTTGAAAAAATTTTAAGTAACGGAGAGTAAGAGTATGCGTGCCTTTATAATTGCCTATCTCGTTTATTGAGCTTAAACCATTTCACTATAGGTTCTATCCTCTAAAAGTATACTTTTAGTTTCATATTATATATATATATATATATATATATATATATATATATATATATATATATCATTTTGATCGGGCTCGTGCGCCTTAAGGTGTTCGCGTGCCCTCAGGCCCTCGCCCCGTCTATTTATGTTTCTTGAAATGTTCATATTTATTTTCAAAACTTCCTTTATTTTGCTTGATTTGCAAAACTTTATAATTTCTGCCCCCGACCCGCCGCCCGTCTCCCCGCCTTTCAACATTTTCAGCGTTATTTGTTTATAGATGATGTGTATTTTCAGGCGTCGTCTATTTTGAGGGTCACTTTCTGTAATGTTACTTTCTTGGCATTTGTCCGGGCCGATCAAATAAGTAGTGAAAGTTATTTTGAAGTCAGAATTATGAAATCGATAAAGTTTTATTAATTTTAATCTCTCTCTCTCTCTCTCTCCTTCTTTCTCTCTCTTTTTCTCTCTGTCTCTCTCTCAATCACTCTTTCTTTCTTTCTTTCTCACTTACTCTCTCTCGGTCCTACTCACTTTTCCTCTTTCTCTCTCTCTCTCTCTCTTTATCTATCTATCTCTCTCACACACACTCTCTCTCTCTCTCTTTCTCACTTACTTTCTCTCTCTCTTTCTCACTTTCTCTCTCTTTTTCTTTCTCTCTCACACACTCTCTCTCTCTTTCTCTCTCTCACTCTGTCTATTTCTCTCTTTCACTCTCTTTCTCACTCACTCTCACTCACTCTCTCACACTCACTCTCTCTCTCTCTTTCTTTCTCTCTCTCTCCTCTTTCTCTCTCTCTCTCACTCTCTCTCTCTTTCTCTTTCTCTCTCTCTCTTTCTTTCTTTCTCTGTGTATGTATGCATGTGTGTGTTTTGCGTATATGTTCCCGTGTGCAATCATTGAATATTTAAAAACCAGCCAACCATCCGTAGATCATTACTTCTGAATCAACCGTTAAATTAAAATCCCCGGATGTTGAACACGGTTGCGCTCCATTTAGAAGTGAGAAAATTTTATGCGAAAAAGGTCAAAGGTCAAAGGTCAATAGGAACAAAACATCGATAAACGGTCAATGGGTTAATGTTGCATACTCAAACAGGGCAAGTCGCTCTATGGCAATACTAGAAATGGCGTTACTAGAAATGTCCTGGCCAAGATAATGTTATGTAGCCTACTGATACACCGGCCTGCTAAATATCATGTGGCATAGTCACGTTGATACACCGGTTTTCGTTAGATCCCCGAAGTTAAGTAACGTTGAGCCAGTACCAGATGTGTGATCATTTGGGAATACAAGCCGCTGTGTGTATTGGGTTCGCCAAAAAGTTTGTTGTTTTTTTCTTAGGAAGGAGAAACCCAAACATCAAGTTTAGAAACATACCCGAATTTATGCAATTCATTTTCTACGCTCGATTTGGAAATCTTGACATTGTCTGCGATTTGTCTGGTTGTCAAACGGCAGTAGTGTTAAACTACGACTTTCATTTGGTCACTGTCGATCATCTTTGGTCGGCCAGAGCGAGGAGCATCCCTTACTGAAAAATTTACTTTTCGGAATCGAGCAAACCATTCCTAGCACACCCGTTCTGTAACAGAATTATCCCCATACAGATGGCATATGTTTATGCAGGTTTCTGTTGCTTTTTTTGCTTTTTCTGTAGTAAAAAAGCATCAGGTAGTGCTCTGCTTGATCTTCTATTTCAAGGCCTGAAATACAAGCAAAAATGTAAAGAATTCCTCTGCTCGGAGGCTTATTACACACTTATTGCTACACCAAATACAGGATTTGTAGAATAGGAATATAAAACGATCTTCAGTAGGTCGGAGGGAGGTGACGGTGGTTAAATGGATAACGACACAGACTGAAGACCTGGGTGTTCCAAGTTCGAATTCAGTCGGTTCCACAGTACCACTTTCACTTAGGGATGTTAGCAACCTTATCGTGGTCCTTCCCGTAAGTACCCGATGTCTTTCCAGAAAGATTTCTAACTAGAAAAACATCGGGGAAACTAATGCCAACACCAGAATCATCTGATTCACACGAAAGAAGAAGAAGAAGAAGAAGAAGAAGAAGAAGAAGAAGAAGGTCGGAAAGATGACATTTAAAAACCGAACGAACTTTTTGGTCAACCCAATATGATGGCCTGAAGAGGGGTGGCCAGGGTTCGTCAGCTCAAGACACGCTTGTGAAACCCTTTTTCACTAGTGGTTATGCCAGCAGTTGCAAAACAACTTTCATAAATGCTTAATTCTGATTGGTTCATTTTTACAAAATACTCAATTTCGAGAGCGGTCGATAGGATGATATGTCGCGGATAGGACATTATTAAAAGAAAGAGTGAAAACGTCTATGCGTACAAAATTATTCATTCTTATTAACAACTCAATTAAGACAATGCACAAAAGGTGTTCTTAAAGAATGAGAGTTCAAGAGTCTGGAGAAAGGAAAGTGTTTGCTTGCTATATAGATATCTGTTGTTCAGCTGTCTCCTTGTGCATCAAGGAGGATTTTAGCAGACATGTTCATTTCGGCTGGTGGTGTGCACGTCTACGTGCGTGTACATGCAATAGACACAAAAAAATATGGTGGTTTTCTTACCAAGAGAATATATGTGTGTTTATTTCGGCTGGCGCCATGTGCGTTTACGTGTGTGTATGAACTATGTACACGCGTTCGTTTAACTGTGCGTCTGTATATGCTGAGACTGTGTTTAGTAGTCCGTGAAAATCTCTCGTTTGTTTTTTCGCGTCCCTTCGACCAGGGGTCAGAATTAGCTTTCAAGGATATACCCATGTACATCGAGTAGGGACGAAAATACCAGAACAAAAAGTGTGAGATGTGTGTGGATAGGTTTTTATAGTACTCGCTGGAATTCTCTGATTAGCGGAAAGAAACTACTGATTGGAGATTTTGTCTAATCGAGAGTCGATACGTAATAACAATATCCACTGTCACTGCTTCTTTGGGCAACATCCCCCTTACTGGATCGATTTTCGTATTAAAATCGAAATGGTTTGTGTAACTTCTCTTCTAGGGTTAATTGTCGACGTCGTTTGACGAATTTGTACTTTTGTATGTAAACACACACGTGGAATATGGCTGTTATAAATAAAATAACAGGAAAAATTTATGAAATACTTATTTTTTAATTAAATAACCCGAAAAGAGTTGATATGCCGTAAAACAAAACGAAACAACTAAATCAAATTTCAACTAACTATCATTCTATTTCATTAACCCTCATCCTCAGGTAGTTTTCGGCTTTGATAAGTGATAACGCATTAGCACAAATAAAAACATTGGGAGAGGGTGTTTGGGGGAAGTCGGATCAGTATTGTTCCGGTGTTAGGATTAGGGTTAGGGTTTAGGGTTAGGGTTAGGGGTTATGGTTAGGGTTAGGGTTATGGTTAGGATTAGGTTTAGGGTTAGGGTTAGGGGTTATGGTTAGGGTTATGGTTATGGTTAGGGTTAGGGTTAGGGGTTAGAGGTTAGGGTTAGGGTTATGGGTTATGGTTAGGGTTAGGGTTAGGGTTAGGGTTTAGGGTTTAGGGTTAGGGTTAGGGTTTAGGTTTAGGGTTAGGGTTTAGGGTTAGGGGTTATGGTTAGGATTAGGGTTAGGGTTAGGGGTTATGGTTAGGGTTAGGGTTAGGGGTTATGGTTAGGGTTAGGGTTAGGGTTTAGGGTTAGGGTTTCGGGTTTAGGGTTTAGGGTTATGGTTATGGTTAGGGTTAGGGTTATGGTTAGGGTTAGGGTTCCGGTTAGGGTTAGGGTTAGGGTTAGGATTCCGGTGTTATCTGAACAAGGATTAATTTTTCTATTTTCTTACATACACTCGCTTGTTCTGCTTGTAGCAGAAAGTGTGGAATACGGGTTGGACTTTATAGACAGGCGAGGTCTTCTCAGTATCAGAGGCAGGACTGTCATCGCAAAAACGACGGACAAGCAAATAGTATTTGTATGCAAGTTGCGTATGCTTGTGTTTGTATGTTTGTAAGTGTGAATGTCTGTATATGCAATAGTTTGTGTTTGTGCTCATGATTGTGTGTGTGTGTGTGTGTGCACGCGCAATTATACCATAGCGTTTGCCCATAAGAATAATCGCAGTGCAACCTTTGAACATTTAAAAACCAGCCAACCATTCATAGGTCATTACGTCTGACTGGGCGGTCAAATGATGTTAACTACAGTCGTGTACGAGCGGAAAAAATTATCGCGAAATAAATTAACGCGAAAAAAATATATAGATCAAAGGTCAATAAGTACTAAAATATAGATCAAAAGGTCAATACGAACATCAAAAAATAGATCAAAGGTCAACAAGAACAAAAAAATAGACGGGTTATTAAACACAGACGAAAAAGACTTTCCGTGTCATTAACATATCATGCATCATTATCCGTGAATACTTCTTCCACTTCGATCGATATTCTTTTAATAAAAAAACCTTTTGAAAGTTCCGATTACACACGTTGTAGCATAACATGCAGGATTTCTTCGATCCCCACAGATTGTTGTCGTCTTCTCATACGACAGAAACAACTGTTCGTCTCTTTTGTTGCCACATAGTAGTTGACTAATTGAATAGCGACGTACTCAGCAGTGGTGATGTAGCAGGCGAAGTTTCTGTGTCTTCTCTCTCCTTGTAGCTGCAATGAAGTAACATAATAAAAAAAACGCCAACAACATATTTGCTTAATGTCAGCCTGCTTTATTCTTTTACAGGCTGTATGAGCCTCCCATACGCTCGATCCCCGGGGCGGGAGAAACGAGGACAGAGATTCGAAAAAAAACACGGCGAACACAATCAACTCATCAGTCAAATAGCAGTTGTTTCTCCCTTCTTCGCCACGTTTCATTTCGGACTTCCTGTCCGTGACGTAGTTCTAATTCTAAAGGCAGTGGAGTTCTTGTTGTATGAATGGCCGTGGCAGCAATTTATTCCATCCACCCTCTTTCTTTACCTCTCTCTCCTCTCTCTCTCTCTCCCTCTCTCTCTCTCTTTCTTTCTGTATTCGGTGTTGTCCCTTCTTCGCTACGTCTCATTTCGGACTTCCTGTCTGTGACGTAGCTCTAATTCAAGCAGTGGGGATCTCGTTATATGAATTACACGTGGCATCAATTTATTCCACCATCCCTCTCTCTTTCGTTCTTTCTCGTTCTCTCTCTCTCTCTCTCTCCTTTTCTCTCTCTCTCTCTCTCTCTCTTTCTCTTTCTCTCTGTTCTCGGTGTTGTCCCTTCTTCGCCACGTCTCATTTCAGACTTCCTGTCTGTGACGTAGTTCTAATTATAAAAGCAGTGGGAATCTCGTTGTGTGAATGGCCTATGGCAGCAATTCATTCAACCCTCTCTCTCTCTCTCTCTCAACCCTCTCCCTTTATCTCTCTCTCTCTCTCTCTCTCTCTTTCGCTCTCTCCCCTTTTCTGTCTTTCTCTCTTTTTCTCTCTGTCATCTGTGTTTTCCTCTCTTTTTTTAATAACAATTGTCGTAAATGTCGTTAATAAAGAACAGCACAAAATAACAAATCTTTCTTGAGGCTTATTGTTCTTCTCGGGTATACAGTACACATCATCCCCTGACCCATCTCAGATAGTGGAATGGGAGCGCTCTCACGAACAAGTGACTGATCAGTTTATTCGCCAGGTAAAACTTCGGACTTCCTGTCAGTAACGCAACTTCCTGTACGCGTAGTTAACTTTTAATGGATTTTTTTATTCTCTGCTTAATCTTAACTTTACATCGAAAATTTGCGATTCTAACTTTATTTATTGACACGCGCATCTAAACATCGCTACAAAGTGTGAAAATGACCGAGTGAATGAGACTGTGACATTAAGGGTATATGTATACTGTTAATAAGAGAGTAGAAAGTGGATCTTGTCTTTACCTTCGACGTCTCGTAACTCTCGCTTCCCTTATTTCGTTGTTTAGTCCTCACATTCCATGAGCGATGTTTCTGACAAAGGGGGGATCTATCCATATAACACTTATCGTTGGCTAGTTT
>OY744547.1:71110516-71243016 GCA_963556195.1 Sepiola atlantica
TCTTTCTAACCCTTTCAGAGGGGGTAGTTTATTGTTAATCGCCTGAGACGACCGACCAGAGAATGCCGACGGGGCTGCCCAGACATTTTTTGTAGGTCAGAGTGCTCTTCCTCTAGGGCGCTGGCTTTCCAATCCGACTTTCTGACCTTGTGTCACATCTTACCCCTGTGAGAGAGAGATAAATACTTCCACCATCATTACCAATCATCACGTGTTGTCTCACTGTCCACCTGAAACTCATTAACCCTTATCCTCCAGTGGCTTTTGGGCCTTGATAAGTGGTGACACTTTAGTAACAAGGGGGGGGGGGAGAAATACCAAACACGAATGTATTTATTTTTATTATTATTCTGGTTTCTTCCGCTTATTATTACTCGTGGCCGCCCTATTCCTCTTTTTTATCTTCCTCTTTTTTTTTCAAATCTTTTTTCTTTTTTTTCCTTCTTTTTCTATTATTTTATTCCTTTAATTTTTCTTCCTTTTTTTCTTTTCTGTTTTCCTCATTTTTTTATCGTCTTTTTATTCCTTCATCTATTCTATTTTTTTGTTTTTTGTTACCTTTTATTCATTTTGTTTACCCCAAATACGGCATATTGCCACTGAAACGTAAGAGGCTACTGTGATATGTGCCAGATTTATAGGTGGACAACCGGTAGAGGGAACCTACCTTCTTTGCAGCAGATATAGCAGTATCTTCTATGTACTCATTCAAATTCATGCATTTTCTTCTTCGTTTACTTTCTTTTCTGCTTTCTTTTTTCTTCTTGTAACATCGTATATCACAACCACCCTCTCCTACATGCGAATTTATTCGATCAAAGTTTTCATCTCAACCTCTTTCACTCTTTAAACCCAATTGAACCGTTCACTATTTTTTTTAACTTGAAATCGCTCCAGACAAGGCATGAAACCACTTGATGTAAGAAGCTAACAAGAACAAATATGATTATCGTAAAGACAGGATATGTCTATATGCCTTAGTCTTGAAAATACAAACGTTCACCGTAGGAGAAAACAGTCAGCAGAGAAGAGAGTTCCACAAGACCGCAGTTCTTTGAAAAAATCTACTGAAATAGGAAGCTGTATTATAATGAGGTATAAAAACAGCAACTTGGTGAAGACCACTAGACCAACGGGTTAAACGAGCTTGAACAAAGGAAGCAAGGAATAAATCGCATAATTCTGAAGAATACAGGCCATAATAGTATTCATAGAAAAGACTGAGACTAGCTAACATCACGTCTGTGAGAGAGGGTGTGCAGGGAGAAGAAGAAAGGTTAGGGATAATCAAATTACAGATACGTTTCTGTACCTTATCAAAAAACCTCAAACGGGACAGAGATTCACCAGCCCAAATATAACAACAGTACTCAATGCATGGTCTGATAGTAGATTTGTAGAGATAGAGTATAGCCTCAGGTGTGAGAAAGTGTTTAGGGCGATAGAGAAACCCGACTTTACGAGAAGCAGAAAGAAAGATGGATTTTATGGACAAGAAGTTTCAGAGTCGATTTCTCTTCAAGAGCAGAGCCATTCATGAAAATCTCAAGAAGAAAAGGGGCACGGCTACGATTGAAAGACCTGAGCTGAGTCTTAACAGAATAAAATATTGTTGTTCTTGGGGGTTTTTTTGTTTTCCTTATGTGAACTTGATATTCCCTAGAAACTTCCTCCTTCAGGTGAAGCCGGCTCAGTCCGCCCAGAGTGACTAAGTATGTATTTATTTTTATTGTTATTCTGGTTTCGCCAGTCATTGTTACCCCTAACCGTGCTTTTCCTCTTATTTTTATCGTCTGCTTTATCAAATCTTCTTTTCTTTTTCTTCTTCTCTTTGTGTAATTGTAATCTTCACTTTTTCTTTTCCCCTTTCGTCCTTTTTTCTTCGTCTTTTTTCCTCCTTCCTTTCTTTCTCCTTTTCTTCTTCGTATTCTCCTTCATTCGCTTACTTTTCTTCTTTCTTTTTTCGTCTTCTAATTTCGTGCATCACAACCACTCACCTACCTCCCCCTACACCGTCATTAATTTGGCCAACTCAAACCCATCTAAACCTCCTTCACTCTTCAAACCCTAACTGAAACCGTCCGCCATCTTTCTTTCTTTTTTTGTACGACGTCTCATCTTCATTTCCCGCGTTTTTTTTTTCGACATAATTTCCCGCCATTTCTTATTATTTGTTTGTTCTTGCCTTTACTTTTTATCCCGTTTCGATCCGCTCCGTCAAGTCGACGTCATCGCGAATCTCCCCCTCTCCCCCCAACCTCCCCCACCCCCGGTCGTTCTTGTTCGCCTGTCATTTATCGCTGGTCTTCAACGATTAAGTGATCAGCAGCTTGTTGAATGATGAGCCGCCTCGGTCTCAAATTTTCCCCAGTATTGTCCCCTATTCCTTGCCCCGCGCCCGCTCCGCACGCCCTACGTACGCACGCACTGGTCAACGCTAATACAACCTCCCACGCCACCCAACGACCGCACCCGTTCCCTTAATTCATCTGTTAGCTTTCACTTTCCAATGAATGGATTTCCAGTTTCACTGGAACGTTCAAGAGGTTTCCTTATTTCCTTAAATAAATTGAATGAATAGCAACGGGGAAAGCAGAACATTCAAAGGGACAACACACACACACACACACACACACATATATATATATATATATATATATATATATATATAAATGAAAAAATAATAAAGATAAAATTTTATCTTCAAATTAATCCTATCTAATTCTATATTCTCAATATATGAGATAGATCAATAAAAATACAAAAAATTACGAATAATAATAAAAATTGTAAAAAGAACAATATTTATTGAATCATCAAGTAGTTTAAACAAAGAATATATAAATAAACTTTTCTTATCTTTTCCTTACCCCATGGATTTTCAAAAATGCAATCTTTTATCATCTGAAGAGATTTTAGCATTTTCTTCTGAAATATGTTTTCCTTTTTAATTTGTTTTCTTTTTTCTTCCTTTCGTTTTCCTTCTTTTTTTGTTTGTTTCTTTCTTTCTCTGTGGTGTTTTTTAATGTTTTTTGTCTTTTGTTTCCTATTTCTGTCTTTCTTACCAACACTTTTTCTCCCTTCTCTCCCTCACTCTTCTCTCTCTCTCTCTCTCTCTCTCTCTCTCTCTCTCTCTCTCTCTCTCTATATATATATATATATATATATATATATATATATATATATATATATCCCTCACTCTTTTTCTCTCTCTCTCTCTCTCTCTCTCTCTCTCTCTCTCTCTCTCTCTCTCTCTCTCCTCCTCTACTACATTCTCTTAGTATATTTGCCGTCTCTCTCGCCCTCTCCTGCGTACTCTAATAACTCTCTCCCACCCTCTTTCTCTCCTTCGCTATCTCTTCTCCTATCCTTCTCTCCCTCGTCCTTTTACGGATAAGGATATGCTTTACAGTCGTGTTTCCGTGTTAATCAGTCGTGTTTTGTTTCTTCCGGCCAGGTGCGTGTATGTGTCAAATACGATTTATTCCTGCCATGTGACATTTCCGGTACACAAAGTTTGAGTGTCTTCTTTTGAAATATGTTTTGTAGTGTGCTAGATGTTGACGACAGTGTGTTTATTATTGCGTCGGACCATGATGACTGTGGCTTTTATTACAATAACATATTAACAGTTTATTTGATTCGTTTCATAAAAATAATCCTCTCTTTTCAGAATGCGTGTAGAAAATCATATCGACAATAGTTATATTATCTTCCACCGCTTCGAGAAAAGCGCAGTCATTTTGCGATCTCAATAAACCTTTTTGGTGAATGAACAATCAGCAAAAGCCAAGTTGAAAGATGGTTCCATAAGTTCAAATAGGGCGATACAAACCCTAACCCTTAACTCTAATTCTAACCCCTACAAACCCTAACCCTAAACCCTCACCTAAACCATAACCCTAAACCCTAACCCCTAACTCTAAACCCTAACCCTAATCATAACCCTAACCCTCGGAGATGAAGAAGGAATAGGTCGACCATCAAATTCCAACGACCAAACGTTTTTGGCAGCCGTAGAATAGAACGAAAGCTTGACAACGAGAATGTTGGACGGAGATTTCAATGTAAACTATTCGACCATTGTTCCTCCTCTCAAAAAGCGCGGAAAAGTATGGAAATTAGCTGAAGTACTCACAAACTCTTATCCGATAACAATAAAGCCGAACATTATTAGAATTTTTACCGAATTACTGATTATTTTTAAATAGCAATAATAGTGAACCGGCCGAATAGTTTATTGCATAAGTTTTTGTCTGTACGACCACATTTAAAGTAAGCAGATCACCTCTTAAGTCCCAATAACATTTATCAAACCATTGCTTTGGTTAAACAGTATTTTTCCCATCAGAAAGCAATACTTTATCAACACACTAAATTAAGATGTTTCCATTGTTTTGAAACTTTGCAACAGTAGCTTCACTTAAATAACTGTAATTTGTAAACTAATACTTCGATTGGACTCAAACGTTGGCAGGTTCCATTTGAAGGTTAGTACTTTATAGAAATCATATAGATTTTTTATTAATGACGCGATCTATATGTCAGGCCCGAAACTTATTGAGTAGTGTGTTAGTATGTATCAAATTGAAAAGTGGATAATACTATTATATGAAAAGTAGAACAGTCTATTCCTTTGTGGTGATACATGCGCGTGAATCTTTTTCAGTGCGTTATCGACGTTATGACAAAGAAAGAAGATATAACAAAAGGAATCTTCGCCGTAAATCAAAACTTTCCTGTAAAGAAAATGCATTTTATTAAAAACTGCGGCGGCATTTTGGCCGCTTCCTTTTCAGTTTTAATTCTCAAAAATCAACAACAACAAAACAAAATGGCTGCCCCCTCTTCGCGCTCTTCTTCCGGCTCCTCACTCCTCCTATAAAACTCACGCATGCGTACTAAAAACCTTCCGGCGTTTATTTATTGAATTTTGTTTACTGATGGCACAAATTTTGGGGTCAAGAATTTGAATATTTCATGAAGATTAAAAATTACACCTGCTTTTCTTTCCTTCTTTCTTTCTTTTTGCGGCCTTTCGTTTTTAATTTTTCTTTTTCTTTTTCTTTTTGTTTCGTTCTCTCTTTTTCTTTCTTTCTTTTTCTTTCTTTCTTTCTCTTTTCTTTCTTTCCTTGTGTTGTTTTTTAATTGTTTTTGTCTTTTGTTTTCAATTTCTGTCTTTCTTTCTAACACTTCTTTTCCCCTCCATCTCTCTCTATATATTTTTTTTCTTTCTCTCTTTATTTTTTCTCTCTCTCTCTCTCTCTCTCTCTTTCTCTCTCTCTCTCTTTCTCTTTCTCTCTATCTTTCTCTTTCTCTCTCTTTCTTTCTCTCTCTTTCTCTGTCCCTCTCTCTATCGCCCGGTAATACCTTTTGTTTCTGTCGTATCTCTCCCTCATTTACTCTTTATCCTTCTCTCTCTCTCTTTCTTTTTTCTCCCTCCCTCTCTCTCTCTTTCTTTCTTTCTCTCTCTCTCTCTCTCTCTCTCTTTTCAATCCACGTTCTTTATTAATAAATATAAAAACATTTATACAAAATCGCGTTTTAATGCGCACAAACTTTGGTTAATGTTGAAATTTTATGGCGAGGGCAAAACCCGAACACAAGAAATGTGACAAATCAACGTAATGGTGGATGGGTGACCAAAAGAGAGGGGGGAATGTTGTACAGAAATTGGGAAACGGTAAAAAGTAGAAAGGGGGAGAAGGGAGGAGAAAATAAAGACCGGGTAAAAGAAGGGGAGAAAGAAGTAGAGGGAAAATATAAGAGAGAATAAGTAAAATAGAGTCAGTTGGAAATGAGAAAGAGGAAAAGGGTAAGAAAATAGAGAGAGGGTGTTAGAAAGAAATAATTAGAGAAATATATGGAGAGGGGGGGGGCATTAGAAAGAGATAAAAAGCGACTATGTTAAATATAGAGAGAGGGGGGAAATAAGAAAGAGGAAAAGGGTAAGAAAATAGAGAGAGGGTGTTAGAAAGAGATAATTAGAGAAATATATGGCGAAGAAAAGGGGAGGGCATTAGAAACAGATAAAGAGCGACTATGTTAAATGGAGAGAGGGGGAATAAGAAACAGTATAAGATAACAGAGACTTGTATTAGAGAGAAAGAAAGTGAGTGGCATTAGCAAACGTGAGTTAGATCATTAGAGCGAGGGATTCAGTTGAAGGAGAGAAAGTATGAATAATATAAATAGAGAAAGGGGGAGTTTATTTGAAAGAAAGGGAGATAATAATATAAATAGAGAAAGGGGGAGTTTATTTGAAAGAAAGGGAGAGAATATAATATAAATAGAGAATAAAAGAATGTGTGAGACGGTTTAATTAGGAAAAAGCCATTCTCATTCTTTACAAATCTACTATCAGACAATGTATGAAGTACTGTTGTCATACTTGGGCTGGTGAATCTCTGTCCCATTTGAGGGTTGCTGATAAGGTGCAGAAACTTATCTGTAATTTTATTGGGCCTACCCTTTTTCTTCTCTGCACCCTCTCTCTCACAGACGTCTTTTCTATAAATACTATTATGACATGTGTTCTTCAGAATTATGTGATCTATTCCCCGCTTCTTTTGTTCCAGCTTCTTTGACTCGTTGGTCTAGTGGTCTCCATCAATTAGCTGTTTTGATATCTCATTGTAATACAGCTTCCTATTCCAGTAGCTTCTTCCCAAGAACTGCAGGCTTTTTGGAACTCTCTTCCCGCTGACTGTTTTCCTCCTACCTATATTCTTGGTCTTTTCAATACTAAGGATAATAAGCATATTCTGTCTTTGCGTTAATCATCTTTACTCCTTTTTAGTTCCTTAAATAAAGTGGTTTCATACCTTGTCTGGAGTGATTTTCATAAAATAAGAGAGAGCTAGAGTGAGTGAGAGGGAAAGACCGAGAGAGCAAGCGAGGGCCAGCAATAGAGTGGGAGCGAGAGAGAGAGAAAAGGGGAGAGGTGCGAGTGTGAAAGTAAAGAAAATAAGCAATAGAAAGGGGGAGACTGAGAGAACTGGCAAAAGGTAATGAGAGAGAGAGAGAGTGGAAGTTAGACTGAATAAGACTGGGCGAAAGTTTTTAAAAAGCAATCGCAAGAGAGAGAGGGGGCGAACGCGAGAGAGACAGAGGGAACATATTTAAAAAGAAAGCAAGAGAGAGTGAGAGAAAGAACGAAAACACGTGAGGAAGTGCACGTGAGAGCGAGAGCAAGCGAGTGCGCGGTCCAAAAAAAAAGAGGTGAAATTGAGAGGGAGCGATAGCAAAAGAGAGACAGAGGGAGACAGAGAGAGGGGGAGGGGCGAATGATTTTCAAATTAACAATTCATTTCGAAAAGTATTTAAATCCCAAATAAAATTGTTCACTTTTCTGTTCAAAATTTATTTCATTCAATTTTTTTTTCCATTCAAACGAGCACCAATATGATAAAGAATGGAAAAATGTTCCGACGTAATGGAAAATGAAATAAAGAAAAACCAAAATATTAATTAAATATCGATCTATGTTTCGCCTTTATTAGAATGTTTCATCAAAACGGGAGATTGAATAAGTTATTTTTCACACTTTGGTACTTGTTGCTGTATTTTTTTTTTCTTCTTCTTCAATCTCCCGTCCTGATGAAACTTTCTAATTTAATTAATATTTTGGTTTTCCTTATATATATATATATATATATATATATATATATATATATATATATATATGGGAAAGGAAGGATGGAGGTAATCCGACGTAATGGAAATGAAAAAGGAAAAACAAAAAAGGATGTTTTTTTATGTGTTCATCAACGTTTCGTCTTTATTTGTAAGACTTCTTCAGGATGATAATATTAAAAAAATGTCATGCAAGTACGTGGAAATATTGGGTTGACATGATGAGTTGATGGGAAGATGTAGTAGCCACTACTGGAAGCAGTAGGACAAACGTCCGGGCTTGGTGATGTCAGTCGACATCTTATAATGATGGTGTGGCGTAACATACGTCGCTGTGACGTCACATTCGTTTGGCAATGAATTAGTAGCGTAAAAACAACAGCATTAACAGGTTTTTCAACATGGATACTGGACACGTTTCTTTCCCTAGCTTTGCATATTTATTTTTTCAAGGGAATTAACTCTAATGTTAAAAGTAAGAGTTATCTCCTATTAACTTCTCATACTGGTGAATAATTCCAAGGGAAATAACTCTAGTTAATATAACAAGAGTTATCTCCCTTAGATTTGTTTTGGGCGACTACTTATTTAAAGAGTAGTTTGTCTTTATAGTCATATATAGGTACGTGCAAAATCAATAACTGATTCCCAAAATGTAAAAGCATTTTGACCCTTCCTTCACTTAAAAATTCATTAAAATTTAGGAAATCATCCAATTTTAATTAAATTTTCAATATTTATTAATCAACAATCAAGGAATATAATCAAACTATGTTTTTTTAAAAGGCTTAGTGAAAATGTATTATTTTTTTTAAACAAAATACACCTTTACTAAAGTTATATTTTTATATATTCATTTTTTAAAATGCATGATTTTTTCAATGTTTCTAAATGAAAATAAAGCATTGTATGTTAACAATTAATTTTTTTAATATTTCGTATATATATATATTACGAAAAAGGTCCTTAAATACCGTGTTAATAAAATCACTATAACTCAATGAAAAATTAATTTTTTGAATTAGCGGTATTATTATTGAATGAAGCATTGTTTAATCAATATTTTCACTAAAAAATAATATAATTGAAAAAAATATTTCATGTGATTTTAATGATTAGAGTTTTTGTGAAAATAAAAATGCGACATAATTATATTTCCCTTTCATACATAAACGTGTCATCATCAGCGCAAGAATTTTTTTTATAATCTTGACAATAAACCAAAAATTTACAAATTTGAGACCCAGGAAAGCATGAAAAAAAGAATTTTTTAAATTGAATAATTTCTACTAACGATCGATTCGCAAGGCTATGGAAGCCACGCTATGTAATAAACAGGCGCGATTAGACCTCCCATCACTGACTCACACTACTCCCCATAAAATGTTATTTTCAGAGATTCATCGATTTCTTTAATTTCTTTAATTTCACAAGATAAAACGTAAGTTTTTCTTTGTCTTTGTTTTTGTCATTAATAAATATTATTTAAAAAGTTTTAAATTATTTATTAATAAATAAATAGTTCAAATACGACATTTTCTTTAAAAAATTGAATTCTATTTATTTAATTATATATAATTGTTAATGTTTTAATTTTTTTTCAATGGATATTATTTTACTTTTTCACACTGAAAATTAAATAGTATTTTAGCTTAAAATAGAAAATACCCATTAAGCTTTATTTTTAAAGAATTAATGTAATTTAAAATTAAATTAATTCTATAAAAATAAATCGAGTAATGTAATTGTTCAAGTTTTTAATCAGTCATCATGTAAAAATAATTGATAAAATTGAAGCAGTTCGTAACGTAAAAATAATTTTAACATTTGAAAAAAAGTTATTTCAAATTCTAAGGAAA
The DNA here is from genome assembly GCA_963556195.1 of Sepiola atlantica. NCBI lineage: Eukaryota > Metazoa > Mollusca > Cephalopoda > Sepiida > Sepiolidae > Sepiola > Sepiola atlantica. The sequence continues at coordinate 71,120,011 of OY744547.1, forward strand.
AACATTGGTAAACAATTTCTTTAGCTTTTTCTTTACAGATATGCTTAAGATGTCAGAGCTAAACTAAAGAAGCACCATTATTATTTTTTAAACATTCCCATGAATTATTTTTCAAAACATTTGTTACGGTCTAACCCTAAATGGATGCCATACGGACGAATCGGGGGCAGCGAATACCCAAAATGTTAAAATCATTTGACTTCAGTTAAAAAAAAGTTGTTGTTTTTTTAAGTTATAACATTAAATATGAATCTTTGTAGATAAAATAATTAAAATCTTAATTGTGTACATTCAAAAATATCATAATTAAATAAGATTTTCTTTTTTTCATTACAGAAAAATTACATTAATTAACTTTCTTATTATTATATTTTCTTTTAATTTTTAGATGTCTATGCTATCATATATCCAGGAGCAGTATCCAATAGTTCAGAATTCTCATCCAGTTTTAGTTGGGCACATAGTAAAGAAATTTATCGATAAGGATTTTTCACAGAATAGAATACAAGAATGGAAAACAGACGAAATTCTTACCCACCAATAACCAGTTATGTTATTTCTAATTGAAAGTAATTGAAAGCCCTCACATAAAAGAAATTCTTCATGGTGCCTAGCCTTGAAAATTATGTTTGGTTTGAATTCCCTTCGGTATAGTGACAGGAAAGGTAATATTAGGGCATTTAAGGTCTTCCTGCGTGATTTAGGCCTTAAATTGTCCATAATTCCTAGATTTCGAGGGAATCGAATTCACATTATTTTTCAACTAGGCGCTACTTATTTTCTTTACTATGAAAATTTAAAATCTTTTTTGCAAGGGCTGACCAACAAGAACCAAGACAAAGAGAATCTTGAAAAAGCCTTTCAGGATGAGACGGCTGCTGTAGAATTTCAAGTGCTGGGAGTCATCGGTAAACTTTTAACTGGGCCTTGGATGCGTACCTTTTATATCTCAAATAAACATCCAGTGTCTATTAATATTACTCTAATTAAAGAGGTTATATATAAATTAGAGGTACAAGTCCAAGACCCTTATAACATCTTATTTCGGACATATGATTTATTTGGCCATCCCCTGCTGGAAAGAGAGAACATTGATAAAACCATGACTCCTCCTACTAATATAACCCTCTTTAGTCAAATGATGAAGACCAGTTTAAGTGAGATAGTCTGTGTGCTAAAGAGGCAATATAAAAATGCATTTACTACAGTAGCCGGATCCTTGGATGCAGTCATGTCATCAGCTAGGGACCACACGATGCTGGTAGAAAGCTACATTGGCGAATTCTATGAAAGAAAACGTCTTGCACATATTCTTATGCTAGCAGCATAAGCAATTCGTCAATAATAGTGATGTCAGCATTCTGCAATTGGCAATTCCTTATAGCAGGCAGCTTCTGGATTTTTACCATCTACAACGTGAAAAAAAACGATTCAGAAATTGCCAGTAGAATTTCTGAGAAGAGGTCTAAGGCAGAAGCAGGAACACGAAAGAAAATGCAGACAAAGTTGCAAGGCCTAAAGGTACATATTCGTTTCAAATTTGGAAATTATTTTCGATTTAATTGAAATATGAAATCTTAAAAGTATAATTATAATTGTTCACACCCAGTAAATTAGGTTTTTAATTATTATATATTTATTTTTAAAGGAATTTTCCTTTCCAAACCTCCAAGAGAATTTTCCTGATATGTCAGATGAAATACTGATGGATCTACAGGGAATATCGCAAGGGAGCCCTATAAGCAAAAGCATAACTCATTTATGGGAAATTGATGGTCGAATTCAGAGATTCACAGGGGAAATAACAAGTTTTGAAAACAACGTTTATAAAATTTGTTATTTTCCTATTCCTGAAGATGAACTTCAATTATCCATATATGAATTTGGTGCCGATTTGCTTCTCAAAGACCTCTGGTTTCTGGATCGGTGATTTGTACGTTGACTGCTATAAGGAAGATGAGCTAAGAATGCAAGAATAAGGAAATAATCCCAAAACGGCCCTTTTCAGGGCCACCAAATTTTAATGACATTTTTTCAACTACATATGCAAAATAAAAGCGATCTTTTGTGATTATAATATATAATGGATACATCAATTGGTTGGTATAGACATGGTTAGGGTATGGTTGGCGTAAGGTTTAGGGTCAGAGTTAGCTTGGGTCCTAATCTGCACCAATACATAAAATTAGAATAAGGGAAAATTATTACAAAACCTTCTGTTCAAAATAATAATAAATTCGTGTCTTCCATACTTATCAATTTAATGTAGACATTTTTTTCGTAACCTTAAAAAATAAAGAAATTACGGTCTAATCATTTTTCAATTTCTATAAAGTATTATTACACAAGCATAACTTCCATATAATTTTTTTTTTAATAAATATAAATATTACTGTAGTTCGGGGCTTCCATACTTTCAGATTTGGTCGCCATATTTGTTTACAGTTACATAAAACAAGGAAAATACGCCCGGAAAGTAACGCTCACTTTTTCTTTTGGATAATTTGGCAATTTTTGGTAAAAAAAAATGACGGTCAATTTTTTTTTTAATTCGCTCTTTCTAGACTAAATTTAATAATTATCTTAGAAACAGTTCCAGAAAACTGATATGTATCTTTCCAACGAATTTTAAACGTGTTTTATTGAATCCGAAGTTTTAATCAATTCGTGACTTTTAAAGCCGATTTTTACAACATTTTTAATTCTAATTTTTTTTCACACGTACATTTGTTTCCTTTTATATATTAACACTATGCTTTCATCTTTCAAACACATCAATCAAAAGTTAAAAGAAAACTGCTTTTAAAAATTAAGAAACGACACTTTTAAGAACGAGAGCTATCATTCAACACCCGCTGAAGTAAGCGAAATCTCAATGTAAACATTATCAATTGCCTAAGAGCTCTATTAGTTTACTCAAAGAGAAATGACTTTAAAGCTGAAGGCAGTTGGTGATTACACTTACCAGAGAGCTCAACCCAAGAAATGGGTCATATTTTAGTCATCAACAGACAGACTGTTTCGCTGTATCACAGCTCTTCAGTGTGGCTAGAGAGAGAAGGGGGAGAGGGAAAGAACGACAGGGTGAATAGACAGAGAGGAGGGGAATGGGAGAGAAAGTATGTTTATTTGTCGCCAAGTATTGATTTACTCCTCTCCAGGAGTTAGGCACAAGGCCAGTTTTTATCTTACTCCCACAAGTAAGATGTGACCCAAGGTCGGGTCGAGAAAGTGGGGTTTAAAAATTACCTGGGCAGCCCCGTCGGCATTCCCCGGTAGGGGCGCCTCAGGCAGTAAGCAATAAACTTACTCCTCCCCAAAGAGGAGAGGCGAAGCCTGGGAGGGTGGACCTCCTAAAACTGCACAGGACAGACCCATAGACCGGCGTAAATCAAGCCCCGAAGGCCAAGACAATACCAGTCTATGGGGTGCAGTATCCATCGGAACAGATATTACACTTTGATCTTAGCCAAAAGGCCAATGAAGTGTTATTTGTCGCCAAGTAGCCAAACAATAAAGTTGTATATTTCGCAGCACTTAGAATTAATTCAGGGGAGTTAACTCTTAAGAACAAAACACGAGTTATCTCCCATTGACTGCAAACTTTCAGAAAACGTAAAAATAATTTTATTTAATATTTTTTCTGGAGATGTGAAAAATATTTATTTTTTTAATGCAATAAAAAAAATGTGTATAGGCAATAAAAATGGTTTTATGTTTTTTTAAAAATATTATTAAATGGGGAACTATTTAGTATTGGCGTGTAATCTGAAGTAAAACACATTTGAAATGTGTCAATATTTTTTTTTTTACAAAATAGAGTCTTATGGCATGGCGCCATGTTGTTTTATTTTTGTATCGCTCAAGACAAAAGAAGTATTTAAACAAACGTCTCCCCTCCCCCTTGCTGTGTAATAATACGTTGATTTTAACTCGAAAACGGTCTTAGTGTTATAATCTTTAATATATATATATATATATATATATATATAGTAGAGAATGGTAGTTTGCTTGAAGCATTGCTGGGTATAGTAGTAGTAAGTTTTTGAAAGGCTGTGGGCAATGCAATTCCGGGTAAGATGCAAGTTGAAAGGAAAGGAACAAAAACAATAAAAATAAATCGAATACGATATAAGACTTACTATTTATTTTTCCTTTTTTTTCCTTTTTTTTTTTTTCCTTACATAACAGCAAGAGTGTATTAGCTGTCCGGGTGATTAAAAATCACTATTTGATATTTCGGGAAAAGACATCCCTTTTTCAAAAATAATTAGACCAGAAGAAGAATAATATTTTATTCTTCTCCGACTGTGTAGAGAATAATACAAAACAAAATGGCTGCCAGATATAGACCGCAGCAAAAACAGTTTCACAGGGAATATAAATTAAGTTAAGTTTTATTTTAATATTATGTTAAATATATGATTGGTGTTTAGAATATTAGTGTAATGTTGGTTAGGTGTATGGTGTTCGATAAACTTTTAGTTTATCGAACACCATACACCTAACCAACATTACACTAATATTCTAAACACCAATCATATATTTAACATAATATTAAAATAAAACTTAACTTAATTTATATTCCCTGTGAAACTGTTTTTGCTGCGGTCTATATCTGGCAGCCATTTTGTTTTGTATTATTCTCTACACAGTCGGAGAAGAATAAAATATTATTCTTCTTCTGGTCTAATTATTTTTGAAAAAGGGATGTCTTTTCCCGAAATATCAAATAGTGATTTTTAATCACCCGGACAGCTAATACACTCTTGCTGTTATGTAAGGAAAAAAAAAAAAAAAAGAGGAAAAAAAAGGAAAAATAAATAGTAAGTCTTATATCGTATTCGATTTATTTTTATTGTTTTTGTTCCTTTCCTTTCAACTTGCATCTTACCCGGAATTGCATTGCCCACAGCCTTTCAAAAACTTACTAATATATATATATATATATATATATATATATATATATATATATATATATATATATATATATTATCGCCTATACACTGATTTAATTCGATTTTTTAAAGAAATTGTTTACACTGTCAATCTTTACAATTACCGATAATTGAACTGAAAATATGCTGAAGAGCTCCTGTCATATCAAAGAATTCACTTGTTTTTTTGTTTGTTTTTTGTTTATTTAATAAGTTGAATCAAAGTTTTAAAGTATCCGGTCCGTATTTGTCATAAAATTTAAAATTAAATTGTTTTTAACGCAATTACGTGACACATGAGTAGGTAAACCAACAGTATTTCTTTTAAAACATCCGTAAAATCTTTTATGTCGCCAAAAGTAACGTTTATTATATACCAAAACGACATATGAAATAAATTAAGTACTTTTTTCTTTTTTTCACAGAGAAAAGATTTTCAAATCAATGGGAAATAGAGAAATGGGGAGAAAGAGACTGACAGGCAGAAGGAGAATGAAAGAGAGAGTGTAAGGGGGGGGGGGGGCAAATGAATCCAGTAGAAAGACAAATTAAATACGAATGTTCAGCTGCCGGCAGAAACCAAGAACTAAAGTTACATCCCTTATTATAAACTTCAAAGCCATTTTGGTAAATTCAAGGGAGATAACTCCTGGTGAAAACCCACGAGTTATCTCCCATGGACTGCAAACTTTAAGAAACGTAAATAATAATTTTTTAATTTCAGATTTTGAGAACTGAAAAGAGAAAAAATAACTTCTTTGTGTCTTCATTAATAATATAGACATTTGTTCTTTAATTTAAAATTTGAACTACACAAATCATTGTTTCTTTAAAATAAATTTCAGTAGAAAAATGATTAAAAAATATATATATATTATATATAATCAATCGCACACCGCGTTTCCGTGACTTTGCGTCGTCAACTTTTTTTGTGGGCAGGTCTCGGAATCGCCCAGGAGTCGACGGTCACTTGTAGCGAACGAGAAGAAATGCTGTAAATATGAATATATGTGCCGGTTGAAGTTACCTAGTTTTATTTTCGGTACGAGATTACGATCGGAAACTTTCGAATGAATGAAAAAAACAACCTAACCTTAAACCCTAACCCTTTCGTTGTCGTCGTCTGCGCTTAGCGCAACAGAACCAGTACCCAAAAAGCCTTTTAGACCCTAACCCTAACCCAGAAAATGTAAATAAAAAAAACACTGAATAAAGATTTTTTTAAAAGAAACAGTTGTTTCGTAAAGAAAGAAAAATATATATATATTTATTTTGCTTAAAAACAGTTTTTTCGTTGTTTGTTATATAAAAACAAATATCATCTTTTGAAACTTTTCGGTGCACAAAATAAAACATTTAAAAACATTTGATTAACATTGGTTCCTTTGACAAAAAAATAAACATAACAGTTGTTACGGTATGCTTTGTTCGTTCTTTAGTTTTATATATGTATTTTACTTTGATTTTCTTTTTTGTTTGAATTTATCGTCTGCCAGTCTTCAATTTATCCTCTGCAAGTCTTTTCAATTTATCGTCTGCAAGTCTTCAATTTCAGTCAATTTATCGTTTGGCAGTTTTTGCCTCGTTTTTTTGCCTCGTCAACTTTCGGGCGCTTCTGAGACCTGCCCGAACGTTAACAACGCCAACTTACGGAAACGATCTTTTTTTATATTTTTGCAAAGAACAAAAGTGTTTTTGTTTGTTTTACTAATGATTCAGCATTAGCCACTCGAGTATAAGTGTTAGCATTAAGTGAACGCCCCAAAATCATAGAATCATTCCAGTGTGAACTATTAAAAGCCAAACGCAGCGTTTTTCTTTCTCTGTGTTAGGGTTAAAAGCTAATCCTGGCTTCTGGCTGAAGAGCTTCGATAGACGAGGGCGAAACATATGACTAAACACATGTATGCAGTTCATACACACACATAAACGCACATGACACATATATTCTCTCACTAACAAACCAGGCACGCTAATGCACACGCACATATCTTAGTACGTAAATAAAGGCACATGGCGCGAGCCGAAACAAACATGTGTACTTTATTTCTCTTTAGAGACAAACATCTTTCTTTTTCCATAACGTCAATTTCTATCAATATTTTTATCTATATCCTATCTTTCCGCTATGTTCTCATAACGCCATATTACTTTTTTTTAACGCTGCACGTTTCGTCCCCTAGAATAGATGAAAGAAACTGAAATTTTGGGAAAACTTTCTGAATTAGCGTCTTATACACATCGTTTAAATTTCAATAATATCGGATATACGTATTTGAAGTTTTAAGGGGTTTCTGCCGCCATAACTCTCTTAAGGAGGTCACATAGAGATTTAGCACATTGAGGGGTGTGTAGAGATTCAAGATCACTTCCATTGTCTTCCCAATAAATTTTTTATACATATGATTTACATTTCATCAAAATAGAATATATTTGAAGTTTTAAAAGGGGCTCTGCCCCCATAGCTGTCTAAGGGGGCACTTTGAGATTTGGCACATTGTGGAAGGTTCGTTCGTAGAGATGTCTTTCTCGAAATTTGCACACATATATGATTTAAATTTCATAAAAATAGGATATATTTGAAGTTTCTAGAGGGGTTCTGCCCTCATAGCTCCCTTGGGATGGGGGAGGGGTTCTTAGAGATTTGGGATCACTTTCATTGTCTTCCCCGGAAACCTTTTACATAAAACTTTTAGTTTTTATGAAAATTCTGTAACCTTTCCTTTTATAGAGAACACACACAGAGACATTATGTATGTATGTATGTATGTATGTATGTATGTATGTATGTATGTATGTATGTATGTATGTATGTATGTATGTATGTGTATATATATATATACGTCCTATGAAGTTAAGGGCGACTAATAATGCAATTTTCTGCATCTTAATCACTTAGGAAAGTGAGACAATCGAAATAATAGTAAGTAAAATAACAACAAACACTACAATCACCAATAAAAAATAATTACATAAAAATACATTAAATATTTAAGGTGATAAAAATCGTACATATTTCTAGACGGAGCGTCTTGGTCAAGTAGTAGAACGCTGCACTACATACATCAATATCGAAGGTTCGATCTCTGTCTAAGTTAGCCTTGCTGATGACGACTGTGAGCCAGAAACACGTGTCCATGGATTACTTTTATGTACGTATAAAATAAATAAATATATATATTAACGAAAAATACGTCCTATGAAGATAAGGGCGACTAATAATGCAATTTTCTGCATCTTAATCACTTAGGAAAGTGAGACAATCGAAATAATAGTAAGCAAAATAACAACGAACGCTACAATCACCAATAAATAATTACATAAAAATACATATATATATATATATGTGTGTGTGTGTGTGTGTGTGTGTGCGTGTGTGTATGTGTCGGTGTGAGAGTTCTTGGGTCAGTAGATGTAGAACTGTTGAGGTAGCAAGTTCAGTTCACACAGGAGACCTCGACAGAGATAGGTTAGTTTGGAAGTCAATGTTTAAAAAGAGTTCAACATATGCTAGCATGTAAAATAGACGTTAAACCGATGATGATGATGATGATGATGATGATGATGATGATGATGATGATGATGATGATGATGATGATGATCCTCTATCTATCTATCTATCTTTCTTTCTTTCCCAGTCTCTTTATATCTATCTATCTAATTCTGTTCATATCTATCTATCTATCTATCTATCTATCTATCTATCTATCTATCTATCTATCTATCTATCTACCTATCAATCAATCAATCTCTCTCTCTCTCTCTCTCTCTCTCTCTATATATATATATATATATATATATATATATATATATATATATATATATATCCCTGTATCTTCATATCTACTGCTGATTATCTACCAAACACTTGATAACAGCTCCAAAAATGCCCCCCCCCCCGGCCATAACCCCTAACCCTTGAAATGCAATGTTGTCCCTGACATTTATCTGCTCTCCTTCCTCTCCTCCATAACGGTAACTCCCTCTCCCCTTCCTCCCTTTCCCTGTCCTCTTCCCCTTTCATCTGTTTTAATATATGTGAACTACTTACTGTGACAAAAATTCGTCGAAAATTCACCAATCACATCTGATCTTTTTTTCAAGATTCAAAATAATTTTTATTTCTTCCTCAGTCGAGAAATTTCAGATATTTTTCCAGAGAAATGTAATTGTTATTAATATATATATATATATATATATATATATATATATATATATATATATATATATAGCGTACTCAGCGACAAGCAATATGGCTTTCGTCCTGCAAGATCAACAGTCGATGTGCTGACTGTTATATCACACAGGATCAGTGAATCTATTGACGGGGGAGGGGTCGTTTCTAGAGCAATGGCTTTTGACATATCAAAGGCTTTTGACAGAGTTTGGCATGAAGGTTTACTTCACAAGATTGCTAGCGATGGAATATCTGGAAATGTACTCTCAACCATCAAATCCTTTCTCTTGGATAGATTTATAAAAGTAGTCGTTGATGGACAGAAGCCTGAGGCACACAGTATCAACGCCGGCGTGCCTCAGGGTTCCTTTCTGGACCCAACCCTCTTCCTGATCTTCATAAATGATCTCCCAAACCACATTCTAAGATCATTCGTCAACATTTCTGCTGATGACACAACCATCTATGGCAACACCTCGAAGAGCATTAATGATCAGGTTCTTTCTGCCTCTCTCTCTCCCGACCTGCAATAAGTGGTGCGATGGGACAAAATGTGGCTGGTTACTTTTAATGCGTCAAAGACCAAGCTCCTCTCCTTTCACCACCAACGCTCCGATCCTCACTTTCATCCAGTTGAAATGAACGGCTCTCACCTTAAGGAAGCCCACTGCTTTGATAAGCTCCTGGGATTGACCTTCTCTTAAGACTTGAAATGGAAGACTTACATCAAATTGGTTGCTAAAGTGTCCATGGATTACTTTTATCTACGCAATGCAATCTTCTGCATTATTCTTTATCACTTAGGAAGTGAAAATTAGAAAAACAACAAACTAAAACGCTACCATCACCAATAAAAACAATTGCAAATAACTTTAAAGTGGTAAAAATCGTCCATATTTCCGGGCAAGGCGTCATAGTCTGGAGGTAGAACTCCAGACTATAGACAATGATATCTAAGGTTCGCTCCTTGTCCAAGTTAGCCATACTGATGACGGCTATGAGCTAGAAACTTGTGTCCATGGATTACTTTTTTAAAATTAATAAATATATATATATATATATATATATATATATATATATATATATATATATATATATATATATATATCAACGAAAAATATGTCCTATAAAGTTAAGGGCGACTAAAAATGCAATCGTCTGCTATACTCTTTAAATAGAAAAGCCACAAACTAACACGCTACCATCACCGATAAAAATTGCATATATATATATATATATATATATAGATAGAGAGAGAGAGAGAGAGAGAGAGAGAGATAGATAGATAGATAGATAGATAGATAGATAGATAGATAAAGTGAAAGAATAAAATCAGGTGCGAATCAAATTTTATTACAGTTCAATGTTTAGGCAAAGTTCTTTAAAAGAAAATCTTCTCCTCAGAGGTCCATTACTGCAATGGCATTACTGCAGGTAATAAAAATTAAACTTTGAAAAAAAATATTAAAAAATATATATAAAAATACATAAAGGTATATAAAACCTCAAATATATCGGCCCAAAACATACTTTTTAGTAAAACTATACAGTTCATCCAAGTCAACAAGTCTAAAATAGCTCCAGGCAAGATATCAAAGAGGTTGATTAAAAAATAATCCAATTGGTGAATGGTGATCCAAAAACGACAAAATCCAGGCGGGAAATTCGTTTGCTATTGATGCTGTAGATAACAGTGAAAATTGTAATGTTCACTAATTAAAGATATTAGTTGCCTCTTATATCTTTTGTTGTATTAACCTTATATATATATATATATATATATATATATATATATATATATATATATATATATATATATATATATATATATATGAAAGGATAAAATAATCTGACGGTATGAATTAAAAAGGAAATAGCGGAAGACCTAAGAACTCAACGTTTCGCCCAACTGTTGCGTGGGCTTTTTCAAGAGTGAAAAAATGCTAAAAGCGGCAAAGAACGAGAATATCTGTCATTTTGAGAATATATATAGTGATAGTGTCAATGAAATTTAAATTTATGTATGCAAATATGCACATAAGCTCACATAAATACACACATCTCTGTGTGTATATATATATATATATATATATATACAATATATATATGTATAAAATATTTATGTGAAAAATATATATATTTTAATATATCTTTTATTTATTTTCTATATTTTAAATATCAATTGTCCCCTATATCAAAACAAGTTTTTTTTAAAAGAACACAATTTTCGGCCGCGATCCTTCGGCCTTCGTCAGTGTAATGGGGAATTGTGTGCTTATGGTGGGCCGTGGGTGGTGGTAGAATGGGGAAAAAGGGGAATAAAAGGCCAGTGAAATGATGAACGAACAGGTGACCGTCCCTAATGGCTAGGAGGCAAGAGTCAAGTGGTCATAAACATGGTTCAAGTGTACTCAGATATAAATAAATGTTAATAAATGAATATATAGATAAATACACAAGTGAATATATATATATATCTGTGTGTGTTTGTGTATGTGTATGTGTGTGTGTGTGTGTTTGTGCGTGTGCGTGCGTGCGTGCGTGCGTGTGTGTGTGTGTGTGTGTGTGTGTGTGTGTGTGTGTGTGTGTGTGTGTGTGTGTGTGTGATAATATAAAGAACAATTATGTTATATCGTTCAGATCGATTCTTGCGGGAATCAAATTCAAAAAAGCTCAATATTAAAACACCGGGTAAACTACTCATCAACCAAGACTTAAAGTCTAGTCTAGCCTAACATTTAATCCATAGCTGGAGGGAGTATATACGGATTCATACCTTTCCCAAGGGTATTAGTGAAAGTGATGAAGCAACAACCCATACAGAACTTGAACTTGAAATGCAGAGCCCAAAGTTCGTGCCTGTAACCACTACACGATGCCGCATGAACGTACACATATCGTAGTAGGTAAATAGGCCGATAAGAATAGATTGTCATCGAGATTCTAAAGTGGTTGAGAGGAGGGGGAGATGTGAAAAGAGAAAATACGAGAAGAAATATTTTTAAAGAACAAAACAACACCCCACCCCGTTTCTCCTTAGCCCCCACCCCAACCCTCTCCCATCCAGATCTTTGAAACATGATCTCAGCTTGTCATCGGGTGTAAAGCACCCCGAATGGCAATCATCACCTGTCTCCAATTCCTCACCCGAACACCTACCCCGAGTTAAGGGTAATCAGTAATCAAATTTCATGTCACTGTAGACCCCATTTTTTTTTTTTTTGCAATATTAATAATAATGCTTTATTTTAATAAGCGTCAGGGGCAAGGGTCGTCGCCGTCGTCGTCGTCGTCGTCGTCATTAGTGACGCCATCACTTATCCTCCATGAAATAATCGCGTAAACAATTATGAGGAATGAGAAAACGTCATTCGGTTTATTCAGTGTTTGGCGTTTGACGTTCGGGTTCTTTGCCAAACTGAGTCGCATCTGAACCGAGCGAAATAAAAGACAATCTTGAGGAAAACATGTCTGCAATTTGAACATAGATGAACCATTACTTAGATAGATAGATAGATAGATAGATAGATAGATAGATAGATAGATAGATAGATAGATATAGAGAGAATTCTTTTTTATTTATACAAACATTATTGGCTACATATGTGCATACATGTTTCAGCTGCCATTTCTTTTGAAATTCAGCTTCTTCAGGCCACGTACGAATTGAAAATGAGACTGAAAGAAAGAAGACAGCTTTGCCTATCTGGAGGGGGTAGGGAGGGGAACACCGGGATTTCATTGGATTAACATCTAGGAAACATCAATACAATCATTATATATATATATATATAATTAATTATTACAATATATATATATTAGCATATACTATCAGTGCCTTTTAATTAGCAGTTTCTTTAACAGATTCAGCTCGATGATTGTCAATCAATAACAACAGAGCATATATAAGTCAGTTTCATTTTATATTCCAATAACCATGTTTTTTGGAGTTTTTTTTTCGCATTTCCAAAAAACATAACATTTCTGTGAGATGTATTTTTACGGTCCGTTTCATTTGCCGTGAGCCAAACAACATTTTTATGTCAATATCGTCTCTGAAACACCACAAAATCATCAGAAAAATCCACAAAGAATAAAAAGTTATGGGATTAAAATGTCTTGAAAAAAACCTACACTACACAGTGGGTCATTTTTGGTCGAAAACAAATAAAAAAAAACAAAGAGAGTGCAAACTCCCATGTACACCACATGTGAGTTTGCTCTTCTCTTTAAAATTAAAATTGCTGGAATGGGTTGCATGATTTATGGTGCTAACAATGAATTTTCGTTTCAAGATGACAGACCTCTGAGGGTAGCACGTGAGTTCAAAGTTTTCTTTCTGGACGTTTGGTCTATCATGTCAGAATACGTTGTATATTTTTTTCAAATTAAGAACTTTTTATGTACTTTTCTGGCGAGCTTGGGGTGAACAAATCCAATATTAACATAATAATGTTGTTTGGTTCAATTTAAGCGAAACTATTCGTAAAATAATTTGCGCTAAAATGTATCTGTTTTGAAAATGTTTTGTAAGAAAAATCAAAAAAAATTTGACTTTTGGAATATAAATGAACTTTGCTTACTTATATATGATGATGAGGGGCTCTCCCGTCGATTTTTACGTATGAGTGTTCAAAAGGAAAATCAGTTCGTTTTTTTTTTAGTGCTTATGGCGATTCTGCGATTTCAGTCCAGCGAGTGATCTGCAGAGGAGACCACAAATGGAGCAACAAAAAAAAATGTGATTGGGTCGAGCGCATCTTTGTCCTCAACCTCTCAATGCGAGCCACTTCAAAAGCGATATAGCATCTTCCGACAATGTTCGTCGAACACTCTCCAGACAGTCTTTCTATATGTGCCTCCTTCGCATAAATAGAACTTAAATTCCCTATCTTGACGTGGTAATGTCTCGTGGCCATTTTGTTATGACGCTTGCTTGCGGATTCTGTCACTGGGTTCGAACCTTACGACCGTCTGAGATTATCATTCCCTACACTGATGAGAGCGAACGCTTGAAACGCTGGCGTATGTCGGTAAAACTAATTTAAGATTATTTACTTTAAAAAATAATATTGGTATATAAATATATAAAAGGGGAGGGGGGTCAAAGTTCCCCAAAGATATTCAATGTTTTAACGAATTCCTTCTGCCGGCACAATTGAATCTCTTTGGGGAACTTTGACCCCCCTCCCCTTTATATATATATATATATATATATATATATATATATATATATATATATTTCTTCTATATATTGTAATCTGAAAACACCAACAATTAGCTTTGGGATTTCTTAATTTGCATATTTATTTTATAAACAGCTTCTATTTAATAATAATGTGAAATTTCACATCATTATTACTCCCATAAGTCCCCACCATTTCTCGGTCATAATGCCAATCTCCCATATCTCCCAAACAAATCCAATCTTGCCGACCCAATCCTTACTCTTATCTCTAAACCAGTTTTAATTAGCATACCAATTTTATCATTCCCATAAGCATTCAGTATACCTTAGTTAATAATGTTAAATCCCGAATACAAATCATTCAAAAACCCTGCAGAGTTACTGCCCTTAGACTGCCCGGATGATATATTTATTTAAATTCCTTTGGGATTGATTTAAAGTCCTTTAATCCAGGATTTAAACTTGAACTTAATTAATGGGTTTCCTTTTAACCTTTTTATCTCTTCATAAGTATAATCCTTAAACCCATTTTCTCCCCCTAATTCCTTTAGAAGACACATCATTAAACCCCAAAACAGTAACGGCCAAATATACGATACTCATAATATTGGCTCACGGGATTTATATAGAAATTTTTTTTTTTTAATTATTTTTTTTATATCTCTTTAAATCTTCTCCGGTTTAAATCTCAACTGTTACTTTTCACCCTTCCCCTTTTTTCAAACCTTCCTTACATTAAATTTAAACAAACATATATAACACTCTAAGCAAATAACGCGTCCAAACGAGAGTGATAGGTGACTTCACATTTCCGAAACAGATGATAACAGAAGCTGAAGAGAGCCGGATGGCTAAGTCCTTCTGTGCTTGAAACCGACGGTACGAATGTTGTACTAATTTTTCTGTACAAATATATATATATATATATATATATATATATATATATATATATATATATATATATATATATATATGGATAGAATAGTGACTCATTTTTCGCACCTGATATGAAAATGTTATTCTAATTTTGGCTTTTGTGATAAACCCTGATCAAAATTCCGTTGAAAATTCGGACACAATTTTTTCCCAGGTTTTCATGAGAATTCACAATGGATTCTCTCAATGAGGAAATTTTTTGGTTGATTTTTGTTGCTTTTTATTTTGAAAATTTTGGTAAACAAATACATTTGGAGAGACTGACACATTTCGGTAAGGGGCGAGGCATTTGAAGGGAGAGAGAGAGAGGGAGTTGGTGGGTGGAGAGAAGAGAGATGCATTATGAGAGCGCGACGTATTTAGAGAGAGAATGACACATATTTGAGAAATGGTAGATATATGTACAGAGAGAGAGAGAGAGATAAAGAGAGAGAGAGAGAGAGAGAGAAAGAAAGAAAGAAAGAAAGAGAGAGAGAGAAGGAGAGAAGGGGGCATATTTGCGAAAAAGGTACACATATGTACGGAGAAAGACACATGTAGAAAGAGAGAGAGAGAGAGAGAGAGAGAGAGAGAGAGAGAGAGAGAGAGAACAAAGAAAGAAACGAAGAAGCAGAGAAAGAGGGGGAGGAAAAGCCGGTTTAATAATAAATAAAATAAATAAAATACTGAAGTATAAATGAAACAACCAATGACACATGTTTGGGAAGAGAGAAAGAAAGAGAGTGCATTTGGAGAGACAGACAGAGATTTGCAGAGAGATACGTATTTAGAGAAGGGTACATATTGGAGAAAAGAAAGACGTATTTACAGAGATAGAGGTAGAGATGGAGGGGAGGGGAGAGAGAGAAGGGAGATGCATTTATCTACTGACGTCACACTGGTTGGTGCTAAGCAGATACACAAAACGCTTCGAAGTGAATGATTACACGCTACATATGGACATATGACGGTGATCATTTCTGTCTGAAATTATTTCGTCTTTCATCTAGATTGAAAAGGATACTGTTTGTATAGTTTTTTTGTTTTCTTCACCCCAAACAAGTCAGGCCGCCACTTAGGGTGTAGGTTTAGGGTGTCATCCTAAGTTGGGAGCTGTGTAGTGCGATGTCTGTTTACATTAGTTTTAAATCTCTGCATGTCGGCAGAGTCGGGGAAACAGGGACAGGGAGGGAGTTCCAGAAGCCGGCAGCACGAAAAAAGAAGCTTTAGGAGTAGAACTGGAGACCTCCACATTGAATGGATGGGATTTAGCTGATTTTCAAGTTGGTCTAATGTATTTACCTCGAGGGAGGGGGGCACCAGAGCAGCAAGTTCACCGAAGCACAGTGCATTGAAGTATTTGTAAAACATGCACAAGGATGCAGCATTGCGATGATGGTACAGGGACTGGAGTTTGGTGGATAGTTGACGACTCTTTTTTTAACCTTGTCTAAGAGGGAGAGACTAGTAGATGATGCCCCAGCCCAGATGTGGCAACAATACTC
This sequence comes from Sepiola atlantica, assembly GCA_963556195.1. Lineage (NCBI taxonomy): Eukaryota > Metazoa > Mollusca > Cephalopoda > Sepiida > Sepiolidae > Sepiola > Sepiola atlantica. The sequence continues at coordinate 71,136,733 of OY744547.1, forward strand.
CATGCATAGGCGGATTGTGGCTTTGTAGAGATATAGGATAATGTCAGGTGTGAGAAGTTTACTAGCACGGTAGAGGGAGCCCACTTTTTTGCTGCAGCCTTGGCAATGTATTTGTTCCAATTCATGTTGCCTGTGAAAGTTAGGCCAGGGAGTTTGAATGATGAACTCTCTGGTAGCGTGTTATTTGCCATGACAATCGGTGGTTGAAGAGGTTTCTTGTAGTTATTGAAGGAAATGAGCTTTGTCTTAGTGGCATTAAAAGTTACGAACCATTTATGACCCCAATCCACTACAGCCTGGAGGTCATTTTCTAAGGATTCAGCCATTGCCTCGGATATGATCGCGTCCGTTTTGCCCACATGACGAGAGTAAAGCGTGGTGTCGTCAGCAAATATCCCTATCTCAGACTCAATGTCATCAGGGAGTGTTGGATAATGGCCCTATGGAATGGACGTATCTGTTGAAAATCGTTGGGTTGACTTGTGCGAATTAGTGCGGGTGGACCCGTGTAGTCGAGTGCAGAATTAGGGCTGTTCTCACAGTCGGAGGGTCACCGCGTGACGAGACCTCAGATCAAGGGTCAATGTGCACCTGCGAGAGGCTCTGTGACGTCACGGGCCTTTACGTGACGTCACTCGTTCTTCGTGAGAAGCGAGTTTAGCAGTCTGGGTTTTGGAGGCGAACCTATCAGACGTGATTTTTACCATGTAGTCTGCAACATAGTTAAGAGAAATATTTCCCTAAGAAAATACAGGCGAAAGATCTCTTTCCCCCCTCCACGAATGATTAAGACTTAATTGATAAGTAATTACGAAAGCAGTAATTTGCTCTCTCTCTCTCTCTCTCTCTCTCTCTCTCTCTCTCTCTCTCGACGTTAGTGAATATCTCCCAGCTGACGGATAACTAACGCTTGAAATAAAACAGAAATTAAATTTAAAAGATTGTTTGTCTTCCGACCCGATCATGGAGCTTTTGTGTTGCAGCGGCGCGGTTCACGGCAGAAAGAGCGAAGAAAGAATTCAACCAACCACTAGACGACACTGGGCGACACGCACCCTCTAAGCGGCGAGGGAGAAATTTAAAGGTATGCAACATGAGGTCGTTTATGAAAATCAAGAACAGGATATATCCCAGGGATACACCAGCATTTGTGTCATGTTGCTTAGATAAACGGCCATCAAGAACAACCTGGATCTTTTTATTTTGTTAGGAAGGATCTAATTATTGTTCATATCGTGTTCAAGGTGTAAGTCTGATAGTTATTTTTAAAAAATCATTTAGACTAAAATTCAAGATGAATGTTCAAATCTGTCTTAATAGGAAAAAAATCATAAATAAAAACAACACATTTTTGTTTTCCCTAAAATTTGAAAAAAATCATTTTTACAATAACAAGTCTGCATAATATTAAAATGTTTTGTCTTTTATGCTTACTCGTCGACAGAATTTTCATATCGATTACAAACTCCGTTAAAACATGTTTCTTTTGGTATAATTTGGATTATTCGTACTACTGTTCTAATCTTAAGTGTTATTTCAAGATGAGAACAGTAGTCCGAATAATCCAAATTATACAAATAATCAATCCTCAAAGATTGAGAAACATATTTCTTTTTGAATAACAAGAATGTTCAAACTTTACTTTTTGTGTCAAAAAATTCTTTGTGTATTACAATTCTCAAAGTTCAAATATGGTTGATGCTAGAAAAAAGACATCGACATTAAATTAAAGTTACATTCTGAATAAAAGAATTTTATTTCAGGACAAGAAATACAATTTAAACCAAGTGAAATGAACAATAAAATAACTTTGTTTCTGAATGATCTAGATGAGGATTGATAATATGTATTATTTGGATTTGGACTATTGTTCTCATCTTGGGCGTTAGAATTCAAAATTTGCGATGGGGTTATGAAACATTCTATCCAATTTGTACAGACCCGAATTAATACAAAAATGGAAACGACTCGACGTTCTTTCCGTTTCTCAATCTCTAATTGAGCAGACATATTGGGCAAATCTCATCGAAATTACGCCAACATGAAAACTAAACAAACACGCTCGACTCGATGAGTTTTTGTGGGTAAATAATAATAATGATATGTATCGACAGCTAAATTCATTAGGTGACATATCATTTCGTAATAGTAAACAAAGACACTATAACTAAATCAATTATTTTAATTTGCTTGAATATTGTTTAATAGTACATTTTGTTTCGAAAGATCATATTAATGAGACTGTAACGTTAGTAGGGATTTGAATGTAGAGAGCAATATCTGTCTTAAGGCCGGTTAAAGGTACGGTCACCAGCGCAAAAGCACACCTGATGCAGGTGCAAGAATTGATAATACCTTCACGAGGGTCCGCTCAGCTTGTGTAGCAGAACAAGCACCAGAAATTGATCCTAAACCAGGTATGTCAAACACATCTCAGATTTTGAATTCTAACGACTATGGTTTGTTGGGAAAAAAGAACAAAAACATTATTTCCACCATTCATCAATAAGAGCCATTGTTAAAATATACATGAAGAAGTTCGGAGGTTACATCGGCCAAAACGTTGTGAGAGAGAATAACACCCAAGATGAGAACAGTAGTCCGAACAATCCAAATAATACAAAATAGCTTTCTTTATACGTTTATTTCCAAATAGTTTTGCTTTTTATAATAACACAAAATTCATTATTGAATCAGGTTTTTAATTATTTATCGTTTTCATTTTTAAATTATTTATCATTTGTTGTTATTTTTGTTTGTTTATGTAATTACTGTTTATTCCCTAAATACATAATTGCACTTCCTTGAATTTTTGGCAAGGATCAAAGTGTGGTATATGATAACAAAGTGTAATATTACATTTTCAACACGTTGGGGGGGGGGGGTAAGTAAGTTGACCTCCAGAGAAAATGATTCTAGCTAAAAGTATGATTGAGAAAGTAGGATCAACGACCCACACTTTTCCCATATTTTTTATGGCCTTGTACCTAATTTGTTAAAATACATATTTTATATTTTTTGTAAATAAATAATTCAAAGTGTAGTATCTGTTCTACACTTCATCCTTTCTGTCCTCGGTCAGTCAAGAAGAAATCTTTCTAGGGTGAGGCAATTTTAATTTATGGCCCAAATCTAGAGTGCTCCTTTTGGAGAGCTGAATTTCCCCACATTATGGGGGCGGGGGCAAATAAATAGGAGCACACGTAATTATATACATTGTAACCAACAATATTTTCTACAAAAAAAATATAGGTTGACATTTTAACTTTTAAAAAGTATAACCGTTGCTTGTTTTTATTTTAATAACTTCTGTAAAGAAAATTGTTTTTAGATGGTTCTCAATCAAAATTTTCGTCTTTAAAATCCATGAAACAACGTGATGTTTATTTACTTAAACGCAGAAACACACAGCTATTTATTTTGAATTAATAAGCTACACATTTGCAGACATATTTCGGTTCTAGCTGGAAACCAATTGAACTGTAAAGAAAGGAGAATGTTGTTCCTATCTTAGGTTTCAGACACGAAATAAATTAACAAAACCTCTTTATAACAACAACGAAAAGGGGTTTATTCACAAAGGTTACCTATACCGTTTGGTATAGGTAGAAAGAAACTTGGACAGTGTCCGAGAGAGGAAAAGGAAATTAAGAGTTCTTTGAGCTGCCTGAGGTCTGTCAGCAACTATCTTCAGGCGAAGATAGTATTTGCTGTGAGCGTCCAGTGGACAGGGGCAGGAGAGAGTTGCTTGCCAGGGTCTCTCTGGGGACTGCCTGTGATTCCCAAAAGGGCTGAAGTAGTTCTTCAGCCAGCAGAAGGAATTCATGCGTCCTGCAGGCTGATTGGTCAGTGTGTGACCCACTCACTCAATGGGGACATTTTTCGGAGGGAGAAAATAGGTCTGTTTATAACCGCTACAGAATCTCCTTAGGTCACTTTTTGAAATGGACGCAAAGACTGAAATGAGAGAGAGCAGTACTTTCAAGAAGTAACACGGTGATTCGTCACATGATTCATTAAAATAACATTAGTTGGATTACATGGCTAACCGTCAAAATGTCTCGAGTAGTTTTATTGTTTTAATTTTCAATGAAATAAAAAAAGATTACTTCTTAAAAGAACTGCTCCCTAATTTCAATCTTTGCGTCAATTTCAAAAAGTGGCTTGAGGAGGTTTAGTTGGTTTCCAGCTAGAACTGAAATATGTCTGCAAATGTGTAGCTAGAAGTGTTTGCATAAAAAGGTGGTATACAATAATATATATATATATATATATATATATATATATATATATATATATATATATATATATATATATAGAGAGAGAGAGAGAGAGAGAGAGAGAGAAGAGTGGAATTAAGATAAACTGGACAGTCGTGAGAAAAAAAATCAAACCTAGAATAAAAACATCTTAAAAGAAAGATTACAAAAAAAACATAAAATAAAAAAATAAAAAATAAATAACAAAAAAAAATCTTTCAAACAATTTGAATTCATTTAAAAAGAAGAAAGAAAAGAAAGAAAACTCTAAAAAAGATTTGTGTGTGTGTGTGTGTGTGTGTGTGTGTGATGTCTTGACTGGCGAGAAAGAAAAGCGAGTTTAATTGGGATTGGCAAAACAAAGAAATAAGATGTAAAAAAAAGTAAATGAATGTAAAAAATATAAGGAGAGAAAAAAATGACATTTAAAATAAAGAGAGAGAGAGTTTATTTTGAGAGAGGGAGAGAGAGAGAAGGAGAGGGGAGGGGGGAAGAGGGAGGAGATGATGGGGAAAGAAAAGTGAACAAAGACGGGGAGAGAAAAAGATGAAAGAGAGGGATAAAAGAAGAGAGAAATAGAGGGTGAGAGGAGGGAGAAGAGAAAGAAAGAGAAGAACGACAGAGAAAAGAGAGAGAGGGGGAAGAAAGATACAGGAAGAAAGAGAGGGGGAGGGTAGGGAGAAAGATTGGGGAAAGTGAGAGGAGATAATGTGAAGAAAGATTGCGAGATTGATGACAGAAAGATGGGGAAATAGTCGAAGAAAGAGAAATACGGAGAGAAGCGAGTATATATATATATATATATATATATATATATATATATATATATATATATATATATATATATATATATAATGAAAGAGAGGGGAGGGTGGAGGAAATGAGAGAGAGAGAGAGAGAGAGAGAGAGAGAGAGAGCAGAAGAAATAGATGAAGATGGGGGTGAATAAAGAGAAAAACCCGTTCGGCAAAATTTATTAAAGAATGAAAGTAATTTTTAAAAGAAAGAAAAAGGAAAACATGTTATGGACAGAAAAAGAAAGAAAAAGAAATACAAGAAAAGACAGAGCGAGAGAGAGAGAGAGGGAGAGAGAGAGAGAGAGAGAACAAAGAAAGAAACAAAGAAGCAGAGAGAGAGGGGAGGGAGGAAAAGCCGGTTTAACAAAAAATAAAATAAATAAATAAAATACTGAAGTATAAATGAAACAACCAATGAAAATCGAGCTTTTCATGTCATATGGTATTCTATATCTCCCCCTCCTCCTCCCCTCCAGTTTCATTCCCTCTTTTCCTCTCCTCCCACCCCATAACTAGCAACTACAATAATCTTCTATTTCCTAAATACGCACGCTAAGCAGTCACCGACTCGCGTGTGAGACGGGCACTTTGCTTTTCAGGCCTTAAAAACAGTCGCGGTCGTCAATATTGTTTTGTCGCCGTTCGGCCGAGGTGTTGACGCATAACCGTTATTAACGGATCAATCACTTCTCCCCTGGAAGTGGGATTGTCAATTAAAAAAAAAAAATTCTACTCCTGTCTCCCCTTCTAGCGAGAAGCTACCAATTAACAGGAGTTAAATAATAATACTAATTAAAAAATATATATTTAAAAAAAAAAAAAAAAAATCCAAGCGATCGGTTACTAGACGCAAAGCTATAGAAATGTCCGAAAATGGAATCAACGGAGACCGGGGCGGTCATTTCATAGGTCTCCAATGGAAGGTCGGTTTAATCAATTCCGACCAGAAGTACCTAACTGCCGAGACCTTTGGTTTCAAGATAAATGCATCCGGTACAGGTCTTAAAAAGAAACAGGCCTGGACCCTCGAACAGGATTCCCGGGAAGAAGTCGTCTACATCCGAAGCCATCTCGGTCGTTATCTGGCTGTCGATAAATATGGTAACGTGTCCGGTGATAGCGAAGACCCGGGTCACACCGAGAAATTTACTATCGAATACAATGAGGGAGGGCAGTGGGCCCTGCTAAACGTGGCCCATGGTTTTTACGTTGGTGGCAGAGGTGATAACATTGTGGGTCAGGCGAAACTACCGACCGCTACGGAATGGTGGACCTTACAATTAGCCATCCATCCTCAGGTCAATTTAAAGAACGTCAATCGCAAGCGGTACGCGCGTCTGGCCGGCGAAGAGGGCGAGATACAGTTTACTGAGGTGATCCCGTGGGGTCAGGATTCGCTGATCATCCTTAAATTTGTGGACGGCAAGTACGCGTTGGTCACCTGCGATAATCGCTATTTGCACCGGGATGGCACCCTGGTAAATGAAATGAGCGAGAACACTCAGTTTACAGTGGAATTGAAGTCTGGTCTCATCTCTGGCCTCGCTATGAAAGATATCGAGGGTCGCTACTTGACGGCCGTCGGCCCTAAAGCTGTGATGAAGGCCCGGAATAAAGCCATTTCGAAGGACGAGTTGTTCACCATCGAAGACAGTCATCCTCAGGTTACCTTTACCTCACATAATGGAAGGCTCATTTCAATCAAGCAAGGTGAGTTCTTAGTTTAGCAGACAATAAACAATTATAACACACACATAAACATAAAAAATCAACTTCGTAGAATCGGAACAGAGCCGAACCAAGATAACAGGGCTCTATATTCTTTCGAAGTTCTATAACAATCTGGTAATAATTACTATTACCGACATAAATTATTTGAAAGGAAATACAGTTGGGGAATAAATACCAGACAATTTATGGTACTTCTGCAGTTAACCAGCCGTGCTGAACGTTATTATTAAACATGGGGAGAGGGAATTTGTTAACTATTCTGTAATTTCACCTAACAATTTAATAAATAAGATAATGTAAAAACTGAATCTAAGTTAATCATATCTATAAAAAAAAAAAAATGTTGCTTTGCCAATTAATTTGTGACCTATTTGCGTTAAAAATAATATTAAATCGAAGTTACGGTAGTTCTACAGAATTTGAACGGGACTGTTTTTGTTTTTTTTTAACCCTAACCTAACTCTAAATTTTAAGGATTAGTTCGACAAAAGTCGGTGTGGTTCGGTTCAAGTTCTGTAGAAGCACCGATTGCGAGTAAAGTAGCCATCTTGTTTAACATAAACAAGTGACTGAATAAAGATGGCTACTTTGCTCAGAATCGGTATATATGCGAAGTTTAAAGACCTTCTATTAAATATTTTGTTAACGCAAATAGGTCACAAATAAGTATGTGAATCAAAATAAATTGTTTTTGACTAATTTCTCAACTGTATTTCCTTTAAAATAATTTCTCGCCAATAGTAATAATTACTAACAATGAAGTCCCTTTTAAAGTATTTTGTTAGAATGTGTGTGTGTGTGTGTATAGTGCTTACCCTACTACAGACCAATCAACTGACCACCAAGGGTTTTATTTTAGACAATGGATTTTCTCAATCTTCATTTCATAAACTTTTCTTCTTTTTTTTTTTTTTTTTTTTTAATATATTTAAAAAAAATAAAATGTTGGCACTTGTAAGAAATGGGCATCCAGAGGATTTCAGTTCTTATGGAGTCGGTTCCGAGTATTGACGGAGAATACCAAGTCGATCCTGGAAATGATCGAAGTAGTTTACGATTTAAAAGCCGCGAAAAATGTAAAAAAAAAAACAACAAAAAAAAACTTTTAAATGAAAGTGGCTTTCAAATCGTAAACTGCTTCGGCAATTTCCGGGACTGACTCGAGATTCTCCGTCAATACTCGATAGGGTTAGAACTGAACTCCTCTAGGTGCTCATTCTTTACAAGTATCAAATTTTTATATGTATATATCGCTCACCTCCGATCAATTAAAACTGGCATGGGCTTATTTAGACAATGAATGTGAATTTTTTTTTTATGTGGTTGTATGATAATGCTCGCTAATTTTATTTTAGTGAAAACTTTAAAAACGCATTTTTATATTTTAAGATCATTATTTAATAAAACCCCATTTTTGACGCAAGAACATTGACGCGTATATTTTTTTATTTATTTATTTTTATATTTTTTTTACGAAGTACCATTGTTACTGGTTATATGAAAAACTAAAATCCATTCCATAAGCGTGATTTCTTATTGTACTTTGCTGCGTATATTTTGATGATTGAAAACGTATAAAAATGTTTTAATTCGGTTTCGTCCTATAAAATTTACAGGATCTAAATTCGTTTTTCAAATTATAAAAATGAAGTCGGCTTCGTGGTCGAACAATCGTAGTAAAATGATGCCCACCCCTTCTTCCTCCGTGAATGCCGCTTTAAGAAAAAACACGTTTTTACCGAAAAAAAAAACCCGGCTTTATGGCTGCAGTCTGCTTGTCTAACAAAGATTACTACCATTCGTTTTCGAGTTGCGTGTCTTTTTTTTTCTTCATACAAGCGCACGTTTAAAAAATGCATGTTTTCCTTTGGTTAGCACAAACGAACAATAATACTTGACGTTTTCCTTCATTCAATTAATTGGACTGGCCAGTTTAAAGACGTCCGCACCACTTTCAATTTTCGCATGAAGTAATAAAAACGCGCCGACTGTTTTTAATCTTGATGGTTGGTATCTATTTAATTTGAAAGTGCGATCATCTTGAACTTTTCAGCTTTAAGATGGCCGCCATTTAAACGACATTATCTTAACTAAATTAGTTGTAGCTTTATAACAATCTGGTTATATTAATAATTTAATGACCAAACAATACCGTAATAATAGTATAACCTAATTATTACGGTATTGTTTGGTCATTAATTTATTAATTAAACCAAATTGGGTAAATTGTCGTTTCCCACCTAACATGGCGAACTACTCTGACGTCAATGAACCGTCTGCTTTTTTCCGACCCCCAATAAATTGTTTTGAACTAAATTAAAAATTTTACCTAAAAATAAAGGAAATATAGAGTTGGGGAAATTTAGTCCAAAACAATTTATTTGGGGTTACTTACTTTACGGGAAAAAAAGCAGACGGTTCATTGATGTCAGTTGTCCGCCATTTTAGGTGGGAAACTACAAATTTACCCCAAATTGCTATAAAACTAGAACTAATTTGGTTAAGATAATGTTGTTTCAATAGAAGCCATCTTAAAGTTGAAAAGTTCAAGAAAACCAAAAGCGATTTTGAAGCGCTTAAACTCGCGATTAGAAGATCTTCCTGGTTTTATTTAAAAGCAAATAAAATCAAAATATTGTGGTCCATTTTTAAGTTCTTAAATTATAGGGAACCACAAATTTTCGACGGCGCACCTGTCTTATGAAAAAACCAAGTTAAATTTCTTGTGAATATGTTCCTGTTCAATTTATTGCTTGCTTGCTTCTCCTTCTTCCATGGCTAAAATACGTTTTCTTTGTGGAATGGTTGAGACAAGCCGTGTTTTCTAAATATAAATGAATGCCCGAATTTACCCCGTTATTTTCGGAGATTTTTCTTTTCCTTAAACCGAAACGTGTCCACATATAAAAAATAAAAAAATAAACATTTTTAAGAAACAAAAATTAAATATAAATGTTTGGTAAATTTGTAGTTTTACACCCTCAACTACCGCCCCCCCCCTCCCAAAATGAGATTCTATTTTTGTTAAGCGATTACATGTGAACAACTATGCGTAAAAATCCATTTCCGGTCTATTCTAACGTTTCGGGCACTTAACAATTTTTTTATTTGCTATGGGAGATAAATTCCGTACGTTTTTTTTTTGGGGGGGGGCAGTTGGGGGTCTACCTTTTTTAGGCGATTACGTGTAATTTTATGACCTTGTCAATCGGACTAAGGGTTAGTAGTAAAAGAAATTTAGTTAACTGCCATAAAAAGTTAGAATGGTCCGGAAATGGGATCATTTTACGTTAAATTTATATGCGAAACGAATCCCCCATTTTTTAAATGCTATTTTATTTTCGACAAGTTTTTTCAGGGTGTTCACATGTAATCGCCTAAAAAAAAAAAAAAGTAGAATCTTTTTTTTTTGGGGGGGGGGGTAAGTTTAGGATGTTCATCTACAATAATACCTTCCTTATTCCGTGTGTGCACAAAAATCCTCAAACCATTTTTAAGCAATGCCAGAAATAGGGTTAAAAAAACCCATCTTTTTACGAGATGAAGGCTGAAGGTAAATTGAAATGAAATATTATAATTTTACCTGGAAATTTTAAATGAACGTTGCCTAATAGAATTTATTTACCATTTTTAGATATATTTAAAAAAAAAACATTTTTAATCCAGCATTTTTAAGAATACGAGAATTCCGACTAAAATATATAATTCTTATGAGATGAAAGTCAATCTGGACTTCTTGAAATCCGGTTTACCAATTCCTTTCTGATCTTATCTGACCCACAGCAGCGACCATCTTCATAAGCCGGTCGGTCGTCCGGGTCAATATTACCCAAAATGGAAGCGAACTTTCAATTTAGAAATAATTTTTAGTTTTACGATCTCTTTAAAAACGGTTCCATTTAATAATAAAAAAAATTAAATTTAAAAGAAAATCATTCTTATTTGTCGTTTTGGTAATTTCATTTTTTCCTCGATTTTCTGACAATTTTTTTCTTTCCCAGAAGTCCGACTACTACCTAACATTAGTATATAACACATGCCCCCCCCCCCTTCTTTCCATGTGATATGTCTCCTTCCTCTTTTTTCTTCAATACTAAACCTTGGAAATCTCCCCCCCCCCCGGACTTTACCAAACCCCTACATCTGGCGACATTAGTTTCTTTATCTCTGTAACCCCCGAAAATGCTGTTAGTTTTGGGATTTTATCATTAACACATTTTTTTCGTCTTTTTTTTTTTTTTTTTTTTTGTCGGATCAAAATAAAAATAAAAATTATTTTATTTAAATCTTAAAATTCGAACAATTCTTTTATTTTATTATTTTTACGCCAAATTTCCATATGTTTTGCTCTGGGATTGGATTCCTTTTTATTTTTTTAAAAAGATTCCTTTGTCTGCTGGAAAACTCGCATCATTTTAGTCCCTCTTCAATCTTAATATTTTGACAATTTAATTCCCCCCCCCCCCCCGCTTTCTTTCTCATAACCAAAAATCTAAATATTTCTCTGAATAATTCTTGCAAACGAAGTACTTTAAGTAATGTAAGAAAGAATTTATATTTGAATATTTTTATTTTTATAGATTTGTCATTGTTAAATCGATCGACCGGGTAGCATTAGGAGGAGGGGGTCGGGTCGTATCTTTCTATTAATATAAATTGTGTGACCATTTCTCGTGTGTCGGTTTTTCTCGTCCCTACGTAACTTACATATTATTTATTTATTACGAATGGATTTATTTATTGTAATCAAAAACTGCAGTAGCGTAAACTACAAACGCGAAATATTTAAAATCCTGTTTTTTTTTTAAATGTTTTTATAAAAAAGGGATGGTGGAAGCGAAACAGAAATGAAAGTAAAGATTTCCGGGCAACGCCGACGCCGGGTAGGTACAGCTCGCTGATAATGACATAAATATGAAAAGAAAAGCGAAATATATATATAACAATCAGTCATACTGTTCAATGTCCATCCATTACATAGGGGCAGGCGATAGAGAATAAACGGGTTTAAAAAAATAAATAATAATGTATTTTTAAATGTTGCGAAGAGGGGGGGGTAGAATTGTTAGTGTAAGTATTAGAACATCACAGTATACTAATTTTACTTATCCGGTGTTGTCCGGGAGTTTTTATTCTAATTTGTTTCGTTTTTCTTTTGTTTTTCTTATATATTATAATGAGGGCAAGAGAGCCCAAAACGACGTCGTCTGTAGGTGAAAAACACTTTAATATTTATATATGAGGATGAAATTCCGTGAAGACAGGATGTGTGAAAAAGACAAAAGGAAAAACAAATTAAATACAGGAATAAATCATCAAAAAACGAGATTTTACCGGTTTCATTCGGATCAACGATCTATTTCTTGAAGTTGATCCGAACGAAACCGGTAAACTTTCTCGTTTTTAATGATTTATTCCTGTATTTAATTTGTTTTTCCTTTTGTCTTTTTTCACACACACACACACACACACACATATGCCGCTTTTTGTACTTCGTGGTGGGGGATACTGAATTATACTTTTTTTTTTAAATAGGATTTTGAAACTTAACTGTAATTATTACAATATCATTTAGTCATTAAATTATTAATTCAACCAAATTGTTATAAACCTAATTCTTAAAGTTAGTGTTTTAATCCATATTTATACAATTATTAGAGGATCGCTTCCAAAACTGTCAATTTTTAGGAGAATTTGCTAAGAATCTCAAGGCCAGAAATTGCTTTCTATTCGACAGTTTAAATGCTTTCTAATTTAGGAGGGTCACGTAGTAATTTATTTTTTTAAACAAAAGATTAAAACAACTGACTTGCTTGCGAATGAACGGAAATGCATTCTGGTGGATTTAATTTCGAATCTAAATTATTTGTAATTAAGATTTGAATTTTAAGTTTACGTTATTACCTTTTTTATTTGCACAAATATTCGATGAATAGTACATAAAAAAACACTAAGTAACGAAGAGACGATAAACAGGTGTATACAAAGAAAGACATACAAGAAGGTGTCTGATAATTTTTATTAATACAGTATTTAGAAGCCGAAACATATTTCTAACACATTTTTTACTAATGTTAATAAGACATGTCTTACAATATCCCCCCCCCCCCTTCCGGTATCTCCATGTTGCGTGTGTGCGACGCACGCACCGGCTTCTTCTTCGCTTCGACGTTCATTAACAATTCAATAACATTATCATAAACGCACTTTCTCAGCAAGCCGGCGTTTTTTTTTCTTTCTTTCTTTTAAACAATAAACACAAAATTTAATTCGGTGCTTCTGCAGTTTCACAATATTAAAACCTTTTAAGAAATGTATAAACTTTGCAGCTAACACGTAAGTAGATAACAATGGACAGAAAAAATTACGCAAATTTATCCAGTATTTATTAAATTATAAGAAAAAAAAGAAAAAAAAAAAAAACGATCTTGCGTATCGGTAGAAATTTCAGCTTATTAAGTAGGCAAGGGAGATAACTCGATTTTTTTTTTCTCGGAAAGTCAAAATATAAGAAAAATGGCGACATATAGATAAAATCGTGTTTTATTTCTAATTTAATACTGGATGAATTTGCGTAATTTTTGGTGTAGTCTTTTCAGCTACCACCTAAGTACATAACAAATCTTATACATTCATTTAGCTATTTTTTCAGAGAGGGCTAACATGTCATTATGAAACAGCAGAAGCACCTTTAATTCTTATGGCAGAAATAAATTGACTTATAACTTATATATATAAACGCTTTAATAAATCATTAAATCATCATTCGCGATATTTGCAAAATAGAAACGAAAAAAAACTCCGCAAAAATCAGATAACAAATGAATATGGTTGATTAATTTGCCCTGTCACCGCTTGCAAAATAAAAAAACTGATCGATGAAATTTGTCAGACATTTTGGAAGCTAACCGATTCAATATAACCCATAACTAATTTTATATATATATATATAAATATATATATATATATATATATATATATATATATATATATATATATATATATATATAAAATGCCTCCAAAATGTATGAATATGCACCACATTAACTCACTCTCTCTTTACTCAAAAGACGCGGAGCCTTTGTACAAATTAAATGCACCTTCATCTACTTTCCCCTAAAAATGTAAAAATGTTATTTACCCCCCTCCCCTAAATGCTAAATTAAGTGTTTCCTTGTTTTTAAGTAAATTAAAACATTTTTCCCCCGAAATGCCGGTTCCTCACCCCCCCCTCTTAATTAACGGCAACCTTAAAAACTCGTGATTGATTCCTTTGCCTTTTGGCTCGGATCAAAGCGAAATTTTCAACAATTGGGGATATCTTAAGTAGGATGCCTACACCCCCCCCGAGTAAATGTGGTATTGTGGTGACTGCAATGATTCTAGCTAAAAGTAGTATAGACAAAGGATGACCACACTTTTGATGGCCTTGTATCTAATTTGTTGAAAATTTAAATTGTAATTTTTTGCAAATAAATAATTTAAAGTGTACTATTTATTCTGATACTACACTTCATCTTTTCCAAATAAAAAAGCACAAAAGATACATGTATTTTGACAATCTAAAATAGCTGTATACAACTATAATACCATTGTGTATGCTATTTATTTGGAACCTGATTTGAAAAATAATTTACATCGTCAATATATATATATATATATATATATATATATATATATATATATATGTGTGCGAATATTATCTATTTTCCTTTTTCTCACATGACTAGGGGTTTGGTCACGTGACCATAGTGTGTGGGGAGGGAGGGGGGGGGTCCGGAAAATACCTTGGATCTACCTTAGGTTTCCCTCCCTCCCCCAAATATCCAAGGTTCGCTATCACTTTAATCTGCACACAACACCCGCATATATAATTAGTTTAGTTGCTACATCTATAATTGGAGAGTGCTCAACATCCGTGATATAGAGCGTACGACTGACTTTTTCTTTTATTTGTCAAATATTTTTAGAAAGTGTTTATTAGAATTTTAGAGTAGAAAATTCGGTTCAATCTTAAGGATCGTCGGAATAACGTGTGTGTGTGTGTGTGTGTGTGTGTGTGTGTGTGTGTGTGTGATCACATTATTTATTTACTATTAATAATCGAATGTGTGTGTGTTTCTCGCCTATTCGTAAATTTTATAATTACACATTGAAATATTTTTTTAATTTTTATTTATTATTTATTTAAATAAATAAAAAAACACTGAAACCATTTGTTTTAATCCTATTTAAAAAAAAAAAATGTATCATAACTATATATTTTTTAAAAGTAATTACAGAGAAAGATAATTTACAATATAGTCCTGTTTATTTTCTTTAATAGGATTTTTTTAATGACTCTAATTATCTTATTTTTTACCCCCCCCCCAAAAAAAAAAAAACTTGATAAATAATTTTTAAGATTCAATGAGTATTTATTAAATTTTAAAATAGACGAGAAACGTGCACGTGCGTGCGCACACACACATACAAGATAGTGTCTGATAATTTTAGAGTTCGGACGAAATGTAGTACTTCTGCAGTTTCACAATGACATGAAAATATTTTAAGTGTTAGCTGAAAATAAGATTCTACAGAAAAAATTACGCAAATTCATCCAGTATTTATTAAATTATAAGAAAGAGGGGAAAAAACGATCTTACGTATTTGTATACATTTCAGCTTACTGATTAGGCAAGGGGGATAACTTTCAGAAAAAGTCAAATATAAGAAAAATGGCGATATACAGATGAAATCGTCTTTTATTTTTAATTTAATAAATACAGGATGAATTTGCGTAATGTTTTTCAACTACTACGTAAGTACATACATGTCATTGTAAAACTACAGAAGTACTCGAAATATTCCAACGATTCCTATAATTGGCCCGATTTTATTTTTCAATAAAAAACGCCTGAATATTTTTTTTATTAAAATTAGAAAGTTTTTAATTTTTGTTCTTTTAAATAATTTTAATTATTCAATTTGACCCCTTTTACTGGAAATTTTTTTTGTCTCGGAGATGATTTTTCTCTTCCCTTTTGTTAAATCGTTGTGTAGCGGGGGAGGGGGCATTGGAAAATGACAAAGATATGAACATTCTTTTTGGAACGCATGCTCGACCCCCACCCGTTCCAGGACCACCCTCCTTCCCCTTTCAACCTCTGCAACTTACCTCCCCACCCCATAACTTTGTTGGATGGGGGAGCTAGGTCGGCAGAGAATTCCGCTCTTGTCTAGTCATTCGAAAGTCGACTTAGTCAGCTGAAAAAAAGGGGACGTGACCCACATAAATGTCATTGTGCCAAAAATCCCGCAATCTCGATTTTATTGTAAAAAAAAATAAATAAAATAAATCCTTAATTTTCCTCTGCGATTCTTCTGCCTTCGTCATGTACACTAATTTTTTTTTGATTATTTGATATCATTGGAATCATAAGCGAGATATCTCACTCGCTCTCTGGGGCCATTCTGCTAGCATTCCCTTCCTTCCCCTTCCTTGTCAAAGTGATGAAGATAATAATAGGCTTCTCCATCATTTTAGTTTTTCCCAGACCTTATTTTCCTCAGCCGTGACTTTGATTTTTCGCTCATAGCCCCGATCCCCCCCTCCCCACCCAACTCGGGAATAGTTTTAATTCGCCTCCACTCCACCCCTTCGCACTCACCCCCAATCTGGTTTTCTGTCGTTTTGGAAAACCTCTTGTCATACCGACCTTCTGTCAGATCAGTGAGACACACACACATACAGAGAAGAACAAGAGATACAGATGTTAATTTATTTGATTGATGATCCGGTCTCTCCCTCTCTTGGTCTCTCCCTCTCTCGGTGTGTCTGTCTCTCGGTCTGCCTGTCTGTAGGTCACTAACCTCTTATTTGAAAATTCAAATATTTGATTTGCACTAAATTTGATCAATTTCACACCCTTAAGCTTTAAATTTTGAATATTTAAAAAACATCAAAATCATGTAATGAATTTTGAAAATTGAAATAAGGATTCTAGACACAAGGTTTAGTATTTTACCTGGATTTTAATCTTTGTAAATCAAGGAGCGGTGCAAAACTATTGTTCTGTGTGTGTATTTCTAGTTCTAGAGAAGTGGTTTAATGATAATTGGTAATTATGAAGCATAAAAACGATGTAGTTTTTGTAATTATTTTTTATTCTGATATTTCGAGCAGTCCTCCGCTCTTTGTCAAAAATGATACGAAATTAATCAAATTGAAACCGTTCATTCTATCGATTGGTAGAGATTTCACGTGAACTAACTTGCAAAGAATGAACGCTGCACACAGTTGAAAATTCCAGTTTTCTCAACGGTTTCAATTTTATTTCTTTTCTTCGTTTCATATCATTTTTTGACAAAGAACAGGACTGCTCGAAATATCAGAATAAAATATAATAATTACAAAAACATCGTTTTTATGCTTCATACATCTCCAATCACCATTAATATATATTAGTGTGTAAATTCCAGTTAATAGTTCCATGATCATTTGACGGCAATTGAGGCAGGTTACAGAGTACAGTGGACAAATGAAATACCAATCGGATGCCAGTTGAAATCATATTTTAGAATAATTCTCTTGCACTATCACCGTTGGAAAGTGCTGAACAGAAAAAAACAATGACCTCGCCCTCTACAAAGGATACTTAACAACCTTCATTTTATGTCAGTTATAAGACTAAGCCTAAAGGAGACCCCACCACCAACGTCCAATCCCCTGAACTCCAAAAGGTAAGCTCTTCAAGAGCTCATTAGGAAAGGAAAGGATTACAAGGCTGGCTAACAAAAAAAACCCTAACCCCTAAATTTTTTGTCTTAATAGTATTGACCATGACAGATTTATTGATGTAGATAGCACCATGGAATTCCCAGTGTCTCCATCGTGTGTGTAATATATATATATATATATATATATATATATATATATATATATATATATATATATATATATATATATATATATAGAGAGAGAGAGAGAGAGAGGAAAATGCGACGATTGTCCAAATTTATTTCAATTGTTCAATGCAAGATGTATTCAGTAATAAACTAGTGTTTATTATTCTTTCCTTAAGCCAATATATATATTGGCAAACATAATTAAATAACAGTGTTTTTGCTTGATAGGACTTTTTTTTTTTTTAATTTTCCGAATATTTTTTAAGAAACCAAGACTAACCCGCCTGAAGATGCTTTGACAAATCAAATCGAAAGAACTCGCGAAAAATGAAAGAAAATGGAACAAGAAACCCACAGAACTTACATACAGCAATTTGACCGAAACACTAAATAGACCATTCGGAAAATTGACAAAATAAGTCTTATCAAGCAAAAACACTGTGTTATTTAATAAATGTTTGCTTAAATGAAAATATGCTGCTTAAATATATATATATATATATATATATATATATATATATATATAAGTAAACAAGATTTTGTTACATTCCAAAGGCCAAGATTTTATTTATCTCACGAAATATTTTCAAAATAGTCAATCTTTGGTGCAATTTTTTTTTACGAATTCATAGGGGGCCAACCTACATTATGACAATATTGGATTTGTCTTCCTTGAACTCTTCAGAAAGGACAAAGTTCTCAGCTTGAAAAATTATCCATTGTCGTGTGACAAGAAAAACAGAGGTTTAAAAACCAAAAATAAGCTCACCGTAGATTACCCATACGGCTCACGTCAACGAGGCATGCAGTCATCTTGAAACACTCAATGCAGAGCTATATATATATATATATATATATATATATATGTATATGTATATTAAAGAATACCTGTCCCAGAACAGGGTATAAGCAATAAATATAGAATTAGTTTTAACTTTTAATGTTTTTTTTTCTTGGGGGGGGGGGGGTATGGTACATTTTAGGTGCCACCTCCCAAAATAGTGAACTTTAAAATTAATGTGCCCACGTTACTCACCCTGTTGCCTAGAATACGTATTCCATAATTCATAATGGTAAGTTCAATAGTTTAGGATTTTATAAAGTACGCATTATTGACGCTCACGCGTGTGCACCAATCTTTTTAAAAACGTATTATTTAGAACTCAAAATTTGATGTAGAGCAATTCTTTTCTCTATTAAATTTTTTGCATCTAACTTAGCGGTTCATCTATGCTGACAGCCTCTGCGTAACATCTCAAGAGAGTACGTTTGAATCAGCAGACAGACACCACAACTTAGCCTTAGCTGAGCTGCTCCTCTACTGCGAAGGTTTAGTTTAGTTTTTTCTTTACAGCATATCAACCTTTTTCGGGTTATTAATGCCGAATCAGGTCATTTTCGTAAAAGTTGTTATGCTTCAAGTTCTTTATCTTTAAATATTTATTCAAGTTGTTTGGTTTAGTTGTTTTGTAGATAAAAATGTTTTTGTTTTTAGCTTTGCAGAACATAATTGAGTTTTGCAAAGAGAAAGGAAAAAACAATAACATCAATGTTTGGTGCATTTTAACCAGTATCTGCAGACAGCCTGATCTGGTAGCACCAGGCTACTAAGAAAGTAACCACATGCATGCAAACCAAGTCTGCTCATTCCGTCTCAGAAACCGAGAGGTCAACCGACCCCTAAACATCACATGGTTTTGAATATAACTTGAGGATCGCACCAACCCTGTCTACCTTCGTGTAACCCTGGACCGCACCCTCAAGGTATTCAAGGAATATGTAAAAAAAGAAAAGATCAAAATGAAAGTTGGTTCCCGGAATATACGAGCAATTGAGGCAGGTTGCAGAGTACACTGGGCAAATGTTTTACTGAAATACCAAACCGGATGTCAGTTGAAATAATTTTTTAGAATAACAATTTGATTGGCACATCTTTAACCATTTTTATTTATGCATTCTTTTCAAAATCTGTAGACTTTGCTAAATTTTTGTTTAATTCAAATTAAAATCTACTCGTGCATTAGGTGGAACTAACATCCACTTGAAATGTTACCAACTCAAATATTCATCGAGGACTTCAGGTGAAAATGCAAATTAGACAAAAATAGACGCGACAAAACCATCTCTTATTTATGCAGTGCATTTTATAGATACAGTGGGGAAGGGGGGGGGGCGGAGGTGCCTGTTCTTGTAATGGAGATTCGGTGTCTGTCCGAAAACAAAATTGTTAAATTTCTCTAGAGAGTAGAAAGCGGATCTTGGGTTTTGTTTCTTTCAACCTTGTAACTCTCGCTCTCTCTCTCTATTTTGTCTTTCTGTACTCTCATTCCATAAGCGATGTTTCTGACAAAGGGGGAAGAATTGCTGTTTCTGAGTCGGTTGTTTTTAAGTGTTATGCAGAGGTACAGGTGAACATTTCGTTTAGCAGCTAGACGGGGGTATTGTTGTTTAGGGCATACAAGTGCAGTAAGTTCATCGGAACACGTTCCGTGGAAGTGAAGTACTTGTAAAACAAGCACAGGGATGCAAAACTGCGGCGATGCGACAGGGGCTGGAGCTTGGCAGACAGTGCGAGACCTGTTAGGTTAATGATTCTTTATTGCATCCTGTCGAAGAGGGGGAGGCTAGTGGTTGGTGCACCAGCCCAGGTGTGGCAACAGTACTCCATGCATGTGCCAATGGTGGCTTTGTTAATGAGATTTAGTGGAATGATCTATATAATAAAGCAATTTCGTGTTCGTACGTACATTATCACCTTCCACCCCTTTTCTAAAATATGGGATCGCCTGATCGCCTAAGATGCAATGCAAAAAAAGTCATTTTAAAATTTTATCTGATGTCGCTGTTAAACGTGAAAATCTTTTCTTAGCTTTTCGTGAATGGAAATATGTCAAACTCCTACAAGGGTTTTTAGGATAGACCCCCATGACCAGATATATTCTAAAGCTACATTAACCAGGGTAGTTTTTGTTATGGAAATCGCTCCAGACAAGGCATGAAGCCACTTGATGTAAGGAGCTAAAAAGAATGAAAGATGATTATCGCAAAGACAGGAGATGCCTATTGGTCGTAGTCTTGAAAAGACAAAAGCTATAGGTAGGAGGAAAACAGTCAGCAGGAAAATAGTTCCACAAACCTGCTGTTCTTGGAAAGAAGCTACTGGAAAAGGAAGCTGTATTACAATGAGGTATCAAAACAGCAAATGATAGACCACTAAACCAGCAAATCAAATCAGCTGGAAGCTGGGAATAGATCACATAATTCTAAAGAAAACATGCCATAATAGTACTTATAGAAAAGACTGGGACTAGCAACATCACGTCTGTGAGAGAGAGGGTGCAGAGAAGAAGGGTGGGGCCAATCAAATTACAGATACGTTTTTGCATCCTATAAAGAACCCTCAAATGAAACATTTAGAGAAGTGTTTCAGTTTGAACAGGGGTGGTACAATATCATGGGGTCTGCGTTTGCACTAGACGTCTATAGAATGCACGGTAACAATATACAACTGATGAAGGATACACTTGTGGAATTTCCATGGGCCCTGCTAGTTAAGAATATTATGGAATGAATTTTGCACATGTTTGCTTGCCTTTTCTCGATGCTCAATACTCATGGCCTCATGCCAGATGAATCAAATGGCATTTGTATAAAAACAGTCACAATAATCTACAGCCTGTGTAAGTAGATCCACTTGATGCTTGTTATAGTGTCGACTTATTCGGCCATGTTGTGTATTCTATGACAAGGCGACAGATTATTGCCTGCTATGAAAGTCCTTGAATCTGATCATTCGTTTAAAATATTCTTGTCTTTCAGTAACTAATTTTAGATCCTCTAAGGAAAATTGAGCACAAGTGTATAAAATCTTATATACCTTCTGGGCATCACACATTCTTCGCCTCCGTATCGGCCGTGTGGATAACTCTAAGAGCCTTAAGCTTAATAGTAAGTAGAGTAGCGTACACACACATACTAGAAGAATACCTGTCCCAGGACGTGTACATGAATTACTTCGCACAGAAAAGTTTTGCACCACTTTTATGCCCCTTACAAAGATGACTATACCTTCTGGGCCTAGACAGTTTGTCAAGTATATATATATATAATATATATATATTATATATATGGGCCCAAATTCTAGTATGTGCAGTGGACCCCACAATTTATGAGCTCACCATTCGCGGTTTCACAAATTCGCAGATTTTCAGCATAAGCATTGACTTAACCTATTCTTCATAAATTCAGTAGAACTTAGAAATATGATAATCATTTAAGTCCAAGCAAGGCCAATATGACAAAATACACAATTAAAAACGCTAATTATTCTGTAGGATTCATATTAAATGCGATTCATGGTATTCCAAATTTTTGCGAACTTTATACAAAATTGTAATATTTTTTAAAAAATCAACAAACTTGCAAGCAGAAAAAGCTAATCAACGCTGATTTGGTGGCTTTCACACACAAAAAAAACACATGGATATATTCAAAAACTTTATTTTTAATGAACTTTGAGGCATCAAAATCTTTTGTGGATTTTCGCTATTTATGGGTGTGACTGGAACGTAACCCCCGCAAATTGTAAGGGTCTACAAACGCCAATAACTAGTTAAAGCAAAATAAATTGTTTTGGACTACTAAAAGAATTTCCAACGCTATTGATAATGTTTAACCATTTATTTATTTATTTTTATGATCGATTATGTTAGAATTCATGTTTTGAAACATGAAGTAAGCCATAAATCTATGATGTCACGTCAAAGTTATGATTATTTTGTTTCGATTTCCGGTCATGGCATCCGTTTTATTTGTTTGTTGGGAAATTCCAATCGGCAGGAGGTTAATGGTTCAATCCTTGCCAATTTCTGATTTTAAAAAATAAATTAAAAAAATAAAAAAGTGGCCATGATAAAGTGAATACTTTCTATTTGACCAATGTTTCATGCAATTACGGAAACTGCAGTTTTCTTGGAGAGAATATTGAGATTTATATTGTTTGGGGATTTGAAATGAAGATAATTTATATTTTGATTACTTTGACTACAATTCTCATCTTGGTTGTTATTTTGGTAAGACTTTACGGTAAGGCCCCCCCCCCCGGGCTGTGCACATGCGCCAACAAACGGAAGCACAAAAATGAACGCGTTATTGAGTGAAAATGAAAAATAAAAAAACCAAACACCTAAATTTAAACAGGATACAAATTGTTAATTTTATTTACTAATGCAGGAAAAATGTTTTTGTGTTCTTTTCTAAGCAAATATTCACAAATATATTCCCATTGATGGGGATTTCTATTAGTGCCCTTTCTCTCAGAAATCGTTTTAGGTGCAACCATGAATTTTCGATATTTAGACTCTTTTAATAATTTTAATTCTATAAGAAAATTAAATAATCTAGTAGTTGACATGCGTTCATGCAATTCAGCAATCTTCATTTTCACTCGATTTTAAATTGTGTGTTTACTTTCTTCACTTATACTTTTGTGCATGCGCACAGGTGGTTTACAGTTTTACCGTAAAGTTTTACCGTTATTTTCACAACGTTTCGGTCGATGTGACCTACGACCTTCTTCCGGTGTAGCTTTTCGAACTCTGAATCTTTCTGTCAAACCCAGGAACGAACCTACACGTAATTTCGAATTAAACCCTTTATTTAATCCACGGGAGTAGATTGTTCTCGTTCCATCAGCCATAACCAAGTAGAAATGTTAAGTAATTTTTATTTTATTTTCAGTTTTATTATAGCCTGTAGCGAGGATTGAACCTTCATCCTTTCAAAGACTGCCACTTAGAACTTATTGTTATAGGTCCACAGATAAAGGTGTTGAGTTACAATCAGTTCTAAATTCCAATCTTCTGGAGGTTAATGGTTCAATCCTTGCTACGGGCAATAACAACTAAGAATAACATAACATTAATGCTTCTACTCGATCATGGCAGAACAATCTCGAAGTGATTAGACTGGATGATAGAAGAATGGGTAATAGATGTAGAACAGTTGAGGTAGCAGGATCAGTTGGCAAGGGAAGGCCGAAGAAAACTTGGGAGGAAGTGATAAGGATGGACTTTAGAGAAAGAGGGATAAATAAAGACCTGGTCAGATCTAGGTTATTTGTATTATATGGATTATTCGAACTACTGTTCTTATCTTGGATGTTATTCTCACGTTTCGGCCGATGTAACCTCTGACCTTCTTCAGGTACATCTTGTCGAACTCGGATATTTCTATCGAACTTGGTAATCTGTACGGCATTTCGGAGGGAATCCTTTATTCAATCCACAGGGGTAGCTTGCCCTCGTTTCGTCAGCCATGACCAGGTAGAAGTCTTGAGTAATTCGTAATTGTATTTTATAGTATCACCTGCATTGAGGATTGAGCCTCCACAAAGACATATGGCTTAACAGATACAAGTGCTAATTAATAAGAGTATTCTGGAGGTTTATGGTTCAATCCTCAGTGCAGGCAATACTAGTAATACAATTGCAAATTACTTAAGTTCTGCCCGATCATGGCTGACGAAATAAGAGCAAGTTACTTCCTTGGATTAAATAAAGGTTTCTATCTGAAATTCTGTACAAATTCCAGAGTTCAATAAGATACACCTTAAGGTTAGAGGTTACATCGGCCGAAACGTTGTGAGAATAACACCCAAGATGAGAACAGTAGTCCGAATAATACAAATTATCAATCCTCATCTTTAAATTCCAAAACGAGATATAGGTTTAGTTTGGAAGTAAATTTCTAAAAGCCGTCCAACACATGACAGTATGTAAATCCATGATCACGATGAGTAACGTTTGCCCTTAACCCTAACCATAACCCTAACCCTAACCCAAAATGAAACCACTTTTTCGTTATTGACATTGTTAAAAAAGAATGGTTTATTAAAACATAGTCTTAGTTTAATTCAATAAATAATTAATAAATCCCTTATTCGTCACTTGGACATTGTTTAGTTCAATATCAAGAAATCCCGATTCCTTATATATAATCGTATAACAGTCAATTGTTTTCTTCGAATGTCCGGCTGGCTTGGCAGGCCGAGAGCAGACTTAAGGCGTTTCTACGAATAATGACGATAGAGGCGCTTGTAAAGCCAATGCAATCTGCGATTGTCTCCGATATTGTGCGTCATTAATAGACAAAAGCTGCCGAGGAAGTTGCAGAGCCAATCACTCCACTCGTCTCCACAGCGATCAGTTGAAATACAAATCTGTGGAAGATCAGCATATTTTGACTGCTTGCGGCTCTCTGCTGACGCTGCTGCATGTCCAGGATTTGTTGCCGATTCTATCACTGACGAGGGAGCAAAAGTGTCGACACAAGTGTCTGATTAATTAACAGGACAAATAAAAAAAAACCCAAAAAACAACCCTCTCCCCCCTCCAGTAAATATTTGTTTTTTTCCTGTGAATAAATACGGATAGCCACAGGTGATATGCTAATTAGACATGTCTAATGAATCCATTCCTCTTGATTAATTATTGTTTTCCTAATTTGTTAATTATCGGATCTTTCGTGTTTACAAACCGGTTTGTTAAAATAGCTTTAATGGGAAGGAATTCGTTCATCTTTTCTTGTCGAGACCAGAATTTTGGGTTGTTATCTCATAATCTGAGGTTCATCGGCTTTCCTGATTAGCACAACTCATCACCAAAAAGCCCCACCAAAATAATCCCCTCCCCCCCCAAAAAAATAACAAAATGTGGGTTGTATTAAAAAAATAACTGGTCACCATTCCACAATGCGTTCCACTGTGGCGTTTATTATTCATGTTGTAAAGTCTTAACCTCATTTAATAAGGGACTCTGTCAGTCTGCTGTCAAAATGAATGTTTAAATATAATTCTAAACGATCTGTCACAGTTTGCTTAATACAGCATTTGGATATTTTATATAAGCAGCCCAACCATTTTTTGGTGAACAGTTTTATGCTTCAAGTTCTTTATATCTTCAAATTGGTGTTTGGTTTCGTTGTTTTAAATGCACCAAACATTGATATTTTTTTCCTTCCCCTTTTGCAAAACTCAAGCATGTTCTGCAAAGCTAAACATTTTTCCTCTACAAAACAACCAAACCAAACACCATAAATAAATATTTGAAGACAAAATGACCGGATTCAGCATTAAATAATGTGAAAAGGGTTGATATGTCGTCAAACAAAGCCACCAAACCAAACACCATGAATAAATATTTGGAGATATAAAGAACTTGAAACATAAAAACTCTTACAAAAATTACCTTATTCAGAATTAAATAATGTGAAAAGGGTTGATATGCCGTAAAACAAAGCAACCAAACCAAACACCATGAATGAATATAAAGAACTTGAAGCATAAATAACCCGAAAAGGGTTGATATGTCCTAAAACAACAAAAAAACCCTCCTCCAACCTAATGAATTCGTCAATCAGTCTCTCTGCCTTTAGGCCCAATACTGTTTAATTACCTATGCTCCACGCTGTTCTGGTTGTACCAAGACTAAGAGACCCGTATGAATACAGACAATTGTTTTGCCCATTCCAAAAACATCTATTTTCCTGATAAACAACATATCGAAATATTTTCAAAGACTGTACATTTTTTATCATGTCGCAATCAAGCCAAAGAAAATGGAATGTGATGGGCAGAAACAATTGTTTGTATTAAACTGTTGTTTTTTTAAAATCAAATCCGGAACATTTTTTGAATTATTATATTTTGAGCTCTAGTCATATTGTACGCTATTGAGCTACTACCTAAACGTTTGTGTGAACTTAAAGAAATTTATGTAACTAGAATTATGAGCCGTAATTCTAGTATATATTAAATTGTTTAAATCGCCAATACGTAGTTAAAGCAAAATTAATTGTTTTGGACTATTAAAAAAATTTCCCAAACTATTGATAATGTTTACCCATTCATTCATTTATTTTTTATCATCACTTATGTTTGAAAAATCTGACGTGACGCCAAAGCTATAATTTTTTTTGTAAAGGTGATGTTTTAAGCTCTATTTATAAGAAAGTTCAAATAGCTCAGTTAGTAGGCTCAGACTGAAGATCTTAAGGTTTCGGTTTCGATTTCGATTTCCGGTCATAGCATCTACTTTATTTGTTGGGAATTTATTATTTACTATTAATGCAATATTCTCCTTTTCTAAAAGTAGTTAAGATCTCCCGGTATCTCGAAATGAGACAGATTCCGCAATGTATTTATTACGTTTAAAACAAATTGTGACTGACGCAGACGGACCAAATAAAAATATATTCGGATTTTTATTATGTGAACATATAGCGTAATCGTTAAGAACGTAGATAAAAAATCAGTTCTACTTGAGTCTTCTTGGGGTTGAAGATTCAATCTTTGCTACAGGCGATAACTAGGAATGACATAAATGAACACTTCCATCCAGTTGTGGCTGATGGAATGAGAACAATCTACCTCCCATGGATTAAATAAAGGATTACGTTTGAAATTCTATGTACAGGTTCTCAAATTCGACAAGATGCATTTAGAGAAAGTTGGAGGTTACCTCGGCAGAATTGTGTTGAATAGTAGTCCGAAAATCCACAATCAAATCATGTATGGAGTACTGTTGTCGTATTTTGGCTGGTAAATCTGTCCCATTTGAGGGTTTTTGATAAGGTGCAGAAAGGTGTCATTTGATTAGTCACACCCTTTCTTCATCTTTGTATCCTCTCTCTCACAGACATCATGTTACTAGTCTCAGTCTTTTCTATAAATATTATGACATGTGTTCTTCAGAATTAAGTGATCTATCCCCCGCTTCTTTTGTTCCAGCTCATTTGACTCATTGGTCTAGTGGTCTCCATCAATTCGCTTTTTTAATACCTCATTGTAATACAGTTTCCTATTCCAGTAGCTTCTTTCCAAGAACTGCGGGCTTGTGGAAATGTCTTTCTGCTGACTGTTTTCCTCCTACCTATAGCTTTGGTCTTTTCAAGACTAAGGCCAATAGGCATCTCCTGTCTTTGCGATAATCATCTTTTCATTCTTGTTAGCTCCTTACATCAAGTGGCTTCATGCTTTTTCTGGAGCAAATTCGATAAAAAATGAAAAAATAATCCAAATTAGCAATCGTCATCTGAAAATGTTGAAAACGTGTGTGTGTTTTGGATTACGGTTCCTATGAAACAGATTGTCCAATTAGCTTAAGAGAAGTCTTCAGAAGACGCCATGTAAATATTGATGGAATTCTAATTAAACTCTGATGCTAAAACCAATACAATTAGTACGCGTGGAGAGGGAGGAAGGTGTATCAGGTGAAGTGGCAACATTCCAACGTGTAACTGAACGAGAAGATAAATAGGTGCGGCCAAGAAAATCCTGTTTTAACTATCTTTTCGGATTTTATTTTTTCTCTCTCTATCTTTATCAATGTATATCTCTATCTCTATTTATTTTTATATCTGTTAATCTGTCTCTATCTCCAACGAAAAGAGAAAATTCTGATTACTTATTCGCCACGTCACACTAGCAACTTCCTGCGTGTGACGTAACTGTCTGGACCCATAGCTTGAATTCATACAGCGGCTTACGTAGACAGCTTTAGTCTTGTTCATTTGGTGACACATCGCAGTAATTCGTTTCCTCTCACCTTATCTCCTTGTTGTAGACGCCTTATGTGATGTAATATGATTAGTATGTGGGGATAAGGGGGAAAGGTGTATCAGGTGAAGTGACAGCATTTCAACGCATAATTGAACGAGAAGATAAATAGACGTTGCCAAGAAAATTAATGTTTTTATTTTTTTTAAGCCGATGTTAGAAAAGAATGGAAACCGTTTCTCCTGTGAGCAAATCACTTCTGATCTCTTCCTCATTCACATCCATTTTTCTACAAACGTTTTTGCACAAATATATTTATTCATAAATCTTAGTTTGTATCTGTTGCGCTACCGGGGTGACCCAGCAGATTATACAGACGGCGGCTTGAGTCTTTTTGGTAACACGTCGCATTAATCCCTTTCCTCCCCACTTCTCTTTCGCTATAAACACCTTCTTTTTTAATAACTCCGGTCATAAACGTATCAATAAAGAACAGCAAAGAATCATTTGAGGTTTAACATTTCTTTGGGTTTTTTTTTCTTCACAGAATATAGTTATAGACAAACAATAGCCAAAACTCATCTCTCGCACGGAGGGGGGGGGGGCAGCAGTTATCCGAAAGTCCTATTGCTGGCTCTCATGATTCCATCGAAAGAGAACAATCTGATTTGTTCATTCTTCACGTCTTGCAAGCAACTTCCTGTCTGTGACGTAATATGATTAGTTCGTATGGAGAGAGGGGGGGGAGGTGTATCAGGTGAAGTGGCAGCATTCCAACGCATAACTGGACGAAAAGATAAATGGATGCGGCCAAGAAAATCAGGTTTTGTTTTTTGAAGCCAATGTTACAAAAGAATGAAAATCGTTTCTCCTGCGGGCAAATCACTTGATTTTTTTTTTTTTTTTTTACAAACGTTTACACACACACACTCACTCTAAATTGGTACATAATTTCAAACACAAGCGAGTATAACTCTTTGGCCATAACATTTCGAATCATAAATAATTTCATATTTCTGAATTTTTGAGATGAGGATTGATAATTTATATAATTTTGGTTATTCGGACTACATTTCTCATCTTGAGTGTTATCATCACAAAATTTCGGCCGCTGTAACCTCCGGCCTTCTTCAAGTGTGTTTCTTCGAACTCTGGAATAGGACGGAATTTCGAACGGAACCCTCTATTTAATCCACTGGGATAGCACGCTCTTGTTCCATCAGCCATGACTGTGAGAAGTCTTCAGTACTTCGCAATTCTTTGTATCGCCCGCACCGATATGAAGAATACAAAGAATTACGAAGTACTGAAGACTTCTCACAGTCATGGCTGACACCCCCCCCCCTCCATCCTGAATGAATAGAATAACATTTGCTAACATGAGGGTGGTTTCCGACAAGTGTTTATTGTACCTTGGATTTGAAGATAACTATGTTGTAGCCTTCGGGAAAGCAATCTTGTGGCACGTGTTCCACAGATAGGAAGAATCTTGTAGGTCTTTAAGAAAGAACTGTTATCTTAATCAGCTTGAAACTTCTAAGGTGAGAGTTCCCAATATTATGGGTAAAGCATATAAGTACCCTAATTTTTTATCTTTCCTCCCATTCTCCAGGTCCTGGGTATGACCTTAAAAGACATCCAGTGGTGAGGCCTTCATTTGGGAGCTGTGGGGAATGTGGATTTGCCCCTTAGTTGCCATTGCTCCCAGGTCCACTCTAGCCCGGAGTGGTAGTACCTGTAAGGGCCCCATCTATGGGTCAAATAGAACCTACTGGCACTACCAAATCAGTCTGAAGTTAATTACTTCCTGACTCAAAATGCACCAAACATTGATGTTTTATTGTTTTTTTCCTTTGCAAAACTCAATCATGTTCTGCAAAATCCAAAACAAAAAACAATTTCCCTCCCTCTCCTCTTCTTCCCTTTCCCCTCTTTCTCCCCCTCCCCTTTCATTCAACCAAACACCATGATTAAATATTTGAAGATATAAAGAATTTGAAGCATAAAAACCTTCACCAAAATGACAACAATTCAAAATACCAAAGCTTAACTAATGACTATAAATGACCCACTGACTTAAGACTCAAATGAAGGATATTTCCTTCTACATTCATGGCATGAAATGACCCGAAAAGGGTTGATGTGCCATTAAGCAATATCTTACCTTACCTATATTCCAGCCATGAGAAACCGCTTTGAGTATCTTACATTATTTCAGCTTTGACTGTAGGTAATCACCTGCAACTAAGCGGATAATTTCTGTTTGTCAACATCAATTAAGTTACTTACCTGCGATCTATAATCCATTCTAGTCTTCATTAGTGTTTTCTGGAGTCCGTTTTGACTAACCTGTGATCGTTTTCAACCCCCCCCCCTCTTCTTCACATCCTTCCTCAGTTGATGGAGAATCTTCATCCCGACTGGCCTTTCATGTCTGACCTTTCTTCATTTTCTCTTTCCTTTCTGTTCTCGTCTCATGTTTTGCTGTCATATAATCTCCTGGTAATTAGTTTCTTAAATTTGATTAAAACTATGCGCTTAGAACTGAATTTTACTTCGTACTTTATCCGTTACGCCACGGGTCAAGTAAAATTCAGTTCTAAGTGATAGTCATCTGAAGGAGGTGGTGGTGGAATAACGACGCGGACTGATGACCTGGGTGTGCCAAGTTCGAATCCAGTCGATTCCATAATACTACTGAAGGATGTTGGCAACCATTACGTGGTCTCTCCTGCAAGAATGTCGACAACAGAATCAAGCCGGTCAACAAAGTTGTACCATTCTGATTCATACGAATTTATTTTTATCTGAAGGTTCAATCCTCAGTGCTGGCAATACTAGGAATTGCGAATTACTGAAGACTTCTACCTGGTCACGGCTGACAGAACAAGAGCATGCTACCCCCGTCGATTAAAAAAGTTCCGTTCAAAATTCCGTGCAGATTCCCGAGTTTGACAAGATACACCTGAAGAAGGTCGAAAGTTACATCAGCCAAAACGTAAGAATAACACTCAAGATGAGAATAGTAGTCTGAATAATCCAAATTATACAATAGTAATGCTCTACAGATTAGTAAAGGCAGAAGTTCCATGAACTTACTATTGCATCAGTTCTTCCTGCGCTCCAGTGGTATCACCAAGGTAACAAAACTTCTGAACATCCTCACTCGCCTCACCATCCAAATATACTTTCTCTACATCTGAGTTCTCATCTGTCTTCATTGTCTTGCACCTGTTACACACAAGCTGGTTATCCTCTCTCAACCTACCAGTAATTCCACTGCACTTGTGTATCCAATGCTTACAGGTACCACAAAAAATTTAGTTATGCCCTTTCCAAAAAATGAGCAGATAAACTTTTCTGGGAGTTTTCCAACACCACAACCACTGATCATCACTTTGGTTTTGGTAATGGCAGAAGTTCTCTGAAATTACTCCATCCACTCCTAACTCTTTTAATCATAATAGCATCTGCTCCTCTGAATTCTCATCCATCTCCATTGTCTGACATTTCTTGCACACAAACTGGTTATCTTTCAACCTACCAGTAATTCGACTACACTTCTTGTGTACCCAATGCTTACAAGTACCACAAAAAAATTGAGTTGCACCTAACTCCCTTTCCATAAATTGAGCAGAGCAAATTTCCTGTTTTCTGATCATCACTTTGGTCTTGGTAACATTCACTCTCAGACCGTTATTTTCCATAGTATTCCTCAAAGTCTTTAACTTAACAAGTAGACTTTCCATTGTTTCACATGCAAGTACTAAAATCATCTCTTCTGGACATCCCTTACATTATTCCCTGGACAATGCTACTAAGACACAAATGAAAAGCAACAGCCTTAGTACAGAACTGATGTACTCCTACTTTAGCATTAAAGCTGTCACTAAATGTGCTGTTAATTCGAACATAACTTTGAGCGTGTCTGTACATTGCTAGAACAACCTTAACTAACCACTCGATTGTCCCTAATTTATAAAGCCCATCTCTTGATACTGACAAAATCTTTCTCCAAGCAAAATACAGGTTTTTCTTGTTACCAAGATAAATCTCTTGCATTTGGTAGGTCAGTAAAAAAAAACCCAAATTAGTTCATAAACCAATTGATTATTAATACATTTTAATAATTAAGAATGAATCCTCTTTTCTCTGACAGAATTGACACGTGTTTGAATGTAAGAGTAATATATTTAAACAAATAGCTTGCCTGCTTTAAGATTTCGTGACGTCAGACACTTGACACTTGTTGTAAGATAAGCATATCCGTTTCTTGTTCTTGATGAACTCTGTTATAAAGATTGCCATTCTTTGCCTCACTCAGATATGTAGACAGCCACTTGATGCTTATATATATATATATATATATATATATATATATATATATATATATATAATTACAAAAATAGCTTTGTCATTTATACACAAAAGCTTGTATTCAACATTAATAAGACATTGCAAGCCAAAAAACAACTTATATAGGCCATCCACAGAAACAGCTACCACTGCTAACAATACAGAAGCTTTCCTAGTGAAAGCAGTACTGTTCTAGAACTAATATATGGCCTCTTCGAGGTTTAAATCCTAGGGATACTAACTTAGAATTTGTATAAGCAGACTTTCACAACTGAAATTCACAAAATTCCAAAGGGGCCCCCATCTATATCGGTCATTAAAAATAAGCAAGGGACGTAACCCTAAATTGTAAAATTGAAAAGGGGATCATCAGCTGTTTACCATGTAACTGTTTCGGATAGTTAATATATATTACATCTTTATAAGTTAGGTATGTTTATATGTACAGGATTCATTCACTCCGAAACTAATTAACCGATCATCATGAATTTTGGAATACATCTACTAGAAGGGGTCCAAATCTGGGCTATATTTAGTTTAATTTAGTTTTATGCAAAGGGGGTGAGAAAAGGCTGGAAGCCCTTTGTGAAAATTCAGATACATCTCATTTTTGTGAAATTTTAATAATAGGTATTAGACATAAAATAATAAATATTCCCGAAATTTCAGTTTCTTTGTATTTTGAAGGGTTTTAAGGAGCATAATATTGGCACAACCTATTTAAAAATTAAAATATTTCGGATTTGCATTAAATTTGATCCATAGTCATTAGACACCAATTAAGCAAAATTCCTTGAATTTCAATTTTTTCTTAAGACCCCTTAAAACTGTAGACATTTTCTAGAATTAAAATTATGTAATGCATTTTAATAAAAATTAGACAAAGCATTCTAGACATAAGGTTTCGTATCATATCTTAGTTTTAATCTTCATAAAGGGACAAGTGGGGCAAAACTTCTGTTTGGGGGAATTGTTTCTCCCCATCCTCAGACTTGTATTCTTATATAGATATCTAGATATATATCTATAATTAGCTGTACTTCCCAGGTGTTATTTGATGGTGTTTATTTTTTGTTTAAATTCGGCATCAAAAGAACTGGCAAACCAGAATCAAATATTGATTTTGTAGGAAGAAAGCTATTGATGACAAAAATGCGAGCAACAGGCTAGCTTTACTTTATCTATTCGATAAATATATCCGTGTCTTGTTCTTTATGGCCTTTGTCATAAAGATTGCCACTCTTAGCCTCGCTTACAGCCACTTGATACTTACATAAGAATTGAAATTGAGTATTCACTGAAATGATTTTCTCTGTCCTCTTTCTTGGGCTGGACATTTTGACCTAATGAACTTTGCCCTCCGTTTCCTTCGGTCTCGTCTCCTTCATCTTCAAGATTAAGAGGAATTCTTCCAACAATTTCGACCTAAATAAAAAAGGACAAACGCTTAATTAGGACACTTGTCAATTTTCAAAACCAAAAAAAAACTTTCACTATTCTAAACTGTCATTTCGACTGACCTTTACATATAAATTATGAAATCATTGGGGGGGGGGGGCTTTCCTCTGCAGGTTTTAATCTGTGTAAAAAGGGGGGAACACTTCTGCCACATTTTGAGAGGTGCCGCTCAGAGCACTCTATCTCGCCTTGACAGTACTAAATCGACTCCGAAATCTAGTGGAGGGATGATCTCTTCTCTTCTCTACAGCCTCTTTCTCACAGAAGAGACGTTGCTAGTCTCTTTCTACTCTATCCTTATTTCCATGTAAGGTGCTCGACTGAGCTCCAATCTCTGGTTCCTCGCTGCAAAACATTCACAGCAAGAACTCGTCTTGTTACCACCACTGCATGAACTTTCCTTTCTTCCTTGCGTACCGAAAACCGTGGGTATTTTCACGCTAACTTTGACCCTAACCCTAACGATGGGGTCAAAGTTAGCGTGGGCCCTAATCTGTGAAAGCACCAAACCATGAACAGTTTCTTTTCAAGAACTTCTGATTTGTCAAACACATTACCACATGACTGCTTTCCTGCAGACAACAACATGGTCTGTAGAATTCGGTGTATTTGGACTACTGTTCTCATCTTGGGTGTTTTGATCACAACATTTTGGCCGATGTAACCTGCGGTGTACCTGGTCGAACTCGGGAATCTGGACAG
This sequence comes from Sepiola atlantica, assembly GCA_963556195.1. NCBI lineage: Eukaryota > Metazoa > Mollusca > Cephalopoda > Sepiida > Sepiolidae > Sepiola > Sepiola atlantica. The sequence goes on from OY744547.1 coordinate 71,171,478, forward strand.
AATTTCAAACAGAACCCTTTATTAAATCCACGGGGGTAGCATGCTCTCGTTCCATCTGCCATGACTGGGAAGAAGTCTTCAGTAATTCGCAATTCTTCGTATCACCCGCACTGAGGGTTGAACCTTCAACCTTCAGATGACTGTCACTTAGAACTAAATTTTACTTACTATATCCACTGTGCCACGGGTCCTTGTAAAACGTTGTGATAAAAACACCCAAGTAGTCCGAATATACCAAATTCTACAAATTATCAACCCTCATCTAAAAAATTCCAAAACAACATGGTCGTTTTTAAGTCCAATGTTAACAAATACTTGTCGAGCCGCACACTTAAGTAATCAATTTTTAAAATTCTATTCATCGATTTTAATCCTCTCATAATGTTGTTCGTCATCCAACTGACAATCTCATTAACCTTTATCTTCGAGTGGATTCTGAGAACAGCATGGCTGATTAAATCTGGACTGTATAGGGAGATCTGTGAAGAAGAGTAAACTTCGATGGTTTGGCCATATGGAAAACAAATGGATGAGTTTTTGGATTAGATGTAGAATAGTTGAAGTAGCAGGTTCAATTCACAGGTGAGGCCAAGGGAAGTGATAAAAATGGGCTTGAGGAATAAAGACCTGGTCAGAGATCGGTTACTTTGGAAGTCAATTCTTTTTTTAAGCTGTCACTGAAATGGTTTTCTCTGTCCTCCCTCTTGGGCTGGACATTTTGACCTAATGAACTTTGCCCTCCGTCTCGTTTCCTTCATCTTCAAGATTGAGAGGAATTCTTCCAACAATTTCGACCTAAATAAAAGAAGGCAAATGCCAGCATGTAAAACGGATGTTGAACTGAATATGATGAACCATCTTACCCGAACTCATTGGGTTACCCAACGGGTCACATTTTAATGTTATAATAAATAATAAAATCCTGCAATAGCTTCATTCGATGGTATCATTTCGGTTTCCATTCCAAATCTGTCTAAACTGAATGTTAACAATGTTTTGCTGGTTAAATAATCCCATTTTCTTGCCAATATTGTTAGTCGCGAAACTTAATCAGCTTAACAAACGTATCCATTTTTTTTCTTTCTTTCCTATTTGTCGAGCAATCGCCTAATTTCATGCAATGTGCAAATTGGCCACGTTCTCGGTATTTACCTCACTCCCACCGTGAGAAGATGTGTGGCACAAGGCCGGAAGGTGGGGAGACTAAGCCAGGGCACAAGTGCACTCTGTATTCTACGTTACGCATTCGCGCTTTTCCAACATCTGTTTTTCGTATTCATTTACGATGAATTTTTTTTCTTTTCCATTTCTCCTTTTTTTTAAGGGAGAATACAAAAAACATCTTTATTTTGATTTCGATCGAAAGATTATTTTTTCGTTTTGTCTTCAAAAATTTCATTTTCAAATTAGCGAATTGGATTTAGAATTAAATGGCTATCACCAAACTTCAACCCCTTTCCTGTCGCTGCAATGTTGCATCCCTGTGCTTATTTTACAAGTACTTCAATGGATTGTGTTCCGACGAACCTGCTGCTCTACTGCCCCGTCAATGTAAATACACCCGACCAACTAAATCCCATCCATTCATCGTGGAGGTCCCCAAATGCCGGAGGACTTTCTACTCTAATAGCTTATTCCCTCAAACGGCTAGCCTTTGGAATTCCCCCCCTGCTCCTTGTTTCCCTAACTATACCAACATGCAGAAATGTAAATGCAATGTGAACAAACCTCTCACTGCACAAATCTTTGCTTAGGATACACCTCATAAATCTGGTTATTCTGGTTAGGAGCAAAGTGTACTATCTGTTCTAATGCTGCACTTAGTCTTTTCTGTCTTCGGTCAGCAAGAAGTAATTCTAGACTGAGGCAATTTTTATTTTTGTTCCAATCCAGAGTGCCCCTTTTTGGGGATCTAGATTTTTTCCATATTAAAAACCGACCTTGTGTCTAACTTTGCCCTCGTGGGGAGGCAAGTAAATAGGGACACTAGCAGGAAGACCCAGGGTTGAATGAGTAACCCTACATCCTTTCGTGCTCTGCTCATAACACCATATAAAATTTTCATTTTTTATTTTTTACATTTTATTACATTCAATTTTTAGAGCGGGGTTCAAGGATGTATTCGGCATTGATTGGGTAAAAGTGGCTGTAAGTAAAATGACATTTATTGAAATGATTTTCACTAAATTTATATAGTCTTTGACCTCGAGGCACACCCGGCGTTTCCCTGAGAATGGTTGAGAGCCCAATGTGTGCTCCTACCCAAAGTCCTGAACCCCAAATGACCATTTCTATTTTTAAAATCCTATAATTTTTTTAAAGTATAATAATAATAATAATAATAATAATAATAATAATAATAATAATAAAACATTATTTAATGATTTTCAAATACAAAAATAGACAAATGTTAGCAGAGGTCGAGATTAACCGATAAGGTACTCTTCTGTCAAACACCCTAATTTAATTATTCTTAATATGTAAAGAAAAAGAAAAAAAATACAACATAACACATTAATTCTTAATTGAATTATCTCCCCTTTGCAAATGAGCTGTTTGTACTTTTTAAAGATAGATGGCTCCAGCATTCAATTTGTATAGGACGTTTCATTAGTTTATAAACTGTACTTTTTGATTGACGAGCGCTATTGATTATTATACAAGCTGCAAAAAAAGGACTGGCATGTCACTCACTCATTCACTATCCAGGTGTATCGTCTATGTTCCCTTTGACAAGAGGTTCGACATTGTCTGGCTGTCCTTATGCTAAGTCTCCAGTGATCACGATTATGGGGATTAACTGTGCTTATTTGCTACTATTTACGGTCTTGCCTGATGGTTTCTTTCCATGTCTTCCTAAAGAGCCCAGCTTTCGTTTTGCTGTCCAGGCTTAGGTCTCTGCATCTACTGATATACCCCTTGCTTCTTTCAACATGCCCGAACTAGCAAAGACGGTTTGACCTTATTAGGACATCAAGTCTTGGAATGGCTAATTTCTCAAGTAGTGTCTGACCTAATATTCTGGATCTGGTCCGGCTTTACATTGCATATTCACCTAATCATTTACCTGTCATTTTTCTGGAGTCGAGCAAGTGAGGTCTGGGTGAGGGTCCAACACTCACTGCTAGACAACATCATGCTTCTTACGCGGCTATCATAGATCTTACCCCTGGTAATAATTGGGATGGCACAGGATGTTAGGATTGGGAGAAGTTCTCTGAACTTTCCCCAAGCTGTCTTGACTCTGATGGTCGAACTTGGCATGTATTTTGATAAAATAGTTAAAACCAAGATGATACCTATAACAGGCCTAGCAGCCATGTGTTCTAATCTCTGGTTGCTCCTCTGCTAGACTCTGTCTCCATCTCCGAAAACTGAAGGTGCAGGAATAGCCTGTAGATTTTGCACATATCTGTCCTGGGTGGCAGTAATTAATATACTATATGTGAAAATTGTGCACTCCTCAATATATATATATATATATATATATATATATATATATATATATATATATTGAATTTTAAATAAATACTATTTTGTAAAACAATAAATCTCTTTACCGTTTTAAAAATTGCAAATTTAAATGCATTCAAACAGTGGAAATATTTTACTCATAACTGCACACGTGTACGAAGGCACACCACTTATAACGAACATTACACACCAGACTTTAATAAGAACAGAAGTTCAAGGCTAAGTGGCAACATGTTGCTTAAAAAAAAAAAATTGTCTGTAGTCTGTATTCTCTTGATGAAGATTCTTTTATGAATCGAGAATTCAAATTTTAAATAAATATTATTTTATTTTAAAACATCTGCATTTGATTGGTTTCTTTACCGTTTTAAAAATTACAAATTTAAATGCATTCAAACAGTGGAAATATTTTATTCATATATATATATATATATATATATATATATATATATGAAGCAATCCAACAAAAGATATAAGCATCAACTAATATCTTATAATTAGTGAAACATCCGGATAAAAACTATAATATATATATATATATATATATGTTAAATATAACCGACAACTTATGTCTGGATATCTTTTCGTAGATCCTTTTCCATTGTCCGAATAATAATCTTAGTTTCGGAGGGGAGGGGAATTGGCCGATGAATCTGCCAAAGTTTTCATTTGTGTCCCAAGTACTTTCAGGCCCATACGGGGCCCTCTTAAGAGACCAATCATTTCCATGAAGATGGACTCGGATGGGCCTGAAAGTACTTGGGACACAAATGAAAACTTTGGCAGATTCATCGGCCAATTCCCCTCTCCTCCGAAATTAAGATTCTGATTCGGACAATGGAAAAGGATCTACGAAAAGATATCCAGACATAAGTTGTCGGTTATATTTAACAACACTTGCCTTCAAGAAAAGATGCTGCCTATATATATATATATAAGTTTGTAAATTTACTTTATGGTTCAAAAAAATCTAATTAACAAAACTCAAACTGAACACGTGATGCACAACTCCACGTTTGTTACCAACTAATAAAATCGATTTCTCTTGGAGATTTTTCGAAATCTTTCATGCAAATTTGAGAAAGCTGCCGTATACATATAGGTATATAGGTAAATTAGCTCGTTTCTTTGTAGAGTTTGTTGGAAGCTGGTTTACGTTACCATCGTGATAAAGATTGCATCTTAACCCGGAGGGCAAAAAAGTTGTTTCCTCTTCTGCATCACTTCTTCTTGAATTAAACCCAGATTTGATTTGATTAATGAAAAAGCTCAGATTTGCTGGCTTGCAATTCTTTCGGTTAATGACCGGCTTCGTTCGTTTGAAATAAGAGGAAGGAAGGGATTTAAAGAAGCGTCTTTTGGTGTATACGGTTAGTGTTGAAAATTCTGTTTCAAACTTAAGCGGAACAGACCTAAGGATGGACACAAGAAAGAACATACACGACTTCTTTGCCCGCGGATGGACAGAACTTCAAATAGAGATGCGTTGAAAGAGTCGATGAGGGAGAGATACAGCAGAAACAAAAGGTATTACCGAGATAGGAAGAGAGTTTGTGTGTGTGTGTGTGTGTGAGAGAGAGTTTGTGGAATACGGAAGAGAGGGCTAGAGAAAGGCGGGATAGATACAGTTTAATAAAACTGAAGACTAACTAGCTTCAGAATTTTTGAGATGAGGATTCTTCTACTTTTTCTTATGCGGTAATCCTGAGCTACGGCGAAGCCTGCAATGATGGATTTTTGTCTCCACTTGACACGATCACAGGCTTGGTCCGAGTGAAGGCCGCTTTTTAGAAATATTACATTAATTAATAAATTGCCAACATATAAAACTGATACCATGACTCGAAATCGAAACCTTGAGATCTTCAGTTCAAGATTCTACTGGTTGACTTTAAAAATCCCAAATAACTTATTTTGATTTAACTATGTATTGCCAATATAAACATTTACTATTTAATATATACTAGAATTTGGGCCCGTAGGGTCCATAATTTTATTATATAAAAAAACGACCTATAATTAATAAAATAGCCTTTAACATAGGCACTAACGTATTAAACATCTTTCATAATTAAATAAATAAATATGCAACCACATTAAAAAAATAAACAAATGAATACATACACACAAAACAAAGTAATAAAAACAATAATGAATTTTTGTCTCCACGTGACATGATCACAGGCTTAGTCCGGGTGAAGACCGGTTTTACAGAGATCTTTGTACAGGGTTTCTGCCCATTTCATCATCGTCAGCCTTCCTCTCGGTCGCTTCCCAGCAACTTCTAATGCAAAGGCAAGTTTTGCAATGGTGTCGTTGTTGGCCCTCAGCACATGTCTAAACCAGGGCGTTGAATCCTCACTATGCAAACTACACCCCCTCCCTTCAGATAGTTGGAAGATTCCTTACAGAGTCAAGAAAACACCTTTTTTAAGTTATTAAAAAAACAAAAAACATAGTTTTGAATCAAACTTCCCTGGATAGATACAAGCCTCTGTCAAAAATAACAGGAAAAAAATCCTTCCCCAGTGTTTTCACTAATATTCATATAAATTAACGTCTGAATCGGTGATGTCATAAATAGAAAAAAAAAAAAAGAAGAAAATGCCTCAAACCAAAAAGTTTTAAAGAAGAAAATAACGTATAAATCGGTATAGATAGCAGAAAGGAAAAAAGACTTCTAATTACGTAAATAGATTGAAGGTGAGGGGGGACTGACTTGCTATTTGCTTTCTCAATGTCCCTAAATACTTGAAGTGGATTCATTTTATTCGCTTACTTTGACAGGACATCTCCAAACATAATTTTTGCACCACTTTTATGTTCCCTTACAAGGATTAGTATCAAGATATAATAACAAACCTTATGTCTAGAATCCTTATTCCAATATTGATCAGCATCCATTACATGATTTTGATTCTAGAAAATGTCTAACATTTAGGGGTTAAACTTAAGGGATCTTAAGAGCTTGGAATTCATGAAATCTTGCTTACTTGGTGTCTAATGACTATGGATCAAATTCAATGCAGATCTGATATATTGGGATTTTCAAATGGGAGGCTGTGCGCATATTATGCCCTTTAAAAGCCCTTTAAAATACCCCGAAAGAAACTGAAATTTGGGGAATATTTATTAATTGATGTCTAATACCTACTGTTAAAATTTCACAAAAATTGGAAGATATCTGAATTCTCCTGAAGGGTTTTCACCCCATTTGCAAAAATCTAAAGTCAATTAAATATAGCCCATATTTAAACCCCTTACGCCTAGCAGCTGTTAAAAAAAATCATAATGACCGGTTAATTAGTTTAGGAGTGAATCCTGTACATACAAATATATAAACACATTATATATATATATATATATATATATATATATATATATATATATGAATTAAAAAGGAACAGCAGAATACCTAAGACTCAACGTTTTGCCCAACTGTTTCATGGGCCTTTTCAAGAGCGAATGAATGCTAAAAGTGGCGAGGAACTTTTAGCATTTTTTTCGCTTTTGAAAGTTGGGCGAAGCTTTGAGTCTTAGGTCTTCTGCTGTTCCCTTTTTAATTCATACCGTCGGATTATTTTATCCTTTTATTTATGATATATAATACACATTGCTCTTCATAATAGAAGTGGTAGATTCGATACGCACGCGAGCAAGACTATCCCACATTGTTGTCTGCTTATTATATAAAAAAACTGTGAACAATTAAAAGTATTCATTACGTTTTTACTTTTCATATAAATAAAAACATTTCCCCGCATAAAAACCATTCAAAATCGTAACTCCATGAAATTAAACTTTTTGAAAGTCATAGAATTTATTTAAAAAATACACAAGTTTTGTTTTTGTAAACTTCTTGACTGGAAGTTGAATCTGCGCATTTGTCCTTGGCGAGTCATTCATTGCTTTCACTGCTTTTTTTTTTAATAAATGTTGACTTGTGCATTGACCCGAAATCTTTGAAAAAAAAAAACATTGTTTATAATTGTTTGACCTAATTAAAATGAAACCGGCTTTGTACGGGGAACGAAAAAAAATCAATTTTCTAAATCTGTTTTTTTTTTATTTTTGTTAATCTTTCAGGTGTTGACGTGTCTGCCAATCAAGAAGAAGTGACGGACAGAGAAACATTCCAATTAGAATTCGACAAAGACTCTAAAAAATGGGCCATACGGACCGTGGATAATACTTACTGGTCCGTGGAAGGTGCATCTGGAATCCAGGCAATTGCCAGGGAAATGTAAGCAAATCTTTATTTTTTTTAAATAGATTAATCTAAGCAACCTCGAAAGTCTCTGTAGTCTACTATGGCACAGTACCCTTTCTGGGAACCCTAATCAAGTCATGTCAAACATGCGGCCCGTCGGCCACATGTAGCGTTTTGCAAGCACACTTGCAACTCTTATAAAAGGTACTTTGCTATTTCTCCAGATTAGGACCCAAGCTAAAATTGACTTGGTGTCGGTAGTGACCGGATGTTTACGTAGACGGCCGGAAAATGCCGAAGCGCTAATTCAATCAGAATGCGAGAAAATAAGTAAAGTTAACATTTAATTGATTGAATCGCAAAATTCACTAATTCGAAATAAAAATTGATCAAAGCGATAATGAATATTAACGAACCCGAACTCTAACCTCTAACACTGTTTTAACGCTTGTTTAGTGAAAAAAAACCAGAACTTTTTGATACAAAAAAACAAAACATTTCATAACCCTAGCCCTAACACCGTTTTAACACTTGTTCAGTGATATTTTTCTTCAAAATAAAATTTTTTATGTGTAAATAAAAAAAAAAAATAAATAAATTCCAGTTGTACATACAGCCTCGTTTTGGATTTTTTGGACGCAGGCAACCAACTTCTCATTCGGCCTTTTCCGGTCGTCTATGTAAATATCCGGAAACTACCGACTCCAAGTCAATTTTAGCTGGAGTATGAATACTTTTGTCATTTAACAGCACGTCTTTCAGCTGTTTTGGCTGGTGAAATCAGCGGACGTCTGTCCATTCATTTAGTGTAGGATTAACTTGACCGATTAGTCAGCTAAGCAACCGACAAGTGTGGTTAGCCTTTTGTAGTCTATCTTCAATTTTTCGTGGAAAGAATGCTGAGAATGAGAAGCCGTGAAAAGTGATCGAAGGGGGTCATTTGATAAAAAGTTTGAGAATTTTTTTCACATTTTTTTTGTTTAATTCGTATTTAATGTTAAGAACCACAATCCTGATATTTGCATATTTGTTTTGAAAACGGACATTTTATTAATTAACTATTGTTATATATTAAACTAGCAGAGCTACCCGGTGTTGCCCAGGTTAGAGTGTGGGATAGCATCATATGCAACATCACGGTAGGGAGAGTTTATTTTAACAGCAACCATGATGCTGTCAGCTAGATATTTTACTCACCGAGCTATTACTATATATGTCAATACTCTTAAACTAACGCTAATAAATAGAATTAATTTCATTGTGTAACATGTTTGAAAATTGTCATTGGCTTCTTTAAGGGGCAGCCAGACGCAAAAATACTTTCATTCTGTTCACATGCAAATTGTACACTTTCTAGTATGTATTCGTTTTTAGGGACAGACATGCACAGAGAGGTGTTCTCCTTGATTATATATATATATATTTATATTAAAATAAACATAGTTTGAGTATCCGACAATTATTTCAGAACCTCTTCGGCTCCTCCTCAGAGATATATACTGATGAGCAAAGATTAGATCTGCTACTATAAAAAGCTCTAATATATATTGAGAACTTTTGAAAAGTATTGGTTTTGTTCATTTTGTTAATATTTGAACTTAATTAATAAATATATATATATATAATTTCATTTGAATCAAAGGGAAAACCGCTTTCAGTGGAGGGGTTATGCCCCCGGCGACCCTCTAATATTAAAATTTGCTGAAATTTTGGGAATATACATCATATTTGGTCATTTACTTATGGTTTAAATTTCATTTGAATCAAAGGGAAAACAGTTTTCAGTGGGGGTGGGGCTGTGCCCCCCACCCGGGGATCCCCAGCGTTGAAGTGATATATTTCTTATATAGCCTATGACCTTCACTGAGATGTCAGTAGTCCAAATGCCAATTTTCAAACAATTTTGTCCAGCGGTTTGGGTGAACATATGAGACACACACACACACACACACACACACACACACACACACACACACACACACACACACACAGTTTCTATTTTATATATATATAAAGATAAATATTGTCAATGTAAAAAGATTAAAAAAATTATTATACTAAATACGTGTCTTCCTGGGCCATATTAAAAGCAAATTAATTGTGCACTCCTCGACAAATACAATAATACACACTTAACAAACATGTACGTATGCACATGTGCATAAATATATACGCATATTTGGGCAGCATTCCTTCTTTTAAACATATGTAGTCGCTGTTTACCCGAGTATTTTCCGATTCATCATCAGGGGTTGTTTAGTGTTATCAGTAACGGTCATGTTGCTAAACATTTATAGTGACGATATTTTTTATTTTCCTTTTCCAAGAATCACCTGTTATTTACTAAGGTTAGGGTACTATGTAATTCCTGGAATTAAAAAATAAAACCCCAAAAAAACACCCATATAAATATGTTTAGCAAATGTGACCGTTACTGATAACAGCAAACAACTCCTGACGATGGATCCTGACAGGTCGGAAACTACTCGGGTAAACAACGACTATGGTAGATACATCGACCAGTTCCAGTCTGAAACAAGATTTATTAAGAAATTGGAAAGGCTCAGAACGAAAGTATGTAGACAGAATAGTTAACGAATTATACATCTATTCATATCCAATTTGAAAAAACAAAAATAAACTCCACCAGAAACAAATAGAATTGTGATTCAGGCTAAATCAATAGATACAAAAATCACATACATGTTGAAGGCTGAGAATAAACTGATAGGGAATTGATAACTACTAGACAAGGAATTACTTAAATAATAATTTACAAGAATATAAATTTATTGTAAATCCAGAAAATATTTTCTAGTGTATTTTAAAAATCTGTACAAAGAAACCATTTCAATATTCAGGTGAGGCTAACCTTTGGCAGTCTATCTTCAATTTTTGGTGGAAAGTGCTGAGAATATGAGAAGCAGTTGAAAGTTATCAAAGTTCGAGAATTTCATAGCTTTTGAAATGTCATTCTTTTTTTTTTTGTCTTGAAAAGTTCATACTCTTTAATTTAGTTTTAGCCAAAGGGAATTCTAGTGAAATCCCCTTTTTATGGATGCTCATTTATAATACAATATTTAATATCGTTTGTATGTAAGATAATGGAAATGGATGAGAATTCAGATGTGGAGAAAGTATATCTGAATGATGAAGTTTTGTTACCTTTGTGATATCATTGGAGCACAGAATAAAGCAGGTGCTAGTGTGATTGCAAGAATGAAGAGTGGATGAATTAAGTTCAGGGAACTTCTGCCATTACTAACCAGCAGAGCGTTACCACTGTTAACCAAGGAAAGAGTCTTACAGGAAAGTCAAAAACACAAATATATTCTTGGAGTGAAGGAGAAGTAAACTTTTGATTCTGCTAATTTCTGCATATGGCGAACCTTTATTCTCTGTTTACGTCTTGTTCCATAGTTCTGAAGATAGGAATTTGTTTGTATTGATAAACTACTTGAATTGTTTTACTGTACATATTTTTTTAAACAGCATGACTTGGTTTGGGTATGAATTATTATAAAATAATATAATAATTATTGAAATATATATATATATATATAGATAATGCATATGAATAAGAATTCAAATGTCCTTTTTCAAAACCAATATGCAAATATCAGGATTGTGGTGCTTAACTTGTTTCCTGAAAATTAAGATGAGAAATGAAATTATTTTAGTGTTGTTAAATATGACAGCTTACATAACTTGGTGCTTGTGCATTATAGCAACGAACCAAATTCCTTTCCTTATTTCTAGGAGAGTGAAGGGGAGATAATTTGAATTTTTTCGGGAAGGAAGATAATTCAAACTGTCTTAATTCTTTTCTTAATTTTCCAAAAATGGATGTCAATGCGTTAAATCTTCAAGACATTCTATATCTAACTAGAGATAAGGCAAAGTTAGATTTTTTTTTACAAATATATACTTTATATGGGAGTATTCTCTCCCAGATCGTTGTAAAACCTTTTTTCAATATGTAAAACCTTTTTCCAATATGTACTTTATATTTTTATATTTTATGTGATGTGAAAGTTACTTAAATACATCTAATTTATTTCCATTTTAATACCGTTTCTTAAAGCATTTTATTACAAAAATACTGTTTTTTTATGTATCTTACAAATTCTCTTGCTTCTCCATCTGTGTTATTGTTTCCTGTCAGAAAAAAATTCAATATAATCGTTTCGTTATGAGTCCCCGTAAAAAAAAGTTCGAATTATTTCCTCTTTCGAAAGGAAATTTTGTTTGCCATAATGCACAATAACCCCTAATTTTAACTGGAAAGTGCAAAGTCATTTCTTGTCTTTCGGAAAGTTTTCGTAGTACATAGTTACATAGGCTTGCATTCGTAAGTAATTTAAAATACACTAATTTTATTTTCATTGAAAGGAATGTTGCATTAAAGCAATTGGATCTGTGGCACTATGGCAGATCATAGATCGATGAGACGAACGGGCATTGGAGTAAAGTGCTAGTTTGTATTAGTTACCCCTTTTCTTTCAAGGTTCGTTCGGCTTACTCTTTCCTCTTTCCATTACTTTCTTTATTTCTTGAAAAGGGGATCAGAGGTCATTTGTTAATAAAATAAGTATATACACATTTTGGTACAGAGTGCAACTCAATGAAAAGGGTTCACACATGTTTTTAATCTGAATGTAAGTAGGTGTGAAATGAAAAAAAAAATTTACCTTCTCTCCAGGAAGTTAGACAAAAGGTCAGATGTGGGTTTTGATGAAAAAAGTTCATGTGGAACAAACTGGATTAGAACCCGGTACACCCAGGTTCTCAGTCCGCGTCATTAACCACTTAGCCACTGTAGGTATGAAATGAAACACAGATATAAACAGCTGAACTGGTCAATGAGATCAGAGTTCTTCTTGGTGGACACAGACGATGTGCTTCTGTGCCTCGCTCTCAGTGGAGGCAACAACTGTAGCAGGAGGCACCCGCCAACAATTTTCTTCTACAAAACAACCAAACGAAACACCATTAATAAATATTTGAACATATAAAGAACTTGAAGCATAAAAACTTTTACCAAAATTACCGGATTTGGCATTAAATAGCTCGAAAAGGGTTGATATGCTGCAAAACAATAACCAAATCAAATCAACAGTATTTCTGCTGAGATGAGGTATTGAAAGAGTATAATGGCTGAATTGTAAAAATAACTTATGAAAACAATGGTTCAAAACCTGTAAATAAAACCTCAGTGTAACTAAATTTTTTATTTTAATATTTAAAATTTTATTTTTTAATTTTTGTTTTATTTTTATTTTTTTTATTTCATTTTTTTTTTTTTTAACAAAAGTAACTGCATTTGTAAGAAAGGTTGCTGCCATTGAATGTTTGTTGAATGTGTTTCCATCCAACCTCATCAAAAAAACATTTTTTTTGTATAAATTGTGCCATCAATAAGAAATCCCCCCCCCCATCACTCCCCTCTTACGTTTTGTGTTTTTTGGGTTTGTCAAGCGAATTCTTTTTCTGCAGGCGGAAATTGGGTTTTAATCTTAGACTCACAACAACTAACTTGGAGTCCTTCCAATTTTTTATTTTTTATTTTTGTTAGAGCAACGGGAGGGGGGATCACTAGTACTTTAACTTGCATTCCACACCCACATACAAACACATTTATTTTCGTTTTGATGACGGCTGAGGATATTTTGCAAGTAATGGAGATTCAGTTGCAATAAATCTACAAGTTTAACATTCGGCTATCATCTTTCATTTTGGGGGGTATTCAGTCAAATTTTCTGCTAAAAGATATTCATGTTCCCCCCCCCCCCACGTCTCCACGAAAATATTGGAAATGGTTCTTTTACATTAGCACTTCATAATTGATTTTTTTATATATATCTATCACTAATCAGCTGCCATTACTAACCAGCAGAGTGTTACTATTTTCAACCAAGGAAAGGGTCTATCAGGCATGTGTACGCAGTGTGATGTATGGAAATGTCACCTGGCTAGTGATGGTTGAGGACATGCGTTGCATGGAGAGAAATGATTTAAGAATGATACAATGAATGTATAATGTGAGTCTTAAAGACAGGCTTGGATCTGATGACCTCAGAGGAAGATTAATTCTGGACAGTATAGAGAGATGTGTGCAGAACAAGAGACTTTAATGGTACAGCTATGTTTAAAGAATGGTAGAGTCCTTTGGTCAGTAGACGTAGAACAGTTTAGATAGCAGGTTTAGTTCACAGGGGAAGGTCAAGGAAAACATGGGAAGAAGTGATAAGAATGTATTGAGAGAAAGGGATAAACAAAGACCTAATCAGAGATAGTTTACTTTGGAATTCAATTTCTAAAAGTCGTCCAACACATGCCAGCATGTAAAACAGACATTAAACCGAATATGGTGATTCATCAATCGCACGTGTGAGTGCATCTCCTGATGTGTGCTTTTGCAAGTGTTTCCCATGTGCGTTTCTGAACGTGCAATATAATATAACCTTATACCATAAATTTGTTTGGGATATAGAAATGCTCAGATTGTGGTCTGAGGGCACGGTAAAATCATTGGGAGAGATGTCCCTTTCAACCTTTGTCAAAGCAGACATTTAGAAGGAAGACTGATATGACATCAGCGACTGTTGCTTCCAATGATGTAGACTTGCTTATTTTTTAGTCAGGATAGCATTCGCTTAGAGAATAGGAATTTTGACGAATTTTATTTTAATTTGTGTATTTTTTGTTGTATAATATGCATGAGACCTGTATAAATAAGAATATTTAAGTGCATTTTTATTCACATCCGGGTAGCGCCGGGTAGATCTGCTCATATAAAGAAAACAATTTAGGCTAAAATCCGACAAAATTTTGAGAAATATGTGGAAAAAGTGAGTTTTGATGCAGCTATAAAAAAAGCAAATCAAACTCGTATGTTGCTCTAATATTTCGTATTTATCAAAAGAATTCAGTGATTTTTTTATTTTTTTTTATTTTTTTTTTTTTTATTTAACTTTATTTTCTTTTTAAATACAAAGATGCACGTTAAATAGAGGAGATAGTACGAGGATGTGGGAAGAGAAAAAACGAAGAGGAGTTAAAAAGAAATGCCGTGGTAGGTATAGATGTTGAAAATGCCGTGGTAGGTATAGATGTTGAAAATGCCGTGGTAGGTATAGATGTTGAAAATGCCGTGGTAGGTATAGATGTTGAAAATGCCGTGGTAGGTATAGATGTTGAAAATGCCGTGGTAGGTATAGATGTTGAAAATGCCGTGGTAGGTATAGATGTTGAAAATGCCGTGGTAGGTATAGATGTTGAAAATGCCGTGGTAGGTATAGATGTTGAAATGCAAATGCCGTGGTAGGTATAGATGTTGAAATGCAAATGCCGTGGTAGGTATAGATGTTGAAATGCAAATGCCGTGGTAGGAATAGACTTGAGAAGGGGGGGGGGGTCGGAGGGGCGAATGTTCAAAGTGTGAAGTTACCAGACATCTTCATGAGTTGTTGCTAGGGGTTCGACATTTTTCTGTCATGGCAACTAACTGCATGACTGAGATTATGTGAAGCGAATATTGATTAGCCGCTATTAAGTCTTCAAAAATCATAAAATTGTGCAAGACCAGGTCACGTGATCATAAAATCTTGCGATACCAGGTCACGTGGTCTAATTTTGCGATACTTGTGACTAATGTTGAACATGTTCAACTTTAGTCATGGCGAGTAAACTAGTCGCAAGTAGGATATGCTACTTGTGATTAACCAGTCACACGATTTGACTAGGATGCTACTACTCGTTGCTACTGAAGTAGCAGCGAGCGAAGTCGCCTTGTCTGACCGAGGCTTAAATCTAAAATCCAACTTAAAGTACAAAACCAATTTTGTTCCTCTGAACTTATAAAAGATAATTGTAAGAATGCAATGTAAGGAATCGCTTATAAAAATGGAATTTACTAATTCTATTAGAGGTTTCAAGATTAGAAATAGACGGCTTCACGGACAGGAAGTCGATTGACATGTAATGGATAAGCTGATAGCATCTTTCTCTTGTTTTCAAACCATGAAATCGATCAGTCCTGTTTTGGACACCAACTCCCCACCTATGCGAGATAGTTTGATGGATGATCTACAAGGTTTTACTCTATTAAAGACGACATGCATCATGACAGACGCACAACAGAAAACAAAGTAGAGAGAAAATGAACAACTGCTACATGTGATCTATACAACACGACTCCAGCAATTTTATGTGATGAGTTGTCATCTGGATGATCTACTGGATTCAAAGTTTTGGTCTATGGTAGTGTTATAGCCCCTTTCAAGTAGCTAAGTTCCTTTCCCCCTCACTTTTTCAGTTTCAAGTTTGGTACAAGACCCATAACCCTCTTTACTATCACAATGTCTTAGAATTTATTTTATTTGTTAAACAAATATCCCTCTGTTTTTCTGTTCCACATAAGATTAGATTAAGCAGAAAAGTAGAAAAATTCTATTCGAAGTTAAAAGATTAGAATTAGGGCTACGTGTCAGGATATGACGTCAGGTAGGAAGTCGCGAGTGACATGTAGCCATCAAAATCATCCTCTTGTTTTTTAACTGCAAAAGAGAATAGGTGTTTGGAACAGCTCCCCCTTCCCTCTATATATGGTAGGGTTAGGGTTGGAAAAGAAAAACACCGGAAACATTGTTAAACTTTGAATGATCATCATCACTAATTTTATGACGCTCTCGACCTACGGAAACAGGCATCAGTTATTGGCAGGAAGCATGACAATGTTGGAATTATATATAGTGTCTGTGTGTATAGTCCCATAGTGATTGAATTTACAAGGGAAAATCGACTTTACTCTATTAATATATATATATATATATATATATATATATATATTATACTTGTGAGATTTCCAAGATAAAATTAATTTCAAGACGAAAAGTCGAATATATTCGCTTGGTAAAAATCAGATTTACTTGATAAATCTCAGAAGGCAAACTTTGGCGTCTTTTTCAAATGCTGGCTCGGTGTAGAAAAGAAATATTCAACATTAAAAATAAAAATCAACATAAAAAATCATGACAGATTAACAACAACGAAAAAGGAGCAAGAAGAACTACTGCTACATGTCATCTATACAACAAAACTCCAGCTGTTTGAGATAATCTACTGTCCAGATGATCTGCTGGATTCTAAGAATTCGTCCATCATAGTCCTGCACACCTAACCCACCCAGTTGCATTCAAGTCTGGTACAATACTCATAACTTTCTTTATGGAAATCGCTCCAGACAAGACATGAAGCCACTAAGGAGCTAAAAAGAACAAAAAATGATTATCGTAAAGACATGAGATGCCTATTAGCCTTAGTCTTGAAAAGACGAAGATTATAGATAGGAGGAAAACAATCAGCAGGAAGAGAGTTCCACAAGCCTGCAGTTCTTGAGGAAAGAAACTACTGGAATAAGCTGTATTATAACGAGGTATAAAAACAGCAAATTGATGGACACCACTAAACCAACGGGTCAAACAAGCTCGAACAAAGAAAGCAAGGAATAAATCGGATAATTCTGAAGAACACATGTCATAATAGTATTTATAGAAAAGACTGAGACTAGCAATATCACGTCTGAGAGGGAGGGTGCAGAGAAGAATAAACGGTGGTGCCAACCAAATTACAGATATGCTTTACTTTAAAATTGTCATAGAATTGTTTTTTATTTGTTTGTTTTTACAAAACAAAAACAAAATATCTTATCTTTTTTTTGTTTTATTTTCTAGCAAGAAGACGTGTCTGTTTGACATCACTTGGCAGAGAGATGGTTCCATTACGATTTTGGCCTACAATAACAATTATATCTACAATAAACTGACAGGCAGTCTTGTGGCCGGCAGTGATTGCGTGGGAGACAAAGAGAAATTCCGAATCCGATTGGTCAATCGGCCAGCTCTTGTGATGAAGGGTGAATACGGTTTCGTAGCGTTCAAATCTGCCAATTCGGCCAAAGCAGAATATGTATGCAACAAATCGATTTACGACTTAATATTCCTGGAAGCCACGAACAAAGGGATTTACCATTTTAAAGGTTAGTATATTTTTTCTCTTGGCGGGGGTGGGGGGGGGATCAGGTGAAAAATGATTTGCGACAAAAAGAAAAAGAAGCTCACCAAACCTGTCCACCCCCACTTTATAATTCTCCCTAATAGGTCCCACACTGTCTACCAAATCCCAAGCCCTGTCCCATCGCTGCAATGGTGCATAGCTCTGCAACTACTTCAACGGAATACTGCACTTGTACCTCCTCAACGTAAATTTACTCGACCAACCCGCTTAGCAG
This sequence comes from Sepiola atlantica, assembly GCA_963556195.1. Lineage (NCBI taxonomy): Eukaryota > Metazoa > Mollusca > Cephalopoda > Sepiida > Sepiolidae > Sepiola > Sepiola atlantica. The sequence continues at coordinate 71,189,453 of OY744547.1, forward strand.
CAAAATCTCACCCCTTCACTGTAGAAGTTCCCAGATGCCGAAGGCTTTCTACTCTAATAGCTTATTTCCTCTTACTGTTGGCCTTTGGAATTCCCTCCCTGCTCCGTGTTTCCTTCAACTGTAAAAAAAAATGCATGAAATTAAATGTAATGCGAACAAGCATCTTCCTGCATAATCTTTCTTAGCGATGTATCGAAGGTATCGGCTGCCACCATTCGGCTCGTCATCTCTCGGGTGTTTACGTAGCATGCCTGAACGCTGCCGACGCAAAATTCACGGAGATTGGGTCAGGATCGATAGAAGTATCAAAAATTTAAACAAAGAATATCTCTACGAAGAAGGTATTTAAAAGTTTAAACATTTAAATAATTATTTTTATTGATATTTTTTAGATTTAAAATAATTCGCTTTTTAAGAAATAATTCGAATTAAATTAATAAAATCAATTTGCTGTTTTACAGCTACTTGTAAGTAACATAGTTTTAATTTTTTTAATGTTAGTAACACCACCATGCTAACAGTTTTTTTTATTGACCTCATATTACAAATGTTAGTTTAAAATTTTCTTTAAATTTAAAGGAAAAAATTAAAAATATGACTATATTTGAAATTTTCTTTAAATTTAAAGGAAAAAATTAAAAATATGATTATATTTGAAATTTTCTTTAAATTTAAAGGAAAAAATTAAAAATATGACTATATTTGAAATTTTCTCCTAACCACACGGACCACGCCAGGGTAATACCGCTTGTCTTTAATAAAATTTACAATCCTTTCTGCAATACAATCATATTTGGTGCAAATAAACTTCAGTTTATGCTTGACTTGCCCACCAAATTTCAGTTATGAATATCCAACAGTCTTTGTTTATCTCCTCTCACCACCTCTAGTCTCATTTGCTCTTACTTGTTACCTGTGCATCGTGTTAAGTAGTGATCGGACGTAAAGACGCATGCTCACATCTCATCGTTATATTTATCATTATTACGTTGTGGGCACAGCAAGGTTTACTCATTATGCACGACAACTACCGGCAAAGTTTACCACTTCTGAAAAGTGGTAGTACTCGCTGGATAAGTTGACGTTCTGTGTATGTTTCATTGTATGAGGAATATTTTAATTTTGAGAAAGAAAATAGAAAAACTCTATCGCCGCCACTTCTGCTTTAACGTCCGTTTTACATGCTGGCATGTGTTGGACAGTTTTTAGAAATGGATTTCCCAACTAACCTATTACTGACGAGATCTTTATTCATTCCTCTTTCTCTCAAGTCCATTCTTATACCTTCCTCATGTTTTCCTTGGCCTACTTCTGGGAGCTGAACATGCTATCTCAACTGGTCTACATTTACTAATCCAATAACTCTGATCCATTCTTTTAACGTGGCTATACTATCGAGTTTTCTGTCCTGCATGCATCTCCCTATAATCTTTAGATTCAATCTTCCTCTGAGGTCATCAGAACAAAGCCTGTCCTTTAAAATCTGTGGATCTTGTTATCTTGCTGGTCACCGTGCACAAGGAGCTAAAAAAAATACCACTTCAAGGTCAAAAACCAGCCAACGATAAGTGTTAGGTGGATAGATTCTGACCTAGAAAACAGCAATTCTTCCCCCTTTGTCATAAACACCGCTCATGGAATGTGAGGACAAAATAAGGAGAGTATAATATATAGTAAGTAGTATTTTTTTTTTTTTTTTTTTTTTTTTTTTAGTTCCTTGCAGCAAGTGGCTGGAGCGATTTCCATAAAAAAAAGAAAAAGTTAGTTAGTCGACAAACCTTCCCTGGCTTCGTATGCAACCACTGAGCCTTTCTGCTCTGCTTGTCTGTAAGAAAAACTTGCAATCTTGCAGGCATAATGAATAGCTACAGCCAAAGAGAAAGGTGTCATACAGACCAGACAATCCTGAGTCACGATCTTTGTGAGCTCTACACAGAAGTCCGATTCGTTTAACAGCAGCGACTATAATGTGTATGCATATTTGAAAGCGGCAGCTGTAACTGCTGGCTGCTGCTTTATCAACCAATGGCAAAGTAACACAGAGGCGTCAGCGTTTCATTTTCGTAGAAAATCGTCAGGCTAAGCATATGGAATTCCTGTTTCTGATTGTTTTTATATAACCATGTGTTATTTAGTTGAGCTAGCTAACCAATCAGATTCATTGTTATTTCTTCCCACATCAGGTTAATGTTTTCATTAGCCAATGGCTGAGCTTCTCTCAAAGGTTCGGCTGACTTTTACTTGACATCTTTTTGTTTTGTTTTGTATGGGGGTGATGCACCCCTTTTGTGAATATGTCAGATTAACAGGTGACCTTATTTTAATACATGCGTGCTAATATACTACCTTATATATATATACTTTAGGGAAATCGCTCCAGACAAGGCATGAAGCCACTTGATGTAAGGAGCTAAAAGAAATATATACTACTTCAAGGTCAAAAACTAGCCAACAATAACTGTTATGTTTGATAGATTTCAACCCAGAAAACGGCAATTCTTCTCTCTTTGTCAGAAACATTGCTCATAGAATGTGAGGACTACAGGACAAAATAAGGAAAGCGAGAGTTATGAGGCTGCCGAAAGTAAACCCAAGGTCTACTTTCTACTATCCTTATTACTGACACAATGGGTCACAAGTGATTTGTATACTTTAAAACGATGGAACATATTGCCATGGTACTGCTTCCCTGTTGACTACAACAGACCGTCCTTAAGTAATCAAATGTTGTCCATTCCATTAATCATTTTCAATCCTCTCATAACATTACTCATCATTTAACTGACAATTCATTTATCTAATTAATCCTTCGTCGAGTCGTTACTCATTAGTAGTAAAAAAGAATTTAAAGGAACATGAAAATATCTTTTTTATCTTTGAAATACAACATATTTGGAGCTAACATACTTGACTGTGTTGGCGATCAGAGTTCTTTGCAATGACTGAGTAATAAAACACCCAAGACTTGTTTCAACCTTCGGATCTGTGTCATTGCAATTAATGGACCCCTCATCACCTTGCTTGAGATCAATAACCAGTGTGTTTATTTGGGATAAAGCACAAAGGAGCTGTCTCACCTAGTCTTGCAACTCTCTAACCCTAACACATACCAAACCGAGGACAGGTATTCTGCCAAACAATGTCCCAAACTTTCCTAAATTTCCTAAATACTTATTGACTGATTTTTTTTTAGTGCAACAAACATGTTGCACAACAAAATGCTGCTGTGAGTAATGGCAGAAGTTCCCCGAACTTAATCCATCTATTTTTAACTCTTGCTATCAGACCGGCATCGACTCCTCCCTGTGCACCAATAGTAGCACCAACAAAACTTCTGGACAACCTCAATGGCTTCCCCATCCAAATATACTTTCCCCATCCAAATATACTTTCCCCATCCAAGTATACTTTCCCCATCCAAGTATACTTTCCCCATCCAAGTATACTTTCTCCACATCTGAGTTCTCATCTGTCTCCACTGTAAAATTGTTTGATAAAATTACGTTAATTTACTCTTTTTATACGTTTTTAATTCTTTCAATAATATCTCTAGATTTATTTCAATAAAATCACATTTATTTAATAATAAAATATTCGAGGCCTTTATGATACCAAACGGTTCCAGTATCTTTTTTAAACATTTTGATACAGTTTTTGGTAATACTGATATTGATCGGTATTTTGGTAATACCAATTATAATCTACCAATTATAATCTACCAATTATAATCTACCAATTATGATATAGAAGTACACAGGACTGAGATTTTAGACTTTAGAATCTTAGCAAAATTTATACATTTATTGTGGTCTTTTTGAAGCTTATTTTTGTTTTACTTATGTAAATGTTTATATAAATAAGTTCAACAATTTCGATCTGCCCATTAAGAATATAAGTTTTAAAAAATTGATTCCATCTTCTGATCGAGGTCATCATTAAAATAGATACTTTATTTTTGTTACTTTTAGATTTCGTTGGCATGTTTGATCGGGAGCCAAAAATATTTTATATTTTTACATTTTTGAAAAGAAAAATAATCTTGTTTACTTAAAATTTTATCGTTGATTTTGATTGGATGTCGGATCGCGTTTCATTCCTCAACTCTTCAACTGAAAGAATTTTATTATTATAAAAGACAAGACAACAAGAACTAAAATGAGAATGTTTATCAGTTTTTTAGTGACACGCGTGTTGGAGCCTCTTCTCAAGATGCAACCGCCATATTGGATATATTGTGAGAACATGATACAACATCTAAATGAATAAATGCGACAGTTTATTCCACTTATCACTCCTATATTACCATCAAAACGGTTTACGACTCAATCAATAATACAACAGAATATTTTGAAATACTGTATGTATTTTAGACGAACGGCTCAAAGACAAAATTTGCATAATTATTTTTTAAACAGTTTATAATAAATTTAATAAATTGCAACTGAAAGAATCTTTTTTATTATTATAAAAAGAGACAAGACAACAAAAGCTAGAATGAGAATATTTATCTGACACGTGTGTTGAAGCTCCTTCTCCAAGATGCAGCCACCATATTGGATATATTGTATTATTATGGATATCACAAGTTTGGAATATAAAGGAAGAACAAGAGATTGATGAAGAAATCGTGATGATAAATTGAATTGGCCCGAGAGATTTGCAAACCAAATGCTTCAGTGAACACCTGATGGAAAAAGAGGAAGATCAAAAATGAACTGGAAGCAAATAATCGAGAGATTTGATTGCAACGGGAAGAAGCCGGAGGGATGCTGTGGATCTGGCTTTAGACCGAAAACGATGGTTTACTTTGACTGCCTCATGCATCGCAGGATGCAGGAGTTCCTAAGTCTAAGTAAGACCATGTTCATGTAATCGAGGTTAGCTAATTTACATATTGCTTTGCAACGGGACATCTCAGTAATTAAATATTTTTATTTTCAATGATTGTTTTCATTTTATTCTCACATAATTGTGTTTGCGATTATTTTTTTATATCGTGATGAAAGGCTGGGCATTTTTTTCTGAAAACAAACTTTACGATTCAATTTACGGTCAAACTTTCTTCAGTTTCAACAGTTTGCGATCCAGTTTTAAATTGTCAATTAAAAACAAAGCTTTCCTTTCTTCGGCGGAATTTCCATGGAAAGTGCTTCTTTGTGAGAGTTTCCCATATGTGGCCCCAAATGTTGGGCAAGACAGAAATAATACCAAAACGAAATTTAGACACTAAATTCACCAGAATCCGAATTGGTCATACAAGACTGACTCATGAATACCTTCTAAATACAGAAATTGCACCTCAATGCAGAACATGTGATCATCAACTAACTATAAAACACATATTAATAGATTGCAGAAAATATGAAAACCTGTAGGAAATACTTTAATAAAAAAAAAAACTAAAAACATTATTTAAGAAAGTAACACCTTACAAAATATTGCATTTTCTAAAGAAAATCAACCTTTTGGAACTCATCTAAAGATTCAGTACAAGAAAAAACAGACAAAACAACCAAAATTGAAATTTAGACCCCAAAACAGAAGCAACAAGATGCATCTAACCTAAAAAAAATCCAAAAATATCAACTTATATGCCTATAAATGACTCACCGCTTTAAGACTCAAATGAACGATATTCCCTTCCACATTCATGGCATGAAATGACTCTTAGGGTTAATGTGCTATTAAGCAATATCTTACCTTACCTACACATCTGTGGAACACATTACCGTGAAAGTACTTCCCTGCAGATTACAACAGTCGTCTTCAAATCCAGTGTCAACAGATACTTGTCATAAACTGCCCCATAAGTAATCAGACCATTTATCAATTTGAGTACTCCCATAGTGTTCATTTTTCGGCTGACAATGATTTCATCTCATTAACTCTTATCCTCGAGTGGCTTTTTTTTTCTGTTTTTTTTTAATATAGTTCATCCCAACAAGGCAGGCCGCCACTGTAGACGTAAGGGGCTACTGAGAAAAAAGTTGACGGGGGGGGGGGAACAAAAAAAACATGCCCACATACACCGGCCAAGCAAACAAGTTAGTGTCACCCCCACCCCTAACTAGGAGTAGGAGTTTCTTGTTTTTGTGAATTTTCCCGGGCAACGCCGAGAAACTGGTCGTGTATCAGTATGAGAGTTCTCTTTCATTTTCTTTTTCAATTGTCAGAATTATAAGAGAAAAAGGGTGCTTCTGTATATTACATGACTGAAAAAAAATTTTTTACATTGGGTAAAATTTAGCAATCTGTGCGAAAATAGTTCCCAGTGCAGTGTCTTTTCCGTATCTCTGGTTAAATATAAAATATCTTGCAAGTTCAGAGAGTTAAAATCCATTTTTAGATAAATCCTTGGGGAACACTTTGAATTATCTCTCCCTGTCATTTGACTCTTCAAAAATAAAGATACAAAATTGTTTTCGGCCCTATAATACAGTAGCACCAAAAAAGATCAACATACATGTGGGGAGAGGGGGAGCTGGAAGAGAGAGGTTCTGATCTCTAGAGGATTGGTCGTGCGTACACGGAGGGGGAGGGGAAGATATTTCTCGGTCTTCTTCTTTGCATGTCTTTGAAGCATGTGGTCATACGACAGTTCCCCCTTTTTTATGCAGTCCGTTGCATTATTGTTGTACTCTGCAAGATCTTTCAAGCTGTAGAGATAGGGCAGTAGAGGGCAGACAAGGTATAGAAATAAAATATAGAAAATCAACTACATTTTATTAATATAATTAAAAAAGCGAAAAACGTTTCACGAAAGAATAAGCAACACCCTCTTTTATAAAAACAAACAACGAAAGGTTTATTTAAATAGGGAGAAATAAGAAGTCTGCTGCTGCTTAGATGAATATATCTTCGGTGAAGATAGCATCGTGGGATGTCGGTGACAAAGGCAGAGGAGAAAATGAGGCGATCTGTCCTTGCTGGTGCCAGGGAATCGTCTGCTGATCATCTGCGATCTCTAAAGAGGCTGAAGTAGTCCTTTAGGGAACTAATGATATCAATGCGCCCTGCGAGCTGATTGGCCCACATTTGGCCAAACCACCCCACAGGGACACTGATACACATTGAGAAGTAAACCTCATTAATGACTGCTACAAAGGCACTGTTGTATTTTATGGTCTTCGTCTCCATTCACAGATGGTTGGGTTGGTTTTGTCACCTCATCTAGTCATCGCAACTTTTGATCGTCTTATTCCTGTTCTCGGGTGGTTAAGTGTTTTCCACTTGACCCAGGATTTTTCTGAGCCAAGAAGGCCTCAGAAGGGAGCTTCCCATGTCAGTAGGAGGGGGGCATTCTCTAGTCTTCTGGTTCCTTCCTGCGATGTTAGGGGCCCCAACAAGTGTCACGTTTTAGATCGACCGGAAAACGAACCCTTCACAGAAAGCAATAAGCAATAAAGTTTACAAGTGTTAATAAAAAATATTTAACAAAAAATTATTTTTATACCTAATTTAAATTTTTTAAATAAAAAAAATAAGAAATGAACTTTCCCAAATTTATAAAATATATATTTATAATTACACATGGCTTTGCTTCGTTTCTCCAGGTCAACAATTCTGTTTTTCTATCGCATCGTCCGAGATTTGTCTTTTAAAACGTCTTTTCTATTTTACTAATTAATAGTACATTGATTGATTTTACTCAAAAAAACCTTCCTACTATCATATGAAAATATATATATATATATATATATATATATTTATAAACTTATTTTACTAAATTTTTTACTTTTCTGTGTGGGAGCACCGTTAGTAGAATTCCATTTTTAATTGTTCTAGTTAGTCGTAATTTGCAATTAACTCTCGTTGGGGCCCCTAACATCGCAAGTTTTTCCTTGACTTCAGTTATTAGGCTATGAAGGAGATGTTCATCACTACTATACTTTGTGATTTCTACTCGGCTGGCAACTTCCCGCATCACATCTCCAGGGGCAATGCCAGTGATAAGATGCAGGTTGTTCAGGTTGGTAGGCTTTAGACAACCAGTGATTAAGCACCATATGTTGTTGAACGCTGGGTCTAAGTTTTTGCCATGCGTTGATCTCTCCCGAACAGGACAAGCATACTCCAGAGAGGAATAGCACAGGGCTAAGACAGTACATCTTAGTGTGTGTGCTGTACCTCCCCACTTGGAGTAGATCAGTTTCCGTATGGATGTTTTTCCAGGAGCTGACTTTCATTTTTCTTTTTTATATATTCCTTGAATGAGAGGATGCGGCCCAGAGTTAAGCCATGGTAGACATCGTTGGTGCAGTTCTCAAGTTGTATTCTAGACTACGTGATGTTAAGGGGTCGCTTGACCTCCTGTTTCCTGAGATGGAAAGAGCAGACTTGGGTTTTCGCTGGGTTTGCATGCAGGTGGTTCCTCTCACAGTCGAGGAGTAGCTCATCTAGGGCTGAGTTTGTTTGTTTGTACTGCTTCAAACGTACTTTCTTGGGATGTTATACAGAGGTCGTCAGCATAGATGAACCGCTCAGTGTTCTGGTTCATTGGTTGGTCATTAGTATAGATGTTAAGCAGTAATGGAGCCAGCATACTACCTTGAGGTAAGCTATTTTGTCGCGCCAACGACTTTGTTTGCTGTTTAGAGTAACATAAAAGCGCCTGTCTTTCAAGATGACTTAACATCAAACGGAATTTCCATGAACAAAGTTTATTTCCCAAAATTTGACATCTGTGGAACACATTACCACGGGACTGCTTCATTGCAGATTACAACATGGTTATCTTTAAATCTAATGTCAACAACTACTTATTAACCATCCTCGTTTCATTTGCAAATTTTAGTTCGCTCCTAATATTCAACTGACAATCTATCCATCTCATTGGCTCTTATCCTCCAGTGGCTTTTAGCCTTTATAAGTGATGACTAATTATGTAAAAAGATAGCTATATTATCGAATTGTTAAAAGACGATATCAGCGAGTAAGACAAGATAAATACTATGGGAAAGACAGTTACCCAAATATTGGTCCTGGGTATGACCTTAAAAGACATCCAGTGGTGAGGCCTCCACTTGGGAGCTGTGGGGCCACTCTGGCCCGGAGTGGTAGTACCTGTAAAGGTTTCATCTATGGGTCAAATAGAACCTACTGGCGCTACCAGATCAGGCTGTCTGAAGTTATTGACTTCCTGACTCAAGATGCACCAAACATTGATGTTTTATTATTTTTTTCTTTGCAAAACTCAATCATGTTTTGCAAAATCCAAAACAAAAAACAATTTCTCTACCTCCCCTTTGCCCCACTCCTCCCCTCTCCCAATTTTTTTTTAAGAGAGGCCTAACAAAGCACCGTTTTTTTTTAGTTTTTTTTTACTAATGATTCACCACTTATTAATGCCAAAAGCCACTCGAGGATAAGAGTTAATGCGATGGATATATCAGTTGTATGATGAAGACTATTATGAGAGGATTGAAAATGATGAATGGAATGAAGAAAATTTGATTACTTGAGAACGGTTTATGACGGGTATTTGTTGAAATTGGATTTGAAGGCTATCATTTGTACCCCACAGGGAAGTAATCCCATGGTAACGTGGTCCAGGGAAGTTTTTGGGAATAAACTCTGTTTGATGTTAGGCACACAAAAGAGAGGAATGTTCTTTGCAGTTGTGGTAATAAGACGAGTTCTTGCTGTGAATGTCTTTCAAAGAGAAACCAGAGATTGGAGCTCAGTCGAGCACATCCCAAGGAAATAACGATAGTAAAAAAAAAAAAGACTAGCAAAGTCTCTTCCGTTAGAGAAATGGAAGCGTAAGGAACATGAAGTCATCCCTCACTAGATTGTAAAGTCTATTTTTGTATTCTGCCATGGCAAGAAAGAGTGCTCTGAGCAGTACCTCACCAGACGTGGGAGCAGTACTCCGTTTTAGGACGTACCCGACTCTTATATAGGTAGAAGATTGAATCTGGAGTGATAAAATGATCCAACCATTTTTCCAGCAACCTTATCAATTGATTGGATATAACTTTTCCATTATGTTTCGGAAGTTTTAGATGAGGGTTGATAATTTGTAGAATTTGGTATATTCAGACTACTGTTCTTATCTTGGGTGTTTTTATCACAACGTTTCGGTCGATGTAACCTCCGACCTTCTTCAGGTGTACCTTGTCGAACTCTGGCGATACGAAGAATTGCGAATTACTGAAGACTTCTTCCCAGTCATGGCAGATGGAACGAGAGCATGCTACCCCCATGGATTTAATAAAGGGTTCCGTTTGAAATTCCGTCCAGATTCCCGAGTTCGACAGAAAGATTCCCGAGTTCGACAAGGTACGCCTGAAGAAGGTCGGAGGTTACATTTTACTAACTTTTCCATTTTCTATATTATTGTAAACTGCAATCTCATATTTGAATACATGAAACCTGAGGTAAATTTAATTCAGTTTGGATTATTCGGACTATTATTATCTTGAATGTTATTCTCACAACGTTTCAGCCGATGTAATCTCAATAGGAGAATAGAAAGTGGACCTTAGGTTTACTTTCTGCAGCCTCGTAACTCTCAATTCCCTTATCTTGTTCTTTAGTCCTCATATTTGATGAGCGATGTTTCTGACAAAGACGGAAGAATTGCTATTTTCTGGGTTATAATGTTAATGTCATATGGGTTACTGCCCTTGGTTTAGGAATGCCCACCAGGGCTAAGATCTGTAAGAGTCTGGTAGCCATGTTGGATAGGTTCAGAAGTTAAGTAACAATTGGACCACAAGGATTGGATTACCAGTGGATGGTATTAGGATATTTAACATTGGGACCATATAACGTTGGCTGGGTTTTGACCTTGAAGTGATATTTTTTTTTAGCTCCTTACATCAAGTGGCTTTATGCCTTGTCTGGTGCGATTTCCATTAAACAACAAAAAAAAAAACCTTCTTCAAAGGCATCTAATCGAACTCTGGAATCTATTTGGAATTTCGAACTTAATCCACAGAGATAAGAATGTTCTCTTTCCGTCGGCCATGACCAAGTAGACGTAGCGCAACGGATAAAGGTGTTATGTTAAAATCAGTTCTAAGTGACAATCTTCTGGAGGTTGAAGGTTCAATCATCATTACAGGCGATACTAAGAATAAAAAATTTTAAATTACTAAAGAATCTTACCCAGTCATGGCTGACGGAACAAGAACAATCTACCCCCCATCGATTTAAAAAAAAGTTTCCAGTTTGAAATTCTGTATAGAATCCAGAGTTCGACAAAATGCACCTTAAGACGTCCGGAAATTACATCGGCCGAAACGTTGTGAAAATATCATCCGAATAATCTAGCTAAAACAAATTATCAATCCTAATCTAAAATTTAAAATCCGAAACATGAAAGTCAATATCTTTAATAATGTGACTTTCGTTTTACCCCTCTCCCATGAAATGTCGGCTCTTATTCTGACAAACAATTTAATGGATTTATAAAATAGTCGCTGTTATGTTATTTGTTATTTTTACAAACGAGTCACCACTTATCAAGTGCAAAAGGCCACTCGAGGATAAGGGTTATTGTGTTGGACTGATAGACGGTGAGATATCGAGAGGATTAGTAACGATGGTTCTAACTGGTAGCGAAATCGATTATTTAAGAGGACGGCTCAACAAAAATTTGTTTACATTAGACTTGAAAACGGCAATGTTATAGTCAGCTGGGAAGCAGCTCCATAGTATTGTGTTCCATAGACGGGCAGTTCTAGGAAATAAACTTTTCTCATGGAAGTTCCGCTTAGTTCTAGATACACAAAGGGAGAAAGGGAATTTATTGATAGTGGTTGTAGCTAGGCGAGTTAATGTTTATGGGGAGGGGGTATAGAATGAAGTTCAATCGAGCACCTGCGATGAAAGCAACGATAGAGTAGAGAAAGACTAGCAACGTCTCTTCGGTGTGAGAGAGGCTATAGGGTGGAGAAGAGGACGTCGCCAACTCAATTTCAGAGTCGGTTTTGTACTCCGTCAAGACGGAAGTGATCGACTCAAAAGGCATAAATAATGATGTATAAGAATATAATCTCTAATCCATATCAAGTTACAAATGTTTGTATATTTGTATGTACACGCTTCAGACTTCAAAAACACCTTCATAAAAGGAAGTATCGTGAATATAACCTTTTTGGCTCTAAATGACCCAACAATTGTTGAGCCGTAAAAAAAAAAAAATCAAATCAATTAATTGTATGTAAAGGATTCACTCCTAAACGAATTAACCAATATGAATTTTGAAACACAGCTAGGCTTATGGGGGCTATATTTAGTTTAATTTAGTTTTAGGGGATAAAAAGGGGATGGGTGGAAGCCCTTGGGGAAAATCCAGATACCTCTGATTTTTGTGAAAATTTAACAATAGGTATTAGACATCAATTAATAAATATTCCCCAAATTTCAGTTACATATTTTAAAGGGTTTTTAGGGGTATAATATGGGCACAAACTCCCATTTTGAAAATTCAAATATTTCCAATTAAATTTTATCAATAGTCATTAGACATCAATTGCTTCTGAAGACCCCTTGAATTTTAGACCTTTTCCAGAATCAAAATAATAATGTATTGGTTATGATTAAAATTAGAACAAGGATTCTAGACATAAGGTTTAGTATCATTATATCTTGATTTTAATTTTCGTAAGGGACATAAAAGTGGTGCAAAATAAGTTTGCACCTGTTGTTCCTGTTTCTCATTCCTATTTCTCATTCCTGTCCATTTTTCTAAAGAGTTCATTCCCAGTTTTGTGCAACCCCGGGAGTGACCTAATCAGAAGACCCTGATTCAGATCTCTTTATTTATCATATACTGCATAATCACGTTGATACACCGGTTCCAGTTAGATCAACGAGATTAAGCGACGTTGAACCTTCTCAGTACTAAAATGGGTGACCATTTGGGAATACCATGTGCTGTATGTGCTCTCCGCTTGGAATTGTTTCCAGTCGTCCTGGACTTCTTACCACTGGAATCAGGCAGTGCCAACTCAGGAGAGGTGTGGTTGGGATTGTGCAACCCTTGCTTCACAATTACACGCACATCCACCCTTACAGAGGGTATCCATTGTTTCTCAAGACTGAACGGAGGCCATGATTTTTCATGAAATGTTATTTTAATCACTCATTTCGACTATAAAAATCTTGCAGAACATCTAGATTATAAAATGCTAAGCCATCTTCATACACCTTTTAAAAAAAATGGTATCGTCCGATTAGCAAAGATGTTGATTGGTGATTGATTTGATGTCGCTAAAGTAAAACAATGACTTTATTTTAAAATTAATCGTTCCAAAAGCAAATTATGTCGTCCCATCAACTAAAAAACTGTACAATTTTAAATTAATTCTTTTCAAAAAACTGATATTCATTTTATTGATTTGATGAATATTTAGCTGACAGTTATTTTTATCACAAGACAAGGAATATAAATTGTTTTAAAAATAATTAAATTGTTACAATTAAATAAAGAAACGTATTTTTATTTATTTAAAGAAAAGTTAGCTGATAATGACAATTATTTTTATGACAAGACAAGGAATATAAATTGTTTTAAAAATAATTAAATTGTTACAATTAAATAAAGAAACGTATTTTTATTTATTTAAAGAAAAGTTAGCTGATAATGACAATTATTTTTTAGTAAGAAGACATTTTTTTGTTGTTTTTTTTGATAGTATTGATTTTGACATATTTATTATTTCAAAATGAATATTATTATTAGCAGAAAATTATACAGATTGACGTAGAAAACATTTCCACGGGGTCCGCTATAAATATACAGATGAAATTTTCCTAAACATTTCATCAAATAAACTCCAAAAATGTTCTTATGAATTCATTTTTATTTTTTTACTATTTCTGAATTCAACTATTTTCTAAAAATAATGTAGATTTTAAATCTGATTAGGCAATTTATTCCAAAAGTTTATTAGAAAAAAAATCTAATGTAGTAAATTTTATTTAATATTTAATCCTGAATCCTTGCATCAAGTGGCTTCCTGTCTTGTCTGGAGCGATTTCCATTAAAAAAATATTCTTTAAATTAAGGCTCAAATTCAAATAAATTATTTTAATCAGTTTCACAACTATAACAACATTCTCACGAATCTTCAACCAACACTTACACACATTGTCGCCATTTAAAAGAACATGTTGATTTTTTAAATAACGTATCCAATAACACGAACAAAAATAAACTCAAATAACAATTTTGTTATTTTCTTTTGAAGAAGAGATCTATCTCGAAATATTAGTCGTTTAAAAGTTGTAAGAAAATAAAACAAATAAACGCAATTCATATCGATTAACGGATTGTGGCAACCTCTAACACAAATATTCTACTAATAAGACCCCGTGGAAATTCCATGTATAATTTACTGTTAAAAATGATATTCCTTTTGAATTCATGAATATCTGTTATGGTCAATACTATTAAAAAAAAAAAATGACTTTCTTTTTCCATAACTTAAACAAAGAACTTTGAGCATAAAAACCTTCACTAAAATGACCGGATTCAGCATTAAATAACCCGAAAAGGGTTTATATGTCGTAAAACAATCAAACCAAAAACCATTTGAACATATAAAGAACTTGAAGCATAAAAACCTTGACCAAAATGACAACAATTCAAAATACCAAAGTTCTTAACTAATGACTATAAATGACCCATTGACTCAAATGAAGGATATTTCCTTCTACATTCATGGCATGAAATGACCTTTCGGGTTGATGTGCTATTAAGCAATATTTTACCTCACCTTCTTATAAAAATAATTGTCACTGTCAACTAAATATTATTTAAATAAATAAAACGAATATGTCTTTTATTTATTTATTTATTTAAAATTGTAACAATTACCTTTTTTTCCCAAAAAAACTATTCTTTCTTATCGAAAAAATAATTGTCAGCTAAATATTCTTCAAATCAATAAAAAGAACGTAACTTTTTGAAATGTATTTATTAAAATTGTATTGTTTTAGTCAACAGGAGAACATAATTTGATTTTAGAACAATTCATTTTAAAATGGGTAAAATCGGAATGTTTTACCTTAGTGACATCAGATTAATGATCAATCACCATCTTTGCTTATCAGACGATTTTATTAATTTGTGTGAAAGGTAATAACGTAAGTACAAACATAAAATGCCTTACCGTATTATTACATAGTGCAGAAGAAATTAAGGGAGGGAGGGGGGTGTCAATAGTCAGAATTTGTAGATTTGATTTAATTGAATCTGTTTAAATGAAAAAATGCTGCCAAAATATGTGTTCACCCTCCATTTGTGTAATTCCGTCGAGATTTTTTGCATGCTTCCTATTCACTCCAGCTTTCAAACACAATTTCCACATCGTTACGTAATATTTGCATCGCTCAACATGTGGAGGCTTTCTTCCGGGGAGACCTGTAGACATTTCTAAGCCAGTTTAATCGCCTTCTTTTTACAAAAATTGAGTAAAATGAAAAATGGCTTCCTATTAACTAAAGAAAAATTCTTATTTGGCCTCTGACGATGTTTTGCCATTTGTATGTGTGCACACTCATACGTAATACACTCGCACACATATAATACACATGTAATACATAATACACTCGCGCATATATAATAAGCACTCGTAAACATATAATATGTAATACACTCGTGCATATATAATATGCGATACATTCGTGTAAGTCTTGTTTGAAAACAAACCTTAGAATGCATGCATCATTCATCCTACGGATCCTGCCTAACTAAAGACAGTTGTCGCTGCATGCGTGTATACAACTTGTGCAATACCGGGCTGAAACGAAAGTCGTCAGAATACTTTCGGATATAATAGAATTTAAATAATAGGTCGTTATAAAAATAATAGCCGATTTCAGAAATCTACATTTTATACATAAAAATGTTGTCACCTTTCAAATACTCTGACATGGATTTTGCACACGGCCATCCTCTACCTTCATTTTCAAAGCTCTCATTTCCACTACAGAATTTCTGGAGCCACCTCTGTACTTTTCAATCCCTTGTGAATCCATTCTCCATGCTCTATTGATATTGGCAGAAGTTTTGGAAGCATTGTGCCCAAGTTTGAACTCATGCGGCATAAGAAGCCGAAGGTTATGTTTTGGCATGTTCATCATTGAGGGTCTTCTATGCTTCAAAAATATTTTCTATTCAAAAAAAAGTTACAAATTATTATTGAGAACACTTTAATTATTATATATATTAAAATTCACCAGAAATAAACTCGAAATTCTGTGTTAAAATGACTTTTTAAAACCTAGTGTATCAGGCGGCCATTATCTTTCTAACAACCTAATACCTCGACTAATAACATGTCTGTCTCGATTGAGCTTATAGAACTTCTGCCATTACTAACCAGCAGAGCGTTACCACTGTCGACTAAGGGAAGAGTCTATCAGGCATAGGTGATGTATGAAAGTGAAAGCTGACCAGTGAGGGTTGAGGACATGCGTTGCATGGAGAGAAATAATAAGAATAATACGATAGATGTGTAATGTGAGTCTTAAAGACAGGCTTCGTTTTGATGACTTGAGAGGAAGATTAAATCTGGACAGTATAGGGAGATGTGTGCAGAAGAGTATACTTCGATGGTGTGGCCACATTGAAAGAATGGGTGAGAGTTCTTGGGTTAGTAAATGTAGAACAGTTGAGGTAGCAGGCTTAGTTCACTGGGGAAGGCATGGGAGGAAGTGATAAAATTAGACCTGAGGGATAAATAAAGACCTGACGAGAGATAGGTTTGTTTGGAAGCCGTCCAACACATGCCAGTATGTAAAACTGAGGTTCGTAGGAATTATGTGTTTAATGTGCACTCACTTTGTCTCTAACGTTTTTCTGTGGAAAAAAAGAAACAACAAATGTATATCTGCATATGTAAATGCAGATGTCTCTTCATCATTGTTTTAATTTCCATTTATTTTCTATCCAAGAAATACCAGCAGAGCTACCCGATGTTGCCCGGAGCAAAAGTGTTACATATTTTTATTAAAGCTTCTATTTATCTCTTTCTCCCTCCCCATCTGCTCTTTCTTCTCCGCCAAGCCTATTCCTCTCTCTTGACATACAGATACACTTTTTTTTTTTTTTTTAGATTACTCGAGGAATTAGTCGGTGTAAGGGAAATAATTCATTAGAAAAAAAAATCAGTTACTTCTCTTTAGTTATTGGGGAAAAGATGAAAAACCTACCCCCCCTAACAAAATCGTGGCCAGTTTACCCTCAAAGAATAAATAATTTTTATGAATTTTAATTATTATTCATTCCGGGCAACGCTGATCAAAAATATACCAACTTTGTGGGTGTTTCTTTGGTAGTTTTTTTTTTTTACTTTTAGCTGGACATATATGCACACACACACTTTATCTAATAGATGCCAGTGATGGAGAAATATATCGACCATGTGCGTCACTGTAAAAATTTATGAAATGTTTTTATAATATTGTCTCTTTTGAATTACTAATCCGCCTTCTAAAACTTAATCAAAGTCGTTCAATTAAAAACTGATGTCGTTTTGTTTTCTCTTTTAGGTCACAACGGCAAATACTGGCAAATCGGAGATGACGGATCTTTATTTGCTGACGGTACTGGCCCGACCCCATTTATTGTCGAGTTCCGTGGGCAGGCCATGTTCACAGTAAAAGCCCCGAATGGATGTTTCTTAAAAGGTGAACAAAATGGGATCTTCAAAGCCACCGGGAAAGAAGTGAACGCAACTACTTTGTGGGAATTTTAAATCTAACTTTTTTTTCCGTTTTTTTTTTTTTTTTTTTTAATAGGAAAAACTAGAAATCTCAATCGACAAAGCTGCAAAATTTCTCACTGCTTAAAATCAAAGAATTAAAAAAAAAATGAACAAGATCTGACGGGACCATCGTCTTTTTTTATATATATAAATGCCAACAAACATTTAACACCAAATAATTTTTTTTTTATCTTAATTTTTGCTGAAAAAAAGCAAAATTCACTGAAAAAAAATTGAAAGTTGTGAAGAAAAAAAAAAAACAAATGAAAAAAATTCCAAAAAGTGGGGAAAAAAGGTAAAAAAAAAAAAATGAAACTTTGTAAACGTTTTTTTTTTGTGTCCACTCATTTCAAATTTTCTGAAATAATTTCAGAATTTTTTTTTTTTTTTTAAATTTGCCATGTACAGAATTTCTTATAAAACTGGATAGGTTTTTCTTTTAAGTTTTTTTTTTCCTTTTTATATACAAAAAATATGCCCTCCTAATCGAACGCCCCTCCCTAATACTTAAAACAAAACTTTTTTTAAAAATCTAACTGCAGATATTTTTCTGTCCATATGTTAAAAAAAAATCCTTCCCATCCCTTCCCCTCTCCTTTACTGAATTTCTTTTTTTTTCTTTTGGTCTGTTTAAAAAAAAATGAATTCGATTTCCATTGGAGCACTTTTTTTAATTTTTTAAAAATGTATTTTTGACTCCTCATAATCTCAATTCATATGAAAAAAAAAAATGACAAAACTGAATCCCAGCCCCCCCCCCTTCTCCTTCTAACCCTTCCCTGTCCCCTCCCATTCAAATTTGGGGGTAAAGTCACAAAAAAGTTTGCTTATAAAACCAGTGATAATTAGGAAACTTAAAATATCCCAATCATCCCCCTAACCTTAACCCTAATTTCCTAAAGAATTAGTCCTTTGTTCTTGATTTGTCATCATGAGTATCGGCTAATAAAGACGGGCTACAATCTAACCTCCTCCATTCGGTCCATGTTTTTTTTTTGTCTGGTCAAATCCTGTTTTTGGGGATTAAAAAAAAAAAAACTATTTGTAAAATTTCACCAAAATTTCTTTTTTTATTTTATTTTTTTCGAAATAAAGATAAAATCTCAATCAATGTAAGAAAAATGAAATACTTTTTATTTTATTTTTTAACAAAATATTTTTCGGAATTTTTTTAATTTTTTTTTTTTTTAATTTTTTTTTTAGATAAGGATTGATAATTTGTATTATTTGGATTATCCGGACTACTTTTCTCATCTTGGATGTTATTCTCATAACGTTTCGGTTGACGTAATCTCCGACCTTCTACAGATACATCTTGTTAAATTTTGGAATCTGTACGGAATTTCGAACTGAACCCTTTTAATCCCAGGGGATAACTTTCTTTCGTTTCATGACCAAAAGTTTTAAATAATTCATCATTGCATTCTTAGTATCGCCCGTACTGAGAATTGAACATTAAACCCACAGAAGACTGTCATTTAAAACTGATTATTACTCAGCACTTTTATCCGCTGTGCCACACGTCCTTGCAAATGACATCCAAGATAAGAACAATAGTCCGAAAAATCTAAATAATAAATATTTTTAATTTATTTTTTCTAAAGAGAAAAAGATTTTCTTACGATTTTTTTTTTTTAATTTTTTTTTTTTAGAGCTGAAACAAAATTACTTTTTTAAAATGTATAACTTGTCCCATTCAAACTGATATTTCAAGATTTTTGTGTGTATGTGGGGGGGGGTACAAAAGTGAAATTGGAACTGACTGAAAATATGTCCAGTACCTAACTCTAACCCTATTCAATTTTATAGCAGACTGTTGTGTACACTTTTCACTTTATAAAGTTTTGTAACATTATCAGAAGGTACTTAATAACTCTAACGGCTGCTTGAGGAGCCCCTACCGGAGAATGCCGAGGGGACTGCTCGAGCAATTTTTGTCTGCCAGAGCACGCTAATCTTAGTGTGCTGGCTTTCCACACCTGACATTGTGTCTAACCTCTCGGAGAGGAGGTAAATAAAATACAAATATAAAAGGGTTTATTATTTATTATTATTATAAGTGAACAATGCGCTAGATAGTCACAATTTTCTCTGTTTACCGCACTCCCTGGTGCCCGGGATATCTGGGCACATTATGGAGTTGATGCAAGATGTGGCCGAACCACCTGATATGCTGAGTGTAAGGCATCCATAATCTCCCCAATACCAAGTTTCTGATGAAGCAGAATTGATGGGATCCTTTCGTCTAGTGCAGGGGTGGGCAAACTTTTCAGAGCAAGGGCCACATTAAAAAGTTTACTGGGCCGCATAGTATATTTTCCAATATAATTGATATCTGAAATAGCCGAAATAAATGGATTTCAAAGCGAAAATGCAATCATTTTTCATTTATTAGCATTTTAAAGTACTCTAGAGGATTCACATGAAACGCATTTGAAAAAAAAGAAAAGTAACTCTGTTTAATATTCAATACTTTGGAGGGCCGCATAAACTCCTTTGGCGGGCCGCATGCGGCTCGTGGGCCGTAGTTTGCCCACCCCTGGTCTAGTGTGCAGCTTCACAAACACCTGATCATGGCACGGAGGGGTTTAAGGGATTCCTGTAGAAGGATTGTGCCATAATTCTAGCATTTTATTTGGACTTCGTAGGTTTAGCCTAATCTTAACCTCTTATGACATTATGACGAATAATGTCAACATTTAAAATTGAAACTAAGCCAATTTTTATTTTTGGAAAAAATAAAACCATATAAAAACCATTTATTCTGGACTAGCAGGCTTCATCGATTCAACTATTGCTTCGCAATTTCATTCCTATCCCTTACTTGAAATCATTGAAACGAATCTAATCGATAAGAAAAAGACAAAACTCTATCTCTCTTCCTCTCCATTCGTTCTGTTTTAATAAGGGGATATTTTTGTGTCTATATTAAAAGTAAAAGAAATGACTTTCCCTTTTTTTTTTTTATCACTATTAGATATTAAGATTGAGCCTCTCCTTCTTTGCTCATAAAAATTAAATTTGCAAACGTGATTATTGAAGTGAGCTGGACACACGTACGGTCACTTTTATAGAAGATTAATCAGATGAATATTTGTCACACATTTGGGTTCAAGTTAGTTTTCAGGAACGATTTTCAAAGAAAAAAAAGAATTTTTTTTTTTAATATAAATGCTTGATAGTCAGGTAAGATCAGTCTCTGCCTGTGGAATGCGACTGCTATAATTGTTTTTACTCCCCCCCCCCCTAGTCCCCTAAATCGAGCATTTTTTTTTTACTGAGGTGTCACCACTTATCCAGGCCCAAAGGCCACTGGAGGATAAGGGTTAAATGAGTGTCAGGTGGCCGGTGAGAAAACAGTGATGATTGGTAATGATGGTTGTAACTGGTCAGAAATTGATTATTTTAGAAGACGGCTCAACAAGAACTTGTTTACATAGGACTTGAAAACGACAATGTTGTAGTCAGCTGGGAAGCAGCCCTGCGGTTGTGTTCCACAGACGGGTAGTTCTAGGAAAGAAACTTTGCTCATGGAAGTTTCGTTTAGAGTTTACGAGTTTTTGTTGTGCATGTTTTACAGGGGGGACCATAAATTAAAGCTCAGTTAAGCACTTGCCATGAAAATCACGATAGAGTAGAGAAAGACTAGCAACGTCTCTTCTGTAAGAAAGAGGTAGTAGGGAGGAGAAGAGGACATCGTCTACTGTTCCTGAAGTTAAAAATAGACCAAAATCGGCCTGTTGTTAAGATGAGTATAAAATTATTGTTTGTGCATAAATAGAAACATTTGATTGGTTGACATAAAAGGAATAGGCAGAGTACACATTACTAAGGAAGTAGTTTTTACCATGTCAATACCCGCGTTTGAATCTCATAAGTCTAAAGGATTTTATTTTTTAACTAGATGTGTACTACCTATAAAGTGGTAGAATCTAATTAAAGATGGAAATTAGTAACATTAATACACAGGTACTGTACAAACACCGTTCAAGAAACAGGTATAAATTAAAATTTAAGTTAGTTTTTTTTGGGGGGGTGGGATAGTGGTTTGTGACTAGTTAATCACCAGATGTGACTGAAAGTTTAAAGTGATAAAATTTGGTCAATTGTAGAAAAACAATACGTAAATACATTCATCATAGTTACTTACTCTCTCATGCAAATATCCTAAGTAGCGAATATTTTTTTCCACAAAATTTTGCAAATACTTTTCTTTTTACTAGTGATAAAAGCTGGAAACTGACATGCCCAGGTACTGTTCCGACATCTTCAAGGGGAGGGGGTCTAAACTAGTTGAATCTAATGCCATTTCAAACTTAAGTGTGATGGACAGAGCCTCTTGTAGATATGCATGGACGTATTAAAAAATAAAAAATAAAAATGGTGGAAATCTATTTGAAAAAAAGTATGGTAGGTCATAAGCGTCACCTTTTGCTGCTATTTCTCAGGTTTGTATCTGCAGAGAGGTTTGGCTTTTCTCATTTGTAGTAATACCAAATAAAAAATTTTTCATCAAAATTCAAAACCTGTTCACAGGAAAGTATTTTATTTTGTCACATTTTTTTTTTTAATTCAACGTTAATACTGTTTATCATACATTTTTGTTTGTGTGGATAAACAAATGTTGACCTGTCATTTTGCTGACGTGACCTTAAGCCATGACCCCTCAGCTCTCCAAATCGAGCATCTGTTCCTGAAGTTGAAATAGAAACAAGAATCAGTCCATTCTTTTTACCCCCTAGACATCAATTTATTCAATATAAATTTTTTTTTGAAATTTTAAAAAACAAAAACAAGAATTAAATTCGGTTCATTTGTAAAATATGTCCATTCAATCAAATGCTTTATTTTTTATATTAGTTTTACATCAGAGATACTGAATATTATTTAGCGGGTGTGCTGATGCAACATTATACTAATACCTACTCACACTTGGCAACAAGTTACAGTTTGACACATTTTCATTGAATAGACGTGTCATATTTGAAACAAAAAAGCATTTAAAGGTTAAATTTAAGTGTGACAGACAAACTGGTGGGCAGAGACTTTCGGATTTTCGGCCCCCAAAAATCAAATTTTGGAAATCTGTTTGAAATAATATGGTAGGTCACTTTTTTGTTATTTCTCGGGTTTGTATTCAAAAAGATTTTGTTTGGTTTTACAAATGACAAAAGGCGAAATATGAATTTTTCTGTTTCGAAATTTTTCAGATAAGGATTGATAATTTGTACTATTTGTTTTATTCGAACTACTATTCTTATATTTGATGTTATTCTCACATTTCGGCCGATATAATTTCCGACCTTCTTCATGTGTATCTTGTCAAACTTGGGAATCTATACAGAATAGAACCCTTTATCTAAACCACAGGGTAGATTGCTCTCATTCCGTCAGTCATGACCGGATAGAAGTCTTAAGTAATTCTTAATTACATTCTTAGTATCGCCCATACTGAGGATTGAACCTTCAACCTCTAGAAATGTTAAGCAGTAAGGTAGGAGATTACATCGACAAAAATTTTGTGGGAATAACATTAAAGATGAGAATAGTAGTCCGAATGATACAAAAATGTTTCTATCAAAATTCAAAATCTCTCCAAGAAGTATTTTAATTTCCATTTAATTTTTGAAGAATTAAAAAGAAACCCCCCACTTTTTTTTTTTTTTTTTTTTTTTTTAAGGGGCTTCTCTTTCCGCCAAACTCAACTTCTTTTAACGGTCAAATTACTTTATATTAAGTGAGCCATTTGATCATAACATCCCTTTTGAATGACTACTTGATCCTCCATTTTTGAGCTAGTCTTTCATCTACCTCTTTGTCCTTGATCTGTATAATTATGATACAAACAAGAATGTATGATTTTACGATGCATAAATTCTGTCATTGCGTTTTTTAAAATTTAGTGTGACTGACCGACAGAACTGCTATTTCAAGCTGACGAGTGACCAACCAATGAATGCCACCTATCAAATCCTTACTAAAATCCACAATCCTTTCTGCAATTCAACCATATTTGTTACAAATGAACTTTGGTCTATGCCTGACTTGTCCACCAAGTTTCAATCCTGAACATCCAATCTTTTTTTTTTTTTAATAATCACACTTGGATACGACATGCAAAATTTTTAAAAACTCTGATACACTTGGCACTGATTTTGACTGTGATGGCCGTCTCAATTTCAAGAATATTCTGCGGATTGTTTAGATAAGAATTATATTTGAGATAGCCTAGATTTTTCTGTGCGGTTGTTATGGTCCGGTGAGTGTGAAGCCTATTCAGGATCACACCTCATACTGATGAGACGATCACCAAATTGTCCCTGCATATCATTAAACAGCGATAAAACAAAGACTGTCAGGCATTCCTGGTTGAGACTTTGTGGCCAGGTCAGGTATAGATTAAAGTTTATTTATACCCAAAATGGTTGGATTGCAGTAAGGATTTTAAATTTTATTAACGATTCCATGAGTGGAATTTTTAGAGGTCAGCCTGTACGATTTCGAACTTAAATGTAACTAATGAATTAAAACTAAGATGTATCCCTTCAATCTGGAAAATGTCATTTCGAATATAAAGCATGACAGACCAATGGACGGACATAGCTTTTATAGAAATTCTCGAATGCATCTAAAAAAAATAAATATCTCCAACTAAAGAAAGTAACAAACTTTTGGGAAATTGAAACCTCCAAGAACGCTCAAATATCTTTGCACTATTCGTCTTGCTATAACCCCCTTCCTCCTCTCATAATATCTCTCCGTTGCTTACTTTTTTCTACAACAGATCCGTCGAACTGAAATTTGCATAGGAACGCCGATGTTTGATTGTTAGCCAATCATAATCGATCTTTGCTCAAGGCCACGTCAGTAAAAGACGTCAGTGTGAATAAGTTTGCTCCGGGCTTGCAAAAAAACTGTTTCATACCAGTCAAGGATACGTCTTCAACAATTAGTCTGGCAGAGTCTGGGCCATCTTGAAGCTAGATGACCTTCTGTCAGGTTGAGGTATCGTTCTGTGCAGTTCCATGTGGTCCACCCTCCCAGGCTTTACCTTCTCACGCTTTGATAAAGGAATAGTTTATTGTTAATTGTAAGGTGCCCCTACCAGGGAATGCCAACGGAACAGCTGAAACATTTTCTGTGGGTGAGTGCACCTGCTCTCGTGCACGTTTTTTTTTATCTAGTGTTACATCTTCCCCGCAGTGGGGAGACGTAAATACCAGTATTCGCAGGCCTTTACTTGCACTTTGATCTATGATCACAGTGTAATATCTGTTCCTGTGTTTGGTTCGCCTTGACATTATTCTGGCATTTAAGTCTGTCTTGCATAACTTCTGTCTCTCCCTTCTTGTCGGAATAAGGTATCATTCGGCTCGATCCAAGGATGTGCATCATCCGAGGTATTACTTTCTCCTTTGGGGGGGGGGGCGATTGGTTATTTGCCAGTCGCCTGAGCCGCCCCTACCAGGGAATTCCGATTGCTTCGTTTTGGGCTATTTTTACACTCAGCCGGAGTGCTCTCTAGGGGAATCCGTATTTACCCTTGTTTAATTGCACATAGGGGCAGGATTTCTGATCATCTTGTCTTGCAGGCACCAAAGAGCAGATAGTTATAGAGAAGGCTCGTTTACTTGCTTACCTTGTACCTGAGACTATTTAGAGCAGTCGTGATTTATTACGAAACCGTTTGTGTTGTGGTTGGTCTCAGTTCGATTCGTCACAAAATTGTTAATAATTCTGTGTTTGGTACAAGAATGTTATTCTAGTTTATGCGTAATGACGAATACAAAACGTGAATTCCTTTTTAGCGTTGATTTTGTTATAAAAATAACTTTTACATTTTTTTTTCTGGTGTAAGACCAAAATCTTTCCATGCTGTTTGCAAGTTTATAAATCGATACCCTCCTCGTTCCATCATCAGTGTGGCTAGACAAGCAAGTGCGCCCCTGTACTATCAAAGAACCCACTATACATTTAATGGCTTGAATTAAAGTAGTATTCGGCCCTCACTTCCGGTCCGGTCCGGTCCGGTACATTACTTCCTGAAAGAAAAATCAAGATGGCTGCCACTTATTACTTTACCAATATTTGCGGCAAATACACATGCTTATTCTATTTACCTTCTCTCCAGGAGGTTAGACGCAAGGTCAAGTGAGAGTTTGATGAAAGTGTTTCTGTGGAATGAACTGGATTCGAACTTGGCACATCCAGGTTTCCAGTCAGTATAGTTAACCACTTAGCCACCGTCACACTTTTCTTTGGCGTAAATCGTTGTTTGGAGTATCGTTGTTTGGAGTATCGATTCATAAACTTACAAAGATCCTATCAGTGGCATACAGAGATCTGGTGATGCCCGGGGCCAACTCCTTAATTGCATGCTGCAAACACTTAAGTATGTCCTAGTACTGAGAAATATTATGAGAAAAGGATATAGTTTGAATATGATCGGATGCTGGGGTCACCGCCACATAATCCCCCCTCCATCTGCACGCCATTAGCCCTATCATAACAGCTACTGAAAATTAGATATTTAAATAAGTTTTTTAATTTAACAAATTTAACTTAAAAATTGTTTTGATAGGGTTTCATTTAAAACGCTATCTCCTTCCCCAATTTGAAATACATAGAAGGTTAGAGACAAGACCAGAAAGTACATCGGCCAAAACGTGTGTGTGCAATATATACGTATATGTATGTACAGGGTGATTGGAAGCTATTATTAAGTGCTCGTAATTTATTACTGAAATATAATTTTTACAAGAAATGAATATAAGAAAGTGTATAGCATGGGGTTTTATTCAAAATTCGATATGGGTGCAAGCAATCGCCACCAGCTTCTAAAGCTGCCTGGAAACCGCATCAACTGATTTCACAAGAAACTTTTTTTCTTTCTTTTTTTTTTTTTTTTACTAATGAGTCAACAAGATGGATAGATTGACCGATGAATGGTGATGAATACTATGAGAGTATTGAAAACAGCAGCCAACCCAGAAAATAGCATTATTTCCCCATTGTCAAAAACATCGCTCATGGAATGTAAGGGCTAAAGGAACAAATAACGCATAATTCATAACTCTTACCCCCCCCCTTCATTTCTTGTAAGAATTATATTTCAGTAATAACTTACAAGTATAGGGTGTTACTTTCCAATCACCTTGTATATATTTTCCTATAGGAAAAAAAAAGCCTAATGGAAACAAATGTTCATTAATTCAGCTTTAGTATAATAATAGATATCAGTGTTACTTTCCAATCACCCTGTATATATATCATGTAAACCGTAGTTATTCAGAGAACAACATTCCATATTTCCTTCAAAACCAAAAACAATTATTTCTGCCCATCTCAAGAACATATATTTTTATGATATATAAAATATCACTGATTTTTATGAGGAGGCTTCATCAGTGTATAAAAATTCCCGTTAGGCTGAAAAAATTAAAATGCATCCAACATTAGACATATTTTCTTCTCACTCACAATTCTTTTATAGGAAATACATATTTAATCTTATTTTTGCATATAAAAGTTCATATTGTAATATTTATATGTGAAATCCTCTCTTGTTTGCAGTTTTTATATTCAATCAATAAAAAATATACTTCCAAGTTACCATAACTAATGAATATTTTCCAACCGCAATCATTCAAATTTAAAACCTTTTACTTTCTTCTTTTTTTTTCATTTTTACACCCTTTGTCATTTTTTCTTGCACTTAAACGCACCCAGCTTTTACTACTTAGCAGTCCGTTATATATAATATAATAATTCAATAAACAAAAAAAAACAAAAACATCTGTATTTGTACAATTGTTTCTGCCTATTTTCCAAACATACATTTTTTTCTTGATAATAAATTCAAGATGTTTCAAAAAGGCTTCTTTAATGAATTATATAAAAAGATCATGTAAAACCTTAGATAATCAGGGAACAACCCTCCGTATATCCTTCAAAAACACTGCTGTTCCCTGAATATCTAAGGTTATGATGTTAAATTAAGAGCTCTAGCCGTACACTATTGAGCTACTGCATAAACCTTTGTGTTAACTAAAAGAAATTTATATCAAAATATATATATATTCCATCGACTAATTACATCTATAGGTGTAATCAGTCGATGGAAAATCATAAGCACAGAAGTTAGTGAATAAATAAGAAATAATAATGAATAAATAAATCTGTAACTTACTATTTCGTACTGAGTTTTTTGAACGATTTTAGAAGCAAGCAAATCCCAATTTCTATTTTCGTTTTTCTTTTTTGTTAGGATATGCTATAGGTAATTTTCGGAAACCTTTCCCTTCAAGCCTTCAATGAAGTGTGAATAGGGTTCTTCAATATGGTGAACTTAAATGAATGTTTTCGGATCTGGCCATCAGGGGGCACATATCACGCTCTTATATGTGGGCGTTTTCTGTCTTCACTCTTCATATGTACATCAACAACACATTGTCGCATCTGCACTCAGCAACAGCCATGTAAACACCTACTTACTTACAGGAAAAGGCGAACCACATAGTGAGAGGGGTATTTACAGATGTGGAAGAAGAGTAAAATAATTCATTTACACACGCTTTATTTATATATATATATATATATATATATATATATATATATATATATATAAATATGAGGATAGAATACATGATATATCATAAAATGAAATGCTGTGGAAACAGAAAGGAAAACAATTAAACACAGGAAGAAATAAAAATCAAACAAGAGATTTTACCGGTTTCGTTTAGATCAACGAACATCAACTTTTTCTGAAGACGAACGAAACCAGTAAAATCTCTCGTTTGAGTTTTATTTCTTCCCCTGTTTAATTGTTTTTCTTTTCTGTCTTTCATTCATACATATTCAATTGAACTCTAACACTAACCCTAACACCACCCGTTTCATAAGATTTTGTGGTCCACTGAGGACAGGGTATCGCATGTGCTATCACAAGTATATTGAACAAATATATATATATATATGATGACAATAACACTAGCTCCAGAATGAGGTAGGAGGAAGTAGCACTGATATTGGTGCCATTTCAATTTTTTGGAGGGGGGGGGGGTGATGGAGTCACCCTTTATCTTAAAACAATAACGAATATTCTTAACATGCGCCCATTCAATCTTCGTGTTTGGCGATGAAAATGTTATTTTAAACTTAAGCGTGATGGACGGACAGAACTTAGTACAGAAATGCACGGACGAATCTGAAAATGCTATTTCAAAATGTAAACATGAAAGACCAAAGAAAATCGCATTTATTAAATAACTTGAAAACACTTGAGTCAATCCAACCCTCATTTTAAGGACATATTCATGGTTATTTTCACAATTAACATACCATTTTTCATAAAAAAAACTTGTGTAATTTAAAAAATATTAACCTAACTTAATTCGGTAATCCAAAAAATGTGACTCAATTTTTTGTGACGCCCTCACTATTTTTCTTGGCCCCTCTCTAAATTTTATTGATTGAACTGAAAAGTGATATGCACTGAAGATTTTTTACTCTTCCTTATTCGGAACTGTTGGTGATCAACAATGGTTTTTTGGTTCTGGTTGTGATTCAGTTCAATTCAATTTGGGTCAATTAAGATTCTTTTTCTCATTCACATAAGGGGCTCCACTTATCATTAACATAAGGGGCCCCAATCCCTTGCATCTATACATTTTTAAAAAACTTTCCCTTTTTTCTCATCTGGATCTTATTATCTGTAAATATTTGTGATTTTTAGGGAGACTATAACCACGTAAAAGAAAAATCCCCCAAATTGAAAAAGTAAACATTTTTTTTATTTACTTGTTGTCAGAAATAAGCAAATATTGTAATTTATATTTAGTGTATTGTAAACCCTTCCATCCATCCATCCCTCCCCTTTCTCTTTCTCTCTCTCTTTTAAAACGATGCTTTCCAATCGTCTTTCTTAAGTTTTATACTTCCTCTCTCTTCCTTCCCATAAGTTGTCACTCCCCAAGCTACTTCAACCTATCTTAATAAATTCTTTCAAAAGAAAACTGTTTTCGACATGACAGTTTCTTCCACGAGGTAAGCTAAGTTCAAGTCCATGTTCTTTTCATTTAAGCCACATTACATATCTGAACATCGGTCCCACCTTCGTTCTCATCCTCACCTCTCTCTCTCTCTCTCTCTCCCTATTTCACTCTCTCTCTCTCTCTACTTTTACGCTTTCTCTCATTCCCCCTTTCTTTCTATCTTTTCTACTTTCTCGCTCTTCTTTTCTTCTAAACTTTCTACCTCTTCTGCTCCTGTTTTCTCTTTTCTATTCCCCCTCTCTCTTATGAGGGTTGGATATGGCCAGTACTGAACGCTATATTTTACACTCATATCTTTCTTTAAGTTTTATACTCTCTCTTTTCCTTCCCATAATTTGTCACTTCCCTATGCCACTTCATTCTATCTTAATAGATTCTTTCTAAAAGCCACATTATTACTTTCATGAAATAACATACCTGAACATCGGCTTCATCCTCCTTCTCTTCCTCATCTCCCCATCCCACCCCCTCTCTCTTTCTTTCTTTTACTCTGTCTTCTATCACTTTATTTCTCTTTCTTCCTCTTTTTTTTCTCTCTCTCTTTCTTTCTCTCTTTTACTTTTCCTTTCTATCCCTCTTTTTTTACCCATTTGCTAATTTTTGCATACTATTCTCCAGTAAATAAAACTAAACACTTTGCAAATTCATACCTCCTCCCCTCATCAACTACAATACATCATATTTTAAATACAAGGATGAGGAGGTCACTTTAATTTACATGCTAATTCCTCGACAGTGCTTTCAGCTTTTGTAAAAAAACTTTTTTTATTGCATGGAAGAAATGATTTTTATTATCGGAAAAGTTTGAAATGAAAACGAAATCCTTGAAAGGTGCTATGAATTGAAATGATAAGAATTAAGAATAAAAATCAAACCAAATTGAGTTGTTTTTTTAGGGGGGGAGCGGTTGTAACCCCTTTTACCAAGGAAATCCTTTTTATTTCTTTCCATGCCTGCCCCCAGTCAGTTCAGATTTCAAGAATGAATTTCAATTTTATAATAGTGGCGCAGTCGAAAAATTTTGATTTTAGAGATAAAAAAAAAAAAAGAACCGGAATATTCGACTTTCCTTTAAACTTGAATTCAAGCTATAAATTACTTTCTCACCGACACTTTAAAGATTTTAAAATCACTTTCATGACAAATTAATCACCGGTACTATCATTTGGAATAATGGTAGGAGTGTTCGCTAATGGGCCGGGAGACCAGGGTTCAATCCTCGGGCAAGTCATACAAAAGACTCAAAAAATGGTAGTTGATACCCCCTTGCTTTATAAGGTGAGGATCAAGGGTAAGTGGAGTAAGTGGGAAAGGAGTGGCGCCCTTCCTTATTCTTCAGTGTAAATAGCTAATGAAAAGGGAGCCTTCGGGTCGCCCTCGACTACGGCCCATCACTTTAGTTTTTTTAAAAAACTATTTTAATTGTTTATTTACATTTTGCTGGTGATTAATTCGTGGCCATGCGAAACAAGAAAGTGATTTCAAAGCCTTTAAACTGTCAATTAGAAAGTGATTGAATTAAAGTTTGTGTTTCTGTTAATGAGTCATCACTTATCAAGGCTAAAAGCCCCTCGAGGATAGAGGGTTAATGAGATAGATTTTCAGTTGAATCATCATCATCATCATCCGATTTATTTTATAACAGGCCATTAATTAGTCCTCTATAAGAGAGTGGGGCCTGTCTGTCAGTCTTGAACGAAATCTTCCTCCCCAGGCTTGGCGGTCGCGAGGATCAAAGTTCGCAATCCCCAGGGCCGCTCATCCCCAAAAAACTTTGGTCTTCCAGCCTGCCAATGATGATGAATATTATGAGAGGATTGAAAATGATGAATGAAATGAATAAAAATTGATTACTTATGAGGACGGTTTATGACAAGTATATATTGACATTGGATTTGAAGATGACCGTGTTGTTGCTCGTAGGGAAGTAATCTCATCATAACGTGTTCCACAGATTGGAAGTTCTTGGAAATTCAGTTGGCTGTTAGGGTTTAAAAGCAAAGGTCAAGTATTGTGGTTTTTTATTTGTTGCTAAAGAAAAAGAAAATTTTCGATTACACTACTATTTTAAAATTGAAATTTTTCATATTACTTCAAAAAGAAAGAACAACCAGGACATTCAAGATTTTCTGAAAGAAACGGACATTTTATCTATGGTGTGAAAGGACTTTTGCACCTTTACTCAATGGTTATTTTGATTTTTAACCAATCAGAGTGCTGGGATTTCTTCTATCTAAGATGGAACAAATCCTGGCACTCTGATTGGTTGAAAAATATTTTAATAAATATTTAACCAATTTATTTTTATTTTTTTGCTGGAATAGGCAAGAAGAAGATTTTTTTTCTTTCTATTATGCTGATTTGGTCTGAAACTGTGACAATACAATTGAACCTAAAAATTACCTAAAACAAACTGAGCTGAGCTGTATTATTGTGTAATTAGCAGGATTTTTTTTCGCTTAAATACTAACAATACTCTTTCGATTATTGTTAGGAAGTTTATTCAAATGAGCTCGTTTTTATTAGCTACTGGATCACCCGTGAACCGTTGGGTCAGTATTTGTTATATATATTATTACATATTTGGAAATTCCAAGTTAAGACTGATCTGAAACTGACAACGGTTGGATGGGTTCTGCCATTTTCAAATGATAATACAGTCCAGTTGCATAGAATGGGTTTGAAAACGAGTCCTTCATCTGGTTTGAATTTGTAACAGCATCAGACACAAATGTAACATCTGTTACAACACAAATGTAACATCTGTAATGGCATAAATGTAACATTTGGAATTGGTTCATTCATTTTCTGTAACATAAATGCTTCGTGTTTGCTGCTGTATTATAGTTTTTGAATCCTCCATTTTGAATAAAACAAATTAAAACAAAAACGTGTGTCCGTGAATTTATTCGATGTCCAATGTCACCGCTGTTGTGTTGCCGTCAGCACATAATCCCAAAATAGGAATAACTACAGTAAGAAGACGCGAGTTTATTAACACCAAACAGCAGAGTTCCAGCTAATTGGAGGTTAAAAATTTTTTTTTATGGAAATCGCTCCAGACAAGGCATGAAACCACTTAAAGCATGAAGCCACTTAAGGAGCTAAAGAAAAAATACTACTTCAAGCAAACGATAAGTGTTAGATGGATAAATTCCGATCCAGAAAACAGCAATTCTCCCCCCTTTGTCAGAAACATTACCCATGGAATGTGGGGAGTAAAGGACAAAATAAGGGAAGCAAGAGTTACGAGGCTGCAGAAAGTAAACCCAAGTTAGTCACTTTCTACTCTCCTTGGTCACACATGTGTTTTTAATGACTAAACAAATACAACTGTAAATAATAAAGAAACTTTATTCACATGAGAAGGAACATGTTGTTGGAGGTGTTTCGCTGAAAGAGAAAGTTGCGACTCTATAAACAAGATAATCTATAGGCAAGATCATTGATTCAATGTTTGCATGACTCCAGTAGTCTGTTGGCGTGTGGGCTTTTATCACAAACAGACTGATCCATCGCTGTTTCTGCTTATCGTAAAATCACACTAGCACCTGTTCCACCCTGTGCTCCAATCCTTTCTCTGACCAGGTTTTATTTATACCTCTTTCTCCCACCTTATCACTTCCTCTCATGTTTCGTCCCTACTAGCATTACACTGCAAACTGAACCTGCTGTCTCAACTGTTCTACATCTACTAACCCAAGAACTCTCACCCATTCTTTCAAAGTGGCCATACAATCGCAGTCTCTTGTTCTGCACACATCTCCCTATACTATCCAGATTGAATCTTCCTCTGAGGTCATCAGATCCAAAACGAAGTCTGTCTTTAAGACTCACATTACACATCCATCGTATCATTTTCATATTATTTCTCTCCATGCAAAGCATGTACTCAACCCTCCCTGGCCAGATGTCACTTCCATACATCATTACACTGCGTACACATGCCTGATAGACTCTTCCCCTAGTCGACAGTGGTGACGCTCTGCTGGTTAGTAATGGCTGAATTTCCCTGAACTTACTCCATCCACTCTTAACTCATTGTAATCACACAAGCACCTGCTCCATCCTGTGTTCAAATCGTATCACTGGGCGACTTCCATAAAAAAAGACTAATAAAACTATGGACGAATCCATTATTTCAAGTATATACACATAAAAAATTATAAATTACTATATATATATATATATATATATATATATATATATATATATATATATATATATATATATCAATATACCAATATATATATATATATATATATATATATATATATATATATATATATACATATATATATATATATATATATACATATATATATATATATATATATATATATATATATATATATATATACATATATATATATATATATATATATATATATATATATATATTGTGACGGAATTCTGTTACCTTGGAGACGTGCTGTCATCGGGTGGAGGCTGTGAACTCGCGGCAGCTACACGTTGTAAGTCTGCTTGGGGACAGTTTAGAAAGCTGCTACCAATTCTGACAAACAGACACCTGCCAGCAGCTACGAGAGTTCGTATATACTCCTCATGTGTCAGAAGTGTGCTGGTATATGGCTCCGAAACCTGGGCTGTCTAAAGAAACTGCACTGTAATGACAAGGCAATGGTCAGATGGATCTGTATTGTGAGGCCTGAACAGAGCATGCCTTTTGGGTCTCCGCTCGCGTAGGTAAACTTGGAAAATCTCGTGGACGTCATGCAGAAGAGCAAACTGCGTTGATTGGGGCATGTTGAGCGCAGCAATGTCTGGATTGCAAAAGCCTGACTGTTGAACGTGCCAGCTGAGAAGACCATCTCTGGCAGACCAAGTTGTCTTTGGAGGACATGATCAAACGTAATAGGAGAACCTTGGGTATGGATTCTCTTGAGCCTCACCAAAGACAAGAATGGAGGGAAAGACTTAGATCGAGCCTGGACAATTAGGCCCCCATTCTCATCAGAGGATTAATTGTGGCCTGATTCAACAAATAAACCGGTTGATGATATATATATATATATATATATATATATATATATCAAAACTCATTTTACTGAAATTAATTGCTGATAACAAAGATGGCAGCTATCAGAAAAATATTCTCAGTCAAGAAATACAGTGAATTAAAATTTTGCTTTCTTAAAATGAACCAACAGTAAAGAAAAGGAAATGGTAAGGATAAATCAAATATCGATTTATCATATTCAAGGCTATCTCTGTTTAACTTCCAGAATCCAACTGACTTAGAATTGTCAACATCCCTTCTCTTTTGCTCACCCAATCAGAGCCTTTGGTATCTATCAGTAAGTCTATGTTTACGTAATAATCTTGGGTATGATGTGGTTATCAGTTGCAGATCAATATAAAAAAAAAAATGCCATGGAAACGGAATCTGCCGGAGAAATGGAAAAACGAGGAAATCCGATGACAAAAGAAATCTGGATCCGACCATCTTTTATGGCTTCAGTGGGTTGACATTCGGTATTGGAAATGGCTTCCATTGTTATCGACATTATCGAACAGATTTGCTCAGCAGACAAACTGTAGAATCTATTTTTAAAAATGTCAATTGAGTTGGAAGGAGAAACATTTAAACTTAGTGTTCAGCACGAAAATAAAGATTCGATATTGAATATACAAACAAATGCAACTGACATAAACAAGGTTCACACACACACACACACACACACACACACACATATTCAATTCAAGATGGAGTTTTGATTGGAATTCTATCATCTTATTATCGGGGTAGGGGGAATCACGCATGAGTGTTATCTGCTTTCTGTCATTTCTATTTTCCTTTCATTGTGGTTTCTGAAGATCAGTGTGTAATTGCATTTAACTGTAGCATATTGCACACTGTGAAACAATTGTAAGACCATCCTAAATTCTGCCATTTCAAAAAACAAATAATATGAGAAAAGACTGAATTTTGGTTGAATAATCATTGTCTCCTCTCTCTCTCTCTCTCTCTCTCTCTCTCTATATATATATATATATATATATATATTTATGATTTTACAGAAGTTTTGATTTCATGATACCATGGTTTTGCGACTAAAAACGGAACTCTTTGTGTAAACAATTGACAATGTATACATTGAGATTTAGCTCACTCTAAGTAGGTGCCGAATGATAGCCAAGAGGCTACGAGAGCCGATTGTCGTCTAGACGATCGAGCTTCAATCTCGGCTTTAGACACACGTTTAGCCACACTGAACACTTAATTTTCATATATAAATCATTTCCGTATTGATTTCAAGTGACGGGGGAGGGGGTGTCTAACTTGTTATTTGTGTCATCGCTTCCCCTCACCATGTAAAATAATTTCGTCCAGAGACTAGAAAAGTCACGTTTTTTACTCACTAACTTATGCGTGATGGATCGGATATATTATATTTATTCATATACAAATAAATACACATTGATATTTATTATTGAGTGAAGAATTGAAGGCACACGATCTTTTCCATCACTGTGTATCGATCACCCTGTATCGGCCACTTATCGCACTAACAGTAAGATTAATAAAACATCAAATTTATATTCAAAATACAAGAAGTTTTCGAATATATCGATCATGTGTATGCGATCGACGGCGTAAGATAAACTAATTTGCATATTTCTTTGCAAAAAGACATCTCATTAATTGTTTTCAATTCAATGCTTTTTTTTCATTTTATTATAACCCATACTTTTTGTTTACAAATAATTTTTATATAGTTGAGAAAGATTTTGCATTTTGGGTGAGATAAGTCTTTACGGTTTTCTCAGGTCAATTTATTTCGGGGGGATGGATGGGTAGTTCGATCAAGTTCTATATTGTAAATTAAAAACAAAGTCTCCCTTATATACACACATCGCGGTCATCTCCAATGTTAATCTCATCACGAAATTAAATTCCACCATAATGCATTTTGATTAATTCGTAAACAAGTCAGTCATTTTATTCTTTCTTTATTATAGAGTGAATGATTTTCTCCATGAAATGTCTGTGGGTGAAAACAGACAAATAAAAAAGATGTCTAGCATTAATCAAGTCATGAGACGTAAAAAAAAAATCATAATGTTTTTGGAAAAAAAAAAGAGTTATTGTTTCAACTTTCTCACACACAGAGAAAAATCTCATGTTTTAAAACGATTAAATTAAAAATAGATTCGGATAAAATTGTAAATAAAAAAAACGAACGAAAAAGAAATGAAACTTGTTTCGTGTCTCAGATTTTCTCATGTGAATTTTCTGACTTACCAAGATGGCGGCTTTGTGTTCTTCGAGATACAAATTGGTCATGTCCAAAAATTGGTAATGTCCAAAACACACGAGCAGAAACAAAACTAATGCAACCAGGGCCGATGCTATCAACCCTCAGACCCCGACCGAACTGGATGAACCTAAGCTCTCTGGGGGAGCGGGGGAGCGGTGAGTGGGATCAGAGAATTAATGACTTCAGCAGCGCTAGGGAGCCCTCTTAGTTTTATTTTGTGTCCACTGATTTTACATTTAATCGAAGAAAATTTGGTGCAACTTCGGAAAAGCCTTAATAAGGAAAAACAAGTAATAAATACATATCTGTATTATGTATGTGGAGCAAAGGGCGGGTACCAGTGTACCAGTATGGTAACCGGAATCTTCGTCTGCAATGCGGGGATCACGTGATATCAGTAGCACCGTTTTTATGTCCCTTACAAAAAAAGAACCGGGCCGTAGGAAAACGTAGCTTAATGTCAGAGAAGCGGTATTTTGAAGCCCCACCCACCCACCGAATAAAATATATTTATTCAATTTTGACATTAAAAAGGAAAAAAAAAATCACATTTGTTACAATTTTCGTTTCAAAAGACTTTCTGTTTATTTTCTATTTTTGTAAATACAAAAGAAAAGATTCTTTCTATTTTTGTAAATATATTTATTCAATTTTGACACTCAAAAGGGTGAAAAATCACATTTTTAACATTTTTCGTTAAAAAAAACTTTCTGTTTATTTTCTTTAATAAATTAATTGTTTTTTGACAATCACTTGTCTGTTTGTATTTCAACGATTTCAATTTCAGAAAACGAACAGCCCGCTATGTTTTTAGTCGGGATATAAAAACGCTGCTACTAATATCACGTAATCTCCGCCTTGCAGACAAAGATTTCGGGTACCATACTCGTACACATTCACCGAACAAAGATATCGTACACCAAAAATTACGTAATCAAGTAGTTTTTGTTTTGTTTTTATCACAGAAAATAAAATTTTGTTATTATCGGAATAGCTGTTGAGGATAAACCGTCGTCATTTGTTGAAATTTCATAATTTTTTAGATTACAATTGATAATTTATATTATTTGGACTATTTGGACGACTGTTCTCATCTTGTTATTCCTACAGTGTTTCGGTCGATGCAACCTCCGGCCTTCTGCAGGTGCATTATGTCGAACTCAGGAATCTTTCTGTTGAACTCGGGAATCTGTACGGAATTTCGAACGGAACCTTAAATTTAAGCCATGACAGGGTAAAAGTCTTAAGTAATTTGTAATTGTATTTAATATCGCCCGCACTGAGGATTGAACCGTAAACCTCCAGAAGACTGATTATCACTTAACGCCACGGGATCCTTGCGGAAAAAAAGTACAAAAAGCTGATAGATACGAAGTCTGCCATATATAGACAGACAGATCGGATGATGTAATCGAATTTTAAATCGATGATTGATTCAGACAAAGAAAAAAAAAGAAAGAGAAAAAAAGCAACGAACGCCGAACGTCGAACGTTGTTGATTACAAAGAACATTTATTTTTAGTTTTTTTTTTTTGGGGGGGGGGGGTTGTATCATGTTTTTTTGTTTGTTTCTTGCTCGCTTCTTCGTCTTCGGTCGGTTGATCTGTCACGGTTTGCTTTGAAATGGCATTTTCATCGCTAAACGTCCAGACTGAATGGGGGCAACTTAAGATTCCTCGTCTTTGGGTTATCTTTGAACGCGTCTCCCGCGACATCCGATGCGCTCACAAATTTCAGACGTTGCCGATCCTTTCGATTCAAATTCGATTGCCGTTCGTTGATTGGCTGCTTTACGTTGTGACGTCACACGAAGAAACGGGACACGGCTCTGTGTCAGATTCAAAAACCCCTGTCTGCTAAAGAAAGGTTATTTTTATTTCTCTACTGAAAAGTCATTTTGGTGTGTAAGAATCAGGTCTTCTGTTGGAAGCGAGTAGCATAGAAGAGTATAATATATATCTTCCGCTTTATAATAAAGACAAATGTGTATTTATATTTATATATATTTTTTAAATTAATTTTATACGTACATAAAAGTAATCCATGGGCACGTGTTTCTGGCTCACAGTCGTCATCAGCATGGCTAACTTAGACAAGGATCGAACCTTCGATACTCATGTCGACCAACCCGACAATCAGCTAAATCTCATATATATGAACGAAAAATACGTCCTATAAAGTTAAGGGCGACTGATAATGCAAGTGAGTGAAACGATCGAAATAGTAGTAGTAAGCAAAAACAACGAACGCTGCAATCACCAATAAAAACAATTACGTAAAAATACATATATATATATATATATATATATATATATATATATATATATATATATATGCAAGCATTGTTAAAAATAACAGAATTCGTCTGTTTAATCATACCTTTTTTTATTTTTTTCAATTTTTCTGGTGCTCTTTTTTGTATTAAAATTTTAAAAAAAATGTCTTATAGGTTTCACTAACGTTTTTGATTCTTCGTCGAATCGTCCTCAGGTGTCAAAAGCATATGAACGAAAAAGTTGGAGAAAGAAGAGAATTTTTTTAAAAGACGGCGGAGAAACACAGAGAACGTTTTTCGCATTGTTCCAGGAAAGTCGTTGACGATTTAAATTCAGCAATGCTGGAGTGGCATCACAGAACAAAATCGCATTACGTTAAGGATTTTAAAATGTTGCCACTGGTTTCATATGTGATGTTATTAATTTTAGGTTGCTGTGTTTTCATGTAGATATTTCGGCTGGCTATATCTGTTGCAATGCTAGGCATTTATATCTATACTAGCTTAAGAACAGAGAGCTGCTGTTTCTATCTAGTTGATGACGTTTATTTAAAAAATGTTCCGAGGCGGATCAATTATTTTTTAAGAGGGATTAAATCGAAATACATTTTTTGTTGTTAAGTACGTATAACTGACGATTTTTATTTTGTAAGAAAAAATCTATTAATAAAAAAATGATTCTTTGGCTTTTTTGTTGTTGCTAGAAACAAAGTGTAGTATCTGTTCTGATGCTACACGTCATCTTTTATGTCTTCGGTCAGTTAAGGAGAAAGCCTTTTAGACTGAGATAATTTTTATTTCTGTTCTAATCCAAAGTGCCCCATTTTGGGGGAGCTGGATTTTTCCTACATTAAAAACCGACCTTGTGTCTAACTCTGACCCCCTGATGATGCAACTTAATAGGGACTAAGTCTATTTTATATATTAGATTAGATAAATGCTGAACGTTTGATTTAAAATGAGATAATATCCTCAGGTTTTTGGTGATGAAACAAAAATAAGACATTCGTTTTATTGCTCTGATGCCCCCTTCCCGTATCATAAATTGGTGGTGGAGTGGGTACATGAACCGTTGGCGCCGACACCAGATAATTATGGTAATTTCTGGTGTGTTCAGCATGTCTACGCGGGTTGGTTTCAGGTGTTTAGAGATAATTAATGACCATGGAGTAATTAGGACAATAAACACAGAGAGGATAGGTGTATATTACCCGACACAAACAAGAATTCATCCTCAACGCATCAATAAAGACCAATGTTTTTTTTTTATGTACAAGGCCTGTCTAAAAAAATATCTGACCTTAGGCCAGAAAGAATATTTCAAATACGTTGGGACCCTAATCCACTTCAAAGTAGGCCCCTTGTGCTTGCACACACTTAGCCCACCGAGCCATCCACTGCCGGAAACACCTCTGGAAGTCTTCTTTTGGAATGGTGTTCATCTCCGCCGTCGCGTTAGATTCAGCAGCTGTTTGGATGGGTGTAACACAAATTAAGGAGTAGTTCCACAGATTAAAAAATGGCCGCACATCAGCGGAGAGTGACCAGCGTTCCGGCAGGCCACAAACTGCTCGGAGTGCAGTTGTTGTTGAGAGGGTGCGAATAAAGAGATAATGCGGAACGCGACGGCGGAGATGAACACCATTTCAAAAGAAGACTTCCAGGGGTGTTTCCGGCATGAAATGAATCGCTAACGTACGATTACGTACATTCATTTCGTTTCCGGGTCGACGCATTCCTATACATATCACTTTTGAACTCTGATCCCTGTAACAGCCAAACCTGTCCTTCATAAAAAGAATCCGTAATCCGTAATACCCTGCCCTTCCTACAAAACACGCTTCAGTTTGATTAGCGTTTTCATCGCTGAACGCGCAGATCAAATGGACGCATCTAAAAAATATCCGTTCTTGTTGTTTTTTGAAACTTTGTTTTTTCTTTCCCGATCTTTTATCTTTTTCTTTTTTGCAAATTTGTTTCCAACATTTTTTTTCTTCCGAACTCGTGATTCCGTTTGCTTGGCGTAAAATTGGGAAACACCTCCAGGCATTTTTCGAGCAAATTCCTGCACTCAAAAGAAAATGTCTACAATTACGTAACAAGTTAATCCGAAAATCCGTTGCGCGCCGAAATCAAAACAGATCGCGTTTTAAAGCCGATGATTAATCACAAGATTCCTCAAACACATAATTATTCAGGATGTTTCTGGGTCTTTATATCCAATAATCACCCCCCCCCCTACACACACGTCCTTATATCCAATAAACACACACGCACACGTCTCTATTTTTTTAAAGTTTAGTATGTGTATAAACTAATAAACTGGTCATTATAAATTTTGCGTAAGGGGTTCAAATGTGGGCCACACTTTGTTTAATTTTGTTTTCTGCAAAGGGTAACAAAAAGGAGGTTGAAATCTTTCGTAAAAATTCAGATATCTTCGATTTTTTTTCAATTTGAACAAAACCTATAAGACATCAATTAATAAATATTCCCCAAATGTCAGTTTCTTTACTTGATAGACAAACGTTCAAAAAGAACACTTTGAACTCACAGGGTTTGTCAGGATAACCTGACATGAGGATACTTCCCCTACAAGTAAACCCTGACCAAATATTCAAAATAACATAGTATTCAAAGCCCAAATAAGATCCCGTCGACACGGCTATACACGATGAATGATGCACTTTTCCAAGTAATGTTATCTCAAGTAACAGCACTGTGCTGGATACTCAACCAGACTAGATGAATTCTTGTCTTGGAATCCGGTAAGACCAAGAGATCACAAGAAATATATACTATAATATAGTTAACTAGTCAATTGGGGAGAGGAAAATTAATGTTCTTAACTTCTTTACTAACTTAACATTTGACAGGCAAATGAGAACATTAATGGAATATTCGAATATCTATGTATCTCATATAAAGATCAAGTGTTAGGCCCAGGAAAGGGGCCCCTTGTTTTCTGAAAACTTCGACTGAAGTAAAATGAAACAAAAAAGTACTTACACATTGCCTGACTTTCACACCTGTGTACGGACACATATCCTTCATATATGGACTCTTCTCTCTTCCCTACTAACGGGACATTTATTTAACACCTTTCCTATTCGTCCATACTCATGGATGTATTCAATTACTTACATCCTTCTCTTTCATTTCTCCTTTTATTCACATGTTAACGAAGACGACCAATAAAGTTGTTTAAAATGTTAGAATGAGACGGTGTCTTCCTATTCTACATATATACCTATATCCGATTTTAATGAAATTTAAATCATACAGCCGTTTTCCAAAATTCCAGTGTCTTCCGACTATGCGAAAGGGTAGTCAGTAAAAAAGGTAATATGATGTTATGAGCATAGTGAAAAACGGACATCGCGTTCCTCATTAAATCCCGGGCAACGTCGGGTCTTCCTGCTAGTTTTGATGTACTAGATAAATTATCTCATTGTTTTGTTTTTTGTTATCGTTTATTTGTTTTACTGCTGTAACTCTGTTTAATAAAATTATCCTTTGTTCCTTTGTAGGGGTTAACAACCCAATCAGCCAGTCTTCTTTCGTTAAATTCTGTCGCAGACAAAATATTCGAAAATCGCACTCGTCGGTCCTCATTAATTCAAGCGAAATATTAATGGAGTTAATTGCCTGCTCTTGACGGTTGCCCAATCGTTTGGTTATGTAAACAATCATGGAATTTACCTTTGAATGTTTTTCTGTTTTAGTGCAGTCGTCTTTCTACGTTAGTTCGTGGCGGCTGTGCTGTGGTTAGTGGCGCAGACCGTGGGCACGGTATGGCGGGTTCAAGTACCATCGTGGGTACTGCACCAATTAAACTTGGGAATGGTATGCATCAACATACTCCCTCCTCAGTTAACGAAGAAATAGTAGAGTAGACTAGTCTAAGAGAATTATATTAATAATTGTAAATACATACAGTTTGGCACAGGGCCAGTAAATTAGGGGAAAATGATTGGTCTTTTGGTCTTTCTCTTGGTCATTTC
The DNA here is from genome assembly GCA_963556195.1 of Sepiola atlantica. Taxonomy (NCBI): domain Eukaryota; kingdom Metazoa; phylum Mollusca; class Cephalopoda; order Sepiida; family Sepiolidae; genus Sepiola; species Sepiola atlantica. Next base: position 71,232,794 of record OY744547.1, read on the forward strand.
TTGTCAACAAACGTGGCTAGTCTCACCCTTGAAGTGAAGAGTTAGTCCCTATTTATTTGCCCCCGCCACGGGGAGGGGGGGCAGAGTTAGACACAAAATCGGTTTTTAATGTTGGGGAGATCCAGCTCACCAAAACGTTTTTTGTACAGAACGGTTTATAGGCTTGACATGCACCCCATCCTGTAGTATTAACTGACCAACAGCGTTGCCGAAAAAACACAAGCCACGCCCAAAAATTCCATCTAAAAACAAAATTTGATTCTTGTTTCAAAACCGGCTCCCAGTGCCAGATTTACCCCCTCCAAAAAAAAAATTGTTATCACGTGATATGCTTTCATCTACGTCCGCCACACCTCGGCGATTAAGATCCATTGTTCGCGCTAAACTAACCGGGTTCGCGTTTGATATAAACTCTGTGTTGTTGTTTTTTCTTATGCTTACGCCTCCTCGATTGTTAACTAATCTGTACTTTTACCTCAGAAAAAATAAGAGAGAGAGTGAGAGAGAGTGAGAGAGAGTGAGATAGATAGATAGATAGATAGATAGATAGATAGATAGAGGCAGAGACAGAGAGAGACGGAGAGAGGCACACAAAGAAAGAAAGAAAGAAAGAAAGAAAGAAAGAGAAAGAAAGAGAAAGAAAGAGTGAAAGAAGAAAACTATCGTGCGTGCGTGCTGATCAAGATGATCTTGAAAGTTCCCAGAGCGAAGGAACAGGCGGCCAAACACGACGAAAATCTTCGCTTCCATTTCTTGGAATTTGGTTACACACCGCTAATCAGTTTCGCCTTTTTTAAGGCACCCGGACCCCTTATCAGTCTTTCGGGTAACCCCCTCATCACCCTACTGAGTAAACTCTCCACTTTCTTCTTAACCTTCGAAAATATCTTCATTTTTTCTTTTAAACAGCTGTCAAGCGTTTCTCTCTGAAACAAAATGCCCCCTTCCCAATCCCCACCTTCCATTTTTATTTATGTTTTTCCCCTTCTTTCTCAGATTTTTTTTTTATCCTTTCAATCTGCAACCCCTTATTTTATTTTATTTTACTTTCCCTTTACCAACTTTCCACAAAATGTCGAGTTCTTTATCAAGCTGAGGGGGAGAGAGGAGAGAGAAGGGAGTGTTTGAAAAAAATCGTCTTCTTCCTTTTCTTCTTCTTCTTCTTCTTCTTCTTCTTCTTCTTCTTCTTCTTCTTCTTCTTCTTCTTCTTCTTCTTCTTCTTCTTCTTCACCAATAAAAACGAGTCCTTTTTCACCCTTCTCTCGTCCCCTTGTAATGGGAGTCTGTCTTCCATGTAGACTCTTCCCCCGAACCAGTCGATTCCCTACCTACACCAAACAAACATCTCTCCCCGTCCTTTGCTTTTTAAATTGATAAAAAATACCAAAATTAAAAAAAAGCTTTATATTTTTAAGTAGCGTTTAATGTTGGCACGAGCAACATTTGACCGACCTTACGTTCAAAACACATTTTAAATAGTTTAAATCTATTCTTTTTAATTTTATGTTGGTTTTATCTGAAAAATAATCGTCTGAAGTGAGTCGTAACTTTTTGAAATCTGATGTCTCAATCCAAACGATAGTCACCGCTTATGTCACTAACAAAACGACGAAAGGTATACGAAAATATCAAGAAAAACAAAAGTGGACGAAGCGTCTATTCGGACCAAGTCAGTTATTGAGTAACGCGATCCGAACGAACGCTAAAAAGTAAATGGCGTGAATTTCTACTCTATTTTTTTCTTTGCGTCGTTTGGTTACGCGTTCCTTTTTGTGTGCAAAGAAAGACAAAGGATTTCTCGCAGACGCGTGTTAGCTCAGTATAATCCAGCCAATCAGAAACTAGCACGTCGATAAGCAACGCGAACTTCGTGACCCCTACAAAAGAACGAGGAGAGTTTGCATCTTACTCTTTTTCACCAGACAGACCTTGGAGAAACACACAAGAACATGTTCTACTCTAGCCCGACCTTTTGGCTGGGGTAATACAAGGGGCACTGCAGAAGTACGTACAAGTTTGCCTTGTCGCACGCGCACATGCCCACGCATACATACACAAGCAGGACAAGGTAACAAACCTACACACATACAGATCACATAGCCACATACACGTTCTATGACTCACGCACTAAAACTTCTCGGCCCAACATTCACAGCTAACATGAATTGGAACAAATACATAGAATACATTGTCACGGCTGTTACAAAGAAAGTTAGCTCCCTCTACTGTGCTAAAGAATTTCCCACACCTGGCAGTATCCTATATATTTACAAAGCCACCATCCACCCATGCATGGAGTATTGTTGCCACATCTGGGCTGGTGCACCATCCACTTGTCTCTCCCTCTTAGACAAGGTCCCAAAAAGAGTCGCTAATCTAATAGATCCCTCACTATCTACAAATCTCCACCCCCTGCCCCATCGCTGCAATGTTGCATCCTTGTGTTTGCTTTACAAATACTTCAATGGAATGTGCTCTAATGAACTTGCTGCTCTGGTGCCCTCTCAACGTAAATACACTCGACCAACCAATCAGCTAAACCCCATCCATTCACTGTGGATGTTCCCAGAATAGCTTCTTCCCTCGAGCTGCCGGCCTTTGGAACTCCCTCCTTGCTCCCTGTTTCCTCGACTGTCTCGAGTTGCAGAAATTTAAAACTAATGTGAACAGGCATCTCGCTGCACAGCTCCCAATTTAGGATGACCCCCAAACTTTCACCCTAATTTTCAGTAATCCCTAACTTACGTCTACAGTGGCAATTTGTCTTGTTTGGGGTGAACTATGCTAAAACAAAAATTAACGGTTAAAACGTTGATTAATAATCGGTTCTAAGTGAGAGCTTTCTGGAAGTTGAAGGTTCAACACTTACTACAGGCGATATTACCTAAGATTAACAAATTAACACTTGTATCCGGTCATAACTCAACAGACGAAACTCACGAAGATACAAGGTGATCGACAAAGTTGGCTGTGAGGGAGGCGTTGAAATCGTGTCTTAAGATGATGTCTTACCGAAATATTTTATTTTATTCTAAATCGACAAACGGCGTAAAATATTTCCCTGTTGATGGGAGGATGGAAAATCGCGAGGGGAGGGGGCGACAATGTAACCTGATATGTTCTGGATGGGGCGTCAAGTAATAATATCTATGTTACTGTGGGATTGTGTGCAATCACACGCGTGTCTCGTCGACGTCCCAGGCCTCGTGGTAAAACCATAACGGTCTGATTTACTCCACAAGAGAAGTAGGGGGAGAGCATGGAAATACGGGGAGGAAGTCGGGTATTGGTTGTTGCGTTGATAAAACATTTCTAGAGAATAAAAAGCGTAAAAGTAAAAAAACAACATTATGACTAAACACTAAGTTCTACTTTTATTACACACACACACACACACACACACACACACACACACACACATATATATATATATATATATATATATATATATATATATATATATATATATATATATATATATATATATGGGAGGACTTGAATGCCTGCTGGGGAGGACTTGAATGCCTACTAGACACCACCCTCGGGTGTCTTCGGTCTCTCTGTACAGGGGTTTGTCAGAGACTCTGACATGAGGATACTTTTTACTTGAAGTAAACCCTGACCAAATATTTTTTTTAATGGTGTGCTGTCTCCTCAAGCCATCCAACACGTCTCCTGAATTGCGGACGGGGTCACTCCCCATATTAATAGAGAGCAGCTTCGAATAAAGAATTAAAAGCCGTTGACAATGAGGAAAAATATGAATAAAAACAAAAATAAACTCCTTCAACCCGTTCATACACCAGGCGGGAAAATGTAAGCAATGGTGTGAACCTTCCCGCCTCTGGAAATGGTGCTCCAGCCATGACAGAGGCCAACCATGGCCAGCCATCAGGTCCTGCCCCCTATCTCCATCAAATACAGCAACAACAAAAAAAGAAACATAATAGACTTAAAAACCCAACCATGGACAGTTGCACAAAAGAAGGTGCTATTGTTATATATACTCCTGATGAAAAATTTAAGACCACTTAAAAATCTTTTAAAAGAAACCTTTTTTAGGATAGATTTTAAACTCCCTTCCACTTAAGGTTACCAATACTACATTCCAAACATTTTATTCAGAAATTTACATTTTTTATAAAATGAGGCGTCTCTTTAAGTGAAATTGTTTGTATCTCTCTTGCACTTGATTCACCGGGTATATTCGGCAGGTAGTTTTTTAAATTCTTTTTCATTAGTCCAGTTGCTCCTATAATTACTGGTATGATGGAGATCTTCCTAAGATTCCAGTTTCTTGTCATGTCTGTTAACTAACTGTGCCAGAAAAATAAAAGAATTTATAAAAAAGTGTTGACTGTAATTCAATTTCCAACCGAATTTCGTGCAACCCACTTTCTCTCTGCCTTTCTCTCTCTAATCCAAATCGCTTCCCATTCATTCCCAGCTGTCCTCTTGATTTATATCAGCTGATCTCCACATATGCAAATCAGAGACCACCATAAAAACCTGCACCTATAAAGAGAAACCCTTTTTTAAATCTGCATACACGACATCATTCTTTTTTCCTGACAGTGAATGTTCCTCTTTATTGTCACAATGTCGTATATAAGACCTTGGTATTTCGTAATCTTTTCCCTTTCAGCAGTTTAAGACAGCATCATTAGGGACACTGACTTCAATTTGTCCCATATCACTATGTCAGGTTTAACAGCTCCATTTTCTAGGTATGTAGCTGTAGGGGTTGCATAGTCATAGTGAATGGTGTATGACTTATTTCCAACAGTTATTTGTGGTATATGTTCCTAAGGCGTATGCGTGTATGTGAACGCGTCTGTGTAAATAAAGAAGGCATGTGTTTGTATCCTTGAAATTAGAATGTTCTAAAGTGTCACGTTACCATTAACGGACGATTTGAACGAGTTAATAAAGATTAAATTCCATCTTTTTATCTTTTCAACTGTTCATCTTTTTATCTTTTCAACTCTGTCTGACAGATGAGCCTTCCGGAATAGCTTGAGTAGGTGTGTTCTTACCAGTTGGGGATACGTCCTCGACATCAGTCCAGATGTATGGTTATGTTCAGTCTCAGGAGGTCCACCCTCTCAGAAGGAGTTAGTTTATTGCTAATCGCCTGATGCGCCACTACCGGGGAATGTCGACGAGGCTGCTCAGGTATTTTTTGTAGGTCAGAGAGCGCTAATCCTAGTGCGCTGGTTGTCCACACATGACCTTGTGCCTAGCCTCCTAGAGAGGAGGTAAATAAAAATACTTGGACCTTGTGTCTAACCTATTGAGGAGGAGGTAAATGAAATACAGAGCTACTTCCCTTTGTTTGGGACAAAAATAATATTTTGAGAAAAAGTTAACAAAACAGAAAATCACACGTGAAAACATTACCGGGAAACGTCGGGTATGTACAGCTAGTATTTTTTACACCTTAAACGTCGTTTTTATGAGATTGACGCGTTTGAAAAAGAAAAAAAAAGAAGCAACACGGTCAACATTTTTAGCGACAGTCGTAAAGCGTTTCGCCTTGTTTGCAACACGTGCAATTGTCGGCAAGATGGCGTCACCACAATGTAAATAGTAACATTTCGTTCCCAACGAGGAGTTAAAAACACAGCGGGGATCAGCCTGACAACCGCTGAACAGACAGTAATTTGCGAAATCATTATTTCATTTATGCACACATTTACTTCTGACTAAATTAACATCTGCTCTTCTTATGGGGTAGGATTGTATCGTGTGTATCCGGGTGGGGGGAGGAACAACTCGAGGTAGAAAACGGGTAGTGTTCACCATTATGTATACTCTTTATTTCTTGACGTTAATGTTATTTACTTACAAATATACAAAAAATATATATTATGTAAAGTGCAATGTACCCGAACAACGGCAGACAGTGGTAAAATCCAATATTATATATATATATATATATATATATATATATATATATATATATATATATATATATATTATTAAAAATAACCGACAATTTTTGTCTGGCTATTTTAGTGTTGATCCCTTCAATTTTCCGGATTAAAATCTTAATCTCGGAAGGAAATTGGCTGATGAAACTGCCATAGTGTACATATTAAGATTTTAATCCGGAAAATTGAAGGGATCAACACTAAAATAGCCAGACAAAAATTGTCGGTTATTTTTAATAATACGTGTCTTAAAGAAAAAATGCTGCCTCGATACACACATATATATATATATATATATATATATATATATATATATATATATATATATATATATATATATATATACAGGGTGACCCCCCCCCCCCCAAAAAAAAAACGGGCCCCAAATCTAATTAGGCCCCGTTTCTTAGTTTTTCGTCCGAATGAAATGAATTTTGGGGCATAACTAGTTTATTATATTCACAGCATCATATCAAAACACTAGGGTATTTGGCCTTTTTTTCTCCGTTCTACAGCATGTGTTCTAGATGGACTCCTTTTAGCTCCGTGCATTTCTTGAGGCGCAGAACGAAGTTGTCCATGACGTTCTTACAGACTGAATTGGGAATGGCTCTCATCTCCTCCCTGATGGCTTCCTTGAGTTCCGTGATGGTTCTGGGTTTCCTTGCGTACATTCTGTCCTTAAGATGGCCCCAAAGGAAATAATCTGGGGGACTTAGGTCCGGACTATGGGGGAGCCACTCAAAATTAGTCTTGAGACTGATCACTCGGCCTCAGAAGTTCTCTTTCAGCCAATCTCAGGACAGGTTTGAGGTGTGAGAACTTGCTCCGTCTTGCTGAAATCAGAACTTGCTCATGAGCGACGGGTAGAGGGTCTGGAGCTCACTCTTGAAGGTTTTGAGGACCTCCACATACCGCTCCTTGGTGACTGTCACTGCTGCGCCAGATTCTTCGATGAAGATTGGTCCGATGATGCCTCTGACCGAGATTGCAGCCCACACCGTGCAATTAGGAGAGTGCAGAGGCTTGGTGGCTACTTCATTGGGTATGGAGGACCCCCAGAAGACATTTGTCTTGGAGTTCGCCTTTCCGTCAAGATGGAAGTGGGCTTCATCTGAGGTCCAAAGGAGGTTAAGGAAACCTGGTGTCTCCTCGATCTTATCGAGCATCTTGACTGCCATAGCGCTTCTCTGCTTCTTGTCTGATGCTGTAAGGGTCTGCAGCGTCTGTATTCTGTATGGGTAAGCCCTGATATCGTTCACCAGCACTCTCCTGCAAGTCTCACGGGAGATACCGAGGGACTGACTTCGCTTACGCACAGAGCGTTTCGGACTCTCCTGGAGAGACTCTCTAACACTTTCGACCAGCTCGGCTGTCCGCTTCTTGGGACGTGCCGAGTGGCTTGGACGGTTCTCACTGGCAGCGTTGAGGTTCTCCACGGTCCCATACTTCTCGAAGTGGTGCACCCAGTTCTGAATTCTGCTTTTGGATGGAGCCTTTTCACATCCGAACTGATGCATGAAACTGTCCTGGGTTTTCTTAAACGAGCCTGTCTTGTAGTAAAATTTAACACAGTGTATTCTTTGTCTCAGCTCCCACTGAGGTATTGGTGTACTCACGGTCGTTGATTCTGCCATGTCCTGTAAAATAAGGGCAATCAGTGAATAAATAAAGGAGATACCACATAAAGTGTACACGGGGCCCGTTTCTTTTGAGTCACCCTGTATATGACAAAACCACAACAAACTAAGCTTTCAAAAAATTTTCCTTTTCAAAGCAAATTGTTTTTTTTCTTTTTCATCGTCCGAAGTAACGTAGACTTCTTGGTCAGAAAGAAACAAATCCGGTATGTCTGTTAGCGCGGCTACGCTAGTTTGAATCAGTAGAAAGGAGTGGAAATATTTAAAGACATTGTTTCGTAAAAGTATCATTTTAATCTAAGCTTTCGAAAATTAGAATCTTCCTTATATATATATATATATATATATATATATATATATATATATATATATATATATATATATATATATATATATATATATATATATATATATATCACGATTTAGTAGAAAAAGCCAATAAAGTACTCGATCGTAGGTTCTACAAGAGTTAATATAAAGTAGTTTATTTAAAAACTACACCTTGCGGTGTCTGTTGGGTGTATCTGGGTTTCATAAACTTGGTGACGCACGATCTGGAGTAGAATAGAAACCGGCTGGTAAGAAAAGATCAATTTTTTTCCACTGTTAAGTAAGCGAGGACTATATATATATATATATATATATATATATATATATATATATATATATATATATATACGAAGGTTTATAACTAAAAGATAACTTTTAGAGAATTAGACCTATTGTGAGATGAGTGAAGCTCAATATATACTGGATAGAGCAAAAATAAGGTGAGTCAATGAAAAATAGTTAGACCTGTAAATGGAAGCAGATCAATATCTTCAGTTGTTCAGAACAAGGAGCATTTAGTAAATAAAAATATTTATTCTTTTTCTCTTTCAATTGCATTCCTTAAGCACGGCTTTTCAAAGATTAAAATCTTATCTTCAGAGAAAGTAGAGATTGATAGTTGAAAGATAAGAACAGTCAATATTAAAAATTTGGAAAAAGTTTTTTTCTTTAAAAGTTCTTTTAAAAAGGTTTTAAAAGTTCAAACGGGTGTGTTTCAATGTAAATGAAAGTCACCAAATACGGAGATCCAAGTTGTATGGGGTTCAAATGTAATTGGTAAATCCAGAAGAATCTGCATGAAAATCCAAAATAATAAAATAAAAACATGGTTATTGGAATATAATATGAACCTGACAAAATGGTAAGATAAATTTCGGATGGAAAAATTATTTCTAATCAATGAAACGGGGCGGGTGGAAAAAAGGAAACTTGTAAAATTTTCCTTACGGCCGTATCGTCTGCCCCTCTATGAGGAAACGTCAGAATGATAAATTAAGAAGTAAGAACATCGGATGAGAAATGAGGAGAAAATTGTTTCAGTTGAGAGAAAAAAAGGTAAATCTCCATATGTTATGAGGGATTTGAATCATGGAATATCTCCAATTGATGTTTCAAAATCTGTTGTCTACACGGGCTAGGTCGAGAATTGTTAATAACTAACGCCTCAATAATATTGAGATCATAGTTCGATCTGACACTGTATAAAACAGAAAACCACCTGACAATCAGAAAAATCTCACACTTCACTGTAGAAGCCCCCAGATGCCGGAAATCTTTATTCTGTCATAGCTTTTTTCCTCGAACTGCTAACCTTTAGAATTCCCTTCCTGTTACATGTTTTCCCGACTGTATAAACATACAGAAATTTAAATGTAATGTGAACAAGCATTTCGCTGCACAACTCCCCACTTTGGATGCCCGATGTGAATCTGACCCCTAATTCACAGTAGCCCTTTACGTCTCAGTGGCAAAATACCTTGTTTAGGGTGAATATTAGTATTTTTTAAAATTATGTTCCTCTTACGTTATCTCTATGAGAAATAAATGTATGTATACATATGTAAATGGAACCGTTTCTTATTATTACCGTTTCCTATTATTACCGTTTCTTGTTTTACCGTTTCTTATTATTAACGTTTCTTATTATTACCGTTTCTTGTTTTACCGTTTCTTATTATTAACGTTTCTTATTATTACCGTTTCTTGTTTTACCGTTTCTTATTATTACCGTTTCTTGATTATCGTTATTTTCTATCGTTTGAAACACCAGGTGTTAAATCTTAACATCAAATGCCATATCTTTAGCATTCGAATGTTGTTTTTATAATTTTCCAACCTCCCGCAATGAAGAGTTCCAATTTTATTTTTTCTTATCCCAAACTCTTATATAATTTGATTCGTGTGTGTTTTACTCTCATGAAAATCTCTTCATAGATATTTTTTCTACTTCTTTCGGTTTATTTCTCTTAAGACTCAAGTCTCAAAATAATCCTTAAAAGTCGGCGTGTCTAAGTGTCGGCCATTTTGACTCTTTTACACAGACACTCGTTAAAAGGATTTTTTTAAGATGAAACAGGCACGAACAAGTATTTCTTTTGATACGTCCATTCAAACTGAATGCTTAGCGATAAAGATGCTCATTCTAATTTAAGCGTGACAGACTGACGAAAATGAAATTTCAAATGTAAACGTGTCAAACAAACGAAAATTCTATTTCAAATTTAAGATTGACAGACTATTTCAAATTTAAGATTGACAGACTGGAGCCAATCCAACCGAATTTTTATAAGATAGTTTTTAAATATATTAAAGTTTATTG
>OY744547.1:71245516-71270516 GCA_963556195.1 Sepiola atlantica
AGAAGTATTAGAAGAAGATAATGATGAGGAGAAGGAGGAGCATGAATATTACGAAGGCGAAGAAGAAAACGAATAAAAGAAAGAGGTGAAAAGAAGAAGAAAAGGAAAAAGAGGGGAAAAATGAGTATTAGTAGATAAATAACTTGAGAAATGAATATCAGCAAATCAAACCCCATCAACATCACTTTTTAAAAACTTTTATTCACCGAAAATAATGCACATTGCCACTGGAACGTAAGGGGCTACAGGGGCATTCTAAGTAGGGAGTTGAGCAGCGAGATGTCTGTTTGCATTACATTTAAATTTCTGCACAGGACAAACCCTAAGGCCAGCGGAATCAAGGCCCCAATGCCAAGACGGTATCGGTCTAAGGGATGTAGCATACATAGGAACAGATACTACACTTTGATCTCAGCCAAAAGGCCGAGCCGTCTTTAGTTGGTATTCACAGCGGTAAAATGTGACACAAGGTCGGGAAAGTGGGATTGAAAAGCCAGCGCACAAGAAGAGCACTCTGGCCTACAACAAATGCCTGGGCAGCACCGTCGTCGGCATTCCCCGGTAAAGGCGCTTCGGGCGATTAGCAATAAACTAACCCCTTCTCAAATGAGGCAAAGGCTGGAAGGGTGGACCACCTAGAACTGCACAGGACAGTACCTCAGACCGGCGGAATCAAGACCCGAAGGCCAAGACGGTACTGGTCTACAGAACGTAGCATCCATCGGAACAGATACGATACTTTGATCTCAGCCAAAAGGCCGAACCGTCTATAGTTTGACTTCTTAAATCCTTTGACCTTTATTCTTATTCCCCAGATCATGTTTGTGTGAGAAGATGGCAGAGCCTTAACCCTGCCTTTTCCGTTTATTTACCGCAAGCCGATAAGCAAGAAAGACATGTTTGATCGCCCCTTCTCCCTCCTCCTTTTTCTCCGGGCCCGACACTTTGGTTTAGAGTTTGCGTGTTGACATAGAAAGAGGATTACCGGTGGATTTATGATGGATTAGTGACAAGGACAAAGGGCGGGGCGGGGGTAGAGTAGAGTGTTGGCAAATCTTTTCGAACAGATTTACATTTTAAACCAAGTATTTATTTACCTCCTCTCCAGGAAGTCAGACACAAGGTCAGACACAAGGTTTTGAAAGGCCAGCGCACTATAGCCTACAAAAAATGCCCGAGCAGCCCCGTCTGCATTATCTGGAACGGTCGCCTTAGGCGATTAGTAATGAAAAAAAAAACTAACCCTTTCTCAAAGTTCTGTTCTGTTCTAGGAGAACCACCCTCCCAGGATTTACCATCTCTCTGAGAAGGGGTTAGTTTATTGCTAATCGCCTGAGGCGGGGAATGCCGACGGAAATGCTCAGGCATTTTTGTATACACAGTATAGAAAATCCGGATATTTGCTGTAGAAAGAAATAGGAAATATCGGAAAACTTTCAATTTCGATGTCGAAAAAGATCACATGACACATTCGTAAACTATAAGCATAACTCAAATAAGGGGAATAACTCATATTTTGAATTAAAGAATATAATAGGAGTTGTCTACCTTACGAATAAAAGTGTATTTCTTTTTCTGTATAAGTTTATACCAAAAAATAAAAATTCTAAACTAAAATGACTTTACTCCACCGGGTAGGTACAGCTAGTGTTTCTATTAAATAAAAGCATAAGTCAGTCGTAAGACTTCATATCTCCGCCTGACAACGTAAGGATGAGTCAAAGTTTTATCTGGGCCTGACTTCTCCATGTTGTATGAAGTATTCCTGAAGTTATGCCCTCGAAACGTTAATAACTCAAAATCTATTTATTGGACCAAGCTTAAATGCTGCATGGTGGTTATTCTTATCAAAAAGCTTCAGACCCATACATCAAATTTCGAAAAGTTTGAAGTTGAAATATCGACTGTGACTCAACTTTTTATGCAACGGTCAAAGGTCAAAGTTAAAAGGTCTTATAACATGCCGGACTTCATTGGACCAAGTAGAGAGTTTCTAGAATTAACAACCCCGAAGTTATCGCCAAAAGTGTGTATTTCACCTTTATCGTGACCTTGACCTTGCTATTTGACCTAAATATCCCAAAATGAAATCAGTTCTAATTTAGACAATAATTGATATTTTGACCAATTTTGGTGACGATTTGTCAAGCGATTGGTGACAATTTCGATTGAATACATAACCTCTTTGTCGAAGGTAAAACTGTAATGGGAAGTAATACAGAAAAAAATCGTTTAATAAAAACGAAATGGTAAAACCGATCGAATGCATCTTCCGGCGAAGACAAAAACACCGCTCAAGTGGTGTATATTCCGGTTCTCAAATGCCAATTTAACCTCATCCTGTCGGGTTTGAATCACTCGTTTAGTGAGAAATTAAATTCTCATCAGGAAATGAATCAAGATTTGATTGTCGAATCTCATGTCACATTTGGCCGGAAACTTTACGCCATTGGGAGGGTGTGGTTGGCCACCCCGTTTTACACGCTGACAGGAATCACCGGGTCAGCCCTTTTTTTCCTCAGGAAAAAACAAATTGCTACAATTTCCTTAGAATTTTATTTTAATTTTTAATTCGAAATGCCGCACCCCATTTTTTTTTTTTGCTTTCACTTCCGATAAATACACATTTTGTTTGGGTAATAAAAAGGGAATTATTGAAAGAATGTTGACGAAGCCACTCAGATCGAAAATGACGACGCATCTATAAAAATGACGACGAGTTGTCGAAATTTTATCCCTTTTCAGATAAATCCAACGAACTTGTAACCGAAAAAAATAAAATACAAGAAAAAAAGGAGGATAAAATTAACAGCTAAAATGGGCTTGCAGATAAAGGGGAGTTTATTGTTCATAAAAAATCCCCAAAGGGGAGCACATATAATGCAGGTAACACATATTGCAGTTACGCCAGTTAACAAATAAAATAACATGCAAAAAGTTTCCTATAAAACACATTGTTTGAACCATCAATAACAAATATTGTTTGAACCATCAATAACAAATATTGTTTGAACCATCAATAACAAATATTGTTTGAACCATCAATAACAAATATTGTGAGAAAAGTAAGTTTTTCTAAACAAATAACAATTTTTTTCCAGTTAGAAATTTATTTATTCAATCACAAATAAAAATAAGAAACAAATATATTACGCTGATCCATTCGGTGAAAAAGTAAACTATAAGATTAATAAGTCAATAAATAATTAATAAATCCCTTTATTCGTCACTTGGACATTGTTTAGTTAAATTTCAAGAAATCCAAATTCCTTATATATAATAATATCACAGTGAATAGTTTTCTTCGAATATCCGGCTGGCTTGGCAGGCCGAGAGCAGACTCAAAGCGTTTCCATGAATAATGGCGATAGAGAGGCGCTCGTAAAGCCAAGACAATTCGCGATTGTCTCCAATGTTGTGCGTCATTAATAGACCAAAGCTGCCGAGGAAGTCGCGCATGGCAGAGCCAATCACTCCACTCGTCTCCACAGCGATCGGTTAAAATACAAATCCGTCGAGAAGATCGGCATATTGTGACCGCTTGCGGCTCTCTGCTGACGCTGCCGCATGCTCAGGGTTTGTTGCCGAAAAATATAAATGGACAAACACAATATTTTGTCCAGAGACAAAATTATCTTACAAGATACGCACAAATTGAAGGGCTCATCTCATTTGAGATGCGTCTCATTTTTTTTTTTCAGTCATTAAAAACGCGTTGTTATAGTTTAATAAATGTGGTTTAATAAATACTGGTTTTAATGTCTACATTTATTGAGTTCTACTCTTTTATTTCCTCGCTTATTGTGAGAAGACTTATCCATACAGAAAGCAAAAGTTGGTCCGTTTGTCGTTGTGCGGATGTAAAAAAAAGGAAGAGCGAAATAATTCACACGTGTCTGAAAAAAAAAGAACTGTTATTTCCGAGTTTCTCACGGGATGATGGGGTGATGAAGTGGTCGGGTACTTCGGAAGGTCGAGTCGGCGACGGCTTGGGGGTGGTTGTTAACAAAAGAAATCACCCACACCTGATGAGGTAAGTAAATGAAACGAACAGGTATTAAACAGGTGACAAAGAATCCCCCTCCCACCACCATCATCACCACAATGCTACAGTTGGAATGTTTTTCTTGGTTATTGTTTTTTCTCTCTTTCTTTGTTTCCTCCTCCCGACGCTCACCTCCTTAGATTTTATCACCCCCTCCCCAATCGTCTTCCCAATAAAAAATAATTTGTTTGTACCTTTTTTTTTTTTTTTTTTAGATATTGTTTGTTCCGTTATTTAGTTTTATTCGACTAGTCCAACAATGAAAGGATAATATAATAGATTGGATGATGAGGAGGAGGAGGGGGGGTGTAAAGAAAAGGCGAAGAAGAAAAGGGCAGAGAAGAAGAAAAAGAAGAAGAAGAGGAAGAAGAAGAAGAAAGAGAAACAGATGAGGGAGAAGAATAAGGCTAAGAAGAAGAAAACGAGGAAGAGGAGGAGGAAGCAAAAAGAGGAAGAAGGCGAAGAAGGTGAAGGAGGAGGAGAGGGAGGAAGCAAACAAGAGGAAGAAGAAGGCGAAGAAGAAGTAGAAGTAGAAGAATGCGAAGTAGAAAAAGAAGAAGAATGCGAAGTAGAAAAAGAAGAAGAGGAGACGAAGAAGAAGAAGAAGAAGAAGAAGAAGAAGAAGAAGAAGAAGAATGTAACGGAGACAAAGGATTTAGAACGCAAATATTAGATTAATAATCATTCAAACTTTTCATAAAGTTTGTTCGTAAAATGCTTCGCACACGTCCACTAACACGCACATATGTTTTTTTTTTAAATTGAAGTACTCTGAAACTTTCATACATTATATATATATATATATATATATATATATATATATATATATATATATATATATATATATATATATATCAATGAAAATGTGGAGGAAAAATAATGAGAAATAATAAAACTCATAAAGGCCTTTTCGTCCAACCCCCTTTAGAAGAGAAACGCCAAAAATGATAACAATAAAAACTAAGAAAACTACTGTTGGAGATAATAAATGAGAGATAATTATGAAACAGTTTGGGGTAAATCTCTCAACGATTAAATTTTTTTTTAAAAACTCAACTTTATGCTTCAAATAAAATCTCCAAATTTAAATAAAAAGTCTCTAACTAATGCCCCAACTCTTTTTGTCTACATAGGCTAGGTCGAGAAATATAAATGACAATATATTTGAAACCTTATGCGTGCGAATAGCACACGGGATTGTTGGGATAATCACATTTCTAACTTTTGGGTAGTGCAGTCTACATAATTAGATCTACACTGTCAAATAAATGTATAAATCACAGAATTCTTTTGAATGGTAGGCAAAACAGCTGGAAAGAGGAGAAAAAGGTTCGATTTGCGTAAATGGTAGATGGAAAACAGCGTTGAGTGGTAGAAGAGATCTTTTTCTATAATAACATGGCTGTCGGGATCTATCCATGGTCATTTTAAATAAATAGGACGACGAGACAGATCAATAAATTTTTCACTATTGAATCTAGTAACTTTATGTTCAATCGTTTGTTATATAATATTAATGAGATCTCCATTATCGAGAAACACGATTTTTACTAAGTTCCGCATCGAGTCTATTATTGCTACAGATTATAAAAGCCCGATGGGTACGAGCGCCAATGAGATTCATTTTTCTCGATTTAAGAAAACAATTTAAGTAAAGTCCTGCGAAAGGTGATTTTCTATATACACAGAGGTTTCAAATGCCTAATATTCACAGGTAACATGAATTGGAACAAATACATAGAAGACATTGCCAAGGCTGCTGCAAAGAAAGTGGCCTTCTTCTACCGTGCTAGAAAACATCTACCACCTGACCGTATACTATATCTCTACAAAGCCACCATCCGCCCATGCATGGAGTATTGTTGTCACATCTGGGTTGGTGCATCATCCACTAGTCTCTTCCTCTTAGACAAGGTTCAAAAAAGAGTCTCAAATCTGATAGGTCCTTCACTGTCCACCAAGCTCCAGCCCCTGTCCCATCGCCGCAATGTTGCATCCTTGTGCTTGTTTTACAAGTACTTCAATGGAATTCGTTCCGATGAACTTGCTGCTCTTGTGCCTCGTCGACGTAAATACGCTCGACCAACCTGACAATCAGCTAAACCCCATCCATTCACTGTAGAGGTCCCCAGATGCTGGATAGCCTTCTACTCCAATAGCTTCTTTACTCGAGCTGCCGGCCTTTGGAACTTCCTCACTGCTCCCTGTTTCCTCGACTGTACATACATGCAGAAATTTAAAACTAATGTGAACAAGCATTTCGCTGCACAGCTCCCAATTTAGGATGATCCCCTAAAATGTCACCCTAATTTTCAGTAGCCCCTTACGTCTACAGTTGCAACTTGCCCTGTTTGGGGTGAACTCAGTTTTAAAAAAAGAAAATTCCTGTTATATATCCCCCCAGTAACCAAACCTAGTTCATTTTATTAATCATCGTCAATCTTCTCATAATATTCTCCATCTTTCAACTAGCTATCATTCCATCTTATTGACCTTTATCCTCGAGTGACCTTTGACCCTTATAATGGTGACCCTGCAGCTAAAAAAAAAGAGAACAGGGAAGAAATTACTACGAACGTTATGCTAAATGTTAATACGCCCTTAATTCGCTGGTGAGACAAGATTAGTGTGCATTTTTTTCGCATTCTTCCTGGTGAATCGCTGGGGGTGCAAGGGGAGTCGTGAGCCCACGATTGTCAATCGTCAATCGGGATTTTTAGGTGAATGTTTGTGTGTGGTGGTGGCGAGGTAGAGACGTGCCAAGAAAGTGGTTTAGGGGTTGCAGCCCCATTTTGTGTAAAGCTCCGCTGACTTATCAACCAGTTTGGTTGTGTGGTAGGAGATGTTGCGAATGACGTGTAGACGGATTAAAATGTCGCGTGATGAAGCGATGACGTAAGATGAACAATGAAAATAATCAAACCCCACCTAGGGGGGCGAGGGCGGTTCTCTTTCTACTTCCATTTTTATTTCACACCCTGAATGTTGCCCCGCCCCTCAAATCAATTTCAAACGTTCCCTTTCTTGCGTCATTTTTATTTTATTTTTTTTATTTTTCTGTTCAAAACAATAAATGAATTGAATAAAACGGTTAAGTTTCAAAAAAATATTTAGATGACAATTATTTTCTAATTGTTTTTTTTATATAAATTTTTAAATAAGTAAAGAAAAGACATATTCTGTATTTGGATTGCTCGGACTATTGCTCTAATCTTGGGTGTTCTCACAACGTTTCGGGCGATATAACCTCCAAGTGTCTTTTAACAATGGCTGTGAGTGGACAAATTTGTTCCTTTTTCGCGTTAAAATTTCAAAATCTGTGATCTACTTACGAACCGAAAAAGAGCGTTTAGTAGTTTCCAATCTTGTATTAACTCAGGTCCGAACTGATTTGGTATTATTTTTTTGTTTTGTTTTGTTTTTGTAGATGACTTAATACAAAATGGAAACTACTATATATAAAACAGTAAATTATGCAGATAGATGAGAAAAGCAAGCGCGTAATTTCCACTATGTCTCGGTTAGGGCTAGCATAACGTATTACAATTGCGTTGACATATTAATTAATTATTAATTACTAATAATTATTACTAGTATTATTATTACTAATATATTACTTACTAATATTAATTAGAGATCTTAATTGCGTTGGCATATTCTTTCATATTTACGAACGGATGGGGACGTGGGATCTTAATTGATATGAAGGGGATGTGAGATCATAAGGAAACCATTAAGAAGTCACATTAAATTTTTTTATGGAAATCGCAGAAGAAGAAGAAGAAGCCACTTTATCTTTAGGTCATCAGGAATGATAATAATAATTTATATATGAAAAATTATATTACTCGCGTAATTCTATGATTTTATATGAATATTAAGTGCGAACATTGGCGAAGCTTAATTTTTTAAATAAGACGAAGAGATGTTATTAGTCTTTCTCTACTCAATCGGTATTTCCATGGTAGGTGCTCGACTGAACTTCAAGCTCGCCCACCCTCCCGTAAAACCTAAGCAAGAACTCGTCTTTCTTTCAACACTGCAAAGAAATCTCCTTTCTTCCTCTGTGGACCAAAACTCAAGCGGAACTTCCATGAACGGAGTTTCTTTCCAAGAACTTCCTAGCTGTGAAACACGTTGCCGCGGGAATGTTACCCTACAGACTACAACGTAGTCGTTTTCAAGCCCAAATATCTGTCATGCCGTCCTGTGAATTAATCATAGTTCCAATCGTTTTATAGCATTTTCCATCATCCGACTGAAAATCTCATTGACGTGTATCCACGAGTGGCTTTTCGCCTTGGTAGATTGTTAGCCATTACTATATAAAAGAATAAAACAAATAAATTGAAACAAAAGGAAAAAATATTCACAATTAAATGTGGAAAGTTTCGTCGACAATATTTTGATAATGTTTTACGGTGGATCAACTTTTGTGGCAATCGGTAGATGAGGGGTGTTTGTTTATGCAGGTGCGAGTTCGTGTGATTCGGCCAATGTGATTGTAGGTGTTCGCGTTTAGAAACACCTGCGCGATTGACTAAGAACCGCTGAAGCCAAAATGTTTACTTCAATAATATTCCAAGTTTCGATACCGAAACATGTTTAACCTAGTCTGACACAAGATCACAAACGTGGAGGCTCCAATATACTCGACGAGCACATGATGTTCTTTCAACGTTGAAAAACCGTTTTATTTTGGTTAAAACGTTGTAACGTAGTTGTGACGTTGCTGTAACTATTTTCCCGAGCCTAACTGTCTCCGCTCATTGTCACAACGTTGTCACAAATAAATGATAACCTTACGACCTGATGTAACTAAATAAATCCGCACTGCTGAGAATAGTATTTCGAACCATTTTGTAGATAAGGCCCGCCACTAATAGCCCCTCTAGTCATGCGCAGTAGGCACACACGCCATTGACATACGTTTATGAATCCTGTCCAGACATGCGTCGGGTTAAGGTTAGGGTTAGAGTTAGGGCTAGAATACATATCTCTGGGTTGAGATCGATGAAATCCTCATTTTTCGCCGTACGAAATGCAGAATAAACGCCGGCCCTTGTACATAGAATAACACAAGTGAAAATCGCAATATTCTTTGATATATTTACGTATCAGGCAAAAATAGGTAACTTCACTACAAATTAGGAAAAATTATCGAGTAAAATTTTAATTTTTTATCGTATTTTTCCGATTCCATTGGTCCGAGTTTACGGTTTCTCAGAATACTTATTTCCCCTGTTTTGGGCCAGAGCGCAATTTTGAAGAGTTACATAAAACAGGGGAGATAAGTCTCCTAACAAGTCGTAAACTCGGGTCAATAAAAGCGAAAAAATATTAGAAAACTGATTGTTTTTAATTAAAAAAATATTATAAACAAATATTAAATTATATTTCATGTGTATATATTAGAGAAACGGTTGAAATTTGTACAAGCTTTTGAAGTAAATAGACACATTTTTAACAATGCAGGCGTTTAGAACTACCATATGAATTTCTACCAAAGCATTTATTTGATCCTTAACTGATGACGGAAGAAAGTTATCCGAAAATTATGCATATCCAATGGGAAAACATAATATATAGTAATACGTGCTTCTACGCTTGCTTACCAATGTTCCGGTGCTTCGTATGGATATGTGGTCCAATGTTTATTGATACCGTGTGTGTAGTCGACGCGATGGCGAGAACGGAGTGGAGAGAAATGGGTAGGGGTTGGATGTAAAGTGACGGCGGGTCGGGGAGGAGATGGTGATATCGGAGGTGGGTATGATGAACGCCGCGCACGTGCACGGAATCAAAGCGGAAACACCAGAATCCACCATCCACTTCACATCGGGACGGCCATCCCGCACCAATCTTCCAGCACGGATGCAGAGAATGGCTTTGATTAAGAGAGATTAACTGTGAAGAAGTTTATTTTTAAGCCCCCGGACGAAGGATTGGACAATATATATATATATATATATATATATATATATATATATATATATATATATATATATATATATATAACCATTATCTAATAAATATTTTTTATTATTATTATCCACACGCATATATGTTTCATCCTAATGGAATCATCAGTGTGGAGCGTAACTGTTGAGCCGGTCGCACAATCCGAACTACCGAACACAAGTCACTTTTAACCCAAAATCAAACAATATATATATATATATATATATATATATATATATATATATATATATATATATATATATATATATATATATATATATGAGAGAGAGAGAGAGAGAGAGAGAGAGAGAGAGAGAATGAATAGTGATAAATAAATCAAGAGATTTATTATAGTTTTAAGAATTCAATGTCAACAATGGTCTGGCGTGCGATCGTTTCAGAGACGATTAGTAATCATATTTATTTTCCGCTTTATATATATATATATATGCTTCACAATATATCTCCTTCTCAGCGCCTTATACTTAGGATACTACCAGAAAATTGAGTGAAAATATCAACATCTTTTTCATAATTCATAAACATAAAAAAAACATGAAACATATATTATGTTAGTTCTACTATTTGTTTATATAAATACTATTGCGAATACTACTACTACAACTACTACTACTACTACTACTACTACTACTAATAATAATAATAATAATAATTATAGTAAATATAATAATCATAGTAATCTCGATTCCTTTTTTTTTCAGTTATACTTAACTCGAAAATTGCCAATAAGAAATAGACTATTATTGTCTTCGTGTTTCATACACTATTCTCTACCCCAACTCCTGTGCAACGCTGGGAGCTATGCTAGTGGTTTATATAATTGGTTTACAGGTGAATGTATTCGATCCCGGATCGCTTCATAGCATGTCCTTGTTGTTATCTTATGTCCTTTCTGAAAAAAAAACAAATTCACAAGTAGCAGACGGATATGAATTTGTTGACCAAAGGTCAAGTTGTAATGCCCATTTTCCGAATATCTTGTCTTGGATTGGCCGAAGGAAATACCGACCAGCCTTCGACTCCTGATCTTGTTGGCGGCTGGAAAGATTTCCGGAAGATTTCCAAGCGAAAACAAACGCAACAATAAAACAAATAATCCAGTACTATTTGGCCTTCGGGTTGTGATCAAAGTGTAGTATCTGTTTTATCGTGGACGGACAACATCCACTCCCGAACTCCACCCCCATTTCTTTTTCTCTCATGTATGCCCAACTTACTGACCTGCCCCATATTTTATTTTGTTCCTTTGTTTTTTTTTCTTCTTTTTGGGGGGGAAAGTGGTATTTTTGTTGTGCTAATCCCCATATTTTTTCCAATAAATTTATAAATATCTTTTGGAAATAAAATTGATTTGAAACCATTGGGAATATTTTGAATAGGATAGTCGATAGAGTAAATGTGGTATTCTGGTGATTACTGAAATAAAAGTGATATACAATGAAAGTATGAAAGAAACGGTGCATGGTCAAATTGATCATAATACGTTTAATTAAGAATAGGATAGACAGATGACCGCCGACCCATTCATTTCCACAACTTTTAATGGCCTTGTGCCTAGTTTGTAAGATTTATTTACCTTTGTTTATGTTAGATGAAACAGATTGTCATCTAGAGAACATATTAAAAGGGAAGTAACTCTTTGCCTTGGTGATCTAACTTGCCTAAAAAAAATTGGAGGGTAGAGTTATGCTCTTTGTACATTTCCAGAAATAAACAATCTTGGATTAACACGTGTTACACACCTCTCTCAAAGTGACACGTTTTGGACTAAGAAGTAATTATTTAATTCACTTGTAAATGGATAATAAATGTTCATTGTTCTTTTATACAGGAGTTTTATTCAATTATGTTGTATATATTTTCGTCTTATATCTCACGAATATCATCACTACACATCAACAGGCGACGAGGATGAAATAAAAAATAACTCAAATGCAAATAAATATCTCAAAGTGTAGTATCTGGTCGGTCGTCAATCAAAGAGAGGGATAAATCCTTCTTGAATGGCGTAATTTTAATTGTTATCCTATCCAGAGCTTACCTTTTTGGGGAGCTGAATATCTCCTACATTAAATCGACCTTCCGTCACATCCACTCCTCTTTAAGCAATAAGTTGCAATAAGCCTCTTCAAGATTTCAGAACTCTCCATGCAATTCCAGTGGAGGTCTGGATGGTGCTCTCTCTTCTCCGTCTTTTCATCTTCCTTGACCCTTCATGACCATTTTTGTGATATCAATAAATACCGCCACCACATTTTTAGGAGAAGAGCAGATTATGTGATTTTTCTTATCTATTCTCGTAGTTTTAGCCCAAGAGTCATCTTGGTTGGAGAGGCACACAAACCCCAGAGGCAGAGACGACCAGAGAACGACGAATGCTGATGCCGATTCCTCGTAGATTTTTACCAGAGCCCTGTTAACCGGGTAGCACTTACACTATCACGTTGCCACCGCCCCTACCACAGTGAGGAAGGGTTGGACTTTATATTAGTGGTGGTCGTCGTCGTGGTGTTGTTAATCTTCTTTTACTACTATTACTACTACTACTGCTCCTCCTAATACTGCTGCTATTACTACTACTACTTCTGCACAAAGCCCACGTACAGCTACTTTATGATAAATTTGGCGGAAAAAGGATAAAAGTTACTTCGTAAGATGAGAGTATGTATCGTACAAGTATTTATTTATAAAAAAATATTTATGGATACTTACAGATATCTCAAATAACATTTTATTTTGCCGGTCTAATAATACTAACCGAGCAGTGACAATGGGGATATGTGCCTAGAATATAAAATACAAGTGTAAATAACAGGGCACTATCACCTATCAAACAGATTGTACGTGATAGATGTTGACAATAAAGAATGTTGATCAGTATTTCTTTCAATCGCTTGTAACTTTGAAAATCAAGCATTTCCGGATCTATTTACAAATATAGAACATAATCCCGAAGTGTTGCCATCGATTTCTAAACATCCTGTATAAAAATATATAAATGTTTGTATATTTTTAAAATTTGATTTCTAATTTGTTGACGTATAGGAATACAAAATGGCTTTTAAAAAATGACTTTTTAAAACAGAATTTTCGGTCGCTTCCTGCGATCTTCAGTGTGTAATGAGAAATGTGTGCGTGTGTGTGTGTGTGTGTGTGTATTAGGTGGAAGTAGAGCCAATGGAATGAAGAGATGCGTACACGTGACTAGTATGTACTGACCCACATATCTCTGAACCATCCTCCATAACTTTGAACATAGGTGTGAAAAGATACATAAGGGTTAGCAAAGCAGGGGTATCATAAACATTTTCAAAAACTGAAGTGGATAGAGAACCATAAAGTTTAGTCCTGTTCATATGTGTGTGTGTACACGCGTGTGTGTGTACATGCGTGTGTGTGCGGGGGGTCACTTTTTTATTTTTCTTATTTCTGTTTTCGTTAGCATAAGGGCGGGTCATTCTTCCACATGCCAGACTATCACCTGCTATTTAGAGGCTCCAACCGATTTCTCTTTTAAGGATTTTGGCCGTTCCCTTAAGTGCAATTATTTGGATTTCCTTCGCACTTGGTTTTCCGGGAATATTTTCTAGATACTTTTTGAAATTCTTCTTCGTGAGGACTTTAGCTCCTATTATAACTGGGATAATGTTGATGTTTTGAGGCTCAAGTTTCTCATCATATCATACATTAGGCCTTGGTATTTTGTCACCTTCTCCCCCTCCGCTCTGTTTAGGCCACTGTCATTGGAACACTCACCTCAACCAGTGTTGTAACTTTTTCTGCCTTATTTAATATTAGAATGTCCGGTTTTACTGCTGCATTTTCCAAAGGGGTAGATGTGGGAACCACATAATCATAATGTATAGTATACTTATCGTTTCCCACAGTCCTCTCCGGTCGATGTTCCAAGGACTTAGTGCTACACTGGATGTTACGGTTTTTACAAATGGTTGAGTGTATGTATTTGCACACACCATCGTGTGTGTGTGTGCGTGTGTGTGTGTGTGTGTGTGTGTGTGTGTGTGTGTGTGTGTGACGAAATATTAAAACAGTTCTTCGAATTTTCAAAGTCACAAGACATCACTGTTTAACGGAAGCTTTTCATTCGTACGCATGCCCGGACAGATGTCCGGCCAGCCTCACTCAATAACCAGAAAACAAAGACAACAATGACGGAGGCCATTTTATTTTTCTCGCCCTCCGGAGGTGGGAGTTAGAGGGACACGTGACCTGGTATTTCAAGAGAAATCTTCTGCGCCGGGGTTGTACGTAACCCCGAGTTTTACCACCCCCTTATCACTACAAAACACATTTCATTTGTTGTCGTTTTTAGAACGTAATGACCCCGGCCCTGAATAAGGACCCTCGTGCCGTTTTGGGTTTAACGCTTCGTTTCTTTGGTTGAATAAAAAAGGGGAGGGGCTGGGGAGGGTGAAGAAGAGGAGACCTTACAAAGGATGACCCGAAGTGTAGAGTTTGCGGGGTACTACATCGAAAGTATACGGCACGATGAATAGAAAATGGGCCAGAAAATGTGAAACACATATCTCTCTCTCTCTCTCTCTCTCTCTCTCTCTCTCTCTCTCTCTCTCTCTCTTACTCTCCTTCTCTTCTGAAATCTGTCTTCTCACTATTGCAGCCATATGCCTTCTCATAATTAAATGAACGTGTTTGTTGTGATTTCCCGGTTTTCGAGCTGAACAACCCTATTTAATGTTCTCCCACTTTAAATCCCACTCCCATTTAGAGATCGACATGAAAAACGAAAGCAGTAGGCGGTTTACTCTTAGAAAGAGTATGGATTTTATTTGGCGCATTTGTTGTTTTTTTTCGGGGTGTTTTTTTTTTGTCTTACTCCTCCTCATCATTTTTCTAGGAAATGTAAATATAATAATGTAAATAAAACTAATTTGAGGATATTTCAAACGAGGTAGTTCATAGAGTAAATGTGGTATTTTGATAACTGCTGAAATGAAAGTGATGGACAAATGGTGAAAGAATGAAAGGATAATGCTTGGACGACTATATGCCTAGTGAATAGTAGAATAGACAGAGGATAACCAACAACCCCCACCCCTACTCCCCACACGTTTGATGGCTTTGTGCCTCATTTGTGAATTATATATATATATATATATATATATATATATATATATATATATATATATATATATATATATATATAAAGTCAAGTTCATTTTATATTCCAATAACCATGTTTTTTTTAGTTTTTTTTTCACATTTTCAAAACATAACATTTCTGTGAGTTGTATTTTTTACGGTCCGTTCCATTTGCCGTAAGCCAAACAACATTTTTATGTCAATATCGTCTCTGCAACACTACAAAATCATCAAAAAAATCCACAAAGAGTAAAAAATTATTGGATTAAAATGTCTTGAAAAAAACCTGCATTATACAGTGGGTCATTTTTGGGCGAAAACAAGTTTTTTAAAAAACAAAGAAAAGAGCAAACTCACATGTGGGGAAACTCACTAGTACGCCATTTTGAATAATATATAATAAAAAATGGAACTAATATTCCAACGTAATGAAAAAAAAATTATTTTTCTAATCATTACCGTTTCGTCTTAATTTCGAGAATTCCTCAGGATGATTGGTCTGGAGAAAATTTTCTTCAGACAAATCATCCTGCGGAAATCTCAGAGTATTTGAGGAAGTCTCCTGAGTAGTTGTTCCCTGAGTATTTGAGGAACACTTGTGCAAGTTTCAGGAAGCGTATAAAGACAGTTATTACGAAAGAAGGATCCATAGAATAAAAAACTTTTTCTATTATGTAAATTTTCTTGTGGAAATTAAATTCTCATAACTTTCAATAAAATAATTTGTCATACACTGTCTTTCAACCCCTGCTTCAAAATATTGTAAATTTTGCTTCCACACTCTCACTCTCTCGCTCTCTGTCTGTCTGTCTGTCTGTCTGTCTCTCTCTCTCTCTCTCTCTCTCCCTCTCTCTCTACATATATATATATATATATATATATATATATATATGTATATATATATATATATATATACTTTGTTTCATTTTACTTCAGTCGAAGTTATCAGAAATCAGAAATCAGGGGCTAACACTTGATCTCTATATGAGATACATAGATATTCGAATATTCTATTAACGTTTTCTTTTACTTGTCAAACGTTGAGTTAGTAAAGAAGTGAAGAACATTAATTTTCCTCTCCCCAATAGTATTTTTTCTTGTAGTCTTTTGGTCTTACGGGATTCCAGAGCAAGAATTCATCTAGTCTGGTTGCTTGATGTAACATTACTTCGAGAAGTAGAACCATTCCTCGTATGAGCCAGTATATAACTGAGTTGAGGGGATCTTATTTGGACTTCGAATACTGTTATTTTGAATATTTGGTCAGGGTTTACATGTAGGGTGAAGTATCCTCATGTCAGATTGTCCTGACAAACCATTGTACAGAGAGACCGAAGACACTCGAAGATCGTGTCTAGTAGGTAATTCAAACTCCCCCTTCCTCTCTCTCTCTCTCTCTCTCTCTCTCTCTCTCTCTCTCTCTCTCTGTGTAAATGCGATATTTTCCGAATACTTACACATCCACTTGAAGGTGACAGTTCTACATTTCGTTAACTTGTTGCGTGACAAAGAATCTCCATTTCTCATATCCTTTTTACACTAGAACAATTTTGACGTTTAAATTCATTTCATAAACAAAAATTTCAATGAATTTTTCTTCTTTTCTATTTTTATTTTTATTTTTCAAACAGTCTCAGACATGTTTGCTTTCGCTGGAGAATAGTTGGATTGGGTCGGATCTTATCCTTCTAAACTTTCTATTTGATTGTTCTCGTCTTCGGAATCGGCCAGCTGTTTGCCATCGAGCGATGACAAATATGCAAATGAGATTCTGACATGTTTTGACAAAAAACAATAATAAAAAAAATGGGCGCCACATCAGTTGTGACACACTTTTCTTCTTCCTCTTTTTTTTTCGTCTTCTTATTGTTATTATTATTATTCTTTCTTTCTTTTTTTTCTTTTTTCCTTCTTTTTTCTTTGTCCTTTTTTCTTTTTCTTCATTTCTTTTCTTCTCCTTTTCTATTTTCATTCTTTCATCTTTTCGTCTTCTGCTTTTTCTTCTTCTTCGACTTCTTTTTCTTCTTCTTTCCTTTTCTTGTGTTCTCTTTTCTTCTATTGCTTCTTATTTCTTTCTTTTTCTTCATTTTCTTCTTTTTCTTCTATTGTTTCTTCTTCGTTTTTTCTTTGTTTTTTTTCTTTACTTCGTTTTCTTGTTTATTTATAAAAACAACATTTTTACAACTTTTTATGTCTTTCATTTTATTTTTATTATTTTTCTTTCGTTTCTAACGTTTTCTGCCTTTTTTCCTTCAGAACATTTTAGGAACTTCTTCGCTGTTTGTTTATATAATTTCTCACCCTTTTCTTTCTTTTTTCCTTTCTTTCTCATCCTTCTACCTCCCCCTTTCATTGTTTATTTCCCTTGCTTGTTTCTTCCTCTCTTCCTTTCTTTCCCTTAAAAACATAATTCAAGCGTTTTCTTTTTTTATTATTCATTTTTTTATTTCATTTTTTCTCTTCCTCTTTTTATCTTCTTCCTTCTTTTCTTCCCTTTCGAACGAATAACAAAAGAAGAGGCTTAAACAAACTATTTGTTTTTACAAATGTCGCAACCCCACCGCCTGCCCAGGCGTTCCAGCTTATTTGCTGACACACATGTACAAATCTTGGGGCATGCGGGTAACACATTTCAAACACTTGAGGGGATTTGAAGTTTTTAGAGTTAGGGTGCGAAACGGGTGGCAAATCCTGTTGAAGCCAGGAAAGACGAAAAAACTCATACACTGGGCGCCATCTTCGCGTTAAAGTTGCAACTAATCCTGTTGCAACCACACACACACGAACGTACACACACACACACACACACACATATATATATATATATATATATATATATATATAATGTGTGTGTGTGTGTGTAACAATATTTGTAAATAAATTTTAAATTATTATTACCAACAGACGGCGGCGTTTCAAGCTATTTGCTCTCATCAGTGTAGGAAGTGATTATTTCAGACGGTCGTAGGGCGTGAACCCAGGTTACAGAATCAGCATAGACTCCGCAAGCTATCACTCTATCGTCACGGTCACCGGGAATTACAGCGTGATTAAGGGGAAATTAAGTTCTATCGACGTCTGGTTAGTGCTGCCCCTCCCTGGTTTCCCCATCTTCCTTGACCCTCTACAACCATTTTGTGTGGCATCAGCTAAGGCCGATGTAACTTTTTATTGGGGGAGGGGACAGCTTATGATGTTTCTTGCAGTTTCTATTCCTTAGTTCGTGTGGTGGCATTCTACCAGTGGTTTTGTTTTCTTCCTATTGTAACTTTCATGTTATTTGTTACCGTTAGTAACTTATGCGGGTTAGTTTCCGCATTCGAGGATTTTCTTTAAGATTACAGCTGTTTTGATCATTGCCGTCTTTTGTATGGTCTTGGTGATCCCTTTGATTCCAATTTCTTCCAGTCTATTGGTATTATCTGGGCTTTCTTCATGCTTCATATCCGTTTCAGTTCTCTGGCTCGTTCCATGTATTGAGTTTTTCCGTCCCATTAATCTTCACTCTGTGGTCTGCTGGAATGACAAAGTCTACAATTTGGTAGGATTTTTTCTTCTTGTTGACTATTATGACATCCGGTTTCCTTGCTTGTATGAGTTTATCTGTTTGTACCTCCATGTCCCAAAGGATTTTGTGATTTTCGTTTTCCAGTACAGTCTCTGTTTATGTGTTTACCATTGGTCCGAGTACTTGAAATGCAGTTGTTTGCACAGTTTCCAGTGTACTGTTTTCCCCACGCAGTCGTGTCTTTTCCTGTATGCTTTTAGGGCTAGTTTGGTGCATTCACTTATTATGTGGTTGACTGTTTCGTCTCTTTGTCCACACATTCTGCATTTACTGTTTCCCGGGATTTTATTTATTTTAGCTTTAATACAGTTAGCCCTAATCGCATTGTTCTCTGCCGCTGTTAGTAGAGATTCCGTTTCTCTGTTCAGATGTCCTTTTCTTAGCCATGTCCAGGAATGTTGGTTATTATTATTATTATTATTATTATTATTATTATTATTATTATTATTATTATTATTATTATTATTATTATTATTATTATTATTATTATTATTATTATTATTATTAAACGTTAATTTATCATTATGTCCGCTAATTTGTAAAGCTGTTTCATATTCTTTTTTGTCCTGATT
The DNA here is from genome assembly GCA_963556195.1 of Sepiola atlantica. NCBI lineage: Eukaryota > Metazoa > Mollusca > Cephalopoda > Sepiida > Sepiolidae > Sepiola > Sepiola atlantica. The sequence goes on from OY744547.1 coordinate 71,264,805, forward strand.
GAATATATTTATATTGCAGGAATTAGTAGCTACTCTATGGCCTAAGTATTTATTTGAAAATTGCGGGTGAATGGTCAGATTGTTTATGTATGGTCCGTGTGTGTGTATTGAACATGTATTATCTTGAGTTACTATCGATGTTTATTTATCGTCTCTTATTTCGATTGACCCGATAAAAATGTTGTCAATATTTGTATCGCTTGACTCGTGACGTTTCGTTGAGAAATTTTGAAAAGTTTTCGTTTCATATGGCGGGAGGAGGAGGCGTTAAGAGATATTTGATCATTCAAAATATTCTGTTGCCAGGATTTGCACTTAAGCTGGGTTTTTTTTACAGAAATAAATTCATGTTTAATCCGCCGTCTTGTCGTTAGCAGAAATGGCCAGACCCCAACAACCTCAACCCCCTAACCTCACCCCCACACCAGAACATTGACGACGGGAGTTTGACAAATGGGTAATGCTCTTGGCAACACGTACTAAAAACATTCAGCTGATCTAGATGTACTTTGCAAGTTTAAAAGAATGGACTCAAAATTGATTGGTTCCAAATTCCAATGATCGTCTATTGCTAAAGCAAGCGAACTCACTTTATATATATATATATATATATATATTTTATGGAAATCGCTCAAGACAAGACATGAAGCCACTTGATGTACGGAGCTAACAAGAACAACTATGATTATCGCAAAGACAGGAGATGCTTATTGACCTTAGTCTTGAAAAGACCAAGATTATAGGTAGCAAGAAGAGAGTTCCACGAACCTGCAGTTCTTGGAAAGAAGCTACTGGAATAGGAAGCTGTATTACAATGAGGTATCAAAACAGCGAATTGATGGCGACCAATAGACGAACGAGTCCAATCTGCTGGAACAAAAGAAACGGGGAATAGATCGCATAACTCTGAAGAACACATGCTATAATAGTATTTATAGAAAAGACTGAGACTAGCAACATCACGTCTGTGAGAGATAGGATGTAGAGAAGAAGAAAGGTTAGGACCAATCAAATTACAGACACGTTTATGCACCTTAACAAGAACCCTCAATGTATAGTTCGATTCAGCTTCTTTTGATTTTATATACTGAATTATATCTTTAGTGTTACGCAGTATATATATATATATATATATATATATATATATATATATATATATATATATATATATAGTATACATTTTTATTCATACAAACATTATTTGTTACACATGTGCATACCTGTTTCAGCTGCAATCTTTTCAGAGAACCAGCCTCTTCAGACTTATAGAAAAAAAAACAGCTCTACTTGTTATTGAGCACTTTTTTTATAAACACTAGAATTTCATTGGATTAACATCTAGGAAAAAAATCATACTTGTATTATATAAATACACACACACACACACATACATACACACACACACACACACACATATATATATATATATATATATATATATATATACATATATATATTTTTATTTATTTAAGTTTTGTATGTAATTGATAGATGCATATTCAACAAAGGTAATTTCAACTAGTTCGATCAGCTACCCCGTGACACGTCTGGGCATATTTAATAGATAAGCGTGTATCCAGGTAACCTTACAATAAGTTAAACCGTAAACTGTTGCTAATTGCTGATATATATATATATATATATATATATATATATATATATATATATATATATATATATATATATATATATATATATATATATATAGTATGTAAGGTATTTGAGTGCATACGTTATTTTTACTATAGCAGGAATATTATTTGAATTGATATGCTTTAGATTTAAGAATTATCAATGGTAGCGCCTATAATTGCACAACAAATGATAGGAGGCACACAATTATTGTGACTATGAAGGCTGAATATAGCAATTTAGAATATGGAGTTCCTCATTCAATCCCGGGCAACGCCGGGTCTTCCTGCTAGTATATACATATATTTAAATAGTGAATAACTCTAAGGGAGCTAATTCAGGTGTAGTTATTTTCTTCACACGTTCACTTGGAAGAATCTCATCTAACGCAGTATCGTTTTTTTTTTCAAATATTCCATATTGACAATAACATTGCGGGCATTTATAACGACAGCTAACAGAACGAAAAAGGGGTGAAAAACCCCAAATAGGCAACAAATAAATGTTACGCAAGGCAAGATAAGGTGCTATTCTACTAACCTAGATAAGTTTATTTGTGTTTTAATATATTTTAAAGAGTTTTTTTGTTCAAAACAAACCTGGTTTCCACCTGTTCAGTTAGAACGAGAAAAAATGGCTGAAATTTGAAGAACGAAAATTAAGCAAAATACTGGTAAAACATTACATTTTCCCACGATTGGTGACATTTATTGAATGTGTTTCTAACACTATTTTGTTTATTTTTATTTTAATTATCAAGGATCCCCGTGCTGGGCTCATGAACAGACATTTTTTCTGTTCTAACTGAACAGGTGGACACTAGGTTTGTTTTGAACAAAAAAACGCTTAAATTAAGTTAAAACACAAATACACTTATCCAGGTTAGTAGAAGAGTAACTTATCTTGCTTGCGTAACATTTATTTTGTTGCCTATTTGTTGTTTTTTTACCCCTTTTTCGTTCTGTTAGCTGTCGTTATAAATGCCCAACATTTGAAAGAGTCGCTTGATAAAATTTTTAAAAATTCGCAAAGACGGAATGCTTACGATGGAAATGTATCATCATTATCAAAACGTGTTAAATAACAAATGAATTTGTCAATTGTGAAATGAAATGCGCTTTCTTCTTTTTTGCGCCATAAAAATATATCTGTCAAGAAACTGGGAGTTTTAAAGAAAGGAAAGAAAACTTTGCAAATGTCAGGAGAGAGACCGCTGTGAGGCGAATTGCGATGCGTCCTTCGAACATTGCAGCCTTAACACTCGAAGAATCTCGTTCCAGGCGAAACCCACGCATTGATCGTTTCGGCCAACTTAGATTGGCGCTGCACCAACTGAGACGGAATCTGTGTTTGACAGGAACGCATATTTATTTCGCCAATCAACCAACGTGAAGACGATTCGGCTGACGACAATTGCGGCCTTATAGAGGGAGAGAAAGAAAGAAAGAGAAATAGAAAAAGAGAGAGAGTTGGAGAAAGGCCGCGAACAACAAGGGATTTTCTTCTCCTTATGTATAATTAAGACTCTGTTTGGGTTTTTTTTTCTCTGGTTTCTACATCATTATCAGAACGTTTATCCGTTAGTCCTGTCGGTTTTTTTTATCGCCAACCCCGCAAATTGGAATACTTGATATTTTATTTTATCGTTTGTGTAGCGACGCACGTGTTGGAGCCTCTTCTTCAACACAAGTGCCGCCATGTTTATAATATGCTAAGTTAACGTGGGTAATATGTGGTCGGAATATAGAGAGAAAAAGACAATGACAAAAAGGGTAACAATGAAGAAACGGTTGAGTTCATATATATATATATATATATATATGGGAAGAGAAGGATGAAGGTAATCCGACGTGATGGTAAAATGAAAAAGGAAAACCAAAAAATGGATGTTTTTTATGTGTACATCAACGTTTCGTCTTTATTTATAAGACTTCATCAGATTGATGATATAGGGAAAAGATATCATGCAAGCACAGATACATGTAGGGTAGACATGTTGGGAAGAAAAATAAAATAAAATGCTGGACGTCCGTACTTGTTAGAGAATGAAAATGAGTGGGAGAAAAAAGGGGAAGGGTGGAGGGAGCAAGGATTACTGTGGCTGGCGATGAGAGAAAGAGGTGGGGGATGAGCAGGGGTAAAATGGATGGCAGAGAGAGATTGGAGGAAGAGGGGGAGGGGGTGTTTGACCAGATGGCTGTGGTCGAGATTGAAGGGGAAGAGTGAGTTGGAATGTTTGTGTGTGGGGGGTGTATGCAGGGAAAATGGGGATGGGTAGAGAGGGAGGGGGGCTGTGATTTTGGTGGATGGGCGAAAGTTATGGTCTTAGAGAGCGTTTGGAGAAAATGAGGGAATTTAAGAAGAGGTATGGGAGAAAATAGATGAGAGGGGGAAGAGGGAGGATTTGTCGTGATAGGGTGTGAAATATTTGAAATATTTGGAAAATGATAGCAATGAGTGAGGGATTGGGGTGGGTGGGGGAGGGGGTGATTGAAAGGGTGGGTGAGGAATATTTGAAATATTTGGAACATGAGAAAGTTTATTTGGACTGTAGTATTAAAAATGTGAGGGAAAAAAGTGAGGAAAAAAAAAAAAAAAAAAAAAAAAAAGAGAAGGTTCAGGGAGAAGAAGGAGGGGTGTGGGTGAATGGAAGAGTGTCATAAGGTTAGAGATGAAAATAAAAGTTAGCCATGATCAGGCAAAAGACTTTGTTCTGTGAGGATGATCTTGCTTATTAAGGGTGATAGGTTAAAGAAACCATTTCGCTGCTTGATGGTAGTGGAGGATGTGATGAGGGCAGTTTCCAATAATCTTCGCCGAGATTTGTTGTGGATGTGTTTAGTGATTTTGGCTTGTTCAAATTTGAATGCATGACCATATTCTAGAGCATGGGAGAAAAGTGCACTAAGAGGGTTGTTGTTTTTTATGTCCCTTTTATGTTCATTTAATCGTTTCTTTAATTCACGTTGTGTTTCTCCCACGTAGAATTGATGGCAATCATTGCAAGGGACAGTGTATAAGCCGGCATGGGATGTGGGTGTTTTTTGGAAATGTCTGGATGTGTTTAAAGTTTGTTTTATGGATTGAGAAGTGGTTTGTACTATTGGAATGCCTAGTTTGTTGAGCGTGTTGCATATGGATGTGTTATTGGAATGCGTGGGTAGGAGAAGGGGTCTGTCTATGAGAGAGGTGTTAGGGGTTTGATTTTTTTGTATGGTGTTTCTGGAGAATATTTGGAAGGCTTTTTTCTTGGCATTTAATATGAAATGTGTGGGGTATTGCAATGTTTTTAGGGAATTAAAAATGTATTTTATTTCTTCATCTATGTGTGGGGGGCTACATATTCTAAGGGCGCGTAGGAAGAAGCCTATAATTATACCTGTTTTGATCTTGCTATGATGGTGGGAGTAGAAATGTATGTAGTCATTTTTGTGAGTGTTTTTGCGGTGTACCTTAAATTCTAGTTTATTGTTGGACTTAATTATAAGAGTATCAAGGAAGGGAATAGAGCCGTTTATTTCAGTCTCATGGGTGAATTTTATGGAGGGTTCTACTGTGTTGAGTTTATCCTTAACATGAATGATTTGTGTGTCTGTGGGGAGGAAAATTAAAATATCATCTATGTATCTAAAGTATTCGATGTTAGGAGGTAGTCTATATTTGAAAGGACCGGATTCTAAGAATTCTAAAAAGAGGCAGGCCAATACACCGCTAAGGGGGTTGCCCATGGGGAGTCCAAATTTTTGTTTGTAGAATACTTCGTTAAATTGGAAATATGTTATGTCAATCTCGACCACAGCCATCTGGTCAAACACCCCCTCCCCCTCTTCCTCCAATCTCTCTCTGCCATCCATTTTACCCCTGCTCATCCCCCACCTCTTTCTCTCATCGCCAGCCACAGTAATCCTTGCTCCCTCCACCCTTCCCCTTTTTTCTCCCACTCATTTTCATTCTCTAACAAGTACGGACGTCCAGCAAAACGCTGCCATTATTTTTCATTTTATTTTATTTTTCTTCCCAACATGTCTACCCTACATGTATCTGTGCTTGCATGATATCTTTTCCCTATATCATCATCCT
>OY744547.1:71273016-71360516 GCA_963556195.1 Sepiola atlantica
CAACTTAACAGCGTAGGTTATATGCAGCTCGTAAAAGATCATATTTAACTGATCAAATGCCACCGAGAGCCATTTACCAGCAGGATAAGCACCCAAAAAAGTAATACAATTTTTTGATCTCCACAATATTAATATTATCGAATATCCTTGACAGAGTCCAGATCTTAATCTAATTGAACGAACATTTATGAAATTATGTTTCAAAAGGGGAACATACAAAAAAAACATGTTTAATACAGTTATATGATTATATACAGGAAGTAGAGCATCAAATTCCATGACTAGTCGTTGTAACGCAGTTATTCCGAACAAAGGGTACGGAACTAAGTATTTTATTTACCTCCTCTCCAGGAGATTAGACACAAGGTTAGGTGTGAGATTTTATGAAAGTCTTTCTATGGAACGAACTGGATAAGCTGTCTATCATATTCAATGATATTTGTATTACAGAGAAAATGCTGCCTAAATATATATATATATATATATATATATATATATATATATATATATATATATAGAGAGAGAGAGAGAGAGAGAGAGAGAGAGAGAGAGAGATATATATATATATATTCCGAGTCTATTTTGTATTGTTTCTGCCCACTGCAAAACACATTCTTTCCTGATAAACAAGAAATGTTTTTTTTAAAGTTTCCCCATTTAATTTCATCTCCAACAAACATTACCAGAAAAAATCAAAATTCAAAGCCGTTTTCTTCCTTCATTTTACTCTCTCTCTCTCTCTCTCTCTCTCTCTGTGTCTTTGTGTGTGCGTGTGTGTCGAAGGATTCGAGGAGACTTAATTCTGGCATACAGCATCATCAACGGAAAATTCAAATCTACCTTAAGATGAAATTTTCATTCTAACGTATAGTCGCGGTCTTCGTGGCAATACGCAGATGTACTTTCGTCTCAACAGTAAATAGACGGCATTCTCTGTTCGTGTTTCTGATTCCTGGAACAGCCTGCCAGAGGAGGTCGTGATTCTGCCGACCATATCCAGGTTGAAATTCACCTTCGACAACCATTCAGAGGATATACAGATACAATATCTTCTGTCTTTTTATATGGCTTGCCGTACTTAGCTATTATCTTTTCGAAATAAAAATTGTTATATATATATATATATATATATATATATATATATATATATATATATATATATATATATATATATATATATATAGTACTTGGGAGACAAATCTAAACTATGGCAAATTCATCAACCAATTGCCCTCCGAAACTAAAACCCTTATTCGGACTATTGAAAGGATCTACCAAAGGATATCTAGACATGAGTTGTCTCTTATATTCAACAATACTCGCCTGCAAGAGAAGTTGCTCCCTCTCTCTCTCTCTCTCTCTCTATATATATATATATATATATATATATATATATATATATATATATATATATATATATATATATATATTCGTTTTACAAGCCAGGCAATAATGTTTGACTTGGAATTTCTTTCTTCTTTTTTCCGTCGTATTTTCATCTCAGCCAATTTTAGATTTTGTCCAAACTCGACGTTGCACCATTTTTGCTTTATTTCGGACTTTCCTGTTCTTTTCCCTTTTTTTCTTAGTTGTCGTCTTTAAATAAAATACCAGAACAAAGCGGAAACGACATTGGACCAGCGGAGTCAGCAGCACGCTTTTTCGTATCCACAAACACAATTACATATTACTATGAATAAGTAGAAGCGGAAATTTAAGCCGCATACACACACACACATACACATACACACACATACACACACACATATATATAGTACATTTGTTATATTAGTAGATGTGTTATATCTGTAGAGGTTAATCCATTGAAACATCAGTGTTTATTAAAAAAAAGTGCTTAATAACATATAAAGCTGTTCTTTAGTATAATGTTTTATTCATACAAACATTATTGGTTACATATGTGCATACATGTTTCGGTTGTACTCTTCACAGAAAGCCAATTCATCAGACCAAAACAACGAGCTACATAATAATAACTCAGAAATCTTTTTAATATTGTATTCGAATTCCATAAAAACATCTCTGATCAGCGTCCTGTCTGGAGTCCTGTTCCGTCGACACGTCGCAAATTGCTCTCGTGAATTTTCGTAAATCAGCTTCTGTTCGTTCTTTCTTTCTGGTAGCTTCAAAAATGGGAGAAATTTAAAAACAAAAGAACAAATAAGCCATTATTTGCTCATGGGGTTTAGCTTGTACCTTTTCTTACAATTTACAACAATGTACATCTAGATGTGCTGTTATGTCTTGGCCCATCCCCGCAAGGGGTGGTGAACCTCGAACCCCCAAAACGTTGTAAACCCAAAAGAAAGCAGAATTGATCTCACTTCTCTGTCACGTACTTCCTCCCATGACGTCATATCCTGTAACGTTACTGTCTACTCTGTTAACTCCTAATGGAATTTTCCACTAATCTAACATTATGCTTACTATAGCCTTATGTGGAAAATACTGCTTATAACATTATTTTTACACACTCGTCTCTAATCTTACTATAGTGATACGGTGGTAGAGGCTTTGCATCAAAGGACACGGGCTTCCTCATTACATCCCGAGCAACACCGCGTCTTCGTTCTAGTCTTTGTTTAAACTGTGTTAAATGTGTTCTTTCTTGCAAAAAACTTGACAATATTAACTGAACGCTTTTCTTCGCCATCTTTCGCTTTCGGCATTTCAGATTCTTGTAGAATTGAAGAATTCTTATTCCAATTCGTTTCATTTCGTTCATTTGGTCAAAATGAACAATCCGATTTCAAAATTAAAAAAAAATTGTTTCATTAGTTTTTTTATTAACCTATTTATTTATTATTTATTTTTAAAATTATATTTTCTGTTTCTCATCAACGTTATAACAAAACGAAGTTAATTGAAAACTTCTTTAAAGAACCCTCCGGATTAAAACATAAAAAAATGGTCGATTGGGAATGCGATGGGTTGTACATTTCACAATGAGGCACACGTGTTATTTATAAAACTGGAAGATCTAGAAAGACGTAAAAAACAAATAGAGAGAAAGAAAGGGAAGCGTAATATCAAACAGGGTGGCGAGAATTAGCTGCATGGCAGAGATATAGTAAGATATAGTAAGATATATATATATATATATATATATATATATATATATATATATATATATATATTACTATTTCATGTATCCACATAAAATTTTATAAGGAGATATAAGTTTTTATGTATCAATTTTCAGTATTTACTTCAACAGTGCTCGATACGTAAGTAGAGCTAGGTAGCAAGTTATATATATAAAGTAAGTTATGAAAATATATTTATGGCAATTAAGCTACACAGAGGCTCCCGCGTTTCATTGCCATAAGTATGTTTGCTATATATATGGAATAATTTTGTCGGTATTAACAGTAATTATTTATTTGTTTGTAAAAAAAAAGACTTAAAAATATCCTTATAACAACTCAACATTTTGAGTTGCGTGCGGGGAGGAGCGATAGGGTGGTGTCCTCCGGCATCCACATTGGGGGGGGGGGCGGCATCTAATCATATTTAAACTAACTCCCTTTCTCATAATATTTCTCAGTACTAGTACTATTAGTCTTTGAAGCATACAACCAAGAAGTTGACCCCGGGCATCACCAGGGCTTCACCAGAGAATCACCTGGCCCCTCAACACCACTGTTTTTGATCGACTAGATAAACTGAGATATGTATGTTGCTCTGACCTTCTCTGGGGCAACGGATAAAAGTTCTAAGTGACAGTCTTCTGGGGGTTGAAGGTTCAATCCTCAGTGCGAGCGATACAAAGAATACAATTACGAATAATATTTCTGAATTTGTGAGATGAGGATTGATAATTTGTATAATTTCGATTATTCGGACTACTGTTCTCATCTTGAGTGTCATCATTACAACGTTTCGGCCGCTGTAACCTCCGACCTTCTTCAGGTGTATCCTTTCGAACTCGGGAATATTTCTGTCCAACTTCGAACTGAACACTTTATTTAGTCCACGGGGGTAGCAAAGGCTCAGTAGAGGACAGCCCAGGCAGTGTTTCATCGTATGGTCTCTCTCTCCACATTCACAGATGGTTGGATCAGTTTGTAACCCCATCTACTCATAGCAACTTTTGATCGCCTCATTCCGGTTCTCAGGCGATCGAGTGTTTTCCACTGGAGCCATGGCGCCTCTGAATTGAAAGAGAGGGTCTCAGAAGTGGGGATTTCCATGTCAGTGGGAGGGGGTATTCTCTAGCCGTCTGGTCCACAGCTGTAGTCTGGTCTCTTCCTGGGATGTTGTTAGGTGTTCGAAATAGCTGAGGAAGCTTCTTGGTCCACGCCCATGAAGGAGATGGCGTTTATCACTGATAGCCTTTGTGATCTTTACTCGACTGGCAACTTCCCGTCTCACATCTGAAGGGGCAATGCCAGTGGGGAGATGCAGGTTATTCAGGTTGGTAAGCTTCTGTCAGCCACTGATCAAGCGACAGGTGTTGTTCAATGCTGAGTCTAAATTTTTGGCATGCGTTGATCTCGCCTAAACTACTGCATATCATATTTCAAATAAATTACATAGATCGAGAAACGACGTATTTACATAAATTGGCTACGTGTAGAAATATAATTATGCATATCAACAAAACGAAAAACTTCCAAACTTTGCTTAATTTTTTTGGTGACATATCCAATATGGCGTCATCAATTTGTTTTGTGTTTTTATTTTGAATTTTATTTTTATTTTCCAGTTCGGTGTGACATGACATACTTGGTGTCTATCTGTCGTCTGTCGCAACGACTAAATTCCCCAGGGAGCGTAGCTGAGTCGTCATCTCCTACGTCACACACCCCACCCACAGCCACGAGCTGCTTTTTATTACGGCACGCGGAAAGCGGGAGACTGGGTGATGACGGTCGAGTCAAGGCGAGGTGGAGGTTCCATCAAAGAATACGAAAGTTGTAATCTAAAAATGCGGTCAAATCCAACAAAGAAACTGTTTTTCTATTTTAAATCTGTACATGTGTCGCGGGCCGAGTCAATTACACGACGAATAGTCGAAAATACGCATGCGCAAGATAAGAAATAAATCACGATAATTTACTGCATTTACTGTTTTTCTGGTTTTTATCTATTTTAGCTTTAATGTAGTTTGTCCTAATAGTATTGTTCTGTGTAGCCGTCAGTAAAGATTCCGTTTCTCGGTTCAAGTGTCCTTTACTTAGCCATGCCCAGCTATTTTCGTTGGTTTCTTCTCTTGTCAGTCTTATGAAGCGTTAATGTAGTTGTTTTTCTTCCCACTTTTATTTTCTTGTCTTTTTGTTTCTGGTTTCGGTGCTTCCCGAGTTGTTCGTTGAAACGGTGTCCCTTGCTGCGGTGATTAGCCTTTCCGTGTTCTCGTTTATGTATTTCTCCAGCTCTTTTTTGTATCTTCCACACAATATTTTATACTTACCAGTCCTCTTCCTCCTTTGTTTTTTTTTATGCAGAGTCTGTCCATATCGTATTTTGGTTGTAGTGCGTTGTGCATGGTAATTAATTTTCTAGCCCTCTGGTCAAGGTGCCTAAGTTCTTCTTTAGTCCAACCTATGAATGGTCCAAAGTATCTTATTAGTGATACTGCCCATGTGTTTATTCAAAAATGTAATTATCTAGTTTGATGCTTGAGGAAACCACAAGATTGAAATAAATTATTGCATCGACAATCATGTAATTTCGTGTTATTATATTTGATGTTATATATATATATATATATATATATATATATATATATATATATATATATATATATATATATATATACAAGAGCTGAAAGATGAGAATAAAAAATTGTATAGATACAATATTTACTTCTGATGTTTAACATCAGAAGTTGAAAGCAAAGAGTTCCATATTCTTAATCCATGGATTTTCAAAGACAAACTATTTCATCAGAGGATATAAACCGGTAATGTAAGTGTAAATATTATCGGCAACATTTAACTTTGAAAAATTTATACACAAAAAAAAGACGGCCTAACCGTCACAGGTAACATGAATTGGAACAAATACGTTGAAGACATTGCCAATGCTGCAGCAAAGAAGATGGGCTCCCTCTACCGTGCTAGTAAACTCCTCACACCTGACATTATCCTATATCTCTACAAAGCCACCATCCGCCCATGCATGGAGTATTGTTGCCACATCTGCGCTGGGCATCATCCACTAGTCTCTCTCTCTCTCTCTTTCTCTCTCTCTCTCTCTCTCTCTCTCTTAGACAAGGTTCAAAAAAGAGTTGTCAACTTGATAGGTCCTTCACTATCCATCAAGCTCCAGCCCCTGTCACATCGCCGCAATGTTGTTTCCTTGTGCCTGTTTTACAAGTACTTCAATGGATTGTGCTCAGATGAGCTTGCTGCTCTGGTATCCCCTCCACGACGTAAATTCACTAGACCAACCCGACAATCTACCAAATCCCATCCATTCACTGTGGAGGTCCCCAGATGCGGAAGAACTTTCTACTTCAAAAGCTTCCTCGTGCTTCTGGACTCTGGAACTCCCTCCCTGCTCCCTGTTTTCCTGATGGTACTGACATGCAAAAATGTAAACTAATGTAAACAGACATCTCGGTGACAGCTCCCAATTTAGGTTGACCCCCCCCCCTAAAAAAACTATCACCCTTTTTCTCAGTAGCCCATTACGTCTACAGTGGCAGTGATATGTAGTAATAAGAGTACTAATCTATAGTGATAAGTAGTAAGACTACACATAGAAAAAACAAGAATAGGTATAAGGCTCCCAAAATTCATACTAGAACTGTCCGCAAGGACCCGTAGCACAGTGGATATAGTACTAAGTTAAATTCAGTTCTAAGTGATAGTCATCTGAAGGTTGAAGGTGCGGGTGATACGAAGAATTGCGAATTACTAAAGACTTCTCCCTGTTATGGCTTAAATAATGGGTTCCGTTCGAAATTCCGTCCAGATTCCCGACTTCGAAAAGATACACCTGAAGAAGGCCGGATGTCATAGTAGCCGAAACGTTGTGATGATAAATAACACTCAAGATGAGAAATGTAGTCCGAATAACCAAAATTATACAAATTATCAATCCTCATCTAAAAAATTCAGAAATATATTATCAGTTTTTAATAAATAAATAGTTTTAATATCCATAGACATATATCTTTCGTGTTATCTTACACTTGTCAGTATGAATGACGTAACAATGCCGCCGGTCTGCGAACCCCGAATCCAAGTATTTTGACCCAAGCCTTCTTACTGCTAGCCCGCCGTGGTGATCACGCGTTAAAATGCGAGAGAAATACGTGTTGTATTTTCTATGAATAAATACAAGTACTGAGATCCAGACAGTGTTCCAATCTCCTAAAGGGAGAGAACTTCGCAACGTGGCTTCATTTGAATCTTTAGTTTAATTTATCTTAAAGTTCTCCATTTAACGGAGTTTAATAATTATTTTTCTAATAAATAAATATTTTTAATATTCATAGACATTTACATGTTTCGTGTTACCTTACACTCGTCAGTATGATAACGTAACTGTACCGCCGATATAATTTTATTAAAGTTCTCAGTGAATATAAAAATTGCGCTTAAAAACGAATAATGATATTTAAAATGTTCCCTTTTAATGTATAATACAGCTGATACAATTCAGAAGTTATAACTCACCCACAGTTTTTAACATAACTCTGAGTTTCATTACCTTAAGGGACAAACATCGGATGTTGTATCGGCGGTTTAGTTATTTTGAATCGCGGAAACAACATCCGAATATTGTCCCTTAGAGGGTTGGATACTCGACGTTATGTTAAAAACTGTTTTATGAGTAATACATATATATATAAAAATTTTTCTTTCTTTCTTTGTAAGATAGTGGGGAAAAGCCTCCAGCAGTGCCCGATTAATTGAGAGATTCATAAATATTTAATCGGTACATCAGTACCGTCGGTTTCGATTTTGGAAATCTTCATCAGCTTTTGTTGATACTGTCACAAAAAAGAAACAAGATAGAGCTACCATCTTGTTTTTTTTACTGATGTCGTAATGATTTTCTGTATTAAATATATATATATATATATATATATATATATATATATACAAAGAGCTTACACATAGGTATTATAGTTCGAAGATATTAAATACAGACTGTCACTTAGCTATAAACAAGGTTCCGATAACGTGCGTTGAACCCTCTAGAGTGTCTGCTGTTTACTGCCAGTTGTATTTAGGCATATATAGAACTTAATTTCTACTGTATGCTGTGATAATTTCCGATGGCCTGGAAATAGAGCGAAAGCGTGCAGAGTTTTGGTTGACTCTGTGAACCGAGTTCGCGCCCTGTGGCCGTCTGAAATTGTTACTTCCTACACTGATGACAGCGAAAGCTTGAAACGCTAAAAATAATTTAATAAATATTGTTAACGATTCTCAGAGAGTGGTCGTCGTGTCTCACAAGCGTTGGTCACTATAATCCTGTTGCTGTACTGATACTTTTTCGCTCATGTGATCTTTATTTAGATACCTACTATGTGTGCATCTTGCTGCATAATAAACCACTTCTTGAGACCGCGGGAAAATCGTCTTTACTTCATATATATAATAAGTCTGTTTGTCTGTCTGTCTGTTTGTTTGTAAGTGTGTGTGTCTGCTAACAAAGTTTTGCTATTAGACATATGAACATGATTGTTTGTTAGAATTATCAGCTACCTATTTTTTTAAAACTTTAGTAAATTTTTATCGTTTAAAAAACCTACCAGTATTTCCTGGGCATTTTTGAAAAGAAAAAAAGACAGCCTTTAAATTGACGTCCCTTTCTGACCTACACGCTTTAGCTAAGCCTATGTCGTCCGAAAGCAGACGAGTCGACTTGGCACTTGTCAAGGAACGAAAAAGATCCAAAACTTCAGACTAGAATATTTCTCTACTCCCGGTCATCCATTAGACTGTCCCGCTTAAGCTTAAAATAGAATTTTCATCGCTAAACGCGCAGATTGGATGGACGCAACGTATTTTAGATATACGGCCATGCATTTAAATGAGAAGCCATGTCCGTTGGTCTGTCACACCTAAACGTGAAATAGAATTTTCCCATTTTCATAAGAAGATACATTTCATTTATCGGTCTATCATGCTTAAGTTTGAAATAGCCTTTTCGTCGGTCTGCCCCGCTTAATTTGAAATAGCATTTCCTTCTTTCTGTCACGTTTAAGTTTGAAATAGGATTTTTGTCGGGCTGTCATGTTTAAGTTTGAAATAGGATTTTCGTCGGTCTGTCACGCTTAAGTTTGAAATAGGATTTTCGTCGCTAAACGCGCATATTGAATGGACGCATCTTATTTTTTTATTTTTTTATTTTTATTCTGAGATTTTCTTCAACCAATTAGCATCCAATGCTTTCCATCCAATTAGTTCGATACGAATCCCCCTTCCCCATAAACATCTTGACCCGGTAGAGGGGGGGGGGGCGCTTCTTTTGATGGCGACCTAAATCGAATGACCAAAGTTCAATTACGTCTCGATGAAAAATCACGTGGCATATTTGTAATATCGTCATTTTTATTTTCCTATTAAAGACATTTTTAAGCTTAGCATTAGCCACCCGGAGTTGTCCGGGAGTCTTTTTACTTTCATTTTTTTTTTTCGCTTTCTTTCCTTCCTTTAACTGTTCATTTTTTTATTGTTTTTACCAAATTATTATTGTGAACGTGAGTCTGTGTCCGTCCATTGCACAGGCCGTTGGCGTCCACTTGTTGTCTTCGTCTCAAACCAGTGCTCGATTTCATCACCAGTCGCAGTGTCAATCTTGTGGTCTCAGTCAGTGCCGCAACGGAAGGATTCTCAAATAAAATTACAACTCCAGTAACAAAGTTTTATTTTGAGGGATTTGAACAACAGACCAGCAAATCAAGACAAACATATCTTCAAACAGAATACAATACGCATACTTTTGATTATTCGGACTACATTTCTCATATTGAGTGTTATCATCACAACGTTTCGGCCGCTGTAACCTCCGGCTTTCTTCAGGTGTATTTCTTCGAGACGGAATTTCGACGGACGGAATTTAGAACGGAACCTTTGACTTGAGCCGTAACCCTATTCTTGTTTTTTTTCTATGTGGAAGACGTCTTCAGTAATTCGCAATTCTTCGTATCGCCTGCACCTATGACTATCACTTAGAACTGAATTTACCATAGTACTATATCCACTGCGCCACGGGTAACTGCGGACAGTTCTAGTATGAATTTTGTGAGCCTTAAACCTATTCTTGTTTTTTCCATGTGAATTCTACATTAAATATCTCGAAAAGGGTTGATATACCGTAAAACAAAACAACCAAACCAGGATTGTAAAACAATTGCAGTATACATCACTGATGCAGACTTTGCAGGCGATCTCGCATTGATTTCAAACTATATTGAACAAACCGAACTACTTCTATCAAGATTGGAAAAAACAGCAGAAACTATTGGGCTGCATAACAACTACAAAAGACGGAATTAATGTGGTTTAACCAGGATGAGACAGATTAAAAAACACTGAGTGGTGAGATATTGTAACAGGTGCGTGATTTGAAATATTTTCGTTCGTCGATTGCAGATAGCAAAATAAAGACTTGGAAGTTCGAATCAGGTTGGCATCGAAAGCGCTAAACAAGTGAGACAACTTAAAAAAGAACTTAAGATCCAATTCTTCAGATTCACGATTGAATTTCTTTTCAGCGCGGGGGGGGGGGGGGGGGCAGAAATTTCTGCAGAAGGTTCGATGGTCCCTATGCCAGAATGTGAAAAGCAGTTCCAGGTGTCACTTGGAGGGATAGAATGACAGACAACGATCTATATGGAGAGCCGAGTAAAATAACAGTAGTGCTCAAAGCGAGAAGGTTAAGATTTATTGAGCATATGTTGAGGAGAAAGCAAGAGTTGGTATGGCAACTACTGATGTTGGAACCGAAACAGGGAAAAAGGGGAAAAGGGTAGTCCTTATATACGTGAACTAGTTGCGAAATGACACCAGTCTGTCGACGGAAAAACTGAAGAACGTGATGGAAGCCCATAAAATATGAAAGATGCTTGTCAATGATATCTGAGCGAGCTCAAACTAACTAACTACATTGTTGAAAAGGACGCCGATAACGCTAACCCTAACTAGCTAAATTTTGATATTACAAAAATCGAAATTTCAGTGCAAAGAAAGTTACATTAGGATATGTGAGTACTAAAGTGAGGGAGTAAATAATAATAAAATATGTGAGTACTAAAGTGAGGTAGTAAATAATGATAAAATATGTGAGTACTAAAGTGAGGGAGTAAATAATAATAAAATATGTGAGTACTAAAGTGAGGTAGTAAATAATGATAAAATATGTGAGTACTAAAGTGAGGGAGTAAATAATAATAAAATATGTGAGTACTAAAGTGAGGGAGTAAATAATGATAAAATATGTGAGTACTAAAGCGAGGGAGTAAATAATAATAAAATATGTGAGTACTAAGTGAGGGAGTAAATAATAATAAAATATGTGAGTACTAAAGTGAGGGAGTAAATGATGATAAAATATGTGAGTACTAAAGTGAGGGAGTAAATGATGATAAAATATGTGAGTACTAAAGTGAGGGAGTAAATAATAATAAAATATGTGAGTACTAAAGTGAGGTAGTAAATAATGATAAAATATGTGAGTACTAAAGTGAGGTAGTAAATAATGATAAAATATGTGAGTACTAAAATGAGGGAGTAAATAATAATAAAATATGTGAGTACTAAAGAGAGGGACTAAAGTTTGATAGCGATACAAAAAAAAAGAAGTCAATAAGTTTGCGGTGAAATCTTGAACCGGTCGGCCATTTTGTCAACCGCTGAAAGTCTTAAATTTTGTCATAAGATTTTCCACCCGCGTTGACCTTACGACGAGACGCCGGGCTGTCATAAAAATGGACATGAAATTATTTATGCTCTTTTCGTCTCGCTTTAAACAAAGACGTTTTGTCTCGTTTTATCCTTTTTGTCATTTTTTTAATAAGTTCTGTGGTTTGAAAGACTCCACGATCGGTTCGTGGCGGGAAATACAGCGTCTGGAATATTCAGAGTCTCGTTACGTTTTGATTTAAGGTATGAATTGATCGCTATTAATCAGTGTGTGCAGACGGTGTGGGTTCACCGAAGTAAAAACTCACACACTTATAATTTTGGAGGAGGTATACAGGATGAACTCCAATATCTTTCTTTTGTTTGTTTGGTGGGAAACTCAGCTTAAACAAATCAACACGAGAGTCTCAAACCTTTTGCACAATGGGCGTTTCGTCGAAGGATAATGTGAACGAATATTTTGCGGAAGGTTTCAAAATTACAAAAACGATTATCTATATATTAATACGATAGCGTGTGTGTTCGTGTGTCACGCTTACATCAAAAGCTCTGCGCATGCGTGCCGCACATAGATTTGGAAAAGTATTCAAGTTACCTAATTTTGGTAATATTTCAAGTATTTCCTTTTGGCGCAACGGTTTTGACGTCGGACGGACTGGTTTATAGTTCGATCCCAACCATCCTTTAAGATTTTCTTTTCTACATCGAAGGGGGTAGGGAGGGAGTGGACGACCGGAAGGGCACATATTAATACGATAGCGTGTGTGTTATTTTGTGTGTTACGCTTACATCAAAAGCAACGACTTTCCGAATCTTTGTATGCTACTCATGAATTGGAGCCAAATTTAATTTAATCTAAAGCATTTACAAAGTAATGTATAGGTTAGGAACAAGATAATTAGTATTGAAAACATCATTTCGTGTAATTTACACGGGTCCCGCTAGTGTGAAAATAATACCAGATGCAAACTGTATCTTAATTATTATTAGTAGTATCTATATGATAATATCCTACGGCAATTTCATGTTCGTACGTATGTTATCCTCCCCACCCTTTTTCTTTTTTAAGATGTGATCGCCCGGTCGCCGAAAGTGCAATGAAAAAAAAAAGTTTCATCTGATATCGCTGTTGTGTCGAACGTGAAACTTGAAGTAAAAAAATACTTTCTTGGACTTCGGACTGGGATAAAATCGTATTATCTGTTTTATCCAAAGATAGTACAATAATATCGTGGGAGCTGCGTTCGCGCCAGACGTACATAGAATAGCAATATGTCATAAACTCCTTCAAAGCTTTTGGCGATAGACCCTCATAACCAAGTATATTCTGAAACTACATAAATAAGAGTACTTAGGTATGTATGTTTCAGTTTTTAAAAAAGGTGTTACAATAATATAGTGGGGCTGCGTTCGCGTCGGACGTCCATAGAATGAAAATATTTTTAACCATGGCAGCAATATACAACAGATGAAGGATACAACTGTGATATTTCCACGGGTCTCGCTAGTTATTTTTATTAGAATTGTTTTCATTTGGATGTAAAATAAATTAATCTTAACAATTTTTTTTATCCATAGTCATATCTTGAAAAAAAAAAAATATATATATATATATATAATGATTAGTTAAATTCCAATAACTAAATAATTAACGTGTAACTCTCAGAGGTCCACCATCTTGAAACGGCATTTCAGAGTATATATATATTAACTTTTTTCTGTTTCTTTCTTTTATTTGAATTTACATAGATAGATAGATAGATAGATAGATATTCACTTTTTTCTGCTTCTTTCTTTTATTTGAATTTACATAGATAGATAGATAGATAGATAGATAGATAGATATTCACTTTTTTCTGCTTCTTTCTTTTATTTGAATTTACATAGATAGATAGATAGATAGATAGATATTCACTTTTTTCTGTTTCTTTCTTTTATTTGAATTTACATAGATAGATAGATAAATAGATAGATAGATATTCACTTTTTTCTGTTTATTTTATTTATTTGAATTTACATAGATAGATAGATAGATAGATAGATAGATAGATATTCACTCTTTTCTGTTTCTTTCTTTTATTTGAATTTAGATAGATAGATAGATAGATAGATAGATAGATAGATAGATAGATAGATAGATAGATAGATAGATATTCACTTTTTTCTGTTTATTTCTTTTATTTGAATTTACATACCGGGAAGGAAGAAGGAATGTTTGAAAAAAGAAAGAGACAGCCTGAATCCACACACGGTCACAGGTCACATCCTCGATTACGTTATAACTCGCAAAGAAAGAGTCTCATGATGTATGCATCGTGTGAATCATGCGACGTGCTCTATGTGGCTTTAACCTCAAACTTGTGCGTAATAAACTGAAGGTCCACATCTAGCGCAAATTTAGCTCTCAATGGGGTAATGGTAGCACAGCGCGTTGATATATCTAGACTGCATAGGCCGCGCCAGTGCGTGCAATTTGATGGCACGTTGAATCAATTCATGGCTGAAGAAGCGGCACTACTATCACCGGTTCGATACGAACGATTCCCAGATAAACACATCCCGGAAAAGAAGAAACAGTTATACTAATGATATATCGGCACACCTGAAAACAAAAACATGAATCTCTTACAGAAAATGCCACTACAGTGCCGTATACGTTAAGAAGGTTGGCTCCTTCTACTGCGCTAGTATCCTATATCTCTACAAAGTTACCATTCGCTCATGCCTCATCTGGGCTAGTGCATCTACCACTAGTCTCTCTCTATTAGACAGGGTCCAAAAAAGAGTCTCCAATTTAAACGTTATAATTAAATAATTTAAAATTATTTAATTATAACGTTTTGTTTAATAATTACGATAAAATAAATATTTATGTAAATAATCAGAAAAAAAACCCGCCAAAATTAAAGCCAAATTTTAAAAAAGGCCAAATACAATTTTTGAAAAAGCTTCAAAAGAGGCCAAATTAGCAAATTTTGGCCTTAAAAGGACCAATCTGGCAAGTCTGACCCATGTTCTCTTTTTACACAGATTAATTGAGAACAAGTTATATCATAAATCAAAACTCAAGATTAAATATTCCAGATTATTTTTCCTCCGCATCCACACCAGCTTTAACATGACCGAGTTTATTAAAAATATTGCGAAAGCAAAAGAGAAAGAAAATATCCTCGTTTGAAGATAGATGAGACAGGCTATAAATCAATTTATTTCCGATTTTTTATGGCTGATCAGCGTCTCTTCAAGGTGGAAAGACAACAAAAGGTTCAAAAGATTGTCATAAAATATTCAGGTTTTTAATGTGTGACAAAATGGCCGAACGGTTCAAGATTTTAATTCGAACTCATTGACTTCTTTTTTTATATATCGATACAATCATTTCTTCATGAAAATCAGACTTTTATAGTGACCGATGGCCCAAATAACCCATGTAATGAATTAAAAACAAGAATCACCACAGAATGGCGGTTTTATTAGACATTACATTGCTTGTATTTTTATTGCTACTGCAAGGCCGCCATCTTTGAGTTATTAGAGTTCATTTAAATGTCCCGTTAAAGAGAGATAACTCTCATACTTTATCATAAAAACCTATATTATTCTCCATCTCTCCTAAATATTAGACCAGTCTAACAAAAGTATCTACTCTCTTTAGTAGTTACTGATGACGCAAATAAAATATTTGTTGTTGTTATCATTGAACACTAACTCAATCTAATAATACTTGAACAGCAGATGGGTGACTATTTGGGAATGACACGCGGCATGGAGTGTCGCTGTCCCCCGCCCCTACCGCGTGTCATTCCTAAATAGTCACTCATCTCGTACTGGCCATGCTCAACGTCTCTTAACTTTGTGCGTCAAAGTGATTCTGCCGTAATGTGCTCCAAAAATATCATTTACCCTATTGTTACTCTGTGCATCGGAAACAAAACCAACGCTTCTGAATGACATA
The DNA here is from genome assembly GCA_963556195.1 of Sepiola atlantica. Taxonomy (NCBI): domain Eukaryota; kingdom Metazoa; phylum Mollusca; class Cephalopoda; order Sepiida; family Sepiolidae; genus Sepiola; species Sepiola atlantica. The sequence continues at coordinate 71,288,821 of OY744547.1, forward strand.
GACGACGTCCGTCCTATTTAGGGAAATCCATTACCATTCATCCCCACTCCGTCTCCGTTTCAAAACATTTCCGTGCGACATTTAATAAGAATGACCTTCTCAAATTTTCCTGACTCTTTCGTGAATTTAAAAAACAAAACAAATTAAGAATTAAAAAATAATAATCATTCGCTTCTATTATGACGCGGCCAACCAACTCTTTTATCAATTGAGACGCTGGGAAGTTAGATTGCTTGTTTTTTGCTTGTTTGTTTGTTTGTTTGTTTTTTCGTTGAAGTGAAAACCGATCCAGATGAAAACTGAGGCGGGCAAAAGTCGAAGGTCAAACTCATTGGCCAGACTAATTGAAAAAAGACTGAAACAAATACATTGTGAAAAAATTCATCATTTGTTAACCGGGAAACATATATATATATATAAGACTAGTTCATTTTATATTCATGGTTATATCATGGTTTTTATTTTCAATTTTTTTTTTTTTTCACTTTTTCAAAAAACAACATTCCTGTGAGATGTATTTTTACGATTCATTTTCCTGGAGATGAGCCAACCAACATCATTATATATCAATATCGGCTCTGCAACACTTCAAGATCATCAGAAAAATCCATGAAGAAGAAAGTTTTCAAATTGAAAAGTCTTGAAAAAAACCTACTCGACACTGTGGGTCATTGTGGGCAAAAACAAAGAAAAAAAAACTTTTACACGAGGAAATATATATATATATATATATATATATATATATATATATATATATATATATATATATATATATATATATACATATATCGTGATTCTAGGCAGAATCTACGAACTGCGTTCGAGCCATGCAACCGCCTGCAACCGCTACTCCTGCACTGATGTGGGTAGAAAGCTTGAAACGACGTCGTCTGTAGGTATAAACACTTTAATATTTAAAAATATTTAAGATTCAATAGTCTTAATAGTAGAGCCCTGTTTTAAGTCAAAAGGATTGTTGTAATTTCTGCGATAATCAAGTTCCGCTCGAGCGTCGAACACTATCGACAACAAGACACTTGCCCCCGCCTCTCGGGTAAGGTACGTTAATTTTAATTACCGTCTGTGGCGATTTCTCGTGGCTGTGTGAATATAGACCTTAGGCTCGTGATTCTCGGCTGAATCTACGAACTGCTTTCGAGCCCATGTGACCGCCTGAAACCGCCACTCCTGCACTGATGAGGGTAGAAACCCCGAAACGACGTCGTCTGTAGGTATAAAACACTTTCATATTTGTATATATATATATATATATATATATATATATATATATATATATATATATATATATATATATATATATATATATATGTATATATATATATATATATAAGATATATGAAAGAAGAGGGATAAACATGTACGCATGACAAATTTATTTCAACTTCAATTGTTCAATGCAGACCCCCATATCTTTTTACACGCACATTCTCACTCTCCATTACTTAATATTTTTTCAAATTTTGAATTTTGGCTTTTCCACTGCCAACTTATCTATCTATGTAATTCCTCTGATGATAAGATTTTAATCTTTGAAAAGCCTTGGCTTAAGGAAAGAATAATAAACATGTTTTTACCGAGTACACCTTGCATTGAACAATCGAAATTGAAATAAATTTGTCATTCGTACATATTTATCTCTCTTCTTTCATCTATCTTTATAATTGCTCTATCTCGTATATTGAGCTTAAACCATTTCACTATAGTTCTATCTACTAAAAGTATACTTTCATATTTTATTATATATATATATATATATATATATATATATATATATATATATATATATATATATATATATATGAGAAGTTGATGATTGAGTCTGTCCCTCTAAATAAGGATGCACTGTAAATGCCAATATTTTCTTTGTCAGACCGAATTTGTTCGCAAACTGTGAAATACCAACCAATGAAAGAAATTTAGGAGATAGAAGCGAGTAGGAAACTCAGAAAGTTTGGCTTTATTTGGGTTAACCAATGCTTCCGCGCCCACACACACGCACATACATTTTTTTGCCTTAACTCGCTCGCCACCATCATTATTTCTGGCTTACTTTTTTTTTCAGCAGTTGCGTTTGCGACATTGGCCCACGTTTCCGGGCGGAAGGCAATTTGCGTCGAATGACGAGTCGGCCATCTTTTTTTTCTTCTTTTTGTATTCTCCAAACAAGTTGATCGCACCGAATGCGGCTTTTCTAAACACCATTTGATCAAATAACTATCTGGTCACGGAGACCTTTTCCATTTATAGCTTCAAGAGAAACACGCGCTCCGGGAAAAGGTCGGTTAGTTGTTTTGTTTTGCGACATATCACATATTACAGACTCCCCAAAGCTCCCAAATTGACGTCTGACCATTGGATGCTTTTTTTGTTTCATAAGCCTGAACAGTTGGTGGCAAAGAAAGAGAGTTTTATTAGTCGATAAGGTTTGAAAATAGATTAGGGCAGGAAAGGCATCTATAAATGGCTGAAAATAATGGATTTCTGAATGGTGGGGTGTGATAGGGGCAAACACATTGACCAACGACAAGATAACATTATATGTTAGATGATTCATTATAAACGATTAATTGAACCCGAATTCTGTTTAACGCAGACGTAATTCAGGGATCTATTCCTTTCTCAACGGTTGCTTTTAATAAAGGTACACAATAGCTCCAATAGGATTTGAACTCGACACAGCCGATTCCATATGCGTGACGCCATCATCAGCAGCAGTAACAGCAAAAAAATCATACAGTTATTAATTTTGAATTGTCCCAGTTTCGACATGGCTGTGGATAAGAAAATGCAAAAAAAAAACTTTTTAGGTAGTGGCAGTGGCAAGCGGCGGTTGGAGTATAAAATCATTAGGAAGTGCGGAGGGAGTGGGAGGCGAACGTTTGTCGCCGCTAGAATTGATTAATATTATGAAAGAGGAGGTGATGCGAGATATGATGAAGTCTTATAATAAAGACGAAACGTTTATGAATACATCAATAATATTTTGGAGGTATGCCTTTTTCAATTTCCATTACGTCGGAACACTTCCTTTCTTTATCATATATATATATATATATATATATATATATATATATATATATATATATATATATATATATGACGAGAGAGATAGATGAAGAGATAGAAAGAGGGGCATGGGCATAGAGAGCGATGGAGATAGATAGATAGATAGATAGATAGAAAGAGATATAGAGAGGGGGAGAGAGAATTTAAATCCGCTTCGTTTAATAAAGAAATCAAATAGTTTTTGAAAGTGTTTTCTTCATACCGGAATGTTTCCTGTAAAAATATTGTTATTGCAACTTTTTTCTTGTCAAATTCTTGGCACAGATTTTCCAACCTATTTTAAACATTTTAATTCAGTTATTTTTTGTTTGTTTTTTTTTTAATTTCTTTCTTTGTTTGTCCGCCCTGAGCGAATAAGAATCGCATTCAGCGCGGATTCATTCATGTCCTTTTTCAGCAAAGGCATTTCGCACGAGATGATTAATAAAAAGAATCGTTGGCAATTTCCCTCTTTTGCCAACATTTTGTCTCTTCTGGTCGTCGAACAAATGCGATTCCATTGCCGGTGGGTAGAGCTGCATGGGTCGAGCAGCGGCCTCTAAAATATTGAGATAGTTGCGTTTTCTCTTTTCATTTTTCTTCTTTTTTAACCCCCCCCCCCAAAAAAAAAGGTACATTGTCACTGAGACGTAAGGAGCTACTGTAGATTAGGGACTAGATTTAGGTGAAGAGTTGAACAGCGGGAAGTTTGTTTACATTACATTTAAATTTCTGCATGTCCGTACAGTCAGGGAAACAGAGAGCAGGGAGGGAATTCCAAAGGTTAGCAGTTCGAGGAAAGAAGCTATTAGAGTAGAACGTCCTTCGGCATCTGAGGACCTCCACAGTGAATGGATGCAATTTAGCTGATTGTCTGGTTTGTCGAGTGTATTTACGTCGAGGGGAAGACACCAGAGCAGCAAGTTCGTCGATACACATTTCATTGAAATAGTTGTAAAACAAATACAGTGACGCAACATTGCGGCGATATGACAGAGGCTGGAGCTTGATAGATAGTGCGGGACTTATTAGATTACAGATTCATTTTTGGACCCTGTTTAGAAGGAAGGGAGAGGCTAGTTGCTGGTGCACCAGCCCAGATGTGACAACAATACTCCATGCATGGACGGATGGTGGCCTTGTAGAGATATAGGATACTGGTAGGTGTGAGAACAATTGTTTTTGGTATATCTGAATATATATTGAATAATATGAGAGAGCGGAGCGCCGGTTAGCCACCGTAAAAGGAGATAGTGACGTCATGTGTCAGGTGACTACCGTTTTCCAGTTAGCTGGGCTTTTTGAGTTGGGGGTTTCGTCCGCTTCGGACGTCTGTCAACCAGCGGTTAGATAGATAGATAGATAGATAGATAGATAGATAGATAGATAGATAGATAGATAGATAGATAGATAGATAGTCACATTTTTCTGTTTCTTTCTTTTATTTAAATTTACATATGTCACGGGGAAGGAGGAAGGAATGTTTGAAAAAAGAACAAGACAACCTGAATCCACCCACGGTCAAAGGTCACATCCTCGATTACGTCATAACTAGCAAGGAAGAGCTTCATGGTGTATGCACTGTGTGAATCATGCGACGTGTTGAATGTGGCTTTGATCTCAATCTTGTACATAAAAAACTGAAGATCCACATCAAGCGCAAATCTCGCTTCGATGGGGTAATGGTACCCAAGTGCATTGATGCATCTAGACTGCATGACTCTAGTGTGCATGGCCATATTCATAGGCTGCTACAGGTTGTACAATTTGATGGCACGTTGAATCAATTCAGGGCTAGGATCTACACGTCTAGCGTTAAGGTTCTTAATCCCAAGAGGCGAAACCACTACGACCGGTACGATGAGACAATTCCCGGAATTGTTTTATGCACTAAAGGGTCACCGCTTATTAAGGCCAAAAGGCCATTCAAGGATAAGGGTTAATGAGTTTTTCAAGTGGACGGTGAGACAACACCTTGAGGATTGGTAACGTTGGTTGAAACTGGACAGAAGGTGATTATTTAAGAGGACGGCTCAACAAGAATTCGTTAACATTGGACTTGAAAACGACCATGCTGTATTCAGCTGGGAAGCATCCCCGTAGTATTGTGTTCCACAAACGCGTAGTTCTTGGAAAGAAACTTTGCTTGTGGAAGTTCCGTTTAGTTTTAGGTATACAGAAGAAGAAAGAAAAATATTTACAGTTGTTGTAGCTAGACCAGTTTTTGTTGTGAATGTTTTACAGAGACGAGAGAACTATAGATTAGAGCTAAGTCAAACACCTATCATGAAAATAACAATAGAGTAGAGAAAGACTAGCAACGTCTCTTCTGTGAGAAAGGGGGTGTAGGGAAAGAAGAAGACATTCTCCACTAGTCGGTTTTGTACTCTGTCAAAGCAAGAAAAGAGGCTCTGAGCGGCATCTCCGCAGATGTGGCAACATGACTCCATCTTAGGACGTGGTTGACTCTGATACAGTTAAAGGATTGCGTCAGATGTGAGATACTTTTTGGAACAGTAGAATAATCCAACTATTTTTCCAGCGACCTTTGCGACAGATTTGAATTGCGGCGATGTGACAGGAATGGAACTTGGTAGACAGTGTGGGACCTATTAGGTTAGATACTCTTTTTTGTACCCTGTCTAAGCACCAGCCCGGATGTGACAACAATAATACTCCGTACACGGGCGAATGGGGATTTTACAGAGATATAGAATACTGGCAGATGTGAGAAATTTAATAGCCCGTTAGAGGAACCTCACTTTCTTTGCAGCAGACTTGGCAGTATCTTGTATGTATTTATTCTAATTCATGTCTGTGAATGTTATGTCGAGGAGTTTGAACGTTGGACTCTCGGGAAGGGTCCTATCAGCCATGGAAATCTGTGGTTGGAAAGGTTTCTTATAATAGTGATGAATAGTAGAAGGGGGCGGTGGGGGGCGCCCTCAGAGAATAGGGGAGTCTAAGCGGAAATCGAGAAAATTACGTTACTTCTGGCAAGGAGAGGGTTCTGCCTCTTCGTCTGCCAACCAGCCGATCGATCAAGTCGGCCTGTCTAAAAGTGAAATGGTATCTCTCTCTCTCTCCTTCTCTCTCTCTCTCCCTCTCTCTCTCTCTCTCTCTCGTACACATGCAGTTATTTTCTGTCTCTTTGTCATGTTAAATAACATCTTATAAAAACCAAAGCCAGCGTCCATGTGTTTATCGTTTAAACGGTCGATAGACAATGGCGTGTCTGTGTGTGTGTGTGTGTGTGTGTGTGTGTGTGTGTGTGTGTGTGTGTGTTTTGAGATGGGGTGGGTTGGTGGCTTGGTGGGATTATCGCGAAGAGCCATCACCGGATATGAAATAGATAAGGTCACTCTGACGAAAATCTACGAAATACCTGTTGACGGTAACCCATCTGTTTCCTTTGAAGATGGGAAACAAGATCACGTGTTATTGCGTAACAAAACAAAACATAAGAACGGATGTTCTTAAGATGCGTCCATTTGCGTTTAGCGATGAAAATGTTCTTCCAATTTTAAGCGTGACAGGCCAAAAAATCTGTTGTTTCAAAGTTACAGCAAGATGTTACTTCAAACTTAAGCGTGACAGACAGACGAAGTGCTATTTCAAATTTAAGCGTGTAAAACCAACGAATTTTTTTAACTTAAGCGTGACAGACCAACAAGCATATTCTTTCAAAATAATTCGTGACAGACCAACGAAAATGCTATTTCAAACTTAAGCATGACAGACCAACGAAAATGTAATTTCTAACTTTAGCATGACAGACCGAAAAAAACGTTACTTCTAACTTATGCATGCCTGACCAATGAAAATATTTTTTAAACAATATTATTTCAAACTTTAGCGTGACAGACCAACGAAAATATTTTTAAAACGTAAGCATGACAGACGAACGAAAACGTTATTTCAAACTTAAGCATGGCAGGCCTACGGACGGACAGATCCTTTTCTAAAGATGCGATGACGCGTCTACAGAACATGAAGCGCACTGGTGGATGTGGGAGAGTCGACGTAAGGCGATGAAGCGACACCACGTAAGACAGGTAAGAAAATCACTGCTGGGCCAACGTAAACATATCTCCTGGGTTTTGTTTGTTTACATAACAAACAATCGGTTCGTTTGTTTGTGGAGTTTACATGTTTTGCTGGCATTCAAAACACGCCGATGCACACACGACACCAAGTTTGTTTGCGCGCCGCTAAGTCGATCGATCAAAAATAAATCGGAGTTTTTCAAGTTCTGTTTGATTTTAAAATTACAGTTTAGTAAAAAAAAAAAAAAAAAACTATCATTATACTGAAGCTGAGTTCGTCAAGTTCTTTTCATTCTTTTATATATACTATAAATACACAAAATGATGCTAACATATACCTTAGTTTTGGGATTTAGTTATGTTTGAAATAAATGTTGTTTTAAATTGTTTTTTTAGCCGATATAGTCACTGAATGAATGAGATACATAAACTAAAGGGATATATATATATATATATATATATATATATATATATATATATATATATATATATATATATATATATATAGGGTGATTGGAAAGTAACTCCCTATTATTAATGCTCGTAATTTATTACTGAAAAATAACCTTTATAAGAAAGTGTATATATATATATATATATATATATATATCATGGGGTTTTATTCAAAATTCGATATGGGTGCCAGCAATCGCCACCAGCTTCTAAAGCTGTCTGGAAACCGCAGCAACTGATTTCACAAGGATTTTTTCTTTTTTTACTAATGAGTCAACACTTATCAAGGCTAAAACCCCACTCGAAGATTAGGGTCAACAAGATGGATAGGTTGACAGATGAATGGTGATGAATACTATGAGAGTATTGAAAACAGCAGCCGACCCAGAAAACAGCATTTTCCCCCATTCTTCTTTTGAACGAGACTTGAAATTAATAGAACCAATTCCGAAATGTTTGTTAACAGAAGAGTTTCATTCTTTATTCTGATATCGCGTAAATTCGACATAACAGTGGAAAGGGAGAGTCTTTAAGTAATTTCTTATTTAAGAGCTCATGTTCATACGTCTTTACGACGTCTCGAATTCTCATCCCTAGAAAAATCTCTTAACTTCTCCAATTACGTCACTATCACAATATTTACACTTTCCTTTACTTGCTGTTTCTCATGACTAATTCAACCTTCTAACCTGGCCAGACAGATCTCTGCAGGACGTCTTGAACGAATCTAAGTACACTCACACGAAAAATAACAATTATATTATGCTAGCTGAAATAAGTGACATCTAATATATAAAATAAAGTCAGTCACTTTCTCGATTTTTGCCATCGATAGCTTTCTTCCTATGAAATCAATATTTGATTCTGATTAGTCATGGTGGATTGCTGTAGAACAATAAAACGTAATTCGAATTAATTCCTTCCAAAAAATACTATGACTGGATCGGAATTATTTGCACACGAACGCCATTTAAAAAATGGACTTAACTGTGTATTCGTACATACAGAGTTTGGAACGAAAATAATATTTTGAAAAAAATAGCGTCTTTTAAAAAAATAAAACAAATTGTATGCAAAAAAACACTACCAGACAAAATGACATTGTTTTAAAAAAACACTACCGCACAACGCTGGATGGATGCAGTTAGCTCAATGTATAAGCGTTGCGTGTTCGGAAAGTGTTTGACGAACGTTTTGTTTTCCGGTGCATCTAGATGTATTTAATGCGCATGAACCCATAGAACAATGAATAAACATGAAAATGAAAACGTTTAATAACCGAAGCAACAATCAATAACAAATGAAAACGCAAACATGTTTGGTCAAGGCACTCACTAAAATGCTGAAAATGGGTTTGAAACTCTATCAGGGAAGCGTTTACACTCTGACTTCAATAGGACCGCTAAAGCTCATTTTTACTAAATTAAATGAAAATGTTGCTTAAAGTAAAGAATATTCAAGCATCGACTATCTTCGCCTGGAGATAACAGCCCAAAGAACTTTCTACTTCCTCTTTCTTCACTCGGACACTGTCCAACGTTCTTCCACGTATACCAAACGGTATAGGTAATTAAACAAACCTTTTCGTTGTTGTTATAAAAAAGGTTTCGTTTTTCCTTTCGGGTGACGGTTTTCGTTACTTGATAATAATATATAGGAGTTGGTCTTAACATCCCACTGCTCGTTTATTCATTCATTTCGTGTGAATCAGATTATTCTAGTGTTGGCATTGGTTTCCCCAATATCTTACTAGTTAGAATTATTTCTAGAAAGACATCGGGTACTTACGAGAAGGACCACGTGAAGGTTGCCAACATCCCTAGGCGAAAGTGGTACTGTAGAATTGACTGGATTCGAACTTGGAACATCCCACTACTAAAAACAGCTCTTATAGAACAAGCCAGCTTTTCTAAAGAAGGGGCACTCTCGACTCTTAAAAATTGTCTTGGCAGCCCTGTTTGCATCTCCCGGTCGGGGCACCTTTGGCAGTTAGCAATAAATTCCCAAAGAGGGAAGGCAAGGCCTGGGAAGAGTGAACCTCGTAGGATTACCAAGGAGTAATACCTCAGTCCGACAGATAAAACACCACCGAAATGGCATAGTCTCGGTCAAACTGATTGTCGAGATCGGAACCTCGAATGGTATGTATAACGAGAAGAAACGGGAAATGTATTCCCAACCTCAAAATGCGAACTATGTTCTTTTTTAGCGACTTGCATAACTCCATCTCTAGACTCGCCGTGTCGGATGTTAAAACACGAGTCGTTAATGCCGTTATTCGTCATCTACCGGCCAGTGTTCGAATCCTTACTGACAACTTATCATTTAAACATTTCTTTAAATTTCAAATAGCGGGTATGGAGCAATTGGGTCAACTTCTACCGCTCGATCCGAGTTCAGGATCATCACGTCCGCCTCAAATGCGATATTATTTTAAAACTAGCGAGACTCGTGGAAATTCCACAGTGCTTTCTACATCAATCTGTATAATTTAGTGTTAATAATATTTCTTTGACATAATAACTGTCTGTTAGTGGCAATACTATTAAGAAAAATTACTCTCTTCTTCTGTAAAAAATAATTGTCATTGTTAGCTAAATATTCTTTAAATAAATAAAACGAATAAGTCTTTTCTTTTATTTATTTATTTATGTAAAATGGCAGCAATCTAATTCTTTTGAAAACAATATATATTCTTTCTTTTCTTACCGTAAAAATAATTGTCATTGTCAGCTAAATATTCTTTAAATAAATATAACGGATATGTCTTTTATTTATTTATTTATTTATTTATTTATGTAAAATTGTAGCAATTTAATTCTTTTAAAATCAACAAATATTCTTTGTCTTCCTACCGTGAAAATAATTGTCAGTGAAATATTCTTCAAATCAAGAAAAGGAATGTCACTTTTTAAAATGTATTTATTTAAAATTTTAGTTTTAGTAGACATAATTTGATTTTGGAACAATTTATTTTAAAATGGGTAAAGTGAGAATTTTTACCTTATCGACATCAAATTGATCACCAGTCAAGATATTTGCTGAACGGACGATTTCATTTTTTAATGTGTGTGGAAGGAGATAACGTACGTACAAACATGAGGTGGTTTAGCGTATAATAGTTATTTCTCGTTCTTGTCGGAGTGAACCTGAAACTCTCTGTCTTAGCGCAATGAAGGAGGCGCTCTTCGAGGGGGATTCTCCCTCGTGCTGAGTTTAAATATTTTTAAATTTTGACAATTTGTTCCTATTAAATTATTTCCCAACTTAAGCAGAGTTGGACATGAGGTGGTTTTTAATGTGGGTAAAATTAAGCTCCCCAAAAAGGTGTTAGATAGTGGGGAATGAAGAGAGTAGGAGGACTCCCTGAAAAGGGGGTACGGGTAGCAGTGGAAATCGGAAGTGAGGTCATGTCGGTGAGAGGCGTTTTCTGTCGTTTGGTTCCTGATGATCAAAGAAGACGGACGTGAAAGGTCACACGGTCCGTTGCCAGTAAGTGCGGTCGAAAGTGTTCTGATATAAGAAACATATTTGCCGTTCTCTTTGATTGTAGAACGGTTAAATTCTAAATAGCCGAAACTCTTTAAAAGAGAATTTGAAATCGAGCTAATGATCTACGAGAGTGAATTACGAAGCAGAAGTTTATTCGCCAATTTTTTGTTTGTTTCATTTTTACTTCAGTCGAAATTCTGAGAAATCAAGGGGCCCTTTCCTGTGGCTAACACTTGATCTCTATATGTAACACATAGATATCCGAATGTTCAATTAAAGTTCTCCTTTACTTCTCAAACGTTGAGTTAGTAAAAAAGTGAAGAACACTAATTTTCCTCTCCCCAATTGACCAGTTAACTATGTTATCGTATATCTTTCTTGTGGTCTCTTAGTCTTATCGTATTCCAGGACAAGGATTCATCTAGTCTGGTGGAGTAACCAGCTTAGTGCTGTTATTAGAGACAACATCACTTGGAGAAGGTGCACCATTGTTGGTATAAGCCGAAATAGGGTAGCTATAGCGAGGGGATTTTATTTGAGCTTCGAATACTATGTTATTTTGAATATTTTGTCAGTTTACTTGTAGGTTTGGTTGTTTTGTTGTTTAATTGCTTAGTTTTACGGCATATCAACCCTTTTCGGGTTATTTAATGCCGAATCTAGTCATTTGGGTAAAAGTTTTTTGCTTCAAGTTTTTTATACCTTCAAATATTTATTTATGGTGTTTGGTTTGGTTGTTTTGTTTTACAGCATATCAACCCCTTTCAGGTTATTTAATGTTGTATTCAGTCATTCTGGTAAAGGTCTTTATGACTCACAGAAAATTGTTTTTGGTTTTGGCTTTGCATAACATGACTGAGTTTTGCAAAGGGAAAGGAAAAAAAACAATAACATCAATGTTTTGTACTTTTTTTGCCAGGAAGCCAATATCTTCATTACTTGTCGGGTGAAGTATCTTCATGCCATGTTATCTCGACAAACATTTGTCCAGAGAAATCTTAGACACTCGAGGATGGTGTCTAGAAAGCATAAAAATGTTTGAAGAAATAACATTTACGATAACTTGAAGTTTCACTTTTCATTAAAGAGATGGATTGTACCCTTTATAATGTTTTAACTTTTGTGCGACACGTTTTATAAAATCATTTCCGATGTATTTAAATGAATAAATGCGAACGTTTTTTGTTTCATTTATCACACATTTTTTTTCTTATTTTTTTCTAATGAGTCACCACTTATCAAGGCCTAAAATACTCGAGGATTAGGGTTTAAAGCGAATACACACCAAAAAGCATATAAAGAAAAAACTTCTTTAAACCATATATTTCTATCTTTTCCTCTATTCCTTGCTCTCCGATTTTTCTTTTTACTCCTTTGTTCAGTTATATTTTGTGGAGTCTCTCTCTCTCTCTCTCTCTCCCTCTTAATTGTCTTTCTTTCACTTTTCTTAACTATCGCCAATTTCTTTACTTCACTAAAAGAAAACACCTCACTCACTTGTTTCTTTTCTTGAATTTTATAACCTGTTTCTTCCTTCCCATAATTCGTCACTTCCCCAACCCACCTCCGTCTATCTTAATAGATCTGCATAAAAAAGACTATTTCCGTGATGACAGTTTATTCCATGAGGTAAGGTAAGTTCGAGTCCATGTTCTGTTCCTCCGTTTAAACAACAGGTGCACATGTAAAGATCACTCTAAACAATAGGTATGACATGCCTCATGCTTCTAACAAGTAAAACCCCTTGTTAAGGAGTCAGTATTGTTGGTGATTCCATAATTTTGTGATTCAAAATCTACTTTTGTTCCTTTTATTTTGGAAAAATCTCGATTATTAATTAAAATAAATTATTTTAATTTTTGGTAGCTAGAAAGTTTCGCTCCCAAATAAAATTTTTTTTTTTTTTCGAATTTGTGCCTTATTTTTCATGGGTAAATACGTATGTATATCAGCCAATGAAAGAAAGTTTTTGTAAGAGTGCATTTTTAAAAGTCTATCGGTAAAACTATAGTTCTGTGCTATTTGCTTATTCGCAAATATAAAATGAGATTCTACTTCAAGAGATTACATGTAAACAACCTGAAAATGTTGAAATAAAACGCTATCTGGTTCGGAAGTGTCTGATCATTACCACCTTGTGGCCCAAAAGTGGGTCATCATTTTACGTTAAATTTATATGCGAAAGTGATCCTCTACTCTAAAGTCAAAAATATTGTGTTGTTTTTGTAAATTTCGGTACTTCTACAGAATACGAACCAAACTAAACCGATACTTACCGAAGCAGATTTCCGGAACCAGCTGGAAACAAACGAAGCAGTTAACGAATCGGAACCCCCGAGAAAAATGTGCAGCAGACGACATTTTTTTAGACCTTACACTAACCCTAACCTATTTACTAATTCACTGTTTGTCGACGACCGAGACCCTTTCAAACAACAACAACAACAACCAAGAGGGCAAATGTGTTTAATGATTAAACAATTTTCTCAAAAAAAATGGAAAAGTTGTTTCATAAATCTTTCTTTATGAATAAAAAATACATTCAGATGAGTGTTTTTTTAATGATTAAAACACTGTTTATAAATGTGTTCTATTCGGTACTAATTGAATGTTTGACGACGGCTCGGTTTGACTCGCCTTTTCCGGTTGTTTACGTAAATCTGATTCAGCAAAAGTTGTATTCTTTAGAATCATATTAGTTTCTTTTTACAGCCTATTTATTTTTCAGCCTATTTACATGTAATCGCTTAAAGCATTTTTATTTTTAGTAGAATTAGTATAGAGTGCAGGGCTCCAACAATATCGGTCCATTTTTATTTGTCTAAGGGGGTGTATTCTTTCTCAACAATCTTGGAAAGTTTGTTAAGACAACCGATCACGCATGCGCACTTCTGACCAATATTCATGTCAAGCCGCCATATTTGATAAGAAACCAACCGACATGTTTAAAGCCGTTTTGCAACGTAAGTTTTTATTTACTTTTTAATTTTATTGTTTTATTTGATTACTTTTTTCTTTTTAGGACAACTAAAACGAAGTAAACATTATTTTTTATTTTTTCATAACTTTTATTCACAGTAAACAAGGCGTATTTGCCACTGAGATGTAAAATTAGGAGCCAGATTTGTAAGGGGCATCCTAAGTGGAGAGTTGGAAAGCAAGATGCTTGTTCACATTACATTTAAATTCCTCGGGGAAACGGGACCAAGGCGATAATTCCAAAGGCAGTTCGAAGAAAAAAAGCATTGGCGACATAAATTATTTTTAAAGAAATAAAGTTGCGAACTTAGTCAAAAACAATTTAGGTTTATTTACCTTCTGATTTGTGACCTATTTGCGTTAAAAAAAAGTTTAATATTTATTAGAAAATATAAACATTTTAAGTTACCGTAAATAGTGGTTTTGTGTAAAGGGGTCAATGGCAGACGTTTTTTTTTCAGGGAGTAAGAAACCACGATATAACTTTAAAGTAAAAGAGTGTTCTTTGATATGACAGGGCGCACTTTCGGTTTGGTCTCGTACGTTACTTCCGGAAAAAGCAAAATGTCTGCCATGGATTACTTTACTAACAACCAATATTTACGGCAACTTCAGGCGCCTCGGGCGAGTGGTAATAAACCAACCCCTTTCTGAAAAAGATAAGGTAAAGCCTGGGAGGGAGAATTTCGGTGCTTCTTTACTTTCACGACGACACGAAAATATTTAAAGAAATGTATACACTTTATGTACAGAAAAAATTACGCAAATTCATGCAGTATTTATTAAATTATAAGAAAAAAAAAAAAACGATCTTACGTATTGGTAGACATTTTTACTTACTAATTAGACAAGGGAGATGACTCAAAAATTTTTTCGGAAAAACTCAAAATTTAAAGAAAATGGCGACCGATAAAGAAGCTGTTGGAGTAGAAGGTTCTCCGGTATCTGGGGACTTCCACAGTGAATGAATGGGTTTTAGCTGATTGTCGGGTTGGTCTAGTGTATTTACGTTGAGGGGGCACTAGAGCAGCAAGTTCATCGGAGCATATTCCATTGTAGTAGCTGTAAAACAAGCACAAGAATGCAACATTGTAGCGATGGGACAGGGTTGGAGCTTGCTGGTCAGATCAGTGACTCTTTTTTGGACCTTGTCTAAGAGGTGACAACAATACTCCGTGCATGGGCAGGTGGTGGCTTTGTAGAGATTTTTGTCTAACTCTGCATTTGTGGGGAGGCAATACACGGATTACTAGAGGATGTGGGTAATCTTCACGTGGTTCCTCCTGTGAGTACCTGATTCTAAAAAGAGTCGGAGAAACCAATACCAACAGACCTCAACATATCTAAAAGTAGTTTGTTTACCTGCGCCCAATAGCAGCAAAGGTTAGTTTATAGTGGGGATTTAGCTCCCCTCAATGGGGGGTTACACTGGGCGGGTACAACATTCCCTGATGAAGGGGACTCAGGCTACAGACGATAAACTAAACTTTTCTGCGAAAGGATGGTTCACCTGTAATGCCTTTGAGGGTGGTCTCAAAATAAAACAGATATTACACTTTGATCCCGAACAGAAGGAACCCACAGAGTGGATGTAACACAAAAAATGGTCCAATTTAGATGGTTGCTCTATCGGCATTCTCCGGTCGGGCGCCTCTGGCAACCAGCAATAAACCAATGAGTATTTTGTAGAAAAGCCCCGTCACTAATGGCAAAAGAAGTTGGTAAAAAAAAAAGGAAGAGGCTATTTTGCCGGTCACGGCAAAATAACGATTCCTGCGTTATTTTGCCGGTTCATGTATATTTAACTAAATTGTTAAACATACAGTGACGCCCGGCACAATAATTATTTACTAATGTAAAGGGATCGTTATTGTGCCGGTTCATTTTTTAAAAAAACCTAATTGTTATGGCCTTGCGAAAGAAAAGGTAATGAAATAAATAAAGGCAAATATTTAAAAACAATTTGTTTTCATCATCAGTTGTGTCGGTTAAAGAAATCAAAAAAAAAATCGACCTGCCCTATTGTGTCGGTTAAAGAAATATCTGCTTTTAATACAAAAAACATTAAAAGTAAAATAATTAAATGAACGGAAATATTAGAGATTATTTAGTCGAATTTCAAGAAAAACTTCGATAATGTTAAAATATACAGAAAATCACTGGATTTAAACAGTTTCTATTTTAAAATGTTCTTTCAATGAAATCATAAAATAAGTCGTAATTTTGAAGAGTTCACTCCTAATCGAATCAACCGGAAGTAAAAATTAATTTTATCGTTATTTTAAAATATATTGTCGTTTAATAAAGTTTTAAATTATACAAAAAATCAATCAGGCAAAGTTTAATTAAAAACAAACAAAAAACAAACAAACAGGCAAAGTTTTAAATTAAAAAAACAAAAAAAAACAATCAGGCAAAGTTTTAAATTATAAATAAAATTTCGTTTGATAAAGTTTTAAATAATACAAAAAAATTAATTTAAATAATAAAAAGTAATTTATAGTTAAATAAACACGAGCCGCAAAATAACGTAAGACTCATTATTGTGCCGGGCGTCACTGTATGTTTAACAATTTAGTTAAATATACATGAACCGGCAAAATAACGCAGGAATCGTTATATTGCCGGTCACAGCAAAATAACGCAGGAATCGTTATTTTGCCGGGACCGGCAATATAGCCTATTCGAAAAAAAAAATACTTCGCCAGACCTGTCTATAAATATCCGTCGGGTTAGGGTGTACAAAAGTCAGAATAAACACCACCGTGGAACGCACTGCGGAATGGCTGATAACTATCCGTAAGTTTATATAAAGAAAACGGTTTTGTTATGCAAATACTTAAAAATATAAATGGATCCCATCTTCTTGAGTACTAAAATGTTATATATATATATATATATATATATATATATATATATATATATTTACTACAACCCGTATTTTGTCTGTTTTTTCGAAGTGGGGGGGGGGGAGAATCTACTACAAAAGATCCACAAATTTAGCAACAGCTTTTACCTTAAAAGCAAACGCGTAGAAAATAGTCGAACATTATTGGTTTGTTTGAGTTAGAACCACCCATGCGCTTTGACTAAATTACAAATCAGCGGAGTTGACGCTCGAAGCACTCTTTCTTGCCTTGACAGAGTACAGAACCGACTTGGCAATCTAGTGGGGATGATCTCGTTCGCCAGGTAGCCTGCCCAAAGAGTGAATGAGGTATTTTGGTGACTGGAACTAGTTTAGAGAATAGACCAAGAGAATGACACACGACCCCCACCCACCCAACGCAACTCTGGCCTTGTGCCACATCTTTTGTAATTTTTCATTTTTTACTTCAAAGAAATGTATCATCCAAAAGATAAATAAAGTTTGGCTAAGATCAAAGTGTAGTATCTGTTCCAGAGGGTAACTGCACCTCATACTGGGGTTGTCTTGGCCTTCAGGTCTTGATTTACGCCGGTCAATGGGTCTGTCCTGTGCAGTTCTGGGAGGTCCACCATCCCAGGCTTTGCCTCCCCTCTTTGGGGAGGAGTAAGTCTATTACTTACTGTCTGAGGCGCCCCTACCGGGGAATGCCGACGGGGCTTCCCGGGCAATTTTTAAACCCCACTTTCCCGACCTTGGGTCACATCTTACTTGTGGGAGTAAGATAAAAACTGGCCTTGTGCCTAACTCCTGGAGAGGAGTAAATCAATACTCTTCAGCCTCTTTCACACACAAGACTCTCTTTCTTCTGTATCGTTATGTTCATGGTAGGCGTTCAGCTGAGCTCCAATCTTCAACCCCGCCGTAAACATATAGAGCAAGAACTCTAGCGCTATATCCATAACAAAGATTTCTCTCTCTCCTTCTTTCTTTCTTCTTTCTTTCTCTCCTTCTTTCTTCTTTCTTTCTCTCCTTCTTTCTTTCTTTCCTTATCTCTCCCTCTTTCTTTCTTTCTTTCTTACTCTCTCCCCTCCTTCTTTTTCTCTCTCCCTCCCTCTTTCTCTCTCTCCCTCCCTCCTTCTTTATCTCCCTCTCTTCTACTCTATTTCTATTTCTCTCCCTCCCCCTCCCTCCCTCTTCCTCCCTCCCTCTTTCTCTCTCTCCCTCCCTCCCTTCTTCTTTATCTCCCTCTCTTCTACTCTATTTCTCTTTCTCTCCCCCCCCCTCCCTCTCCTATATATCCCTCCCTCCCTCTTCTTTATCTCCCTCTCTTCCTCTATCTTTCTCTCTCCATCCGTAACAAAAACCAAACGGAACTTCCAGGAAGACTACAACATGGTCGCTTTCAAGTTTAATGTAAACAAATACTTGTTGAGCTGCCATCTTGGATAATCAATTATTCTTTAATAATCTTCAACCAATTCCACTAGTTGTTTCTAATCCCATCGTGGCGGCGATCATCGTCAAACTGACAATCAATTCAACCCTTATCCTCGAGTGCCCCCCGGCCTTGATAAGCCCTGACCCATTAGTATATAAAAAAAAATAATAATAAAATGGCGAAACAGCGTCTATTATTCGTCTCTGTAAGATTGGATTTCTGGATCGTCTATAATTATTAAATTCTAATAAAGGCAACTGGCGACAGGAGGAAAGGAATTTGTGTCTGCGAGGGTAATTTAAAAATTCCGGTAATATTTTTTTGTCTGTCTGTTCGTCCGACGCCTTCCCTGATTGTTATCATAGGATCTGATTGCATCCCCCAAAATAACCATTCCAGTCTCGACGTACCGAAAAAGAGACGACTTAGCCGCTGAAAAATCCTTTCAACTCATGACTCAACAATTTGAGAAAAAAAAAAAATCCCCAAAAGGAAACACCGGCTTAAAGAAAGAAAAAAGATAAGATTCAGTTAATTTTGTATATGTGTGTAATATATAAATATATATATATATGTGTATATATATATATATATATATATATATATATATATATATATATATATCCAGGATAAGTATGTATTTATAGGATAAAAATTCAGAGAATTTGAACCGGGTTTATATAGTAGTGCTCGATAGTAAATAGAGCTATTTATATTAATATTTTTATTTATACAGACATTTACAAGCGCGACACTGAACTGACTGTTTCACGTTGCAACAGCAGAGCATATATAAATAAACAATAATTTATTCCAAGATTTTATTTATCTTACGAAATATTTTTTCAAAACATTCAACTATATATATATATATATATGGAACACGCACATATAATATGTGTGTTCCCTACTTATGGATTAAGGTTTCTGGTAGGATAAATATTGATTTCGATTTAGCGTAAAGCATTACTCTTCTATATAGAATAGAATTCTCAAGGTAGTGTACAACTGCTACTGTCTCTTTTACTGTCAGGACCGAGAGCCGTGGTTAGGGGTTAATTTTCTGACCGCTGATCAGTGTGGGAATGGTCTGGCAATCGGGTTTCGAATCTCAGCGTGAAAGCACTTGCCGTATTATACGGAGAAACAGCTGTCTGTGGATGTCTATATCACTGCCGAGCGTCGCCTGAAATCTTCGTGATTCGAAATCCTTTGTGAACCCCTCAATTTATTTGCTTGGCTTCTATCAGCTGGTTTCATTAGTCTCTGTCTGTCACACGGTTAACGATATCCTCCACCAGCCCCTGCCTCCCATCTGTCTTACCACCACCTACCCCTAACACACGACTCTGGCATCTAAAATGGTTGTAGCTATACATCGGGTATCCCATAAGTTAACAAACATTCCATTCTGTTTCAAACACCCTTTCCACCTCTGCCAAATCTTTCCCCTATAACCCTTGCATCTTTTTACCCCTTTCTTTCACGATCGAAGAAACGAGAGAGAGAGAGAGACTACAAGAGAAAAAGAAATGAAAAAAGAAAACAATTCTGTAGAGAATTCTTTATTTAAAAAAAAAACAGAAAAATTACCAAAAACTTTTGACTGAAAAATTGTTTTAATGAATTTTTATTCTAATCACAGAGTAGACATTTTTTCTAACTAGAAAATATTCCATTAATTATTCAGGCGTTATTTTTACTAGCAAACATATTTTTATTAACAAAAATATTTTTACTCCGGTCGCATATTTTTTTCTGTAAACATACACTAGGCTGCATGTTTAGTTGGTTGCATGTTTGCGATGCATGCGAATAACAGACTTGCTTCACTTACAGATAGGCACACATTGAGTTATATATATAAAAATTAAAAATTAATTAAACACCGCTCTTAGCTGTTACCCTTACCCCCTCCACAAACAATATATTTAAATGGTTAACTTTTATTTAAGCAAATATAACACTTCATCAGTTAAGTCAAATATGAAATATTGAGTAAAAAAAAACTAAAAAAAACATTTAGTTAAAGTTTTATTCCATTTGCTGCGGATATTAATATTTACTGCGTTATAAGCAATATTGCCAATCCGCACGTGCTTTTGAGATTTGAAACACCCACCATTTGATAAAGAGGTCTTCCTCGAAATATATTATGGAACACAGTCACACGTATTACATCACAGTGTCGAAGTCTTGCCTAATCAAGTAAGATATGTTATAAAAAAAAAATGTTTATATATATATAAAAAATCACTTGTTTTTGTCTTACTTCTCAACGCCAGCATATGTCTATTTCTTGCATTGTGATAGCCTTCTAATACCTCTCTCTCTCTCTCTCTCTCTCTCTCTCCCTCTCTCTCTCTTATATATATATATATATATATATATATATATATATCGCGGCCGTGTGGTCCTGAGCGTTTGTCTCGTGATTCTAGGCTGAATCTACGAACTGCGTTCGAGCCGATGCGACCGCCTGCAACCGTCACTCCTACACTGATGAGGGTAAGAGAGCCCGAAACGATGTCGTCTGTAGGTGAAAAACATTTTAATATTTCAAAAATATTTATAATGGGTGATGTGTGTATTTAGGCAGCAAGTCATTGTTGGATAACACGAAATTTTCGCGTTTGTTGATTTTTTTTAGTATTATTCTCGATGTGTCGAGCAAGCTTTCTGGTCTCCGGTGGTTGTTGGAATAGTAGTTTTCCGAGTGTTCTTGATTCGGTCATCACTCGAGCGCTTTCGAATTTCGTGGTCGTCATTAGGAGTAAGCTTTTTTATTTTTAAGAAGACTTGGATGTTATTATCATTTTTTTGGTAGGAGGAGAGGGTGAAAAGAAAGATGTGGTTGAGTCTAGTTTTATTTATTTATTTTTATTTGTGTATTCATTATTTTTGTGGAGTTATATTATTTTATTTATTTTTTAATATTTTATTGTATTTATTCATTTATAGTTGTATATAGTTATTACTTTTTTAACTATGGAATACGTTTAATATGTTAGTACCAGTATTGAAAGATATTTTGTTAATATTTTAATAAATATTGCTACTGGTATTTTTAGTCGATGTATGCAATTATTTTTATGTATGCTTTCGGTGTTAGCTGTTAGTATTTTTCGTATATTGTCCGACTGTAGTGTGTTGTTGTTTGAAGTGCGCTAGTGTCGGATAGATGGCAGGTAAGACGTCGGGAGAGAGTCGTTGTCGTGTGGCCAATATAGGTACTATATACTTGTTCCGTTTGGTTCGTAGAAACCAAACAGAACAAATATATAGTACCTTTAAGGAGAGTAGAAACTGGACCTTGGGTTTCGGCAGCCTGGTAACTCTCGCTTTCCTTATTTTATCCTTTAGTCCTCACATTCCATGAGCGATGTTTCTAACAAAGGGGGGGGGGATTGCTGTTTCCTGGGTCGGAATCTATCCATATAACACTTATTGTTGACTAGTTTTTGACCTTGAAGTAGTTTTTTTTAGCTCCTTACATCAAGTGGCTTCATGCCTTGCCTGGAACGATTTCCATTTAAAAAAAAAAGAAAGAAATTATATATTCAACATTATAGCAAATACTGAATCAAAAGGTCAAAGGGTGATCTAGTATTATTATATAATTAATGCAATTTTCTTTAATGAGGAGGCAGATACAAAACTATCCTCCATTTAAAAAAATGGAAATCGCTCCAGACAAGGCATGAAGCCACTTGATGTAAGGAGCTAACAAGAACAAATATGATTATCGCAAAGACAGGATATGCATATTGCCCTTAGTCTTGAAAAGACCATGATTGTAGGTTGGAGGAAAGCGGTCAGAAGGAAGAGAGTTTCACAAGCCTGCGGTTCTTGGAAAGAAGCTACTGGAATAGGAAGCTGTATTACAATGAGGCATCAAAACGGCGAATTGATGAAGATTACTAGATCAACGAGTTGAACGAGCTTGAAAAAAAGAAGCGGGGAATAGATCACATAGGTCTGAAGAACCCATGCCATAACAGTATTTATAGAAAAGACTGAGACTAGCAACATTACGTCTGTGAGAAAGGGGGTGTAGAGAAGAAAGGTTAGAACCAATCAAATTACAGATACGTTTCTGCCCATTATCAAGAACCCTCAAATGGGACAGAGATTCACTAGCCCAAATATGACAACAGTACTCCATATATGGTCTGATTGTAGATTTGTAGAGATAGATCATAGCCTCAGGTGTGAGAAAGTGTTTGCAGTGATAGAGAGAACCGAATTTACAAGAAACGGAAAGAGCAATGGATCTAATGTATGAACTCCAAGAAAGATTTGATGAGAGAGAAAGACCAAGAAGATTCAGAGTCGATTTCTCCTCAAGTGCAGAGCCATCCATGAGAATCTCAGGAAGATTTGCGAATAAATTAGGTTTATTTTTCATTCGTCTTGTGGAACACGTTACCGCGGCAATGTTTTCCTACAGACTACAACATGGCTGTTTTCAAGCCCAACATCAACAAATATATGTCGAGCCGTCCTGTGAATTAATCATAGTTCTTGATCCTTTCATAGTTCTGTGCCATATAAATGACAACCTCATTAACCCTTATCATCGAGTGGCTTTTGGCCTTGGTAAGTAGTGAATCATTAGTATAAATGCCGGTTTCACAACACCACTTGTATTAGTGATGTTGGCAACCTTCGCATGGTCCCGTCAGTGAGTATCTGATCATATCGGAGAAGCCAATGCCACCGAAGCAGAATCAAGCGAATTAAAATATGGTAACTTACTGATTCGTTGGGTTCTTCCATAACAGTGTACGGGGTGGTGGCCTTTCGATGTTGTTCGCTTCTCAGGGTGGGGGAAGGGGGACAGGGTTGATGATGTCTTAATTTGGACACCTCTCTCGGTCCGGAAGCTTTCCCAATGGAAATCTAACACAACAGATCCGATAGAATTTGAACTTGGTGTATCTTATCCTGCAGTCTGTGACCGTGTTCATTTGGCCAATCTCACCCCTTTGCCCCTCCCCCGCCACACCTGGAAAACTAGGATCACAAAATCGATCTCTGGCTTTACTGAAAAACACTTAACAACTTTCGAGTTTTGGCAAGAGTCCAAACTCCTGCGCGCAACTCGATGACTCGCTAGGTTTTATTTAATAATGATCTGTAAGCATGATCGGGAAGGGTCTGGGTGAGTGCGAGAGTGTTAGCAATTTGACTGTGTCAAAGAGAATCGGCAAATACTCGAACGAAGAAAGGGTCGTACACCACATTTGCTAAATTTGACAATAAAAATGAATCTTGACCGACTTTTATCATAACACTGAAACGCCCGTGACCCGTTGGGTCAGTATTTGTTATATATATATTATTAAAACAACTAGCAGGAAGACCCGACGTTGCCCGGGATTTAATGAGGAACATATGTCTTTTTTCACCTTGTGTTGCGTTTTAACCTTGTTCCATACATGCAGAAAACCAAGTTGTCGTCATCCTTCCAGAAACATTAAACTTCACAAATTGCATTCATATATGCGCCCCTTAGTAATACGACAGAGGCATTAAAAATGCGTAGTGAGAAGACACGATCACAGACTACGGGATAGGATACACTGAGTTCACACACGCATTATATTATATATGCATATGCCGGAGAGCCTTCTACTCCAATAGCTTTTTTCCTCGTGCTGCCGGCCTTTGGAACTTGCTCCCTGTTTCCCCGACTGTATCGACATACAGAAATTTAAAACTAAGGTGAACAAGCATCCCGCTGCACAGCTCCCAATTTAGGATGACCCCCAAAACTTTCACTCTAATTCTCAATAGCCCAGTGACAACTTGCTTTGTTTGGGATGAACTATAACAGTTTTCTTGTTTTGTTTTAACACTTTTCTTAACCTGGAGATAAATCTCCTTATATAATTTGTGCAATTGACATTAGGAGTATCAATACAAAATATCGGGATACGAAATTTATGGATGTCAGCTAAAGTTGTTTTAGTATTTTTTAATATTTTTTTAAACAAAATTTATTTTAATTCTTTTAATCGTCGGGCGAAGTTACCTTCTAATGGATAACATTTAAACATTGGTTCAATATTTTTTAACAAACAATATTTATTTTATTACGTCTTAAAACCACGCGTACACCTAATCAAAACAATATGAGTTTCTCTCTCTCTCTCTCTCTCTCTCTCTCTCTCTCTCTCTCTCTCTCTGACTCTCTCTCTCTCTCTTATATATATATATATATATATATATATATATATATATATATATATATATGATGTGTGTGTTTGCTTGTCCATCCACCCCCGTTTCTATTGTATGCGTTGGATCTTAGATGCGTGTTTCCGTCCAGTAAAATCCGATCGATAACACTCTCCCCTCGTCTACTCTTCCGTTTGGGTCCAGAAAACTTGATGGCTGTCTTGGCGCGACGCCATAAACGCCACAAAATGGCGGGAAACCCGCGAGAAACAGGGAAACTCTCTCACCCGACAGAAAGACAAAAAAATATCCAGACTTCTCCCGCATTACATAACAATCCCTATCCTTTCCCTCCCGAGCCCCGAACCTACTCCGAGGCATCTGATCCCCAACCACCAACATCGCATGACGTCACATACAGAGACGCCCCCTCCTCCCTACAAATGGATAACAAGGACGAAATCGATTTCTTCGAAGATTTTTCGAACCGTTTGGAACTGTTAGTCAAAATTGAAAATTATCTGAGATTTTGTCGGGAATTACTTTCCTATTCTCTCTTCTTTTTCTTTTTCTTTTTCTTTTCCTTCTTCTCTCTTTTTTTTCTCTTTTCTTTTTCTTTTTTCTTCTTCCTCTCTTTTTCTTCTTTCTCTCTTTTTCTTCCTCTTTCTCTCGTTTTCTCTCTTCTTCTCACTTTTTTCTCTATTCTTTCTCTTCCCTCCCCTGTCTATCTATTTCTCCCTCTCTCTTCTGTTACATTTTCGCTCAATTGACACCCTCCCCTTCCGGAAATGCATCACCTTTAAACGTCTGATGTGCCTTTTTCCCGTTTCTTCTTCCATTTCTTTATTTTCTGTTTGTAACAAATTTTTAATTTTCAATTTTTATTTCTCGGTCAACGTCGCCTTCTTTAATTTACATCTTTTAAAATCTATGTCACTGGGCGGCGATAAAATAAAAAGACTGTTGGACATACATGACTGAAACTAGGTGGACACGTCAGACATAGACTGAAGTTTATTTGTACCAAATATGGTTGGATTTCAGAAAGGCTTGTGTCCTTTATTAAAGATGCCATGGGTGTATTTGGATTTTTCAAAAAATTAATTTCAATGAAGAAATAATCCGAGTGCAGCTATTTTAAATAATTGAGGTAAATGGAAATGAAGTGTGTGTTTTTGATGGCGGTTTTTCTTTTCCTTCTCCTAGGTGGGTCGATTATGTGATTTTTGTCTAACGTTCCATTTTCGCTGACCGTTTCTTTATTTTCAACCAGCTGTATTCCCTCGACGTTGCCTGGTGGTTGGCATATTTTCGGGGGAGAGCCGAGAGAAGAATTTTTTTATATATATTGAAAGTCGCATCCTATTTCAGGATACACTACTTCCACTTCTTAACCCTATTACCACCCCCAAGAAAAGGCATTCTGCTGCATTTCATTTCGTAATGAAATTATTTCTTTTAAATTAACAAAGTTCGTTTTATTTTATGCTATTGTATTTTTGCTTTCAATAAATATTAGATTAATAGGTAATAAAAAGATGAATTTACGGTGTAAGTCACGTAGTTGCGAGGCAAACACACACACACACACTAACACACATGAAGTTGTCTGTCAATGTTTAAACTATAGAGGAGGGTTGTGGCCAAGCAGGCCGGTAATAATCAAGACAAACACAGTGGTATAATTAACAAAAGTTTATTAACAGAAGTACGCGTCATGAGTCGGTCTGGGGCCATAGCTGCCACTATTTGCTGGATTTACTTCCTTCCTATCGCCGGAAGATGTGACACAAGGTCAGAAGGTAGGGAGAGCCACGCCAGCGCCCCTAAAGAAGGAGCACTCTGGCCTTTTAAAAATTGCATGGGCTGCCCCGTTGGCATTCTCCGGTCGGGCGCCTCAGGCAGTAAGCATAAACTTCCTCCACCCAAAAGAGGGGAGGCAAGGCCTGGGAGGGTGGACCTCCTAAGACTACCAATGACGTATACTTCAGCCCGGCAAATAAAAGACCACCGAAGTGCCCTAGTTTCTGTCGGACTGCTTGTTGAGATCGGAACCTCGACGTGTATGTTCGCGAACGCGAACGAATGGCAAATAACTGCCACTATTCGCTGCCATGACGTTTGGATGTAACTGTATTTATTGTGTCTGGGTAAGTCCATTATTTCCTGAAATAGGCAGATCAGATCAGAAATAATTTGAAAAAGATGGTTATATGCTCGAGATCTGAATAAAACTTTGATACCGTGTGACACGCTATTAATTGAAAATTAAACAATGAGTAATAAATAAAAAGACAATTATAACATGTTTTTATCGCCTTATTTCTCATTCATTTATTCAGTTCACCCAATGTTCATATCTCTGTATTCTACAGCCTTTTAAAACATCTATCTATACAGGACGCACAATGCTCCAAGCAAACTACAACGCCCTCTTAATACAGAGATTTATATTCATGTACCTGAATTCGTGAAGCGCAATCGCTCATTATTACCAACAAAAAATCTATAGGGATTTCAAAACACATTATTACACGTGTCATTTTAAGATTTAAGAGGTTTTCTTAGGTGTGTGGGTTAATTAATAAAAATAATAAGGAACTACCAAAGGATGGTGGAGGTATTTATGGGAGCAACGAAATGGCGTCTACCCGAATCCACCCGAGAGTATGAAGTGGCAATTACAAATTCGCCCGGGGCTGAGTCACGTGTTCGCAAAGGAATGTTGCCCGAAAGCGTTGTTATTTGGGGGCGCCTGTCCCCTTCCACATCTCAACAATCTCTCTTGTAAAAGGGTCCCATCAAGCGGAGAAGATTAATAGAGATAATAAATAACGAACTTTGGAAACGAGAAGGGGTGGGGGTATAGAATTGATGGTTTTTAAACTGGCGAACAGGTGAAAATTAAATTGGATAACTTTTTTTCACTTTGGTCTCGAAAACTTTAGCAAAAAACGAAAGTATGTCAAGTGACGTTTGGGACCGGAAGTGGTCACTGGCATAAAATGTCAAATAGAAATCACTATTCTCGCGTAATTTGAAAATTTCACGATATATTTCCGGTTTTGTTCAATCATTCCCCACCCCACCTCCTAAGAATCGTTTTCTTTCTCCCCCCCCCCACTTCCATATCCACTCCTATTGTTATCTCTCTGCCTCTCCTTTCCATATCTCACTCTCTTTCTCTCTTCCTATCTCCATCCTTTTCTCTATTTCCCTCTCTCCATCATTCTGTCTCCTTTCCTATCCATCCGTCTCTCACTACTTCCCTACCTCCATATCCACTCCTATTGTTATCTCTCTGCCTCTCCTTTCCATATCTCACTCTCTTTCTCTCTTCCTATCTCCATCCTTTTCTCTATTTCCCTCTCTCCATCATTCTGTCTCCTTTCCTATCCATCCGTCTCTCACTACTTCCCTACCTCCTTACGCACAGAGGAGAATAATGGCGTGTAGAGGAAAGTTGAAGCGACGGGGCAGTGACCCTAGGACATCTAAATTGGGGAGAGGTAATCCAATCAAATTATAAACTCTCTCTCTCCCTTCCTCCCTCTTCTCTCTCTCTTCCTTTCCTCTCCCTCCCTCCCTTCCTGTGTCTCTCTCCCCCTCCCTTTCTCTCTCTCTCCCCCTCCCTTTCTCTCTCCCCCTCCCTTTCTCTCTCTCTCCCTCCCTTTCTTTCTCTCCCTCCCTTTCTTTCTCTCTCTCCCTTTCTCTCTCTCTTTCTTTCTCTCTCTCTCCCTTTCTCTCTCTCCCTGCCTTTCTCTCACCCTCTCTCCCTGCCTTTCTCTCTCCCTCTCTCCTTCCCTTTCTCTCTCTCCCTCTCTCCTTCCTTTTCTCTCTCTCTCCCTCTCTCCTTCCCTTTCTCTTTCTATCCCTCTCTTCTTCCCTTTCTTTCTCTCCCTCTCTCCTTCCCTTTCTCTCTCTCTTCCTCTCTCCTTCCCTTTCTCTCTCTCTCCCTCTCTCCTTCCCTTTCCATCCCTCCCTACTTCCCTTTCTCTCTCCCTCCCTCCTTCCCTTTCTCTCTCCCTCCCTCCTTCCCTTTCTCTCTCTCCCTTCCTCCTGTCCCTCTCTCCCCCTCCCTGCCTTTCTCTCTCCTTTCTTATTCTTTATTCAACTTTATCTCTCACTCTTTTTACGTTTGCTTATCTCCTATGTCTTTTAATCCAACCCGCTTTCATTTTATACTAGATTGTAGGGATGCCACTCTGTACTTCTTAATGCCCATCATGCTATAATTCCCCCTTCCACGCCCCATCGATTCATTAACTCGATTCTTCTTTGTTGACTAGACCTACAAACCCCTCTATATATTTGTCGGACTTTGACGACAGCAAAACAAAAAAAAAGTGAAACGAAGACTCGTTTTTTTTTGTCTCCGTCGGTTCAAACAGAGTTCATAGTTTATCAGACGTTGCGCGTCGGTGACCGCGCGTGTCTTAACCCCCAGCCCCCCTCCCCCAACACACACGACCTCTCACTGCTCACCCGCCCTTACTACTTTTCTCTAGACGCCACTGCCTCCCCACAACATCCTTTTATCCATAGGTATCATCTGGCCACACATTTGTTTTTCTTACCCGTTATTCACATTTGTTTTTCTTACCCGTTATTCACAATCGCAGTTCTGCACGAGAATTATTTCTGAAACATAACGCATTGTATCCTATATCTCTATAAAGCCACCGTTCGCCCATGCATGGGGTACTCTTGCCACATATGAGCTGGTGCACCAACCACTAGCGGAAGTTCTTTTCGTCGTTCGTATGCGAAGCGAAATGCTGGAATTAGTTTGCTGTTCCAACTTATGCAGGTACATATAACACTGGTACTATTTTCCACTCATAAATATTCCGAGATTCGAAGTGCGCGAATTATGGCGGGAAAACGGTGTTCGGTCTAACGTGGAAACGGGATGCTTCGTGGGCGTCTGTGTGGCGAATCTGGCCGGATCGTCTGGGTGCAGTCTTTGATAGCTGTTTGCATAGAACGTTAGGGAAACGGGTTTCCTTCCAACTAACGTACTAGTTGGTCAGTTATTGAGTAGGGAGGTGACGGTGGTTAAGTGGATAACGGACTGAAGACCTGGGTGTTCCAAGTTCGAATCCAGTCGGTTCCACAGTACCACTTTCACTTAGAAATGTTGGCAACCTTCTCGTGGTCATTCCCGTAAGTACCCGATGTCTTTCCAGAAAGATTTCTAACTAGAAAAACATCGGGGAAACTAATGCCAACACGAAAGTTATTGATTAGGTGTTAGGTTCGCGCCTGCGCATTGTCAGCTGTTAGTACGAGTCAGACTGACAACGTCAACTTTTGGTTAATCCTGATACTTGAATTAAAGTTTAAAGGCAAACGCCAAGCCGTATGACGCATGCGTACTCTTAAACCAAAGTAAAACATGAATGTTCGACGCGACGGCGCCATTGTTCTCTGCATCCGCCGTATTGATGACGTCATCAAGCTTCCGACCGTCTCTACCGATGAATTGCTACATGAAAACGAGTTTACAAAAGATTAGGAAAAATGAATCTCTCTTAATCTGACATTTATCTGTAATTAATATTCCGTTCAAGAACTCTCGATAATAATCGAATCCTCAACATCAAAGATTTCATGACATAAATTAGGTTTTCGTTTTTACGAGACATACGCCCAAAGAGGAAAATGTCTGCTCAATTTGTTTATAAAAAGAATGACTTAGTTTTTATCGTATCATCATTTGATTCAATAAAAATAAAACAAGTGTTGCCTTAGAATATTTAGCAGTTGGATCAAATCCAAATTATCTCCCCTAAATAATTACTTGCCAAAGGGAAAATGAACTCTTTAATTGTGAAGTGTAAAAAGGACTAGAACTACGTAGTGCGATATCTGAAATCGAGGCTTGACCTCTTTCTAGCTTGGGCTTGAAGCTTAATAAACGCGTTATACATTGACCTACATTATTACTTGTATTTTAACCACTGACGTCATGTCGTCGGATCAGGTTAATCGTGGCACTTCAGTCGGGACTTCATAGCCAGCTAGCCATTTCAGTATGGCATTTTCTACTGATCACAGCATTCTTATCGAGAATAGCCACCAGACAATACATCTATCATTTGTATATATTATATTCCAAATAAAGAGCAAATACAAAGGTGGTATAGTTGTTTACAGCTGTTTCAAGGCAGTGTTTATTTTAAGTCATACAATGAGTCATAATCTTTTCTTTTAATACTGGATTATCTTCAGCTACTATACAAATCAACAATAACGTCCCAAAAAGGTACGAATTCCACACAAAAAAAAAACACTGAAAAAATCATAAGAATCGATTCATCCTCGATGAAAATTAATAATTTAATTCCACATCATAATGTATATTCCCAAAAAAGTTCCGTTTTTTTTCCGATTCCCGATTCCGATTAATCGTCCCAACACCAGTCGCGACGATTACTACAATATCCAGGATTACAGTGGCCTTGGACAAACATTCAGACTGTATGTGGATGTAAATATATTCTACATGTCTCTTTACATGGCTTGTTGCACTTTTACATGGTTTGTTGCACTTTACTAGTTTTTGTCAAATAAATTTGATGTGAATTGTTCCTTCCCTATACTATGAGAGAGTTGATTAAGGGATATTTAATAATTAGTGAAATGTGGATGAGAATCGGGCAATTAGAAATGTTAAAACCTAAAAGACGGCCAAAAGTTTGTGTTTAGCGGTCAAGAATTTCCAAAGAAAAATGAACGCATTTAGAAATTGTGCGTTTTTAATTTTTTTTTTTCTTTTTAAAAAACTAAAGAGGAATTTTAGAATGAAGAATTGCTAAAATAAATTAGAATCATTTAATTTTATTTTGTGGGGGTGAGGACATTCAACAACCACCCTCCACAATCTAAAAGATGGGGGTGTCGTATACCAACCACCCCTCTATTCCCTCCATCCTCTTTCGACGCCACCCCCGCCGCCACCAAACGTGCGCACTTTCCCGATGAGGTCATCGTTTCTCCACGCCTGCTCCGCTGGTGGGGGAGGAGGTCTAATGACCGCCGAAATCCCAATATGGAGTCTTTCCCCTCCCTTTCCCATCCACCTATCCGGTGCCTTTTTTAGTGGATTCACCTCCCTCTCCCCCTTTCCCTTACTTTACCGCCCATTGTAATCCACTGATGATGATGTGTGTTTCGATGGCCAAGTGCCAAAAAACAAGACAGGTCCAATAATTTGCGAGTTGGGGTGTGGGTGGAGGGAGGTGGAGGTGAACCGTATCAATAAGGGGTCTCTTCTTTGTCTTCAGAACCCGGTCACGTTCGGCTTGCAGCTGTATGAAACAAACAAGATTAAAACGCGCCTCGAAATTGACAATTGTCATCTTTTTCTCTTTCGTTTTCTTTTTCTTTTTCTCTTCCATTTTCTCTCTTTTCTCTCTCTCTCTCTCTCTCTCTCTCTCTCTCTCTCTCTCTCTCTCTCTCTCTCTCTCTCTAATATATATATATATATATACAAAATATAATTTTAACATTTATTAATTTCTATTCTCTGCGGGACTGGTTTGCTCCAACCCTACTCTCTAGCATCCATTTTGGTGAATTCTTTACACAGACCGATTTTTCCTTTGGTGTTTATTATTTTTGACAAAAAGAAGATTTTCCCGAAATATTAAATAAATGATTTTCAATAATCATCCGGACAACACATAAACAGCCAACACCACACTTGCTCTTATGTAATATTTTAAGAAAAAAATAAATAGTAAGTCCCCCCCACTTCGATTTATTATTTTTGTTCCTTCCAGCTTACAACCTACCCGGAACTCTGCATTGCACTCAGCCTTTTTAACATATTACTATATATATATATATATATATATATAATCTTCTCTTTGTAATTCTCACTTTGTCTTTTTTTGTTTCTCTTTCTCTACTTTGCTCTCTATTTGTCTAACTATATCTTTATTTCTCTCTCTCCCCTCTTTTTCTCTGTCTCTCCCTTTTTTGATCTCTCTCTCCCTTTTTTGATCTCTCTCTCTTTTTCTCTCTCTCTTGTTATATATATATATATATATATATATATATATATATATATATATATATATATATATATAGATAAAGGGATATATTTTTCACATTTTAAATTTTGGCTACTTCCCTTCCAACTTATCTTTCTATGTAATTTCTCTGATAAGATTTCAACCTGGTTTAAGGAAAGAAAAAATATGCTTTTATTGCATACACCTTGCATTGAACATTGAAATAGATGTGCCATTCTTACATTTTTTTAATTTCTCTTCTTTCATATATATATATATATATATATATATAAATATTAAATTATTTTTAATATTTTTGTACTTACGTACGACGTCGTTTCGAGCTTATATTATCTCTCGCGCTCTCTCCCTCTCTTTATCTCTCTATCCTACGCTCTCTTTTTTCTTCATCTCCCTGTGTATCCCTCTCTTTTCTCGCTTTTACTGGTTGCATCGAAATTGTCGATCAAATTCTGAAGCCATTTCAATCCCCGTCAACTCCTTACTTTGCCGTTTGACCAAATGTTATGCCGAGTATTTAACATCTTTTTCTGTGAACGCTTCACTTGACTTAAAGATTCGCACATAATCTGCTTTTTCTGTGCTGAACATGACTGTGTATTAATGGATAGCTTTTCCAAACACCCGGATGTACAAAGAAAACATTATAAATATACCCGGATCTACGCCCAATTTAATCATTGGTATATCATTGATGACCTTCTAGGTTGAAAATGGGATCAATTCACTACGGTCAATAGAGTTAAAATCAATTTGGTCGATCAATTCGCTACGGACATGCGTGGTCAAGATCAGATTGTTTGGCTCAATCATCGTCGACATGGAGTGAAAATGAACCTTGTCACCAGTCACCACTTATCAAGACCAAAAGTCACTCGAGGATACGGGTTTATGAGATAGATTGTCAGTTGAATGATAAAGAATATTATGAGAGGATTGAAAATGATGAATGAAATTAACAAAGTTTGATTACTTACGAGGACGGTTTATGTCAAGTATTTGTTTACATTGGATTTGAAGACGACTATGTTGTAGTCTCTATGGAATCAGTCCCATGGTAATGAGTTCCACACATGAAAAGTTATTTGAAATAAACTCTGTTCATAGAAATTACGTTTGATTTTAGGGACACAAAGGAAGAAAGAACAATTATTTGAAGTTGTGGTAGAAAACAGGTTCTTGCTGTAAATGTCTTGCAAGGAAGACCAAGAGGTTGGAGCTCAGTCGATAATCTTTTATGGAAATAACTTTCAAAAATGGATGAATGTCATTTACGTTCAATTCGCTATGGACAATGCGTGGTCAAGACCATATTATTTCGTTCAATCCTCTTCGGGTTCGATTGAAAATGAACCTTGTCATCAATCCAAAGGTTAGAAAAACTTGATCACTTCCAAAATGCATAAACGACATTTGCGTTCAAATCTGTTGATCCCCGGATAAAATGTGATTTAAAATATATGTCCATCCTCAAATTAGTTGACATTTGATTCCAGTTTCGTTGAGGAAACCATCTTTTATAAATTATTTAAAGAGAGAACAAAGATTGGTTCAATGACAAAAATGAAGAAATATTACATCTGCAAGTCAACCCCATTAAGGGTTGAGATTAGAAATATGAACACGTTGTCATAAAACTATAAAAACCTTAGAAATATGAGTAATAACTGGTGGAATTAAATTGTAACTTTTGTTCAAGTATCTGCCGGCAGCTAAGACTTCAAAAATCTTCTACCGATATTTTTGCGAAGTCTTTGATCTTCCCCAATTAACTATTGCCCGATACGTTCCAAGATGTTTCCCAGAGTAAACAGACCATCCCGTATGGATTTGACGGAAATTAAACCACACACACACACACACACACACACACACACATATATATATATATATATATATATATATATATATATATATATATATATATAAAGGGGAGAACTTGAATGCCTCCAAGACACATTCCTCGAGTGTCTACTGTCTCTCTATACAGGGGTTTGTCAGGACAACCTGGCAAGTAAATCCTGACCAACTATTCAAAATAACTATATATATATATATATATATTTATATTAGTATAAATGAAGGCTATAACAATCTTTTATAGTCAATAGATGTATATTTTTTAGTCCATCAGAGGCCTCTGTGTGAGATTATCAAGTTATTATTTGGGGTCCACTTCGGAGCGTCTAAAGCGTGTATAAAGGTGAAAGTTTAATTGATCTTCAGTTTAGTAGGGAAGATCTTAGTCAGCGCTGTTCTGTCCTGTGAATATTTCATATCACTTGATTGTCGACTAAACCTTTCTCACTAGCTCAGCTAATTGCCCCCTTCCTTCTAATATCTTTCTTGTATTTAAGTTCCTTTGTCTAGAGTTCATACATCTTTGAACATTCGAACACATGTTTGCCTATCTTTAGCGACGCTACTCAAAACTCATCCTGACGTCTTTTGTATTCACCAAAGTCTTTATTGCGTTTCAGACGCCCCTGAATCCCTTTTGTTTTGCGAATACACTTAACTCCAGAATAAGTATTCTTTGTTTGCAACCTGTTTTGATATATATAAAATGCTATTTTGTGAACACGTGCCTTTCTTACTCCTTTTTCTGTGTATTTTCCGTATAAGATATCTCCCACACACACGACCTCCAAAAGCCCAACGTTTTTGTTTGCTCTGTGTTAGTTCGCGATATCTCTCAACATTTTTCCCGGGTTGATTCGGTTTTAAAAATGATCCTGATTGGCTGGGATCTTAAAAGACAGTAATCGAGGTCTCTACAAGGCGGGAGAAATCGACTGAACACTGACGCCATCGGCCATCTTTTTTTCCAGCTTCCAGTAAATCATCCCTACATAATGATGCAATCAAAATAATGGCCGATCCGTTCGTGTTACCTCATCGCCTCACCTGGCGTCTCCATCGCTGGGATCATTAACGGCCAATAATCTCAGGAACATAAGGCGCCAAACATCGATAATCAATAAAAAAAAAAAAAAAGAAGAAAATGTTACGTTCTGCTTATTTATTCCATCTTCTATTTTTATCGCCCCCCCCCCCATCCATCACATTTTCCGTTTGAATTCCGATGCTCATTCGGTGCAAATCTGTGACGTGGCACAAATCTGTGGCAACAAGGAAGTCGTCAGGGCAACGGCCAAACACGGAATTTATCAATAGACGGATTCTAACTGAAAAAAAAAATCGATCGACGAAAGATAAACAGCTGCAAGTTTTTTTGCGGATTCGTCGTCAACCGTTCTTAACATTTTAATAATCTTCCAGATCGAAAACCAATGTTGAGATGCGTCATCACATCATTATGAGAAGCTATATCGGTCGGCTACGCTTAGGTTTTGATTGGCATTTTCTGTGGTCTGTCACGCCTTAGGTTGAAATTAGATTTTCTTTGGTCTGTCAGGCCTGAGTTTAAAATAGAGTGGTCTGTCACGCCTCAGTTTAAAATAGCATGATCTGTGGTCTATCCCGCCTCAGTTTGAAAACGCATGTTCTGTGGTCTGTCACACCTCAGTTTGAAAACGCATGATCTGTGGTCTGTCACGCCTCAGTTTGAAAACGCATGATCTGTGGTCTGTCGCGCCTCAGTTTGAAAACGCATGATCTGTGGTCTGTCACGCCTCAGTTTGAAAACGCATGATCTGTGGTCTGTCACGCCTCAGTTTGAAAACGCATGTTCTGTGGTCTGTCACGTCTCAGTTTGAAAACGCATGATCTGTGGTCTGTCACGTCTCAGTTTGAAAGCCTCCATATTTGACTCTACACTCTAAAAACGACTCTGTCCGTCCATCGGTCTGTCACGCGCAAATTGAATGGTCGCATTTTTAATATTTGAATATTAATATTGTCTCGATCGCCTCATGAAAATCAGAAACCATTTTTTTTATTTATCCGGAAAAACTTTTTTTTCGTTGAAGAAAAAAATGAATCTTTTAATCCAACGTTTCCTTTTTTTATTTGTTGATCAATCTTTTCCTTTTTTTATTTTTCGACGAAGCTAATCCGTTCGACTCTCACACGCCATGGGTGTACTACCCTACAAAGCGAATTAGTGTGTGTGTGTGGTGTAAAAGAATAATAATAATATATATATATATATATATATATATATATGATGGTTTCTATTTATACAGACATGTACATAATCTGTGACACTTGCATGTCGATGTTATCGATCAACAGCTGTTAGAAACTGAGATTTCATCAGGAAGAATGAAAATCTGATCCTTCCCTTTGGTCATATTTCGTTGTTTTTTTTTTTTCAAATATGACCTAAGGGAAGCATCAGATACACCAGAAAACCAGATACACACATGCTAATATACTTTCAAATTAGATTAAATAGACATTTCTCTTTGAGTTAACTGCAAGATCAATCACAAACTTGGAAACACCAGTAGCTCAACATTCAGCGAAATAGAGCTAAATATATACGTATTTTTGTCGATTTAAATTATTTTTAAAATCATATTCCAAATAAAGAGCTTATGCAAAGGCATTATAGTTGTTTACAGCTGTTTCAAGACAGTGTTTATTTTTGTTATATATAATATATACATCCAACCGTTTCTTAATTAGTACCTTCTTTCTCCTGACCACGATAGAAAGAAACCCAAACACGTGGTCGTTACAAAAAACGTAGAACCGGAATATCAAATATTCTAATTCTTCAACTTTAATAAATACTGACCTCAAACAAACACTCGGAATTCAAAGCCTTAACTGCACCTGACAACCTATTATGCTTTGTATTCGTCTTCTTAAAGTATAAGGGCCACGTTTATGCCCGGGCAACGCTGGGTGTCTCTAATAATCATTACTGTATATTGTTTCTTGTTGCATTTGTGTTGCTAGTTAAATACTGGGTCCTCTTTTGCTTTCATCGTATTTTCTAATCGCCCCCTCCCCTTAATCTCCCCCTTCTTTTCTAATAAAGAGAATTTCCTGAATTTAACAAAGTTTCGCCGAAATAAAAGTGAATGAAAGTTTGATTTCCACGTAAAAATCGATTGTAATCAAATTCATTTTTAAGTGTTCGGTTATTTAGTCTGTTAAACTTAATCTTTATTATATAGAAGGGTCATAGAAGGCTACGACAACGCAAGAAGTGGAAATATGCCGTGTTGGACTTGAATATAAGTCCACACTAGTTTCAAGATATTTGAAACATCCTAATTTGATAAAGAGATCTTACCTCGAAATATATTATGGAACACGGTAACACACTATAGATCACTGGATATGTTGTGAATAAACAAGTAAGATTTACTTTTTAAATTTTTTTTGTTAAATTACCTCCCTTTTGTCCTCAACACGGGCATATATTCACTTCTTACATTGTGATGGACTTCTATGCCCCCTCCTCGCTATACATATTACACACAATGCTTCAGGCAAACGACATCACTAATCCTTACTTCCGGTTAGTTGTAAACAATGACGCCGGAAGCGCGCGATCAAACTGGTCCACGACAGATTCGCCGATTGATTTTTTTTTAGTTTATAATTTGATATTTTCTCTTTAAACGTAAGGTGATAATTTTATTAAAATGTTACAAATTAATATTTTATGTTTATATATATATATATATATATATATAATCTTTTATTAAATATGCAATAGAAACCATTACAGTATGCGGGTTCGGCATCGCGTGTGCAAGTTCGATCAAGGTTATATAGTTACTTTCGCTCATACCTTGGCGACAGTCATACCATAGTAGGTGCTATGGTATGAGCTCCAATCTCTACTCTACCCCTGCAAACATTCACAGCAAGTACTCGACCCTCTACCGTTAATTTCCTTTCTGCCTCTGTGTACATAAAACTAAACGGAGTTCTCATGAACAAAGTTTCTTTCCAAAATCTCCCATCTGTAGAACACATTCTGCGGGACTGCTTCCCTGCAGACTACAACATGGTCGCCTTCAAGTTATGTAAACAAATATTTAAGCCGTCCTCTTAAGTAATAAAATTCTACCCTTTGTATCCATCATTTTCAACCCTCTCATATTATTGTTTCAATATCCAACTTACAATATCTTTGGCACTTATTCTCGCGTGGCTTTTGGCCTTCATAAGCGGTGACCCATTAGTATATAAACAAATAGCATCTTCGACCAGGTATGTCACTGACACATAGTGCACGTATGAATGCATTACTTACCTAGTTGAGAGAGGGTGTCGTGTTCTCCATATCTCATGCTCCACTGTGATCAAATTATTAATGTTGTTGTTTTTTTTTGTCTTTTTAACGAGTTTTAAAACTTCAGCTTTTTAACCAATGTAAAAATGCAGTAGGCTGCATTTTTTTTAGTGATGTATATGAATGGCGGACGTTGCAAGTATTTGATGCTCGACCGAAGGAAGGAGGGGGGGCACACAATAAAGTGAAAATATCTTTGGTTTAGTTTGGCCCCCCTCCAGAAGTTTGTTTTCCTTTGAAATGAATTAGTTATCTCATAAAAGGCGGGACTCAATCTTGGATGTTCACGAATGAATTGTCGCCATTTCTCAAATGGCCACTGCCTGCGTGGTTTATAACCAGTGAGACAGACCTGGGCAGTGAAGGAAGAGATGGAAGGGGGAGATCTGGCCCATTAGGCATGACAGGAAGTTAGGTTTTTTGGAAAAGTTGGCGATCAGTTGAAGCTTGGTGCCCTTGGAGGTAGGATGGCCCATCTGGGTCTCTTAGCTAAAGGCCTAGGCTGGACTTGTGTTTTATTTCACCGAGATCGAGAGATCTCATTTTGCAATTCTGCTATTCAGCCTGAGAAACACGAGTATCATTTATATCCAACAAATAAATTTGTTACTTGTTGATAAACTAGACTTATGGTTGTTACTTGGCATGAGAGTTCTTTGTTGCAGCACTGAGTGAGATTGCACAACAACCTTTGTTTTAAAACTACAGATCTTTTACCTAGAATGTTTTACATATGTAAGGGAGGGGCGAGTTGTCTGCCCGTTCTACGACTGGGAAAGAGGGAAAGAGGATCACGTAACTGACGTCACAATGTTCGGAACTGAGCGCGGGATATTCAAACTTATTCATATGTTCGTTTTGTCCGCTTCATATGATTCTTCTGCATGACAAGCAAAACGAAAAATAAAAAATTCAAAACAAATCGCCACGAAAGAACTTATAGAGTTGGGGGTGATTAGATGATTGTCGGAGTTATCCATTTTGTAGTAGCATCGCTTCGTCTGTATTTATCTGACTGTGCTTGTTTTAGATGTCGAAGAAAAGAGGGTCACCAGAGTTAGGGTTAGGGTCACCAAAGTTAGGGTCACTAGAGTTAGGGTTATGGTCACCAGATTTAGGGTTAGGGTCATCAGAGTTCCAGTTAAAAAGACAAAAATCTCCTCTACAGTTTATATTAACTTTATTTAACAACGATGTGGCTATCTTTGGGTGTGTGTATGATGAGTAGTGGTGGTATTTGTGAGATATGGGGAAAATATAAAAGAAAGAATTAAATAAAAAATCATCTGAATAGATCAACAATTAATATTTATTCTTTATTTACAAGTGAATAAAGAATAACTTCTTACTTGGAGAGAGCTCTGTGACACGTGTTAATCCAAGATGGCTACGGTTTGGAATGTGCAAAGGACATAACTCTACTCTCCATATATCTTTAAGGCAAGGGTGATAACCATGGGAAAAGAGTTACTTTCCTTTTAATGTTTTCTAGATTAAAAATCTGTTTCATATAACAAACAGTTTCATCAACACAGGAACATATGAATGTAAGACAGGTAGGTTGAGACGGCAGGTATCTACCATAGAAAAAAGATTGAGTTCAGGTCATAATGAGAGGCGAGCAAGGGATATTACGTCTTGTTATGTTTGCATCTGAACTGGAACTGTTCCTATTTGGCGTAAAAGCAGGCTTTGACGGAAATGGCTGAAAGGTGCGCATGCGCAGAAGTATTACTACGCGAGTTTGAACATGCCTGTGTTTTCTGACCGAACCACGTACAAATCACTACGCAAGAGATTACGTTTAGATGCAAAAGAAAATAGATCTCAATCATGTAACTACTACTAACGCAATCGGTGAAAGCAAAACTTTCGACGCATCGTTTTTTTCTTTTCTTTTTTTCTTCTTTCTTCCCCCCCCCCTTTCCCACCCCCTTTTTTTCTTTTTTCTTTTTTTCTTTTTTTTGCTGAGGAGAAAATCTTCCGTTTTGTTTTGGTTTTTATTTTGTTTTTGTTTTTGTTTGTTTTACGTTAGTTTTTTTTTTTTCATAAATGTGCAAAAACTTTTATTTAACCTTAAAAAGAATAACAGAAAGATCCATTTCCAGATCAATTTCGTTTTGTACTTTGGTGGTAGAGGGGGTTGGTGTTCGCCCCGCCTGTTTGTTTATTTCTTCACAACAAAATAATAATAATTCTAATACTAGAAAACCGATGCGCCACGTGACTGAGCAATTAGCGCCGAAATTTGGTGTTTCCATTCGTTCTGCTCAATTTCGCGGTTGAAGGAGCGAAACAGAAGAACGAATAAACAGACACCAATAAAAGTCTCTCTCTCTCTCTCTCTCTCTCTCACTTACCTAACTCTCTCTCTCTCTCACACACACTTACCTAACTCTCTCTCTAACTCACCTAACTCTCTCTCTCTCACACTCACATAACCCTGTCTCTCTCTTTCACTCACATAACTCTGTCTCTCTCTCTCTCACATAACTCTGTCTCTCACTCACTCACCTATCTCTCTCTCTCACCTATCTCTCTCTCTCACTCACTCACCTATCTCTCCCCCTCTCTCTCTCTCTCTCTCTCTCTCTCTCTCTCTCTCTCACACTCACCTGAATAATATATATATATATATATATATATATGAGTTGAGATAAAAAATAGCACATTATTTATATCGGTTCCAAGAATTCAAACACAACAAATTTATCTCAATCTACTTTATAATAGCTCTGTTTAATCTAAATAATCAACCATTGAGCCGATATTAATAACTGCAGTAGTTGGAGTATTAACATGCTTGTATTTTGACTTCACCTATATTTACTATAGGTGAATTATTCTATTGTTCATTTATACTTAAGTCAAATAATTTTTACTTTAAATTTTAATTATATATATATATATATATATATATATATATATATATATTATATAATGTTTTTTTGTTATTGAGCGAATAAACGCTCATTCAATTACATATCGCTACCTTAGCGGTGATAGATATTTCCTTATTTAAATCGCCCCCGTCTCTTTTTGGGGAACATATATTATTATTTGGGTTTCTTTCTTTATTTATTTTTTATACACACATAAAAGTAATATATATATATATATATATATATATATATATATATATATATATATATATATTATTCTAAACCTCTCTCTCTCTCTCTCTCTCTCTGATATGAGTGAAGTTGTTAACGATGTTCAAAGACGTTAATCTGTTGTGTGGCAATGACATTAACATTTCTTCATTTGCCAAAACAAAAAGTTCCTCATCTCAAAAACAATTCTTCTTTTTACTTCTGCGTAGAATCCGAATCTTCAAGTACTTTTCCGAGGTTGGAAATCTCATCAGCTGCTCCGCTGACGATGATCAGAGTATAACTAGCAACGGACAATGAAACTAATTTGTTATTTAAGCAAAAAAAAAAATGAATGTTACCCTTGATTGAGAAACAATTACCAAAATATCAAAGAATATTTCACTATTCATTAATTAATAAATGAATGTTAACATAAAAAGTCTTGATTTTATTAAAAAAAGTGAAAAAGTTTTAGAGATTTTTTTAGATCACTTTTATTACTTTACTCCCCCTTCGTTTCAAGAGCGAAATACGCCGTAGTATACCCATAGTCGAAACTCAGTGACCACCGTTACAATTTTATAAGAATTCTACATACTAAAATAAAACGGGGTCCGAGCTTTCAATTGGCCTCATTTCTTCATTCTCTGCAAGAATTAACTGGAACTTTGATAATAACTGGTTTATTGTGTGTAAAACATAACAGCAAATCATGGGAATCTTTTATTTATGATAGAGCATGTGTTCGAGATGTGTTTGAAATGTGTTCAAGATGTGTTCGAGATGTGTTTGAAATGTGTTCAAGATGTGTTCGAGATGTGTTCAAGATGTGTTCGAAATGTTTTCCATTTAGCTCTATGTATTTCTTGGTGCAGAGCAAAAAGTTGTCCATAATGTACTTACAAATTGACCCAAGTATGGCTCTTGGTCGCCCTGCCAATGTTAGCCTAGGAAAAAGAAATCTTGAGAGCGAGGGTAAGGTCTGGTCTATGTAGTACCCACTCAAAATCAGTCCTTAAAGAACTTTGAAGTTCTCTTTCCACCAAACTTGGAACAAGTTTGTGATATGAGCGCTTGCCTCATCGTGCTGGAATCAGAAGTTTACCATAAGCCACAGGTACAGAGAATTTCTCTCATTTTTGCACATAGTAAACTGACTCACCAATGAATAACCTAGATAGTTGTTACTGAATGCATTGAGGTTTTACACTGTATCATAGTTCTCAAAGTTGTCCACGATGTCATAAACTCTTTTGGGGGCGTCTTTTTCACATTTAATTTGCTACCATATTCAATGAACCATAAAATATTATGTCGGTTTTATTTATGAACAGTTTTCTATTTAATTTATCGATAAAACTAGTTTTATATCCACTTATTTTGAGTGCCTGTTCATATTTGCCCTTATTGTTCACAGAAATGTTATTATTTGAGGAGTTAACAGACAATGTGGCCATTCTGCAATTAGGATTTGTGTTTAGAGTGGTTCGACCCAGCGTTTCCATTGCAGGATTTATGGTTGTTTTTTTTTATATATACAGAGACACTGTACTATTGTTCAGGTTTAATGTTATGTCTAAAAAGTTTAGGGCTTTAATTTGGTTTCAATATCGACGTTGAAATTAAAACTGCAAAATAAATGACGTAATGGTTGACACCGTTTGTCCAACTGATTATTTAAAATTATTTGAACCTTTTTGATGTTAACATGGATGTGTAAAATAGCCACACATACTAATATCATTAGACTTTTTTATTTCTCTTATCTATCGGTATATTTATACATAATTTTTATTTATTGTATTCTGTATGTAGTGCAAGACTTTATACAGGGTGTGTGTTAAGTATTAAATGCTCGTAATTTATTATTAGTCAAATATAATTTTTTTATAAAGAAATCGTTCCAGACTAGGCAGTTGATGTAAGGAGCTAACAAGAACGAAACATGATTAGGAGATGCCTATTGTCTTGGGTGGGGCCAATCAAATTACAGATACGTTTCTGCACCTTATCAAGAACCCTCAAATGGGACAGAAATTCACCAGCTGAAATATGACAACAGTACTCCATGCATGGTCTGATAGTAGATTTGTAGAGATAGAGAATATCCTCAGGTGTGAGAAAGTATTTGCAGTGATCGAGAGAACCGACTTTACGAGAAGCAGAAAGAGCAATGGATCTAATGTATGCACTCCAAGAAAGATTTGATGAGAGAGAAAAACCAAGAAGTTTCAGA
This sequence comes from Sepiola atlantica, assembly GCA_963556195.1. Lineage (NCBI taxonomy): Eukaryota > Metazoa > Mollusca > Cephalopoda > Sepiida > Sepiolidae > Sepiola > Sepiola atlantica. Next base: position 71,332,940 of record OY744547.1, read on the forward strand.
GTCGATTTCTCAAGAGCAGAGTCATCCATGAAAATCTCAGGAAGAAAAGAAATGAATATGAGAAAGTGTATAACATAGAATTTAGAATTCAATATGAGCGCCAGCATTCACCACCAGATTCTCAAACCGCTTGGGAACCACATCAACTGATTTCACAAGTATTTTTGTCTTTACTAAGGTGTAATTTTTTTTGCTTTTTCTTGTTTTTTTTTAATAATAAATACTATAAGAGGACATACAGCTCACTCAAAACAAGTCCACAAATTACGTAAGCGATGTTTCTTACAAAGGGGGGAGAATTGCTGTTTTCAACTGTCTTTATTTTCGAGTGGTTTTCTGCTTTGATAAATGATGACACTTTAGTAAAAAAAAGTTGCTTGTGAAATGATTTGATGCAGTTCTCAGGTAGCTTGAGAAACTGGTGATGAATGCTGGTGCCTATATTGGATTCTTAATAAAACGCTATGCTATACATTTTATCAATTTTGTGGTGTGGTGGTATATGCCACAGGTCTGTGTGATGTGTAGAGTGGTGTTGTTGTGTGTAGATGTATGTGGTTGCAAATGCTTCTCAACTACCGCTTTCAGCCTCATCTGCCAGCTTGGATACTAGGCTCCTTGCGGCCCCAGGCTAATTGGTTAGGGATCTCGGAATAGATTGGAGCCCTAGAGGTTTAGTGTGCAGAGCCCACTGGTATATGGACACGTTCTGACACTCACCAATCCAATCCCATGGCATGTGGCAAATGCTATTTTTGGATGGCCTATCGCAACATGGGTAACAGTAAGTAATATGCGACATTAGTGCATGCTCAAGTGGAACCAAATCAGCCCGAGTTAGATAGGAACGGTTGAGGTTTTGGATTGCCAAAAGTGTTCAACTTGGTGAAGGATATGATAGACATCCAGCCGTAAAACTGCCTTAAAAACAATGTCGAAATAAGACTAAATAATCAGGCCCCACCCTCATCAGAGGATTAATTGTGGTCTGATTCAACCAATAAATGAGAGTAAAAAGTGACTAGCTTGGGTTTACTTTCAGCAGCCTCGTAACGCTCGCTTCTCTTATTTTGTCCTTTAGTCCTCATATTCCATGAGCGATGTTTCTGACAAAGGGGAAAAATTCTGTTTTCTGAGTAAGAATCTATTCGTATAACACTTATTATTGGTTAGTTTTTGACCTTGAAGTAGTATTTTTTTTTATTTTTTAGCTTCTTAAATCAAGTGGCGTTATGCCTTGTTTTGAGCGATTTCCATGAAAAAAAAATTTTAAATGATGATGATGATGATGAGCTATGCAAGAATTATATTTCAGTAATAAATTACGTGCACTTAATAATCAGAGGATACTTTCAACGCTATTTGCTCTATTAAACACGATGAAAACATTCATGTGTTTTACTTGTCATTCTATTCTTCTACTCTTCTAAAAGTGAAAAAAAGAATCTAACACACGTGTTTCGTATTAAACATGGTGGAAACACGTTCCATCTAATACCGTGAATTTTGCTTTATGCCTGGTTTGTGTTCATATTTTTTATGTATTTGTTCTAACATTTCTTTATCCCCCCCCCCCCTTCGGCATCTTTTTTTGTATTCTTCTCTTATAATACGTTATTTTATTAATCTGTGTTGTTTGTTTGTTTGTTTTTATTGCTGTATATTATAATCTATTCTTGTTGTTGTTAGATACTGGCGTCATCTGGGGTGTGTATGATCTCATTATACACACCGTTGTTGGTACACTGGGTTGATATCGTCATCTCTGATTAATTCATATTGACACATGGTGCTTCTTTTAAATGAAAGATTTATTAGGTTGAGGACACAATGATAATAAGATTAAAGTGATCAGAGAAAAATATACATTAGAAAAGTGCTAACCGTGAGAGTACAAGAGACGGATTTGGATGCTTTCTATACGAGACTCACATTGATTATATATATATATATATATATATATATATATATATATCTGTACGTATTGATATTTATAGATATCTGTACGTATTTATATATATATATTTATAGATATCTGTACGTATTTATATATATATTTATATATATAGATATCTGTACGTATTTATATATATATTTATATATATAGATATCTGTACGTATTTATAGATATCTGTACGTATTTATATATATATATATTTATAAATATCTGTACGTATTTATATATAGATATCTGTACATATATATGTATTTATATATAGATATATGTACATATATATACATATCTGTACGTATTTATATATATATATGTATTTATATATAGATATATGTACATATATATACATATCTGTACGTATTTATATATATATATGTATTTATATATAGATATCTGTACATATATATATCTGTACGTATTTATATATATGTATTTATACATAGATATCTGTACATATATATACATATTTGTACGTATTTATATATATGTATTTATATATACATATCTGTACGTATTTATATATATGTATTTATATATACATATCTGTACGTATTTATATATATGTATTTATATATACATATCTGTACGTATTTATATATATGTATTTATATATACATATCTGTACGTATTTATATATATGTATTTATATATACATATCTGTACGTATTTATATATATGTATTTATATATACATATCTGTACGTATTTATATATATGTATTTATATATACATATCTGTAGGTATTTATATATATGTATTTATATATACATATCTGTAGGTATTTATATATATGTATTTATATATATGTATATGTATTTATATATACATATCTGTACGTATTTATATATATATATGTATTTATATATACATATCTGTACGTATTTATATATATGTATATGTATTTATATATACATATCTGTACGTATTTATATATATATATGTATATGTATTTATATATACATATCTGTACGTATTTATATATATATATGTATATGTATTTATATATACATATCTGTACGTATTTATATATATGTATATGTATTTATATACACATATCTGTACGTATTTATATATGTATATGTATTAATATACACATATCTGTACGTATTTATATATATGTATAGATATCTTTACGTATTTATATATATATATATGTATAGATGTCTGTACGCATATATATATATGTATGTATAGATATCTGTACGTATTTATATATAGATATCAGTACATATGTATATGTATATATAGATATCTGTACATATCTCTATATATATATATAGATATCTGTACATATATATAGATATCTGTACATATATATATATATATATATATATATAGATATCTGTACATATCTATATATATATATATATATATAGATATCTGTACATATCTATATATATATATACATATCTGTACGTATGTATAGATATATATATAGATATCTGTTAGTATGTATAGTTATATATACATATATGTATATATAGATTTGTGTACGTATATATATATATGTATATATATTTATATATAGATATGTGTACATATGTGTGTATATATATATATAGATATGTGTACGTATGTATATATATATATGTATATATAGATATGTGTACGTATGTATATATATATATGTATATATAGATATGTGTACGTATGTATATATATATATGTATATATAGATATGTGTACGTATGTATATATATATATGTATATATAGATATGTGTACGTATGTATATATATATATGTATATATAGATATGTGTACGTATGTATATATATATATGTATATATAGATATGTGTACGTATGTATATATATATATGTATATATAGATATGTGTACGTATATATATATGTATATATAGATATGTGTACGTATGTATTTATACATAGATATGTGTACGTATGTATATTTACTTATACATACGTACATATATCTATATATATGTACTTATATATAGATATATGTACTTATATATAGATATATGTACGTATATATTTATCTGGTTGAACAGGAGTGCCAACTTCTGTTTATTCCTTTTTTGATCCAATCTTTCTATTCGTCGAACAATAGATCTCGTACTATTAACCAACAAGTGTAGTAAATCTCCATATTTGACGCAAACGTTTTCGACCATCATTGGTTGTCTTCAGGCAGATGATTGAACAATGCAAAATAAAATTGGTGTATTTATTTAAGACGTTTCCATCTGATTAAAAACATTCAACAGCATTTCAACACGCCTTCGCACCCCTCATAACGGGCATGGTTGATGTTAGGCTTTTTTAATTGAATGAATAATGCTTCCATTATGGGGAGGCGAATACCGCAAAATGACACAGCCAGGATGGATATACTATTGGTTAAGATGTTTCTAAAATTATCTTTGGAGATGTTATGTGCTGTAAGGTGTTTGTAAATGGAGCTTTGAGGGGAGGTCAGGTAGCAAGTTAGTCTCCGATAGGACATTTAAACACGTATATTGCATTACTAGTTTTTAGTAAGCCATTGTCAGTTGGATTATTTTTTATTAGTAAATTGCTAGTTTTAAACTTTTTATAGTAAATAATAAATCTAATTTTAAGGTTGTTATCTACAGTGGAAATATACTTACGTACGATATTTTTAATGATTTTTTCTATCTACTTTATGTATATGTACTTATATATACGTACATATATCTATATATATGTACTTATATATAGATATATGTACGTATATGTATATGTACGTATATATATATATGTATATGTGTTGATATATAGATATATGTGCGTATGTGTTGATATATAGATATATGTACGTATATATATATATGTGTTGATATATAGATATATATATATATATACGTACATATGTGTTGATATATAGATATATATATATATATATACGTACATATGTGTTGATATATAGATATATATATATATATACGTACATATGTGTTGATATATAGATATATGTACGTATATATATATATATGTGTGTTGATATATAGATATATGTACGTATATATATGTATTTATATATAGATATATGTACGTATATATATAGATATGTATTCATATATAGATATATGTACGTATATATATATGTATTCATATATATATATGTATTCATATATAGATATATGTACGTATATACATATGTATTTATATGTAGATATATGTACGTATATATATATGTATTTATATATAGATATAGATATATGTATTTATATATAGATATAGATATATGTATTTATATATAGATATAGATATATGTATTTATATATAGATATAGATATATGTATTTATATATAGATATAGATATATGTATTTATATATAGATAGATATATATATATATATGTATTTATATATAGATATATATAGATATGTATTTATATATATGTATTTATATATATATAGATATATATATATGTATTTATATATAGATATGTATTTATATATAGGTATATATATTTGTATATATGTATTTGTATATGTATATATGTATTTGTATATATATATATGTATTTGTATATATATATATATGTATTTGTATATATATATGTATTTGTATATATATATATGTATTTGTATATATATATATATATATATATGTATTTGTATATATATATATATATGTATTTGTATATATATATATATATATATATATATGTATTTGTATATATATATATATATGTATTTGTATATATATATATATATATATATATATGTATTTGTATATATATATATATATGTATTTGTATATATATATATATATATATATGTATTTGTATATATATATATATATATATGTATTTGTATATATATATATATATGTATTTGTATATATATATATATATATATGTATTTGTATAGATATATATATATGTATTTGTATAGATATATATATATGTATTTGTATAGATATATATATACATATATATATATATATATTTATATATGTATTTGTATATAGATATATGTACGTATATGTATTTATATATAGATATATGTACGTATATGTATTTATATAAAGATATATGTACGTATATGTATTTATATAAAGATATATGTACGTATATGTATTTATATAAAGATATATGTACGTATATGTATTTATATATAGATATATGTACGTATATGTATTTATATATAGATATATGTACGTATATGTATTCATATATAGATATATGTACGTATATGTATTCATATATAGATATATGTACGTATATGTATTCATATATAGATATATGTACGTATATGTATATATATATAGATATATGTACGTATATGTATATATATATAGATATATGTACGTATATGTATATATATATAGATATATGTACGTATATGTATATATATATAGATATATGTACGTATATGTATATATATATAGATATATGTACGTATATGTATATATATAGAGATATATGTACGTATATGTATATATATAGAGATATATGTACGTATATGTATTTATATAGAGATATATGTACGTATATGTATTTATATAGAGATATATCTACGTATGTATATGTATTTAGATATAGATATATGTACGTATGTACATGTATTTATATAGAGATATATGTACGTATGTATATGTATTTAGATATAGATATATGTACGTATGTACATGTATTTAGATATAGATATATGTACGTATGTACATGTATTTAGATATAGATATATGTACGTATGTACATGTATTTAGATATAGATATATGTACGTATGTATATGTATTTATATATAGATATATGTATTTATATATAGATATATGTATTTATATATAGATATATTTACGTATATATATATATGTATTTATATATAGATATATTTACGTATATATATATATGTATTTATATATAGATATATTTACGTATATATATATATGTATTTATATATAGATATATGTACGTATGTACGTATATATGTATTTATATATAGATATATGTACGTATATATATATATGTATTTATATATGTACGTATATATATATGTATTTATATATAGATATATGTACGTATATATATATATGTATTTATATATGTACGTATATATATATATATATATTTATATATGTACGTATATATATATATATGTATTTATATATGTACGTATATATATGTACGTATATATATATATGTATTTATATATGTACGTATATATATATATATATATATATGTATTTATATATGTACGTATATATATATATATATATATGTATTTATATATGTACGTATATATATATATATGTACGTATATATATATATATATATATGTATTTATATATGTACGTATATATATATATATGTATTTATATATGTACGTATATATATATATATGTATTTATATATGTACGTATATATATATATATGTATTTATATATGTACGTATATATATATATATGTATTTATATATATATATATGTATTTATATATGTACGTATATATATATATATATATGTATTTATATATGTACGTATATATATATATGTATTTATATATGTACGTATATATATATATGTATTTATATATGTACGTATATATATATATATGTATTTATATATGTACGTATATATATATATATGTATTTATATATGTACGTATATATATATATATGTATTTATATATGTACGTATATATATATATATGTATTTATATATGTACGTATATATATATATGTATTTATATATGTACGTATATATATATATATATATATATGTATTTATATATGTACGTATATATATATATATATATATATGTATTTATATATGTAAGTATATATATGTATTTATATATGTAAGTATATATATATATATATGTATTTATATATGTAAGTATATATATATGTATTTATATATGTAAGTATATATATATATGTATTTATATATGTAAGTATATATATATATGTATTTATATATGTAAGTATATATATATATGTATTTATATATGTAAGTATATATATATATGTATTTATATATGTAAGTATATATGTATTTATATATGTAAGTATATATATATATGTATTTATATATGTAAGTATATATATATATGTATTTATATATGTAAGTATATATATATGTATTTATATATGTAAGTATATATATATATGTATTTATATATGTAAGTATATATATATATGTATTTATATATGTAAGTATATATATATATGTATTTATATATGTAAGTATATATATATATGTATTTATATATGTAAGTATATATATATATGTATTTATATATGTAAGTATATATATATATGTATTTATATATGTAAGTATATATATATATGTATTTATATATGTAAGTATATATATATATGTATTTATATATGTAAGTATATATATATATGTATTTATATATGTAAGTATATATATATATATATGTATTTATATATGTAAGTATATATATATATATATGTATTTATATATGTAAGTATATATATATATATGTATTTATATATGTAAGTATATATATATATATATGTAAGTATATATATATATATATGTATTTATATATGTAAGTATATATATATATGTATTTATATATGTAAGTATATATATATATGTATTTATATATGTAAGTATATATATATATGTATTTATATATGTAAGTATATATATATATGTATTTATATATGTAAGTATATATATATATGTATTTATATATGTAAGTATATATATATATGTATTTATATATGTAAGTATATATATATATGTATTTATATATGTAAGTATATATATATATGTATTTATATATGTAAGTATATATATATATGTATTTATATATGTAAGTATATATATATATGTATTTATATATGTAAGTATATATATATATATATGTATTTATATATGTAAGTATATATATATATATATGTATTTATATATGTAAGTATATATATATATATATATGTATTTATATATGTAAGTATATATATATATATATGTATTTATATATGTAAGTATATATATATGTATTTATATGTGTATTTATATATGTAAGTATATATATATATATATATGTATTTATATATGTATTATATATATATAAGTATTTATATATAGATATATGTACGTATGTATATGTATTTATATATAGATATATGTACGCATGTATATGTATTTATATATAGATATATGTACGCATGTATATGTATTTATATATAGATATATGTACGCATGTATATGTATTTATATATAGATATATGTACGCATGTATATGTATTTATATATAGATATATGTACGCATGTATATGTATTTATATATAGATACATGTACGCATGTATATGTATTTATATATAGATACATGTACGTATGTATATGTATTTATATATAGATATATCTGTATTTATGTATATGTATTTATATATAGATATATCTGTATTTATGTATATGTATTTATATATAGATATATCTGTATTTATGTATATGTATTTATATATAGATACATGTACGCATGTATATGTATTTATATATAGATACATGTATGCATGTATATGTATTTATATATAGATACATGTACGTATGTATATGTATTTATATATAGATACATGTACGTATGTATATGTATTTATATATAGATATATCTGTATTTATGTATATGTATTTATATATAGATATATCTGTATTTATGTATATGTATTTATATATAGATATATCTGTATTTATGTATATGTATTTATATATAGATATATCTGTATTTATGTATATGTATTTATATATAGATATATCTGTATTTATGTATATGTATTTATATATAGATATATCTGTATTTATGTATATGTATTTATATATAGATATATCTGTATTTATGTATATGTATTTATATATAGATATATCTGTATTTATGTATATGTATTTATATATAGATATATCTGTATTTATGTATATGTATTTATATATAGATATATCTGTATTTATGTATATGTATTTATATATAGATATATCTGTATTTATGTATATGTATTTATATATAGATATATCTGTATTTATGTATATGTATTTATATATAGATATATCTGTATTTATGTATATGTATTTATATATAGATATATCTGTATTTATGTATATGTATTTATATATAGATATATCTGTATTTATGTATATGTATTTATATATAGATATATCTGTATTTATGTATATGTATTTATATATAGATATATCTGTATTTATGTATATGTATTTATATATAGATATATCTGTATTTATGTATATGTATTTATATATAGATATATCTGTATTTATGTATATGTATTTATATATAGATATATCTGTATTTATGTATATGTATTTATATATAGATATATCTGTATTTATGTATATGTATTTATATATAGATATATCTGTATTTATTTATATATATGTATTTATATATACATATCTGTATTTATTTATATATATGTATTTATATATACATATCTGTATTTATTTATATATATGTATTTATATATACATATCTGTATTTATTTATATATATGTATTTATATATACATATCTGTATTTATTTATATATATGTATTTATATATACATATCTGTATTTATTTATATATATGTATTTATATATACATATCTGTATTTATTTATATATATGTATTTATATATACATATTTGTACGTATTTATGTATATACATATCTGTATGTATTAATATATATATATATGTATATGTATTAATATATATATATATGTATATGTATTAATATATATATATATGTATATGTATCAATATATATATATATGTATATGTATTAATATATATATATATGTATATGTATTAATATATATATATATGTATATGTATTAATATATATATATATGTATATGTATTTATATATAGATATATGTATATGTATTTATATATAGATATCTGTACGTATTTATGTACGTACATATATAGTATTGTTACTACTTTTATTACTAATAATATGAAAGAGTGGTAGAAATTTACACAGGAAAGGCTACAGTTGTCCAGCACCGTTCCAAAATTTCTTTGAATTGCTGCGTTGTTGGTGCATTTATTATCTGTCTTGGATGACTATTCTAAGGTCCAGGATCCTGATTGAGAAGGTTGGCCCCTGTTGTTAATTCAATCGAAATCGGCAGTGAAATAGTTTCTTGTGGTGTCTGCGTAGACCGGTTTCTGGTGCAGGAGCGAATAATAGGTCTTTAGGTATACCGTTATGACCATTGAGGAGATTGCAGGCCAAATTAAGATCACCGCGTAATCGTCAGCGCTCAATAGAGAAAAGGTTAAGTTTCTTGGGTCGGGTTTCATAGGACAGATCTCAAAGACCTTTCACCATTCGAGTAGCCAGTCTTTGAACTCTTTCCAGATGCTGGATATCATTTATTCGATATGGAACAGAGGCCTGGACACCGTATTCTAACAGTGGTCTGATGAGGGAGACATAAAGTGGTAGAAATATTTTGGGAGTGAGTTTGCAGAAAGAATATTGAGTGAGAAATAGAGTGCTCCTTGCTATGTTTGCAGCCTGAATGCAATGATTGAAGGAAAAGTCGACCAGAACGCCTTGAGCAGAGCTGTGTCACTGCCGAAAGTAAGAGCCAAGTTAGGAGAGGCCACTGTAATATGGCAGCATTTATCGACATTAAGGTATAACTCCTATTCAATGGACCATTTCCATGCACGTTTAAGGCTAGACTTGAGATTGTCAATTTCGCTTCTACGAGCTACTAATTTGACGTCATCTGCAAATAGGAGCACTTTTGGCATGTCATTTATATAGAGTAGAAAGAGAATAGGACTCCGATGACAGACTGCTATTTATTTGACCCCTGTATGTATGATCACCAAGAAAGGATCTTATCCACTTTATAACCGATTCATGAAGACCATAGGTGTGCAGTTTATATAAAATAGTGTGGATTAACACACTGTTAATGTCTTTTTTTTTGGATAATACTGAAGTAAAAAACATTATTATTTTTAGTTTAATCTGTTAAGAAATTCTTCTTGCATATTACAATTTACAAATTTTCAAATGAAATCAAAGTGGAACAAATAATAATAGTAGTTGTGACCCAACGGGTCAGAAATAGTCAAGCATCTATTTCTAATGGAGATTTGGTATCTGTCTGTCTGAAGCCGAAGCTATACTAGTACTAATTCTGAATGCTCAATTCGGAAGGGGGGAGTAGTGTAATACATGTTCTGTTGTCATAGCATCTTCCTCCAAGGCATCTCCTTTTTTTGAAGGGGGGGGGGGGATAAGGTAGTACCTGTATCCAGGGATTACCTTCTCCTTCTGTTATCATGAGACCATCCTCCCAGGTCTTATCTCTTAGTTTGAAGGGGCAAGTGTAGTATATGTTCGCTTATCATATATAATAGCCAACAGAGGAAGCATAGTATTGCTAATATATATATATATATATAATAGATGAATATGTATCAATTTAAAAATATCATCTAGTATGTTTTTTTGTTGTTTTTTTTCGTTTTTTTTTTTTATTTATTTACATTTAAAATGAATTGCAGATATGCAATGGGGCAGGAGTGGGATCTGCCTTTCCAAGTTTGTTGAAAAATTGAAATAAAAACAACCCAACAATTCCAAATAAACAATCGTTTTAATAATTCATGTTTAATAACAGACGAAAGCAAATTTATTTTTGATGGAAAGAAAGTCAGACTCTTTCGAAAAAATTACAAATTCTCCCACCAAACTTTAAAAAAAAAATTATCTGAAATTTATTTTTTTTGTCCACAAGTGTCAAAATTGCAGACACACACGATGGTTCAAGGTCGAAAAATACTGTTTTTCTTTGGTTTAGGAACAGAAAAAGTATCATAATACTGCAGATTTGACTTTTAAACTTTAAGTGTTCCTCGAGTGGCTTTTGGCCTTGACAAGTGGGACTCCTTAATAAAAAAAATGACTTGTTAAAGGTTACAAAATCACTTTCATATTTCAATGTAAATAGTTTTAAACAGTTTCTTAGTTTTATTAATACAGAGAATAAACATATCAGACAAGATCTCGTACGTCTGTGTGTTTCTCGTCTATATGTAACTTTGATAAATCCATATTGAATTTATTTTTATTCACTATTAATTGAATATTTATGAAATCAAAAATAAAAGAAAACTAAAAAAATATCCTATTTTACTTCATCCGGGCAACACCAGGTAAATACAGTTAATAATAGATAAAATGGTTGAATGCATATATAATATTGTGGCCCTTTTGAAATGCAAAAGTGATGACAAAAGAAAACGTGATTTTGAAGCTATTTAAACTATAGAATAGAAAGTTATTTTCTGCTTGAATTAAAGTTTTTAAAAAAAGTCAAGTATTATGGTTCATTTGTGTTCCTAAAACCAACATGAAAAGCACGACTTTTCTGCCGTATCATTGAATCGGTTTCATCGTTCCATGATTGATGACCGCCGAATTCGTCCATCGAGATCTGGAAGCTTTTCCGTCGACCGGAAGAGGTAAAATTATGTCTCGGGTACTTCTAGTCTGTTTTCCTCTTGAAAAGAAGAATGAGACGATCTGGTCGTTTAATGGTTGTTAAGCTGTTGCGTAACCCGGCAGTGGAAGTCTGAGGCCTTCTTTGGCCTCGAAGAATGTGTACGAGAGAGTGATGGAATCGACGTGTTCAAGTTTGGGATCTTCTGCAAATCCAGGATCAATGTAGAAAAACACTGGCATGTCAACCTACAAAATAAAAAGAAGAGAAAAAAAAATTAAATGCAGGTTAATTATCTATTGTTATACAAAGCTGAGTTAATCAACGTTTGTTTCCCTAAGGCGTTTTTCCTATATATTTTAATCATGCAATCCTCTACCTGTATAAGAGCCAGATAGGTCCTCAGATGGAGTACTGCTGTTATATCTGGGGAGGTGCCGTTCGGAGCACTCTTTCTTGCCTTGACAAAGTATAAAACCAACTTCACAATCTAGTGGAGGGCGATCTCTTCTTTTCTCGACATCCTCTTTTACACAGAAGAGACGATGCTACTGTATCATTATGTTCATGGTAGATGCTCGACTGATAATTCACCATATTTCAGTAACATCTGTATTTTTCATAATATATATATATATATATATATATATAGTTAGTGATAAAGATTGGAGAGTCTTTCAAATATTACACCTACTTTCTGATGTATATTGGCAACACTCATATCTCAGTTTTCAGTATACTGTGAAAATCTAGAGTAAAAGGATACAATCAGTTTCATCTATTGTTAAATCAAAACTTTTTGGTAAGTAATCCTTATAACAAACCCACATTTTTATATATAGTACAAAAATGAATGCTATAACTATCATTTAAAGTCTAGTAAATCTTTGAAAATAATTTTAGTATCAAATAATATTGTATTTACAAAACAGTTTTGGTAACAAATTAAAGAAATTCTTTTTTTGCACTAATGGGTGAATATTAGTAATAGTCGACGTTGTTTATGACCATCAACACTCAGTGCTGAAATTCAAGATGGAGACCTAGACTCGGTTCATCATGTGGGAATCTAGAATGAAACGATTAAAGTTGATCACAAGAACACAATCTAACATTTTTTGTTTCTTTGTCTCCGTTTAGAGGAAGAAAGCTGACCAAATTTATTTATTTTTTATTTCTTAAATTAAATTTTTAAAATTTTTTTATGAAAATCGCTTCAGACAAGGGATGAAGCCACTTGATGTAAGGAGATAAAAACAAAAATACTACTTCAAGGTAAAAAAAACTAGCCAAAGATTAGTGTTCGATGGATAGATTCCGACCCAGAAAACAGCAATTCTTTCCCCTTTGTCAGAACCCTTGCTCATGGAATGTGAGAACTAAAGGACAAAATAAGGGAAGATTTGCCATCTTCTTCCAAGAATTATTTTGAATACCTTTTCTCTCCCATGGTGACTTTATTGGAAGAATAACAGAGATACTTGCCATTATTTATTATATTCAAATAACTAAAACACTTAGCAGAAAAAATATAAATAAATCCCATCCCTCCAGTATAACATCTTTGAAATTTACTCTTGTTTGGGCAGTGACGGTGGTGAAATGGATCCCAATGTGACCCTAGTGTACCATATAGAGCCCTGTCGGTTTCATAGCACTATTTCTCACTAAAGATACTGATACCCTTCACGTGGTTCCTGCTGTGAGTACCTAACTTTAAAAGAAATAGGAGAAACTAATGCCAACAACAGAATCAAACCGGTCCAAAAAGTTGTACCATGCTGATTCATATGTATTACGTTTGTTTTTATGATTCAAATAAATAAATTTCATATGTATTACGTTTGTTTTTATGATTCAAATAAATATATTTCATATGTATTACGTTTGTTTTTATGATTCAAATAAATATATTTCATATGTATTACGTTTGTTTTTATGATTCAAATAAATAAATTTCATGTGTATTACGTTTGTTTTTACGATTCAAATAAATATATTTCATGTGTATTACGTTTGTTTTTACGATTCAAATAAATATATTTCATATGTATTACGTTTGTTTTTATGATTCAAATAAATATATTTCATATGTATTATATTAAAAACGAGCATAGTTACCCGGCGAGGGAGGGCATAGACAACAAAATAGAAAAGTTAAAACTTCTCTCTATATATCTATCGATATATATATAGATAGATATGATAGGTTACATAATGGAAAAATAAAATAAAAAATTGTTTATATGTTCATTGAAAAATATAAGTCATCTTGAGAAAATCTTTGAATAAAGACAAACTGTCGATGAACATATAAACAATTTTCGTTTTCTTCATATATATATATATATATAAGTAGTATTCTACTCGCATATTAAGTAGTGTTGAAGTAAATATTGAAATACATACATGCAATATATTATGTGTATATACATAAAATAGTAAAATTATATATTTATATCGATATATATATCCTTCTCTCTATCACAAGTATCATTTCACACCAACGGGCAATAGAAAAAAAAATTTCTCTAAATGTTGACCGCCCCCCCCCCCTCCCCCGACTAATTTCGTTCCCCCAAAAGAATTAATATTACCAAAATAAATGTGTTCATATTCTGTCCGAGACAATGCTGCAAAATATATATTAGCTTTGTTAGTGTGTCTAGTGTAGTTTCTGACTTTTAGGTGGACACACACACACACACAGATAACAGCCCTTTATATAATAGATGGCATCAGGAATATACAAATTTAGGATGAAGATGTTTAAACTAAACTATTTTAATAACAATCAAACTAAACTATCAAACTCCAATCGAATGTAAACTTCTCGCCCAGTGATTAGTTGTACAGATACAGATGTGAACATTGATTTGTGAAGTTACCAGAGACACTTTTTATATTATTCGATGTGATCTCTATATAAAGTTAGGTATGTGTATGTCTATATATCTCTATATAGAGGATTCACTCCTAAACTAATTAATTGATCATTACGGAATATATATTCTAGGCAACACAGTGAGTAACGTGGGCACATTTCTTCTTATTCTTATTTTAATTTGGAGATTTCCACTGCGCCCGTATTTGTTCAAATTAAATCAAATTAATTGGTAAAAAAATAGTAAAGTGCAACAAGCCATGTAAAAGGAAAGTTAGAAGATGTGCACGTCTATATACCATCTGAATATGTTTCCAAGGCGACTTTATACATGGATATGGTAGGAATTGTCATTACGTCTGATAGGCTGTTCCACGGACAGAGAATTCTGTCTGAGGAACAGCCTATCATTCTTCTAAGACAAAAACGCCAATGAGACAACCACAATTTGGCGCTGAAGTGAAAAATTCCTCGAACGGTATAGTTAAATTCCTGTTGATGATATTTTATGCCAGAATTGCATCCCCTTGCATCCTCCGACACTCAGAGTCCAACAAAATCAAATTCGAAATCTGGTGGGGAGTGATCTTTTCCCTAAAAACCCTTTTCTCACAGAAGAGATTTTGTCAGGGTCTCTCTGCCCTATCTTACAATGGAAGGGTCTTGACTGGTTCCTCTTGTAAGACATTTGCAGCAAGAACTCGTTTTCTACCACAATGAAAAAAAGAATCCTTTCTCCCTCCATGTGCCTACAGTCAGGCAGAATTTTCATAGGCAGAGCTTATTTGCAAGGACTTTCAATCTGTGGAACATGTTGCTGTGAGACTGCTTCCCTACTGATTAGATCTTGGTTGTCTTCAAATCCACCGTCAACAAATTCTTGTCAAAATGACCCCATAAGTAATAATCAGTTCATACCATTGAGCAATGTTAGTACTCCCATAGTGTTCCTCATCTTTCAGCTGACAATCATTTCCGGCTCATTAACTCCTATCCTTGAGTGGTTCTTGGCCTTAATAAGCAGTGACTCAATAGTATATATATTAAAAAAAAACCTTGTGTGTATCAGGGTTCAAGCAGTGCAGATTGGATCGCTCAACAACATCTTTTCTTAAGAAAAGCCAAATCATTCATTGAAATAATCTGGACAGAATTGAGGAGAATGCAAGAAGACACTTGAAAGGGTTGATATAAAATTTGGTAAAGTGGGGAAAAACGTTGTAGAAGGGTGGGGGTTAGGAGTTTGTATGTTGATCTCGTTTGCCCCTTGGGACTTCTCAAGGGGGTAGTTCAATTGGTGTAAAGTGGTTTTCACTGTAAAGTAATCAAGTTTTTTTTTTTTTGTTGTTTTGTTAATGGATGAGAGCCACCTCTGGAGAGAACCCAAGATTTTGAAGAAAATTATTCACAATGAATTAAAAAAAAACATTTTTAATTATTTTTTTTTTATTCACCCCAAACAAGGGGGCATATTCCCACTGAGATGGAAGAGACTACTGTGATTAGGGGACACATTTATAGGGGGCATCCTAAGCGGAGAGTTGTGCAGCAAGATATTTGTACATATAACATTTAAAGTTCTGCATATTGGTACAGTCGGGAAAACAAGGAACAGGGAGGGAAAGCCAAACCTGTACCCTGGTGTTGCATAGGAAAATTGAGGAAACCAAGCATTGCAAACCCCAGAAATAAATTGACCAGAAAGGATCAGAAAAACGCGTTTCAGCAAAAAAAAAGCTTTTATCTACGATATAAAAAATATTTGTAAAAAAGTTAGGGAGGAGGGGGTACTCACTGATTTGTTTGTGTGTGTGTGGGGGGTGGGGGGGGGGGCTTGTCTTTAATTTACAATGAAACAAAAGAACAAAATGACTGACTTGTGTATGAATAAACCGAAATGCATTATGGTGCAATTTAATTTTGTAATGAAAATTATATGGAAGAAGGATTTCTATCTCAGTATAAAAAACTATGCATAAATAAAATTGTGTTCTGATAAAACGAAAATAATCATTGAATTAGAAAGTAATAAGAATGAATTGTAAATTAATGCGATGTCCTTTTGCAAATTAGTTAACCTTTGGACATCGATCGTATACACATGATCAGTACATTAGGAAGCTATGGTTATTCTATTTTGAATATGAATTTGGCGTTTTAATCTCACTGTCAGTGCCCAACTTTATAAAGAGAGACAAAGAACAAGTATTTTTAAGATGTGCCCATTCAATCTTTGCGTTTTACAATGAAAATGCAACTTTCTATATAAATATGACACACTAAGCAGAATGTTATTTCAAACGCTTACTAGGACGCATCTACAACAAGATGTGACCAATCAATCTGCACATTTACTGACCAAAATGTTTTAAGCATGATGTCCTGACTGACAGTGCCTCTTTTAAGGTTACATGGTTGCAGGAGGGGGCATTCATTTTTTTTTCTTATCGGGTCACCACTTATCAAAGCCAAGAGCCATTCGAGGATAAGGACTAATGAGACAAGAATGAATGTCAGCCGAAAGATGAGGAACACTATGAGAGTACTAACATTAATCAACTGATCAGAATTTGTTGACATTGGAGTTGAAGATGACTAAGTTGTAATCAGCAAGGAAGCAGTCCTGCAGTAGTATGTTCCACAGCAAAGAAGATCTGTCCATGGAAATTCTGCCTGATGCTAGGCACGTGAAGGGAGAAAGAAAAGTATTTTTTTGTTGTAGTAGAAGACGAGTTCTGGCTGTGAATGTCCTAAAGAGAAACCAAAAGACTGGAGCTCAGTCAAGCGCCTTCCATAGAAATAACGACACAGTAGAGAGAGACTAGCAACGTCTCTTCTGTGAGAAAGAAATTGTAGGGAAAACAAGAGATCACCCCCTCCCACTAGATTTCGAAGTGCCAAGGCACAAAAGATTTTAAAAGCAATAAAAACAAAGAAACCAGTTGACTTGATGTCAAGAGTGGGCTTTATCTGAATGGGGAATGATATCAGAGAGAGATAAGTACCCCACCACCCGAGAATGAGGAAGAGGTTGTAAAGGACCTCTTGGGAGGGGGAGAGACTCCCTATTCTTGATTGAATTTTTTTATAGAGAAATTTTTCCCATTTTATTGATGCAACCATTTAAAAAGAAAAGAAAAAAATCCTTTTTCAATGGCAGATATAAAAATGGTGCTAACCTTTTAAAAGCATTTGATTTGGCTTTCGACCATTTTTCATTTACTTTTACTAAAGAGAACACGATTCTACAAAATCCCAGCGAAGGACGTGACATTGATTTAATAGTAAGCGATTTATTAGAAAGGATTTCTACTCTTCCCCCTTTCTTGCAACATCACTCAATAATGGTTTAATGGAAGAGTAAATAATGTTACTCATTCTCTGCATTATTAGTAAAGTAGAAAGAAGTATATATAGAATCTACAGTGGGTTCATTCAAGAGTAGATATAGTTATCATGAGATTACATTCTGAAATGAAAAATATAAAAATAGTATTTTTTTATTTACTAACGAGTCACCGCTCAAGGCCCAAAGGCCACTTGAGGATAAAGGTTAATGGTTTTTGTCAGATGGATGGTGAGACAAACATCTTGAAGTTGGTTGGATCTGGGCAGAACTTAATTACTTAAGGGGACAGCTTAACAAGAATTTTTTAACAATGGACTTAAAATCGACCATGCTGTAGTCAGCTGGGAAGTATCCCCATGGTATTGCGTTTCACAAATGGACAGTTCTTGGAAAGAAACTTTGCTCATAGAAGTTCCATTTAGCTCCAGGTACACAGAGAAAGAAAATTTTTTTTTTACAGTGGTTGTAGCTAGACGATATTTTGTTCTGAATTTTTTACGGGGGGGGGGGGGGGGTGCAGAGATTGAAGATTAGTCGAGCACCTACCATGAAAATAACGATAGAGTAGAGAAAGACTAGCAACATCTTTGCTGTGAAAAAGAGGCTGTAGGGAAGAGAAGGACATCTCCCACTAGATTTTGAAGTCGATTTTGTACTCTATCAAGGCAGGAGAGGGTGCTCTGAGCGGCACCTCCCCAGATGTGGCAACAGTACTCTCTCTTAGGACGTATCTGACTCTTATACTACATTATCTCTATCTTTATAAAGTTACATATGTTTATATGTATGTACAGGATTCACTCCTAAACTAATTAACCAATTATTATGAATTTTGGAACACAAATAAGGGGTCGTAATGAAGGATATTTTTAGTTTAATTTAGGTTTATGTAAAAGGGGTAAAAAGTGGATAGAAGCCTTTTGTGAAAATTCCGATACCTCCGATTTCTGTGAAATGTTAACAATAAGTATTAGACATCAATTGATAAATTTTTCCCAAATTTCCGTTTCTTTGGGATATTTTAGAGGGTTTTAGGGGACATAAAAAATTATCTATCATGTCATTAGAGAATTCCGTGCTTTTTGGAATGAGATCATTGCAAATTTTTGATAATATCCCAATTCATTTTGCGGACTATTTAAATTTTTCTGAAGCAATTTAAGCATAAATGATAAAGAAAGATCTATCTTGCGACAGCAGTCTCAAAGTTAAATTTCATTCATTATAAAGAGCATGATATCTCATTAACCTTTATCCTCGAGTGGATTTTGGCCGTGATAAGTGGTGACTCATTGAAATTGAACAAAAATCTTCTTTGAAAAAGATAATATATTTATTTATCACCAGTTGGACCTACCTGGCGTTAACTAAAGGCTAGTCAGAATCAAATATCGATTTGTCAGATGCATTGCTATTCGGGTGTAACAAGGAAAATCCGACAAGATAACTTTATTTATTAGACGCCTTTTTTGACATGTCTTCCATTATGCAATAATCTCAGTTCAAATTATTAAAAAATCACTCAGATGAACATAGATTTCATCAGATAGACCACAATAATGTCCTTGGAAATTAAGCTCCAGCCCCTGTTGCATCGCCGCAGAGAGTCATTCCTGTGCTTGTTTTACAAGTACTTCCATGGAATGTGCTCTGTACCCACGACCCACCTAACTAGCAGCAAAATCCCACCCCTTTACTGTTGAGGTCCCAAAGATGCTGGAAAACTTTCTACTCTAATAGCCTCTTTCCTCAGACCGCTTGCCTTTCGAATTCCCTTCCTGCTCCCTGTTTCCCTGACGGTGCCAACATGCAGAAATTTAAATGTAATGTGAACAACCATCTTGCTGCCCAACTCCCCAACCCAGGTTACCCCATCCCTCTCCTATAAATCTGGCCCCTATCACAGTAGATCCTTATGCTTCAGCAGAAATATGCCTTGTTTGGGGTGAGCAGTCGTGAAAAAAAAAAGTTTGAATTCATCCAGATAATTTATATTTTTACGCTGATGAGGCAAAAAAATAAGATGTGTCAATATCGCAATGACAAACTGACCAACAGACAAATCCTTTCAGAAAGATACAAGGATGCTTAAAAAACAAACAAAAAAAAGGCTAAAAATAAAATAAAATGCAGTTAATTTTGATTTGCTAAGACTTTGCACATGCGAGTACAGACGCAAGTAGGAACTAACTTTCAGCTCGAGCTGATTCCAGTCTTGCGGCTTTTTGCTGTTTGTTTTCAGCATTGTATGCATATTGGCAGCCAAAAGAGGAAAACCTCCCAAAATCAACAAAGCCATCTAGTGTGCAGGGATCAGGGGTGGGGATAGGGGGTATTGAAAATGTAGCTTAACTGGTTCCTCTTCGTGTTATCAAGTGCTGATTGAATATTGGTGAAAGGAATGTCTTGGGGTAGCGGGGAATTTTAGAAGGGATTGAGACAGATGCAAAGTTTGAAAACTAAAGTCAAAATAAATATCATGCAGCTTTTAACAGGAATTAGTCAGAGATTTTTGTTGACTTCAAAATGTTATATAAACTCCATTCTCTATTATATATATATATATATATATATATATATATATATATATTGCCATAAATATATTTTCATAACTTATATATATATATATATATATATATATACGTATTGAGCACTGTTGAAGTAAATACTGAAAATTGATACACAAAAGATTATATCTCTATAACATTTTATGTGGATACATGAAATTATATATATATATTTATATATATATTGCCATAAATATATATATATTTCTCTCTCTTCACAGTACAAGTTGCATTAATAAGTGAATCAGTTTAAAGTCACGGATTCTGATTGTCAGAAATGTTTGCAATGAGATATTCTGAAGACATGTCTAATCCAACTTCTAGACAAACTGA
The DNA here is from genome assembly GCA_963556195.1 of Sepiola atlantica. Taxonomy (NCBI): domain Eukaryota; kingdom Metazoa; phylum Mollusca; class Cephalopoda; order Sepiida; family Sepiolidae; genus Sepiola; species Sepiola atlantica. The sequence continues at coordinate 71,355,446 of OY744547.1, forward strand.
GGAGAAGGAGAGGGGGAGAGAGGAGGAGGGAAGGGTGATGATTTGTATGAAAGCCAGACCAACCCCACCTAAAAAGATGGGGATGGAGGGAAGATAACATTTCCAGGCTTCAGGATGCTTCCCTCCTCTTCTTCATCTTCTCAAATAATTCCATATTTTATTTCCATACCACCCCCCATCATCTACGTTCGTGTCCGCTTTGCTTTCCCTGATCCAACATAAAATCCCCCCCCCCCGATCCAAACTGAACGAATGTCAAGAAGTTACAACAGCTTAAAATCATTAAACAGCAATGATTTATTAATCACACAGATAAAAAGAAATGCTGTGTTTTCATTCTATTTATATTTTTTTAATTCATTTTTTGTTTTATAGATTTAAAAAAATTTTTTTATGGCAGTCGCTCCAGACAAGGCATGAAGCCACTTGATGTAAGGATCTAAAAAAAATACTTCATGGTCAAAAACTAACCAACAATAAGTGTTAGATGGATAGATAGATGGATAAATTCCAACCCAGAAACATCGCTCATGGAATGTGAGGACTAAAGGACAGAATAAGGGAAGCAGGAGTTACGAGGTTGCCGAAAGTAAACCCAAGGTCCACTTTCTACTCTCCTTTATAGGGGACAAACTGGGTGGGGAGTCCGGCATCAAGATGTTTGTTCACATTACATATCACGGACATTATATCAATAAAAATAATGATTTAAATGTTTAAACCTTGTTTTAAATACATTCTCTACTGAGACATTCTTTGCTGAATTTTATTTTTGTTTTATGAAACAAAAAAAATCTATTAAAAAAAATTAACTTCATTTCTTTACATTCTACATTGAAGACATTGCCAAGGTTGCCGCAAAGAAGGTTGGCTCCCTCTACCGTGCTAGTAAACTCCTCACACCTGACATTATCCTGTATCTCTACAAAGCCATCATCCGCCCATGCATGGAGTATTGTTGTCACATCTGGGCTGGTGCATCATCTACTAGTCTCTCCCTCCTTGACAAGGTCCAAAAAAGAGTCGACAACCTAATAGGTCCCTCACTGTCAACCAAGCTCCAGTCCCTGTCCCATTGTCGCAATGTAGCATCCTTGTGCTTGTTTTACAAATACTTCAATGGATTATGCTCCGATGAATTGGCTACTCTGGTGCCCCCTCTACGTAAATTCACTAGACCAACTCGACAATCAACTAAATCTCATTCATTCACTGTGGAGGTCCCCAGATGCCAGAGAGCCTTCTACTCAAATAGCTTCTTTCCTTGTGCTGCTAGCCTCTGGAACTCCCTCCCTCCCCCTGTTTCCCTGACAGTACTGACATGCAGAAATTTAAAACTAATGTAAACAGACATTTCGCTGCACAGATCCCAATTTAGGTCCCCCCCCCCCAACCTTCTCCTCTTTTCTTTCTTCTCAGTAGCCCCTTACGTCTACAGTGGTGGCCTGCCTTGTTTGGGGTGAACTACGTTAAAAAATATATATATATATATTTCAGTTATTTTATGGACCTAACCGATAATTGCCTCTAGTGAACCCAGATGGAATCAAGGGAAAAGTTTAATAGTGTCTACAGATTCTGTGAATAATTATTGGTGAAGAGAAAAATTATTCTCACTTAGCAAAAGTGGTAAATAGTTGAAGTCGTTCAAAGTATCGCAAATAAAATAAACAAATAAATGGCATCTATAAAAGCGATACATTCTATCCACTAGCAGAGCGTCATACTTCAGTGTCTGGGGTCCAGTTTTCGAATCTCGCTAGGTTCAGCCATGCTGACATGTCGTACGAGTACAAAACATGTGTCTGTGGATAATTATATTTAAAAAATATGTGTCACTCGCCATATGGGAGCATCACATTGGTGAAGGGAAAAATTATTCCTACCTAGTATTTAGGTAAAATGCTTTTCCGTATAAATAGTGGAATATGTTCAAGTATCGCAAATAAAATAAAGAGCTAATGATATATATATATATATATATATATATATATATATATATATGTTGTTGAATATAACAGACGACTTATGTCTGGATATCCTTTGGTTGACCCTTTCAATAGTCCGAATCAGAATCTTAGTTTTGATCGAAACTGAGATTCTTATTCGGACTATTGAAAGGATCTACCAAAGGATATACAGACATAAGTCGTCTGTTATATTCAACAATACTTGCCTGCAAGAGAAGATGCTGCCTATATATATATATATATATATATATATATGAGGATAAAACAAGATGTGTGAAAAAAAAAACAGAAATAACAAAGGTCCTGTTTGTTTTCGTAAATACAGGATTTTATATTTATATTTTTATATTTATGAACACAAACAGTACTTCGACACAACAATCTCACTAACGCACTAGTCATACACAGAAACACTTTTACCCACAATTTTGACTTTACAAACTGCACACTCCTCAAGACGAATACTCTCTCCCACGTCGCAAGTGCATCAAAAGCGCTATAATACTTCGCTCATCACCATCTAACATAAACCTCAGACTCGGATCTTATTCCTTAAGCAAAACATCTGGCAAAACCCGCACTGAAACAATCCAATATATTGCGCCACTACGATCTCGGTTAAAGTAACTTTTCTTTTTTACTACATTTCATCGATATTTTTCCACTTCTCCCCCCCCCTCCACCCTTTCTCAGTCTAACGTCTCTCCACACGCGTTTTATTATTCTTTCTATTTTCAAATAGTTAAACGCCTGCCAATGACGTCTGTTTGTGCGTTTTTCTTTTTCCTATCTTTTTACTGTCATCGAATAAATTTAAAATCTTCACTTTTCTAAGGACGTTCGTTGATCGAAACGAAACTGGTAAGATATCGCGTTTCTTGATGATTTTTTCCTGTATGTAAATTTGTTTTTTCTGTTTGTCTTTTTTCACACACACACACATATATATATATTTTTTTAATATGCAAATTACGATATCACATTGTAGTCTTAAATGTTATCTTTTATTATTATTAATATTATTATTTTACTTATATATATATATTAGTGAAATGAAAACTGAATTGTTTCTACATTTGGTTATTGGGGAAGTGATCATTTGATCTGGAAAGCCATAAATTTTAAAACTGTTCTGTTTTAAAATCTCCGAAACAGTTACATGGTAAACAGCTGATGATCCCCTTTCACAATTCAAGTTAAGGTCTCCAGTTTTTTTTTTAGCAAATACAAAAAGTATATAAAAATATACTTTTTGTATTTGCAAATTTTCCAGTGCTAAATCGGCTTATGCAAGTGCTAAGTCTGCGATATCTTGGATTTAGTTAGTATCCCTGGGAATTTAAACTGTATTTTTTTCTTTGTTTAAAATGACTCAAAGCTTCTTTAAACTATATATATATATATATATATATATATATATATATATAATGAGATACACACACACAAGCCCAATTTGGATCTTATAAGTATAATAAATCATATCTCATCATATAGAACCATCATTATATTTCAATAGAAAAAAAAAATCCAGAAAAACTTGTTCAACTGAATTTCTTTTTTTCTTTTTCTTTCAAAGAAGAAAATAAGTTTGAAAAAAAAATGGCGTCATTTTCCCCTTGAATGATAAAAATAACCGACGTTGAATGAATAAAACAAAACCGGTTTGAAATAGAAATAGTCGGACTGTCTTCTTTTTTTTAACAAAAAAAAAGCATATTAATAAATTGTAGGAGACTTCGTTGGTTTGGTCACATTGAAAGAATGGATGAGAGTTCTTGGGTTAGTAGATGTAGAATAGTTGAGGTAGCATGGGCAGTTGCATTGGAGAAAGTGATGAGGATAGATTTGAGAGAAAGAGGGATAAATACAGACCTGGCCAAAGATAGGTTAGTTTAGAAGTTAGTTTCTAAAAGTCATCCAACACATGTCAGCATGTAAAGCTTATGATAAATTGAATATGATGATGAGACAAAAGTGTTCAATAAATGTAAATCTGTTAATCTCCAACATATTCCACCATGTACAAAAGACATTAAACCGAATATATTGATTGGAAATTTGTTGAAGGTATAGATAAAGTGAGACAAGGGAAAGAATCCTTTTTAAGAAGTTGGAGCAGCTCTCTTTTTTTTTTTTTAAGTGTGTAGAGAACAACCAGCTTCAAATTATGAAGCGTAAGCGGTGAAAGAAGAAGAATCGGTTTAACGGGTGTTTTACATGCTGGCATCTGTTGGACGGCGTTCAGGTTCAGAAATTATCTTCTAAATGGACTTATCTCTGACCAGGTCTTTATCCTTCTTTCTCTCAAATCTATCCATATCACTTCCTCTCCTGTTTCGTCCCTAATAACATGACACTGCCAACTGAACCTGCTGCCTCAAATGTTCTACATCTACTAATCCCAAAACTATCATCAATTCTTTCAATGTGGCCATACCATCGAACTCTCCTACTTTCCAGATTTGATATTCCTCTGAGGTCATTGGGGGCGTTGTCAGTCAAATGATCGTAATTGATTTCTCGTTGAAGAGTCAAAGGCCAACTCCATGGATTGGATTCCACTATTTATCAAATCACACAACAAAATCTGTTGGCCTGCCAATACTTTTGACCATTGACTCAACGAGTAATATGAACAGCTATTGCATTTATGCAAAAGTTGGTAAAGTTAAATTGAAATCTTTAAAATTTCGTCAATTACCAAGGCCAAAAGTCACTCGAGGATAAGGGTTAACAAGATGGATGTATTGTCAGTTTTATGATGAAGAATATTATGAGAGGATTTATGAAATGAACAAAGTTTGATTACTTATGGTTATGTTGACATTGAATTTAAAGACGGCCAGGTTGTAGTATGCAGGGAAGCAGCCCCATGGTAATATGTTCAATATGTGGGAAGTTCTTGGAAAGAAACTCTGTTCATGGAAATTGCACCTGACGCTAGGCACACAAAATAAGAAAGCGAGTTCTTACAATGAATGTATTACAAGAAGAAACCAGAGATTTGGATTATTCGGACTACTATTCTCATCTTGGTTGTTATTTTCACTTAGAACATGCATGAAATATTGTTGTCACATCTGGGCTGGCGCACCAAACAC
>OY744547.1:71368016-71633016 GCA_963556195.1 Sepiola atlantica
CCTCCCCCCTCCCTCTTTCCCTAAAAAAAAAATGCATAAAAGAGAAACAAAGGAGAAAAAAATGAAATTTATTTTGACCTTTATGACCTTTATGTCAGTATGTGCGAAAATAATATCCATTCATACAAGTCGTGTTGGATTATTTGGATTATTCTGACTATTATTCTCATCTTGGTTGTTAAACTCACAACGTTTCGGCCGATGTAACTTCCGACTTTCTTCAGTTATATCTTTTTAAATTTGGGAAGCTTCTCGTCCAACTTGAGAAGTGCAACTTATCAAATATGGATTGTAGTTCTGGCAAAGTTTGTGCAACAAGGAATGTAATTGATGAATGACAAGAAAGCCCCGCTCATGGTCGATGTTTATATTAGTGTTGGGACGATTAATCGGAATCGGGAATCTGAAAAATCAAAACTTTTTTGGGGTATCGGAATCGGTAAAATTTGAGCCTCATTTCTGATTCCAAAAAACGATTTTTAAAATTTGTTTTTGCTTAAAACTTAATTTTCTATTGGTGGTACTAATGATAAAATAATATATTTATTGATTTTAAACTACCAGTAGAACTAAAATTATAATGGGTAAAAAAAAAATGGCACCAGTAAAAATGGCAATGGTAAAAATGGCACGAGTGAATAAGTAGAAAAAATGTCACGAGTTAAAAATATAAATGAAAATCTTGGATAAAATGTATAAAGGGAAAACATTACGAAGTTTGTCAAATTAAAAAGAAAGTTATATCTACATTTAAAAGTATATGAAGAATCTCCGCTGATGGGTTGTTCTAGGAAAGAAACTTTGTTCATGGAAGTTCTGTTTTTGTTTTTGATACAGAGAGAGAGAGAGGGGGGGGAGGAAAGTTCTTTGCTATGGTTGTAACTAGACGCGTTCTTGGTATGAATGTTTTACAGGGGGAGGAGTCCAGGGATTGGAGCTCAGTCGATCACCTTCTATGAACACAACGACACTGTAGAAAGATGCTAGCAACATCTCTTCTATGTGAAAGAGGCTGTAGGTGCGAGAAGAGTTTATTGCTCCAATAGATAACAAAGTCGATTTTGTACTCTGTTAACGCAAGAAAGAGTGCTCCGTAGCGGCACCGCCTCAGATGTGGGAACATTACTTCACCTTAGGAGGATGTTTAAGTGCAAATCATTTTTTCATAGTTAAAATGCGAGCTTTCTCAGTCTGTAATAATCTTATACATAAACATATATGTACGTTACAAATATATCTAGATGAACATATATATTCTCCTCTTCACATTAGTGACACACCTCGACTTCCTGTAAAGTCAACCACAAAATATTTCCGGGGAGAAATGTAGGAGAGGGTCGTATTGGCATAATCTGGGCAAATACTGATAATTGTTGACTCCAAATCTCTTTCTCTTTTTTCAAGTCCTAATGATTTTCTTCAGCATTTATTTCATGCACAGCAGAGTCCGCATTGGCTTTCTCCCTCGATCATACACCGTCAAAGGCTTAGTCAGGATGAAGTCCAGCTGTTTTAAGATGTGGTGCAGGATACTCAGCCATCTAAATTTCGGCCGCCCTATCGGCCTTTTCCCATCTTTAATTCTGTTTTCATGACTGTGTTTGTGTGCAGTACATATTCGTACTAGCACGGACGATTTTCCCTTCTTTTGTCTGAGATTAGCAGAAAAAAGAAAATTTCAAAAGGCAGCAAGAACATACATGTGAAGTCAGACACCAAAAGAACAGACTCGCTATTTCCAGGAAAGACGTTAACAATTTAAATTCCGGCCCGCCAAAATTTGTGTCATAGGCTAAGATTGTATTACGTTAAGCATCTCGCGTTATTAACTAAAATTTGTCTTAAATCAGAGAGGGGAGGGCAGTTATATTTTTGTAGATATTGGTAAATTGAGCTAGAGTTTACAAGATGCATGGTGAAGTGGTGAGATAGGGTAGTGGTTATAAAACCAATGTAGCTATTAGCTTTATTATTATTAATATTATGGGAGTTACATTCTCCCAAAGTGCATTTAAACTTATAAATGACATTGCTTCTTTCTGGGAGAAGAGGTGTTTTTTACTACAAGATTTCTTTTCTCCAGCTTTTTTGTTCATTTGTTTTTGTCTTTGTCACCTGAAGATGATTCGATGAAGAATCGAAAACGTTCGTGATACATATGAAACATACATGAATTTTTTTGAAAAATATCATTAGAAAATTTTTTTTTAAATAAAAAAAATGAAAGAATGGTGCGTAAATACACACACATATATATATATATATATATATATATATATATATATATATATATATATATATATATATATATAAATTAAATAAACATTATTACAGAAAAAAAAAAAGGAAAAGAAATGGAAAAAAAAATATGGATGAAATGTAGTAAAGAAGAAAAGTTCCTTTAACCAGCATCGCAGAGGCACAATATATTGGTGTTTCAGTGCGGTTTTTGCAAGATGTTTGCTTAAGGAATAAGATCCGAGTCTGAGGTTTATCTTAGATGAAGATGAGAGAAGTATTATAGCACTTGCGATGTGGGAGAGAGTATTTGGTCTCGAGGAAAGTGCAGTTCCCCCCCCCCCCCCCCACCTTCCCATTTTAACGTCTCTCCACACGCGTACTTGATTATTCTTTCTTTTTTTTTCAAATGACGTCTCTCTGTGCGTTCTTCTTTTGCCTATGTTTTTACCATTATCTTCACTTTTTATGAAGACGTTCGTTGATCCGAACGAAACCGGTAAAATCACTCGTTTCTTGATTATTTTTTTTGTATTTAAATTTGTTTTTTTCCGTTTGTCTTTTTTCACACATACGGATATAAGAATAATGAAGTGATGAAATAGATAAAATTTGCATAGTTTACAAGTTTATTAACTCATCAAGTGTTCAAACAAGGAATACAAATACAAAATGACCTTTAAGCCATGGCTTTTCAAAGATAACGCTCTTATCGTCAGAAGGTCTGATCAATAATAATTTAATATTAATTTATTATTAGAGGTAAATATCTTGAAAATACAAAAGTGAAAAAAAATTTTTTTTTTTTTTTTGAAAAGCATTATAGGGAAAAAATGTCTCAAACAGATCAAACATGATTCGAACTATGAGCAGAATGTTATATCAAATTTAAATGATCCAAACTGTTTAAACAGTCCAAGCAAAGAAGCCGAACAATGTTCTATGTTATTTCGAAACCGTGAGTGCTCCAAGAAAAAAAGCCTTTTTACGGACTTATCATAAGGAAATATATATATATATATATATATATATATATATATATATATATATATATATATTTCCTTATAATAAGTCCGTAAAAAGGCTTTCTTTTTTAATCAAACTGCATCTAAATTATAGACATTTACAGATTCTTCAATTTGAGCAAATTTCAATCATTATTTAAATTCATAATGGTGGGGAGGGGGTTTAAGTCTACAGAATTAACCATTTTCTGAGCCCATGACTTCTGTTTTATGAAACGACAGACACAAATAAGGACGAGACGCAGCCACCACCCGGAATTTTGACTGTCACATTGGGAAAAATAAAATGCATTCTGACCGAAAATTCAACGAATCAGAACCAAGAAGAAATCAATATTCTGAAGATGATGATGATGATGATGACTTGGGATTATTTTCTGCCGCCCAGTGTCTGAATGGGATGCGGTGGGTGGGAGTGGGGAGGTACGTCTAAAAGGGGAGATGTACTTTACCCCTTCTCCTTCCTGTTGTCCTCCTCCTACTCTGCTCAAATCACCTGGCTGCTCCTGCTACTACGGCTACTGCTGCTGCGGCTGCTATGACCGGGTGTCGAGGGTGATAGCTAGAAGAGGAAGCTGATATACCCGAGCCGGGTGTTGTTGTTTTATGGCTGAATAAATGGCAGCATCGACACACACCTGGTATTCTCTTGGACTCAAAGAGATACTCTCCCTCTTTTCAATGGAATACACACGTGTGTGTTTTGTGCTGGTACCAAGGAAATAATTGGTAAAGATGAGCACATGTTATTCAATTGAGAATGGAAGGAAAATGGGAAGCGACCGTCGGGTTAGACAATGTTTTATTGACGCTTACATTATTATTTCGTTTATTTAGTGTGAAAGGGGGTGGTAACGGGGAGAGAGAAAGAGAAAGTGCAAGAGATAGAGAGAGAAGAAAGGAAGTGAGAGAGAGGGGAAGCATTAGCCGAGTGAGAAAAAAGGGGCAAGAGAAGGGTGAGAGAGAGAGATAAGAAAAGAGAGTCAGAGAGAGAGAGACAAGAAAGAGAGAGAGAGAGAGATAAGAAAAGAGAGTGGCAGAGACAATAATAAAAAGGTAAAAAAAAGTCAGAGAGAGCAATCTATATAGAGAGAGTAAAACGCAAAGATACACCCAAGAAATAGATCAGAAAATAAATCAAAAGGATTTGCATAATTATTTTTTTCTTTTTCTTAATGCAAGTTAAGAGAGTTTGAATTACCTACTAGACACCATCCTCGAGTGTCTTTGATCTCTCTGTACAAGGGTTTGTCAGGACAACCTGACATGAGGATATTTCACCCTACAAGTAAACTCTGACTAAATATTCAAAATAACATAGTATTCGAAGCCCAAATAAGATCCCCTCGACACAGCTATACACTGGCTCATACGAGGAATGGTGCACTTTTTCCTAGTGATGTTATCTCAAGTAACAGCATTTAGCTGGATACTCCACCAGACTAGATGAATTCTTGTCCTGGAACCTGGTAAGACAAAGAAACCACAAGAAATATATACTAACTCAACAACGTTTGAGAGGTAAAGGAGAACTTTAGTTGAACACACGGATATCTATGTATCTCATATAGAATTCAAGTGTTAGCCTCAGGAAAGAGGCCCATTGATTTATGAGAAGTAAAATGAAAAGAAATTAAGTGCAAAAATATTTTATTTGTGCTTAGACCACATTATTCAATAGAATTTGACTTATTTTTTTTACTAATGAGTCGCTACCTATCAAGGCTAAAAGCCCCTCGAGGATAAGGGGCAATAGGATGGATAGAACGACAGTTGAATGATGAAGAACATCATGAGAGGATTGCAAATGATGAAAAAACAAACAATACCCGACCACTTATAAAGACGGTTTATGGCAAGTATTCATTTACATTCGATTTGAAGACGACCATGTTGTAGCCTGCAGGGAAGCAGTCCCGTGGTATTGTGTTATACAGATGGGAAGTTCTTGGAAAGAAACGCTGTTCATGGCAATTCCATTTGATGTTAGGCACATGGAGGAAGAAATGGGAGTTCTTTGCGGTGGTGATAGAAAACAAGTTCAGTGGCCTGTCTCCTTTAAAGACAGGCCACTGCTGATAACGCTATAACCAAAATCATGTTTTCATTCTCTGCTTGTTCACGTAAACAACCGTGCCGATGTTTTGATACTTTCTGGCAAATCAAAATTAATATTCTGTATGATTTTTCTACATTATTTTCTCTATCCTGAAGAAATCTTTCAATAAAGATCAATACATAAATCACATAGTTTTTGGCTTTCCTTTTTTCATTTTATATATTTATATATATATATATATATATGTGTGTGTGTGTATCCGGCTTTAGGCCAGAAAAAATATTTCAAATATGTGATGAGGTTGGGACCCTAATCCCCTTCAAAGTTGGCCCCTTGTGCTTACACACACTTAGCCCACCGATCCATCCACTGTTAGAAACACCTTTGGAAGTCTTCTTTTAGAATGGTGTTCATCTTCGCCATCGCGTTAGATTCAGCAGGTGTTTGGAGAATATGCGATGTGTAACACAAATTAAGGAGTGGTTCAACCGATTAAAAAATGGCCGCACATCAGCGGAGAGTGACCAGCGTTCTAGCTGGTCCCAAACTGCTCGGAGTGCAGCTGTTGTTGAGAGGATGCGAAAAAAGAGATAATGCGGAACGCGACGGCGGAGATGAACACCATTTAAAAAAAAAAACTCCTGGTAAAGGCAGCAAACTTTGCAATATTGATTTATTTAGAAACTTTTCATAGTTTCCCTACAGAGTGCTCTACCTTTGAAGGAAGCAATTAAATATTTCATAATCACACACACATAATATACACAAACATAACGTGTGTTCATGTGCGTGCAATTAAAAGCTCTATATATAGCCTAACATATGTAACTCTTCTTTTACAAAAAAAAAAAATGGAAATTCTGAAAGGCTCTGGGCTTAATATTGGAGACGCAGAGTACAGAATGTGTGGCTCCCATTTTAGAGAGAGAAAAATGAAAAAAGAAATCGACAAATAGTTTTAAGTTGATTGATTCAAATCAGTTTTTTTTGGTGGGGGGGGGGGGGTATCTTTTCAAAAATTATAAATCATTTTTTTTTAGCAGGAAATGAAATCTGAAGCTAAAAGTCCATTTTGCTAAGAAAGCTGTCCACAAAATTGAAATTCCTTTCAAGGAAGAAAAAGGTTTATTCCTGCTATCTGTAAACCCTCATCAATATTTATGCAACCCCTCACTCCATCCTCATTGTACATAGATGAGTCCAATAATAGAAAAAAAAACAATTTGTGAATTAAAAAAAAAAACACGCCTGAAAGTCTCGCAGGCCGGTGCTTAACTTCGGTTTTATAGCATTAAAGGGATGGATGGACTGAACCATTTCTGTGACAGGATGCTAGTCTGTCACCAATAATACTCCTAGCAATGGTTGGTACCTATTCATACACCTGGGTTTAGTGTTTGCTTACACCATCACCTCCTACCCGCAAACGGATATCTATCTAAATATTAAACAGGCTCAATGCTGTTTAACTACTGCGATCTGACGAGAACTTGTGTGTCGACGTGATTTAGCCATAAACTTGTAATTAAATTGGCTTAATTAATTGCAATCCTGACATTTAAATGGTAAAGCCTCCGTTTCGTGTCTAAACAAATAATTTCAGCGTTTGTCTCTTGTGTCTCTGTTTGTGGAAGACATGACATTTCGTTTGTATGAAACCTGCCGACGGGAATAAGCAACGGACATTTCAAGTGTCATTTCCCGCAAGCACAGAGATAATTAAAACAGAGAATGCAGTCACAAATCCATTGTGTCAAATACGAGGTTGGTTAGAAACGTAACAAGAATGTGTGCTGCGTGAGCTATAGGCAAAAGAGGGATAGTGTAAACATGCACCATGCTGCATGTTTTGTAGGACGCATAGATGCATGTTCATCACGCTTTTAACCCTCTATCTTTTTCAGGTGGACATTGTCAAACTTGGGAAGTTTATGCAATTTTGACCTCTCAAAGAAGCAGCACATATGTTGAGCAACAATGACCAACTAAGTAGGTCAAGTATAGAGTTGAATACAATATGTGAACCAAGAATGAGAAATAAAAGATAAAAAGGCAGTTCTTTAGTTTAGCTGTGAATCAGAAATCAATTTTGAAGAGTTACATTCACTCTTAACCCAATCAATCGGAAGTAAAAATTAGTTTTACCATTATTTTTAAATGATAACTTTTAGTTTTATAAAGTTTTAAATTATACCCCAAAAATATCAATATTGACTATTTGTTTGATAAAAAAATCAGACAAACTCTTCATTTATATAAAGTTTTAAAATTATAAAAAAAAAAAATCACTGTTGACTATTCGTTTTATAAAATTGTACATTATTAAATAAAAAAAACACTGTTCGCTATTATTATTGTTCGCTTTATTGATTGTTTTGGATAAAAACTTCTAATTCTATATTAATTCCGGTTGATTGTCTGCTCCTGTTTTCAAAATTGAAAACAAATAAATTCTGATTCACAGCTAAACTAAAGAAGTGCCGATTAAAACACCAGTAAGAAAATTGCAATATTAGTAACAGCAAAAAAAGAAATAATTCTATAGTAATAGTAGTAATACTATGCTACACATCTAGACAAGATTAGCGTTAAGGCTCCCAAAATTCATGCTAGAATTGTCCTCATGTGCATATGACATATTGGTTAAGAGTAGATTAAAATCAGTTGTATGTGCTGGAGGTTGAAGGTTCAATCCTTACTCGAGATGATAATAACTCAGAATAACATAATAATTCATATTTCCATCCAGTCATGACTAATGGAATGAGAACAAAGCACCCTTATGGATTAATTCAAGAGTTCAGTTTTAGATTCCGTATAGGTTCCAGGGTTCGATTAGAAAGTTCCCAAGTTCGAGAAAGATGCACCTGAAGAAGGTTGGAGATTACATCGGTCGAAAAAAAGGGTGTGGATACAACAACCAAAATGTAGTCTGAATCATCCAAAGAATACAAGAAATTTATTGTCTCTTTTACAAGTTCTTCACTCAAAATGTCTCATCTTCCAGAGTAGAACTTGTTAAATATGTCGCACTCTCTACTTTAAACCAGAATTGATATGTAACAGCCTTCATGGCATAAACATAATGCACACATATTTTTTAAATACATCTGTAGTAGTGCTACCTTTCTTCGGAATGCATACAATAAGTGTAGCAGTTTACATTAATGAACTATTTTCTGTCGATCTATGTAAGTTGTGATCTGGCTTCACGATCATTGTAATCATTGCCTCTTCATTCTTCATCAGGTGTGCATCTGCATGTAAAAGCCAGATCACGTGATCAATATGGACATTTTGGTTCGAGATTGTTTCCCAACCAGACAAGATGTGATCCTGCGATTCTCTGCTGTCGGCCCAGTTATTATCCTGTCGAATAGGAAGGGTGGGAAACTAATTCTAGCTGCAGTTTCTTAGAATTCAACCTTGGTTCTGCTTGGTTGAGTAACTCATAATTCACAACGGTTAAACATACAATTACTTTCAGAACACCTTAATATAAACATTTAATATCAACATTTCATATCTACATATAGTTTTAGTTTTGTATCGATAACCCCATGTTTAGATCTCTTTATGACTCACCTCATCTATATTTCATCACAGAATATTACAAATTGTAAATCGCTGAAGGGGAAATTTCATATAACCTACTTTGCGATAAGTTGTTACAAATGTATGTGATATAAGCAATAAAAAAGAAATTGGTTGCTTTGTGGCTAAAAGAGTTGCATTTTTCTCCACTACTGATGCCAGAACAAGTTGTCTTGATGATGATGATGATACTGGTGCCAGAAGTCTGTGCTTTAGTCTAAGGGGAAAAAATCTAAATTAAATGGTTTATAAAGATGATTCTACCGGGTTCGCATTAATTCTTGACCCAGTTGGCTTAAACAGAAGCGATGGTCACCAACCTGATACTCTTAATGTATATGGGATGCCACTTGTTCTGACTATTTCATGTTGTTGTCAACAATTGCAAAAATCCGTTGTCAACCTCGGCACCACACTTCAGTTCGCTTAAACAAGAAAAAATAACAAGAACAGCTCTCTAACCGATCGTTTCGTTTTGCAGCCAATTGCAGTTGAGACATCAAGTGTCCTCGGTCCTGATACCGCCAGATCCATACGAGATATTAGACAAATGATAACGGCTTGCAGGAATGAGGCCCCAAAAACTACTTGTATGTTCCCGTGCATTTCATCTGAGGTAATGCCATATACATTATGACATCGTCCCACAACGTCTAAGTCTAGATGAAGAATTGCCTTGATCTGAGCAGATTTCTTTTTTTATACTAATAAATCATCACAGATGAAGGTCAAAAGCTACTCGAGGATAAGGGTTAATGAGATAGATGGATTGTCAGTTGAATGTTGAAGAATATTATGAGAGGATTGAAAATGGAATAAACAAAGTTTAATTACTTATGAGGATGGTTTATGAAAAGTATTCTTTGACATTGGATTTGAAGACGACCATGTTGTAGCTTGCAGGTAATCAGTCTTGTGGTAATGTGTTCTACAGATGAGAAGAGGGAATTTTACCTTAAAACAAAGGTAACTGTAATTTACCTGCCTACCCACTGTGGATTATGAGTTATTCGAAATTATATATATATACAAGTAAGCAAGGTTCATTTACATTCCAAGTCAAGTCAAGATTTTATTTTATCTTACGAAAACATTTTCAAAACAGATACTCTTTAGTGCAATTACTTTACAAACTCGTTTCACTAAAAGTAGACCAACCAACATTAGTATGTTAATATTGGATCTGTCCTCCTTGAGCTCTTCAGAAAATACAAAAAGTTCTTAGTTTGAAAAATTTAACACAGTAGTGTGACATGAAAGAAAAATGTCCCAAAAAATCAACTGTGAACTCACATTCGCTCTTCGGCATTGCTTTACAATGTGTGACAGTTCGCCATCTTGAACCTCAATTCAGAGTCAGCACTTATATAATATATATATATATATATATATATATATATATATATATATGTATATCTCATTCCATGCAATTGCCTATGCTACACGACAATGCATGAATGTTCATTAATTTACGAAGGTACACCAAAATCATGTGATTTATTTACGTGAGAAAAAAAATCAACACACATAAAAAAATCATAGATGAACAGTGCACCTGAAGAAGGTTATTGGGGTTATTTGTTGAAACGTTATATCAATATCAAAGTGGATGTGGAAAAAACTGAATAAAAATAATTGTTGGGTTGGAATATTTTTCAAAAATAATTAAATCTCAGAACTAAGGTATCTTATAGTATATATTTTCTGTGATTAAAATATATAGGAAAAAAATCCTTAGAGAAACAAACGTGTATGAATTCAGCGTTAGTATATTATAACATATTATTTAAAGTATTTATTTAAGTAATTAAATAAAACATTATTATTCAAATGGGAGTCTTTTTTTTTGTCTCATCCGCAGAACAAGAACATTTTTATTTTATTTTTTACACCCACAACTGATTTTCACATTAAAAAACGCTCCCACACTTCTTTTCTTTTTTTTTGCATGCCTTTTGAGTTTTAGAAAAATAAATTTATTTATTTAAAGAAATTCTCTTTTCTATGTTTTGTTCCATTTATAAATCAATAAGTCTTTGGAAAGAATTTTACCAAATAATGGCAGAGAGAGAAATTGAAGCGCTTACCATTTCCCCTTACTCAACACGGTTTCCTGGTGCCACCCACAGACAATTGAGAATTTAGAAATCCATTTTGAAATCGAAGAACGACAGAATTTTTTTGGTAGATTTATTTTTATTCAATTTGTTTTTTTTTCTTTTAAATAGATTTCTTTTTACATCAATATCTTTTTCACTAAAATGAAATTCGAATAAAACACAATCTATCGATATACTAATAAAACGTAATAAATGCTGAATTAATAAGATTATCTATTTAAACAGAATATAGACGACCTGCTGTGATCCAAAGGGTCACGAGTCGTCTATGTGAACAGCCACTATATATATATATATATATATATATATATATATATATATATATATATATATATATATACTACACAAACTGTCAGGGAGCCTAGTATACTACTAAGACTGTGGATCTTATATGTTTGTCTCCATGCACAATGAATGACGTCACAAAAGGATGATTTCACTACTTAATGACGTCATTTACTGAAACAGGTTGATCCTTTAAGACGTCATAAATATTGAAGTAACAAAAGGATGATGCCATCAGAGACCATAGACAACCCGTGATCCGATGTGGCCCTTTACTGTATATATATATATATATATATGTAAGTAAACAATGGTATTTTAAATTCCAATGACCAAGTCTTTATTCATTTTTTTCTTGCTGAATTTCAAAATAATTCAATGTAACTTGACAATTGTTTCGCACACAAACAAACAATTGAGAATTCCCAGGGTCTTTCGTTCATGCAGCTTATCAGAAGACCATCAGATAGATCACTTCCGGAGAAAAATCCTCAAGCAAAAAAAATCAAAAAACCTTTTTCATCCGTTTCCCACAGAAATTATATATATATATATATATATATATATATATATATATATATATGAGGTATATATGAGGATAAAATGCAAAATATATCATAAAATGAAATGCCATGAAAGACGAGATGTGTAAAAAAAGACAAACGGAAAAAACAAATTAAAATACAGGAAACATCGTTTCTTGATGATTTTTTCCTTAATTTAAATTTGTTTTTATCCGTTTGTCTCACACACACACACACACACGCAGAGTTTGAATTACCTACTAGACACTATTCTCGAGTGTCTTCGGTCTCTCTGTACAAGGGTTTGTCAGTATTACCTGACATGAGGATACAAGTAATACAAGTAAACTCTGACCAAATATTACAAAAAAACATATTATTCAAAGCCCAAATAAGATCCCCTCGACACGGCTATACAAGGAATGGCGTATCTTCTCCAAGTCATGTTACCTCAAGCAACTCCACCAGTCTAGATAGATTCTTGTCCTGAGACCACAAGAAATATATACTATAACATAATTAACTGGTCAATTGGGGAAAGGAAAATTAATGTTCTTAACTTCTTTACTAACTACACGTTTGACAAGTAAAGGAGAACTTTAATGGAATATGTATCTCATATAGATATCAAGTGTTAGGCCCCTTGAGTTCTGAGAACGACTGAAGTAAAATGAAACAAAAGTGAGAATATATATATATATATATATATATATATATATATATATATATATATATATATATATATATATTCTAGATGGACCGTCTAGACCCAGAGAATCTAATACTATAACAATACTTGAGAAAAAAACCTGCTACTTTAAGAATCAAGCAATAATTAACAAGAGAAAAAGTATTTGAAAATAGAATATCTCAATAAATAATTATTAACTCAGACAAAACTCATTGTAACGTTTTAGTGAATGGAAATAAAGTCACAAGACAAAAGTCCCATTTAATTGAAGTACCAAAAAGACATTTCAGATATTTTGATTAATTTTGGTTAAAGGAATTATTTTTTTTCAAAATGATTTTTTCACTTGTAACGATTCCGTGTTTATAAGATTCTTTATCAACATTTTATTGATTTTTTTAATATATTTTTTTTTACTTTTGTTCGCCCCAAACAAGGCATAACGTAAGAGGCTACTGTGATAGGGGTCAGATTTATAGAGGAGCAACCTTGGTGGAGAGTTGGGCAGAAAAATGTTTAAAATTTCTGCATGTCGATACTGTTGGGGAAATAATGAGCAGGGAGGAAATTCCAAAGGCAAGCAGTTCGGTATCTTTGGACCTCTACAGTGAAAGGGTGGAATCTTGCTGCTAGTTGGGTAAATTGGGGTAGTTTTGTTGAGGGAGTACATGTGCAGTAAGTTCATTGGAGCACATGTATACAACACGGCAGAGATGTGACAGGGACTGGGACTTGACAGACAGCGCAGGACCTATTAGGTAAGAAATTATTTTTTGCATCCTGTCCAATATAGAGAGGCTAGTGGTTGGTGCACCAACTCAAATGTGGCAACAATACTCCATACACGGGCGAATGATATATTAATAAAGATATAGGATATTGGCAGATGTCAGAAGTTTTCTAGCCAAGTAGAGGGAGCCTACCTTCTTCAAGGCAGACTTGGCAGCATCTTCTATGTATTTATTGCACTTTATGTTTCCTGAGAATGTCAGCCTAAGGAGTTTTGACATTAAGCTCTCAGAACGGCTGCTATCAGACAATTTGTTAAATTTTGATTAAACGTGTATACTTACAAAATCTATTTCTGATAAAAAAAATTGTAATGATTTGTAAATTGACTAATTCAGGATCCATAAGACATGGAGTAAAACTATGGCAGAAAGTAGAAACCTTCCAAAATCACATCGTGCACAAAATCAACCGGCTCTATCCATCCTCGCCTCTGCGTCCCTCACGAAGGCCGACCAAGCCTGACGATTTGAAATCAACAATTGGGTGATCTGTAGCCACTCACTGTTCCAACGGCGAACTCTGTAGATTCGAGGGCCCTGGTTGGGTTCCAGATCCGCTTTAACTATTTTCCAATTCCATACTCCCCAAAGCTCCCAAATTGGGGGTTTACCATTGAATGCAATTTTGTGTCATATCCAGGACGGTTGGGGAAGAGGACAGCTAGAGTAGTTAAAAAGTAGCAAAATAAAAAAGTAAAAAGGGCTTGGAAAGATGGGTTTCAGAGTGGTGGTGGTTGGGGAGAGGGGTTAGAGGTGAACACCTTGTCCAAGGGCATCCGCAGCAGTTTAGTGTTGCGTTCGTGACAGATTCTATTTACCCATAGATGGGACCCTGATGAGTACTACCACAAAGTGGACCTAGGAGTAATAGTAATTAAGCAATAAATCCCACCCCACAAAAAGCTCCTAAAATAGGGTCCTCACCATTGGATGCATTTTAAGATCATAGCCAAGACCCTAGTCTGTAAGAGGAACTCCACACTCCCTAAAGCTTCCAAATAAGGACCTTACTACCGGACACATTTTATGGTAATACCCCTTTCATGGCTAACTTCACGCTCCCTTAAGCCCCTAAATAAAGGCTTTGCCACTGAATGCAATTTAAAATTGTACCCAGGACTCTAGTACGTGAGACTAGCAACGACTATTAAACTTTAAAATAAGTGTGAAATACACTCCACAACAAAAATCAAAATAAATTTCAGTTTATTTTATTTTAATAATTAAAACGTAATGTGCTTCGAGCAGACAAAGAACATCGACAACTGCAAATTTCCAAATTTGGAGTTTGTAATCCTTAATAGATTTAGGGTTGAAAATTTGCATATCTTTCTTCCAATGGAAGGAGGTCTCAACAGAAACACGCAGCTCAAATTACACAAAGTCAATTCAGTCAAATGCCAACAGATGTCACAGTTGCGACGATGATGATGATGATAATTCTTACGTGGGAAGGGGAATTTCTTCTACCCTGATTTTCCTCTCTTGCCCCCCCCCCCCCGTTCACCGTAAAAATACGCATTTTTATCCAAAATTGTCACCCAACAAAGCAGAATTGGCAGTGAAACTAGAGAAGTTTGAGTGTGAAATTTAAAAAAAAAAAAAAATTTCTCTTGAAACAAAAAAAAAACATAGAAAATTAAACAAAAATGACTCACAAGTTTCTGCATTACATTTTGGGGTAGGGTGGGGGATGATTTAAAAAAAAATCATTTTTCATTTGCTTTGATAATTTTTTTCTTCATATTTCTTTTTTTTTTCTTTCTTCCTGTTTTTCTTTTCAATCCTTTTCACCAGTTTATGATTTACCCTTTTTTTTCTTCTTATTTTTCCCTTTGAGACGTGTCCTTGCATCGTTTTGAGGCGGTCAGTCAGACACACTTCAGTTTAAAACAGAATTTTCATGGATGTATTCAAGCATCTTGAACAAAAAGTTTGTTCACACCAAAGTTTGAAATAGCATTTTCGTTCGTGACACTTACATTTGTAAATAGGATTTTTGTTGGTCAGTCACACCTACATGTGAAATAGGATTTTTGTTGATATCACATATAAGTTTAAAATAACACTTTTGTTGGTCGGTCGGTCGGTCACACCTACATCTGAAATAGTATTTTGTTGATTGGTCACACCCAAGTGTGAAATAGCATTTTTATTTAAATTTGAAATAGTATTTTTTTGTTGGTCGGTCAGATTTCAGTTTGAAATAGCATTTTCGTCAGTCTGTCAAGGTAAAGTTGTAAATCGCAAAACCAATTCTTATTTCTTCCTTTTTTTTTCAATCTTTTTTCCTTTTTCTTCATTCTGCACTTCCCGCTTTTTATCTTTTCTTTTCTTCTCTCTTTTCCTTTTCCTTTCTTCCCTTTCATTTCTCCAAATCCTGCCTTTCAAGTATTGGGTGACATAATCTCATTTTGAAACCAAATGTTTGAAAGACACTTCGCTGAAGGATGACAACATCACACACGCACACACGTCTTATAGACACACACTCTTGTCTCAGACAAAGAACAACAAACTTGTTGGCTAAAAAGAATTTCAGTCCAACTAATTTTTCTTTCTCCTTTTTTAGTCACCTTAACCTAAATTGATATCAAAGTGTTAGAGAACGCACAGATGCACTGAGCCCATAGATTCGTTCATGTCTCTCTATTAGGTGCCCTATCAAAAAAAAACATTTGCACCAGGGTCATCTTCATCTACTTCTTCTCTTTTTTCGTCATCCAACCTCTTCTTCTTCATCATCACCCTTCTCTTCTTCTTCTCCCTTTTCGTCATCAACCTCTTCTTCTTCATCATCATCAAGCTCTGCTTCTTCTTCAACTGCTCCTTCTTCATCATCAACCTCTTCATCATCATCATCATCATCATCATCTTTTCTTCATCATAAACCATCATATGTTCCACGTGTTAATAATAAGGTTCTAACGCTAAAGAAGAACCTTGCCATGCATTACACGCACATGTCGATTGGATGCCATTGAAAACAAGTAATTCACAAAACCAAATGTTTAGCATTCAGTGACCCGCATGCCAATACTCCGCCCGACATATGCAAAATATCCACGGCTACAATCATTGTTAGCTATGACATTATAAAAAGCAGGTGCCCCTGAGCCCCAGTGACTTTGGACGTTGTTCTACCTGTTATTTATTTTTGTTACTCTTACTTTCAAAACCTGAGTTCGACTCTTTCTTTCTTTGACAATTGTTTCAAGCCTTATTGTTTGTTTGTTTGTTTTTTTCTCTTTATGGAATAATTGTACGTGAGTAAACAACCTTATATAATTCTTAAAAAGAAAAAAAAAACTCAATAAAACTTGAGTTCAACCAGCAAAAAGTCTTGACTTTTGCTTTCCAAGTCTGAGATGGAATGAACAAAAATTGATCCTGACTACAGAATTGATTTAAAAAAACTCGAATCTGTAAAAAAATGCTTACTCTGAGTACAGACCTTTTCATGCCAGCCCCCCCCCCCTTCTACTCAGAGTCATAGATGAAGAGTGAAATGAATCAAGTTCGAAAGACAACCAAAGAAAAAAAAAGTTGCTTCCTCTATTTTTCCATCTGGTTTCAGGTCTTTTATGCATTTGTTAATAAAAAACGAAAACACAAACAGGAAATGAAGAATAAAGAAAATGAAAATAATTTTTTAAAACTATTTTTTTTAGTTGCCAGATTTTTGGAAATGAGGAGAAAAACTTGGAAGGTCGACACGTGGCAGAAAGGGATGAGGGGGGAAGGTAAAAAAATTTTTTCTGTCCATTACAGTTGAATCCGAAATTGAATGTGAAAACAGAAGGAATAAGTCGGGGCGGATGGAGTCTGGAAGGGAAAAGGCACAAGTTTAAACCAGGAAATTTACAAGCTAAAAGTAAACCTTACTGTCAACCTTCCCTGATTTTAATGTTATTGTTATGATGGAGAATATTTCTCTACAGGATTTCGACTCGTCTGACGAACAAAGGCATAAAAATACTGAGTACACCATGTCATAGGAGCAGTAATAGACTTGCTGACAATAGTTGGTATTTACCTCCCTCCTACCATGGGAAGATGTGACACAAGGTCGAGAGGTGGAGATTGAACAGCCAGCGCACAAGAGGTGTGTGCACTCTGGCCCACAAAAAATGCTTAAGCAGCCCCGTCGGCATTCCCCAGTAGGGGTTCTTCAGGCGATTAGTAATAAACTTATCCCTTCTCAAAGAGAGAAGGTAAAGCCTGGGAGGGTGGATCTCCATGAACTGCCCGACAGAAACAAGGTCACCAACTCAAAAATTACCCAAATTCGGACACCAACACCAACTCAGGTTGACCCCTGGTGTTGCTCACAATAGTTAGTCATTTTACATCTCAACTAAAAAAGAACTATCCATCCTATTATTTCTCGTTAATTGTTGTGATGGGATACCGGACTCCCCTCAGTCACTAAATAAGTGAACTAGTCTGGATAATAAATATGACTATGAACAACAGTATGAGCATTCGATTGTATTTTGTTAAATTCTTTTGAATTACCTGTAGTTACTATTGTTTGTACAAGATATGTACGTTGGAATAAACCATACTATTTTAAGAGCTTTACACTCTGATTATTCTGTTATTTATAACTGCTTACCAAGTTATATCGTTAATAAAGCTTATTGTAAACCATTTTGGAATTTAATGTGGTTTTTGATAAGTTTGTAGGATAAAAGTGACAAACTCTCATTCTAACATTTAATAACTTTATTGGGTCGTCTTCGTTAGTACATGAACAAAAAGGAAAGGGTTAGTATGTCCATAAGTATGGACGAAGGCAAAAGCTAGGAATTTCTCGTTGCTATAATCCCCCAGTGGGGAAAAGAGAATTGTTCATGATATTGAATGTTTGTACACCGGCTACAGTGTCAGGACGTTTCCATATGTGTATGTAAGTATGTGGGTCTGTACACCGGTGTGAAAGTCAGTTCACATGTAAGCAGTTATGTGTGTGTGTGTGTGTGTTATATCGAGTCCACGTGTATGAGGCAGTAGCCATTTTGGCTTCTTGTCTTCTTGTCGAAGTCGAACCCAGGGCCAAAGACCCGGGAAAATGTTTGCTGCGTCCCCAGAGAGGGGGACGTGTGTTTGGCAGTACCAAAGAAGGAAAAAGAGAGAAGTGTCGTCTCGTGCCACAGAAGAAAAAAAGAGAGGGCGGATGGTGCTCAAGTGTTTATATAGTTATGCTAGCCATCCGAGATTCGCCTAAGAAAAGGCCACTGATTGGTCAAGCCAAAGAGGAAATAGATTGCTTGAACCAATCAGCAGGCAGCTAAGAAGTTATTGATATTTAAACAATATGGCGACTTGTGACTGAACAAATAAAAAAACAATTTTTCTTTGAAATAATAAATCTAGTCATCTGCACAATAGGTGATAGAAACTTCTTCACGCCCGCACACTTGCACACACATTCTTTTCAGACTTTCTTGGACTGATGTACACATTTTCACGTGTGCAATCCAACTGTGAGCGAACCCTTTTCGGTTTGTGACATATAAACATTATCGCTTTCATTTTGTTTCTTTGTTTCATGTATTTGATTGTATGATAGAACATATGGAGGGACACTACCCACATGTTGACAAACTTCAAACATGCTTAAGTTTGAAATAGCATTTCAGATTTAATAAAACTCATCTTATTTCAGATGCACCAAAGCAGCTCTATCAGAGGCTCTGTCTGTTTTCCTGTTTGTCTGTCACACTTAAGTTTGAAATATCATTCCAATGATTGGTCATTCATAAGTTTGAAATAGTGTTATTTTTTTACAAATGAGTCACCACTTATCAAGGCCAAAAACTACTCGAGGATAAGGGTCATGAAGTGGATGATGAATAATATTTTGAGAGGATTGAAAATGATTAATGGAATAAACAAAGTTTGACTACTTATGAGGATGGTTAATGACAAGTATTTTTTGACATTGAATTTGAAGACGACCCTGTTCCAGTCCAAAGAGAAGCAATCCGGTGGTAATGTGTTTCACAAAAGGGAAGCCCTTGGAAAGAAACTCTGTTCATGGAAATTCCACCTAACACTTAGTACACAGAAGAAGAAAGGAAAGTTCTTTTCCTTTGTGGTAATAAGACGAGTTTTTGCCGTGAATGTTTTTCAAGGAAGAACCAGAGATTGGAACTCAGTCGAGCAGCTTCTATGAAAATAACGATAGAGTATAGAAAGGATAGCAACGTCTTCTCTGCGAGAAAAGAACTTCTGTGAGAAATTTTCAAATAGCATTTTCATTGTTAAATATGCAATTTGCATGGACACAGCTTGTTCTTGTTCTTATCATAGAAACGTATTGAATAATACTAAGAAAATGATTACTCTCTGTCATCAGCTTATGTCACAGTAATTACATATCACACGTCACGCTAGAAGTCCAGTCTATGAAATTATTAACACGTGTTGCAAGGCATACTTTTTTTTATCAGACCATACGTTCATCTTCTTTTATTCATATTGCATGCAGTTAAGGTTTAAAATTTCCTTTTTTATCTTATATATATACTAGAAGAATACCTATCCTAGGACGGGTAAAATCAATTCTTAAGATTTTTGATAAACAAAAAACAAAAATGCAGTAATTTCTTTTCCAATTCTCACTTCAGGCATCATTAAACAGCAGATACAAATGAGGCTGAAAATTACCCCTATTTCCAAGAGAGAGGGGGTGGGGAATTCATGGTCAATTCAAGATGGAAATAGTTTCTTAATCCCCCACCCCATTTCGGGTGAGGGGGTGACGTGTAAAAGATTTCTTCCTCGCGTTTTTTTGTAATAAGTCGAAAGGCTTATATGTTTAATTGCCTCACATTACAAACGAAATGGTTCAGAACTGATGAGGAATTAACAAAAAGAAAAAAAAAGTATTTCTGCAGATTTTGTGAAAGATTTTAAGCGTTTGAAGCGGGGGGGGGAGAAGAAAACAAAAATACTGGTAGATTTTTCAACGAAAAATCACAAGTGGAGAATTTCAAAGGATTTCGATAAAAAGCTACAACGATCTATTTCAGTCGGTTTTTTTTAAAGTAAACACACCAAAACCAAAATAGATACAGAAGTCTATCATCTCTAACACATGCCAGATTGTAAAACATACGCTAAGCTGAATATGATGATCATATATATACAAGTGTACATTCTCTGTCAAAAATAGCGGGGGGGGGGGGATTTAGGTTTCGTCAGTGTTCACAGTCGCTATTTATCTAGATATACGAACAGTTTCATATAAAATCATAGAATTACATCAGTAATTATTATGGTGTAAGCTGATCTACCTATTCCAGGGAGTATATAGACTTACCCAGACATAATAAATACACAATAAATAAACGTTGTGGCAGTCATTGACATCATTCATTTGCCGTCCGGTGACGATAACGGGCATACCAGTCGAGGTTCCGATCAGTCCGGCAGAAACTGGGCCATTTCGGTGGTCTTTTATCTGTTGGGCTGAAGTATTAGTCCTGAGTAGTCCTAGGAGGTCCACTCTCACAGGCCTTGCCTCCCCTTTTTGGGGTGGAGTAAGTTTATTGCTTACTAACTGAGGAGCCCCAACCAGGGAATGCCGATAGGGCTGCCCAGCCAATTTTTAAAAGGCCAGAGTGCTCCTTCTTTAGGGGCGCTGACTTGACAAGGAAGTAAATACCGTTATTGGTCGCAGTTATGGCCCCAGAATCATGACGCATACTTCTGTTAATTAATCACTGTGTTTGTCTTGATTATTACCGGCCCTGCAAGGCCACAACAGTAATTTCATTTTTCATATATAAATTATTATTATCATCATTTCTAAGGAAAGAAAAAAATTAACTGCTGACTTTTTATTTAGAGTGGAGGATTTCTTTCCGAATTCATTTCAGGAGGAGAGGATTGTTTGACTTGCTATTTGCTTTCCCTAAACACTTGAAATGGTTTCGTCTGAATGCTAGAAAAAGATACATTTTATTACTTGCTAACTTTTGTGTAAAGGGCCGGATATATATTTATTTATAAACAAATAAATACACATTGACCTTTATTATAGAGTGGAAGATGACGGACATTAACATAGCGTGAAAGAGAGATTATCGTTAATGGGGAAAATCTGGTTTTAATATTAAAAAGTACTTCATTTTTTTCGTCTTTCTTTCACAGACTTTGTCAGCTGCAAAAATGCTTATCACCTTAGAAGTCAATGAAATGGCGGGAAAAGAAAGGACGCGCAAAATCTGATTTAATTTCATCTCAACAGAAAAACATGAAAAAAGTTTGAAGGAAGCACTTTTTTCTTTTTTGCCTAAAATGGACGTTTTTCTGTTTTCCATAAATAAATAATAATAATAATAATAATAATAATTAATAATAATAATTAATAATTAATAATAATAATAATAATAATAATAATCAATTTTACAAGCAGACATGTGTTTGACGGCTTTAAAAAATTGATTTCCAAACTAATCTATCTCTGACCAGGTCTTTATTTATCCCTTTTTCTTTCAAGTTCATCCTTATCACTTCCTCCCATAACTGAACCTACTACCTCAACACTTCTACATCTACTAAACCAATCACTCTCATCCACTTTTTAAAGTCTCCTGTTCTGCAAACATCTCTCTATATTGTCTAGATTTAATCTTTTTCTAAGTCCATCAGCTCTAAGCCCGTTTCTAGGACTCACATTACACATCCATTGTATCATTCTCATGTGATTTTTCTCCATGCAACGCATATTCTCAACCCTCACTGATAAACTCTTTCCTTGGTCAACAGCGATAGTGCTATGCTGGTTAGTAATGACAATATATCGCTCTTATTCTTTATTTTTTAAAATCAAAACAAAATCATTTTTCGATTTTTATGTGGGGAAAATCCTGCTCCCCCATAAAGGGGCACTCTAGATTGGAACAAAAATAAAAATTGTCTCAGTCTAGAAGGACTTCTCCTTTACTAACCTAGGACAGAATAGATTAAGTGTAACATCAGAACAGATACTACACTTTGTTCCTAACCACGTTTTGACCTCGCTGTTAATGCGAGAGATGAACCCAACTTTCCTATTTATGCATTAAGATAAGTTGTTTTGAAATAGTGCCAAGTGAAATTTTTAAAGATTCTCCTAAAGTTAATATAAACCATTAATTTTGTTTAAAAAGGTGCGATATTGATTAATTTGGGGTTTGTAGATGTAGAACAGTTGAGGTAGCATGGTCAGTTCACAAGGGAAGGCCAAATAAACAAGAAATGATAAGGACGCACTTAAGAGAAAGAGAGATAAATAAAGACCTGATTACAGAGAGGTTAGTTTAGGGGTCAATTTCTGAAAGCCGGCCAATCCAACAGAAAACGGATGAAGAAGAAGAATTTTGCTTAAAATGGTGAGATATTGTAGCACTGTAGCAGCCATCTTTTAGGGTAAAAGTGTTTGTTTAGTTCTAAATCCATAGCGGATTCTGTTAATCTTCTCTAACTCTGTGTGAGATTTGTTTTTTAATTATATGAGCCTCAGCTAGAATAGATTGATAGAATACATCTGACAATTCAAAGTGTCAGTCTGCCTCATTCTTGTCGAACACACAAACCCTGGTCTGCCATCATAATCAACCCCCACCCCACCCGTTCTTCTATACATCTGTCCCCATCCCCATCCCCGGACAAGAGGTAAGTCCTTTCACCAACAGAAAGTCCATATTTATCTTATGGGAAATCAAAGATACCAGAGAAAAAAACTTTCATGGTTTGCTTAACATGAATTTTGCCCCCCTTACACCCTGCACCCCCCCCCTCCATCACTTGAGTTTCAATAGTCTCAGTCCCCTGGTACAAACATAAATCCCCATATTAACATCCAACTAACACCCTAACCCTTTTCGATTCCCAGCAAGAATCTTTCTTTTTTGTTTTTTTTATTCTTCATTCTATCAATTTTTATAAAACCAAATCGTCACTCTTTTTCTTTTTTTACTATAAGGATCAGCATTTATCAGAGTCACTGGAGGAAATGAGTTAATGAGCCGGAACGATTGCCATCCGAAAGATGAAGAACACTATGGGAGTACTAACATTGATCAATGGTGTTTATGGGGCGGTTCATGATAAGAATTGGATTTGAAGGCAACTATGTTGTAATCAGCAGAGAAGCAGTCCCACAATATTGTGTTCCACAGACGGGAAGCCCTTGCAAAGAAGTCCTGCCCATGGAAATTCTGCCTGGCACTAGGCACATGGAAGGAGAAGGGAAAGATTTTTTTTTCCATTGTGGTTGGAAGAACCGAAAATTTGGATTAAAAAAAAATGATTTAATAAATATTTCATTTATTTTTACAAAATCTCGCAGCATGTTTGGTTCTAAAATTTAAAAGTATATATATATATATATATATATATAGTCTCGGAAGTTTCTCAACCATTAAAACTATATAAAAAAAAAAAATTATATAAAAATAAAAAAAAATTTAAAAAAACTTATAGTCTCAAGTCTTCCAGTGGAAAATCACTCATGTAAGTCAATTTATTTTTTACAGTTATTATATTAGTTAGTTTCTAACACTATTTTAAGGGATCATCAGTTGTTTACCATGAAAAACTGTTTCGGGAATTTAATGAGTAATTCCAAATTTCTCTTAAAGTTCTCTGCCAACCCCTATCCATGTCAGCAGTCAGAAAGTTTCTATCAGATCTCAAAAGAGACAGACCGTCACTCCATCTCCATCTTCATCACCCCCCCCCCCCTTGCCATTCACTAACTTGTGTCCATTTCATCAACATTCCTTATCTGAAAGATAAGCTGAAAAGGAAAGACGACCCCTTCCTTTTGGCACACTTCATTCTCAGGATTGTTGGCAGAAATGGAAGAAAGAAAAAAAATCAGAGTAACTCTGCTTTAAAATTTTGGAAGAATTTCATTGCCAAACTTATGACAGACGGGGGGGGGGGGGGCATTATATTAAGACAACAAAATGCCAAAACACAAATTTTTTTGAAACAGAGAATAAAATGCTACTTTTGAACTAT
The DNA here is from genome assembly GCA_963556195.1 of Sepiola atlantica. Taxonomy (NCBI): domain Eukaryota; kingdom Metazoa; phylum Mollusca; class Cephalopoda; order Sepiida; family Sepiolidae; genus Sepiola; species Sepiola atlantica. The sequence goes on from OY744547.1 coordinate 71,392,366, forward strand.
TTTTTCATTGAAACAATTTCGTTTCGGTTAATTTGGGGTGTTGAAAAAACATGAGACTGTAAAGAGAAATATGTTTTTTGTATATCTGTAGTAGATTAATTAATACGCTCCGCTGAATCCCCCCCATCCCCCCAAAAGATAAGATTCTACTTTTTTAATCAATTCTTTCAATTTCTTTATCTTCCTATACCGTCGAACAACCACAACCATAACTTTCATCTGTTCTTTCAATTTCTTTATTTTCATATCTCGGCGAATACCTGTAATTCCTCTTTGTCTCACAAACAAAATATTTTTTATGTATTTATATTTTATTTTTTTATGTTTATTTTTTCCATATAAATTGATAAAATAGAGAATGAGAGAAGGAATAGAATTCTTGCCTAAAAGTGACCTAAGTTAGAAGCCCACCCCCTAAACAATGCCCCGGGATGATTTCCATATTTTCTCAGCAAGGTGAAAATTGTATTTTGGGTTTGAAGATGCCGTTTAATGCGATTCAAATAAATTATTACATAAAAACTATCAAAGTTTTTTTTTTTTAGGTGTTTGTGTGTATACTTAATTATACATGTTTATCTTCAAAATAAAAAAAATACTAAAAATCACATTGATTCCGGAGAGATGGGGGGGGGGGACAAACAGTTAATTACCTTGACCACCCAACAGGTATATTATCCAAAATATAAGAGAACAAAAAACAGTTTAATAGCAGAAGAAAAAAAAATAGAAAGAAAAAAGAGAAAGAAAAAAGAAAAAGAAAAAGGAAAAAAAGAAAAGAAACAGAAATAAAAGAATGCCTCATAGAAAGAACGAAGACTGGAATGTTTCAATGAAACAACAAGGCAGCTGTCATCAGGAAAATGACAAAATAAAATTGTAACACTCTCTTATGTCAGCAATGATTTGGCCAATTAAAAGAAATAAGAAAGCTACATTTGCCTTCTTTTTCCCCTCTGTAACCTTTAAAATCTGGGAGTGAAGAGCCCTCACTGTTCACTCTCTTTCTCTCGTTCCCTATCTGTTTTTTTGTTTCTCCTCCAGAAAATCTATAATAATTATGCTAATGAGGACAAAGAAACAAGAAATTAAAGAGAAACTAATATAAATTCTCAAGACGACGGACAAAAAAACTGCTTCATCTGAATTAAATTAAAAAAATGATCTTTCATGTCAAGACCAATGGTAAAAGAAATGATCTCTCATGTCAAGACCAATGGTAAACAAAGCGTCTTTCATGTCAAGACCAATGGTAAACAAAGTGTCTTTCATGTCAAGACCAATGGTAAACAAAGTGTCTTTCATGTCAAGACCTATGGTAAAACATTTGTCTTTCAAGTAAAGACAAATAGAAAAAAATATTGTCTTTCATTCCAGGAATAATGGTCATAAATATTATAGTTTAAGTAAAAACCAATTGTAAAACAATTGTCTTTTATGTCAAGACCAATAGTATGAACTTCTATGTCACGATCAATTGTTATAAAATAATAATGGTCTTTTATGTGAAAACGAATGATAAAATAAATTTATTTATTTTATTGTTAGAAATAACAATAAAATAGAGAAAAATATTAAATTAACTTTATGTAACAGATATTATAATTTTTTTGCAAAAGTGTTTTTCAAACATAACTCAATCCCAAAACTAAGAAATATTTTAGCATGCATTTTGTGTGATTAAAATATATAGAAAAAAATCTGAGGGGGAAACAAATGCTGATTAACTCAGCTTCAATAAAATAATAGCCTTACAAAAAGAAAAATGAACAAAATATTGCAATTTGAACTGTTATTCAATTTAAAAATATAAATATATATTTGGATTATTCGGACTCATCTTGGATGTTATTCTCACAACGTTTTGGTCAATGTAACCTCCGACCTTTTTCTAGGTGCATCTTGTAAAACTTGGGAATCTGTATGGAATTTTGAATGGAACCCATATTTTATCCATGAGTGTAGCTTGCTCTCATTCTGTCAGCCATGACCGAGTAGAAGTCTTAAGTAATTTGTAATTCTATTCTTAGTATAGTCCGTACTGAGGATTGAACCTTTAACTGTCACAAGACTGTCACTTAGAACTGACTATTTAAAAAAAAATGGAAATTGCTCCAGACGAGGCATGAAGCCACTTGATGTAAGGAGCTAAAAAAAAAGAAATACTACTTCAAAGTCAAAAACATCCAACGATCATTACTTAGCAATTATATCCACTGCGCCACGAGTCCTTACAGAATAGCATCCAAGATGAGAACAGTAGTCCGAATAATACAAATTATCCATTCCCATCTAAAAAATTCCGAAATAAAATATATATTTATTATAAATATTTCATAAACAATTTTTTTACCGACATTTTTTTAAACACATGGCATGAGAAGAAAGTGGGATTTTGAAACCAGCTCCCTAGAGGAATAGCACTCTGGACGAACAAAAATTGCCTGGGCAGTCCTGTCAGCATTCCCCGGTAGGGGCACCTTAGACAATTAGCAATAAACTAACCCCTTCTCAAAGGGTGAGGAGGTAAAGTCTGGGATAGTGGACCTCCAAGAGCTGACCATGACCATACCTCAGACTGATAGTTGGGTAAAAACCTTTAATGAAACAAAATACATAATATTCTTTAGTTCTGGGATTGAGTTATGTTTGAAAAGAATTCCATTTTAATTCTTCTTATTAGCCTTAATTTGTGTCTTTCAATCGTAGGTGTGTCCCTTTTCTTCCTGATATTCTCATGGATGGGTCTGCTCTTGAGGATAAATTGACTCTGAAACTTCTTGGTCTTTCTCTCACATCAAATCTTTCTTGGAGTGCATACATTAAATCCATTGCTCTTTCTGCTTCTTGTAAAGTTGGTTCTCTTTATCGCTCCAAACACTTTCTCACACCATGAGGCTATTCTCTATCTCTACAAATCTACTATCCGACCATTTATGGAGTACTGTTGTCATATTTCAGTTGGTGAATCTCTGTCTCATTTGAGGGTTCTTGATAAGGTGCAGAAACGTATCTGTAATTTCTCTGCACCCACTCTCTCACAGACGTGATGTTGCTAGTCTCAGTCTTTTCTATAAATACTATTATGACATGTGTTCTTCAGAATTATGTGATCTATTCCCCGCTTCTTTTGTTCCAGCTTGTTTGACTCGTTGGTCTAGTGGTCTCCATCAATTCGCTGTTTTGATACCTCATTGTAATACAGCTTCCTATTCCAGTAGCTTCTTTCCAAGAACTGCAGGCTTGTGGAACTCCCTTCTTGCTGACTGTTTTTCTCCTACCTATAGCCTTGGTCTTTTCAAGACTGAGGCCAATAGGCATCTCCTGTCTTTGCGATAATCATATTTGTTCTTGTTAGCTCCTTACATCAAGTGGCTTCATGCGATTTCCATTTAAAAACAAAGCCATTCTAAAAATGGCAGAGATGTTATGGTCTGATTTGGGTATGAATCCTAACCTTGAGATGAGACCACACTAGTGCGGAGTCTAATTAATGTGCTTTGGTTGCATTGCTCTAGCTAGTCGTTAGTATAGAACTTCATGGATTGCACAGAATCAGGTTAATGGAGGATAGAAAATGGCATTTCCTGTACACAACTAAATATCACTCATTTTTTCCTTTCTTGTAAATTAAATCAGAGATTTTTCATTATCAATTGTCTTGCAATCTATAAAAAATAAACCCCATAGAAAATGTCTTCTTTTACGTTGTATGAAAGGGATTTTATGTAAGTATGATAATATGTGGTTGTCATAGCAACGCATTTCACTTTGATCTGACCGAAAGGTTAGGACTTGCATCAGTCGAATTGCAGGTCACCTTGACCTGAACACAATTCTGATGTCATACTTTAACGTTGATATCATTCACTGAAAGAAATGTTTCAGCAGCACTCTGGAGGCCTCCCATGTTTTATTTTATGTCCACTTATATATAATGTTGTTAGAAAATATTATAGAGAGTCGCATTTATAAGTAACAATATATTCATGACAAAATCCCTCAAATAACTGCTTGAACGTTAATCTTGCCCAAACTGAAATTCTATCAAACTTCCACCTTTTGAAAAATTGTATTCTTCATTTCAACATAAAGTTGGGTTTGTTTATTAATAATAATAATAACAACAACAACTATGTTAACTGTGTTTGTCTTTATTATAGCCGGCCCTGCAAGGTCACAACAATAATGAAAGATTTTTTGAGTTGGAGTCAGTCCCTTTAAACTTTCAAGAGTTAGCGTTGTGCATTTATACTACCGACTTCACTACCCTGAATGTCAAGCAGTGATGGCATACGAAGATCCTCTGCAGTCTCTATCCTCATGACCAATTTAAGAGAGAAATATTAAATTATTAAATTAACACTTCTACCCAATCATGGCTGACGGAATGAGAACAATCTATCCCTGTGCATTAAATAAAGTGTTTGGTTCAAAATTCTGTATAGGTTCTTGAGTTCGACAAAGATTACCAAGTTCAAAAAGATGCATCTGAAGAAAGTTAGAGGTTACAGCGGCCAAAATGTTGTGAAGATAAAAACCAAGACAAGAATAGTAGTCTGAATAATCCATCATCATCATCATCACCATCATCATCACCATCATCACCACCATATTAGGTTTAACGTCCGTTTTACACATTGGCATGCATTGAATGGCTTTTAGAAATTGACTTTTAAACTAACCTATCTCTGACCAAGTCTTTATTTATCTTGCTTTTTCTCAAGTCCATCCTTATCACTTCCTCCTATGGGAGGTGACGGTGGTTAAGTGGGTGTTCCAAGTTCGAATCCAGTCGGTTCCACAGTACCACTTTCACCTTAGGGATGTTGGCAACCTTCATGTGGTCCTTTCCGTAAGTGTCTTTCTAGAACGAATTCTAACTAGAAAGATATCGGGGAAACCAATACCAACACTAGAATTATCTGATTCACACGATATGAATGAGTGACTTCCTCCCATGTTTTTCTTGGCCTTCCCTGTGAACTGGTCACCTTGTTACCTCAACTGTTCTACATCTACTAACCCAAGAACTCTCATCCATTCTTTCAATGTGACCATATCATCAAAGCCTCCTGTTCTACACACATCTCCTATACTGTCCGTATTTAATATTCCTCTGAAGTCATCAGATCTAAGCCTGTCTTTAAGATCTCATTACACAAATAATAGAGATGGAATTCGATGATTTCAGAAATAATGGTAAAACAAAGGAATTCAGATATTTTGGGGACTCTCAAATGAAATATTTAATAGAATTTGAACGGTATATTGTTCTGTGCAATTTTTTCAATGGTTGATTTAAGAATATAGTTAAAAAGAGAAATCCTAAAAGAGGCATGACAAATTATAATAATCGTAATTTTCAAAGAGGTTCTTCATAAATTCAAATGGAATTAAAGAATTAAAACACTCAGAAACTCTGACCCAAAAATTTCTGCTTGAAGTTTGTCATAATTTTGAAGCATCACTTAAAATGACTCAATGACAAAAATGTCAGACGAATTACGTCTAAGCATGAGTAAAAAAAAACGTTTTTTTAGTCACACTTAGACGTAATTAATGGAGGGTTTTTTTAATTGCCATTGAGCAAATTAAATTATAACTCCTAATTATTATAATTAATTTCAATGGAATCATATTTGAAAGTCAGTTTTATCGAAAAAAAAATTAAGGCAAGTTCGTAAAAATTAATTGTAAACGGGTAATTGTGATGTTTACAGCATGGCAATTTTAGTTTTCTTAAAAACCGGCGTTGCCCGGAATTAACTGAACTTATTTTTGTGTTGAGATTTAATTTGTTTGCACATTGTTTCAACTTATGCAGAAAAAGAAATAAAATTCTGGTTGTAAGGTAGACAGCTCTTTTTATATATGAGTTATTGCCCTTGCTGATGAATTTGATTTTTTCGGTGACGATTGAAAAGTGTTTCACATTATTAGTTGTTCTGAGTGAGACGAGATAATTTTGTAAATAAATTGTAACAAAGTATGTTATTGTCAAAAATATGGTACAACAATTTCAAAAATATTTTGTTCTTTAGTCTTTGTATTCCATGAGCAATGTTTCTGACAAAGGAGGGAGAATTGCTGTTTTATGGGTCGGCTGTTATTTTGAGCAGGTGGTATGTGGAGATTTCCAATCCTCTCATAGTATTCATCATCATTCAACTGTCAATCTATCCATCTACTTAACCCTTATCCTCGAGTGGCTTTTAGCTGCTTTGATAAGTGGTGACTCATTAGTAAATGAAAGAAAAATACTTTGTGAAATCAGTTGATGCGGTTCCCAGGCAGTTTGAGAAGCTGGTGGTGAATAATGGTGGCCATATTGAATTCTAAATAAAACCCCATGCTATACAGTTTCTTTTCATATTCATGTTTTGTAAGAATTATATTTCAGTAATAAATTATGCGCATTTAATAATAGGGAATTACTTTCTAATACATAGACAAACATCTATGCGTGCACCTGTCTCCCCCCAGAAGTACACATGGAGTCACACCTATGAACGAATGAATGTGTCAGCTTGGTACTTTAAAAGACGAAGTTCTCCTGGGAGTTAGTTAGAAATTATAAAACCATCTTAGAACAGCATTTAATTAGAAACTGCCTTTTTCTGCTGCTGCAGACATTGCTCTCCCCACCCTCGGTTTTTAGATAAGCCCAAGGGAGAGAGATGGATAGGGAGAGGGAGAAAGAATGAAGGAGGGGATTATATATATATATATATATATATATATATATATATATATATATATGTAAGGTTAGTGGGAGAGAATATATATATATATATATATATACATATATATATATATATATATATTACTATTTCATGTATCCACATAAAATTTTATAAGGGGATATAATTTTTTTATGTATCAATCTTCAGTATTTACTTTAACAGTGCTCGATACGTAAATAGAACTAGGTAGTAAGTTGTGAAAATATATTTATGGCAATTAAGCTACAACAGAGGCTCCCGCATTTCATCCCGGGGGGAGGGGGGGAATCTTCAGGCTAAAATGCATGGAGTTAGTTTTGTCGGGTGTTTTTATATACACGGCTAGCTAGTTCACCAATCAGATTCTTTGTTGTTCTCTTAGCCAATCGTTGGGCTTCTCACGAACAAAGGTCCGGTTAGTTTTACTTCCTATTTCCTATTCTATTGTATAGAAAACAGAACAATAGAATAGGAAATAGGAAGTAAAACTAACCGGACCTTTGTTCGTGAGAAGCCCAACGATTGGCTAAGAGAACAACAAAGAATCTGATTGGTTAACTAGCTAGTCGTGTATATAAAAACACCCGGCAAAACTAACTCCATGCATTTTAGCCTGAAGATTCCCCCCGGGAATGAAACGCGGGAGCCTCTGTTGTAGCTTAATTGCCATAAATATATTTTCATAAATTACTTTATATATATATATATATATATATATATATATATATATATATAGAGAGAGAGAGAGAGAGAGAGAGAGATGGGGGAGAGAGAAGAGGAGAGGAGATTATCATCATCATCATCATCATCATCATATTCGGTTTAACATCTGTTTTTCATGCTGCCATATGTTGGGAAGGAGATATATATATAGAAAGAAGCGAGACAGGGGGGGGGGGGGGTAGAGACACAGAGAAAGAAAGTGAGAGAGAAAGATATCTATATATAAAGAGAGAGGGGAGAAAGGTATATACAGAGAAGGGAAGATATAAAGAGAGGGGGGAGAGAGAGAAAGAGAGGGTGAGAGAAAAAGAAATAGAGATAGGGGAAAGATAGAGAATAAGAGAAAGTGAGATAGAGAGAAAGAAAAAAAGAAAGTGAAAGAGAGAGAGTGGGGGGAGAGAAACCGAGAGAGTGGGGGGGGGGGAGATAAAAATCTTTGTCCACCAAAAAAGAAAGAAGCTTTAATTGGCTTCTGTCAATATTGAAGGACCAAATCTTTCGAAAGATCCTCCACACTTTTCATAACAAAAAAGACAAAGATGGCCGACGTTTGTATAGCTGAAAACTTTTAAGAAAAGTTTAAAAAAATTTTTTTTTTAAAAGTAAAGGTATTTTTTTTAGTCTAAAGGCTCATGAGGCCGGTTATTGATTTCGATTACGTCTGGATCACCCCCTATGACAGGACGCTAGTCTGTCGCTAATTATACCCTCCTCCCAAACTTGAACCCATTTATACACCTAGAGTGATTATTTGCTTACAGCACCTACTATTCTCAAATGGTTACTTATCTAAGTACTAACCAGGTTCAATGTTGCTTAACTTTCGTAATCTGACAAGAACCAGTTTCTCAATGTGATTTAGTCATAAACACTTTGTAAAATGACCACCAATCATCCGGAACCTCTTTTAATCCAAACTCTTGAATCAATCTTTCTTTGTGGATTTAATCCTTTAATCCTTATTTGTTTGAATATGGTTAATGCAGACATGTTGGATTATTCGGATTATTCGGACTACTGTGTTCATCTTGGATGTTATTCTCACAACGTTTTCGACCTTCTTCAGGTGCATCATGTTGAATTACGGGGATCTGTACAGAATTTCGAACGGTACTCTTTATTTAATCATGCTGAGAGAAAAAAACATATATATATATATATATATATATATATATATATACAGAGAGAGTGATAAAGGTATATATAGAGAGAGAAAGGGAGAAGGTATATATAGAGAGTGGGAGTAGCTTGCTCTCTTTCTGCCAGCCATGATCAGGTAGAAGTCTTAAGTAATGCAATTATTTGTATTCTTAGTATCGCCCGTATTGAGGATTGAACCTTCAAACTCCGGAAGACTGTCACTTAGAACTGATTATTATTTACAGTTATATACATTTGCCCCACGGGTCCTTGCGAACTACAAAACACACCTGGGGATGGTCAGAGGTTACATCGGCCGAAACGTAGTGAGAATAACATCCAAGATGAGAACATCAACAAGAATGTACATCATTGTGACTGGCTTGGATTGTTCAGCTATACAGACGCAGCTAGTAACTCCATGTATGATTTCTTCATAGCACACTCCCTCTCACAGACTGTCACTTTACCGATCTGCCTCCCTGTGGACAGGCAAGCCTCAATTCTCAACCTGTTCTTGACCTCAATGCCCGAGGCTTGTGTGACGAATGCCCATAGCCCGCTTGGGAACGGATCACCTTGTGGTAATGATTGGTATCATCCTAAAATCTCGTTCCAAAGCTGATGAGCCGTTGCTCAAAAGCTGGAGTGGCATCACAGAATAAATCGCATTACATTAAGCATTTTAAGATGTTAATACTGGAAGCTATCTACATCAATATACAACAACCTAAAATTAATAACATCACATCTTAACGTAATGCGATTTTATTCTGTGATGTCACTCCAGCGTCTCTGAATTTAAATCATCAACGACTTTCCTGGAACAATGCGAAAAACGTTCTCTGCACGTTTCTCTGCCGTCTTTTAAAAAATTCTCTTCTTTCTCCAGCTTTTTTGTTCATTTGCTTTTGACACCTGAGGATGATTCGACAGAAGAATCGAAAAAGTTCATGAAAACTATGGAACATTTATTAATTTTTTTTGATTTTCATACAAAAAAACACCGAAAATTTGAAAAAAAAAGACGAATTCTGTTATTTTTAACAATGTTTGCATATATATATATATATATATATATATATATATATATATATATATATCAATTTGATCCTTGATCATCCGGAATATTACAAACTAACACTCTAGCTGTCTTGTAAGTTCGTCTAGAAAAATAAACAAACCTTTTCGATCTATATCCGACTTATTTCGGTTTTGTTTTGTTTTTGTTCTTCACAGCTTCCATCGATCCGGAACTTCGCATTGCCTTCAACCTTTTTAAAACTTTTATATATATATATATATATATATATATATATATATATATATTAATCCAGGTAAAGTAAACATCCACAGGATAATAATCCAAACAATTTCAACCGGGCTTATATTCTTCCCAAATATGATCTGAGGTAAGGATCGGATTCTAATTCTTCCTGATGAGATCTCAGTTTTTAACAGCTGTAGATCGATAACATCGACATACCAGTGTCACATATTTTGTACATGTCTATATGAATAAAAATAACCATATATATATATATATATATATATATATATATATATATATATATATATATATACACCCACGATTCTCAGAATAGGGAGAGCAGTACTATTTTGGTTTTGTTCTTGTTGACATGAATGCCAATATTCTAAATGGCACCAAAATGGCACCAAAGTCTCAAATGACAAACAACTCTAAACGGAGTATTTACCGCAGTTGATAAAAAGAGAAAGAAGAAAACTCCCATTTGGCATGCTTGTGTCTTTTGTGAGAGAGAAAAAGGAATTTAGACGATTCCCCAGGGACTTGTGTTTTGTGGGTTACATTTTATGACACATGGACTCTTGTTAAACAACATAAAAAATAAAAACAAAAAAAGAAGTTTATTTCTTACCCCTAATGGGTAAGGTGATGGTGTCATGGTTAACGGTGCAGACTGTGGATGTGATATACCATCTTTTAATTTTGTTGCAACTTTTGTATCATTTTCACTAATACCCTTGGGAAAGGTATTAATGCATCTCTCCTTCCCCAACTATGTGTAAAATAGTAGGGGAGACTAAACTCTCAAGCCATAGTAGAGCAATTAATTTAAGAGAAGAAAAACTCAAAAATAACATCATTGTGCATGATTAAGGTTTATTTTTGACAAATATGTTTCCTCAACACTCTTGGTCTATTCATGACGCACCACAACAGTGGGGGGAGGGATGATTGACCAAACGTTATGAACGCCTCTTCATCGCCACTATTTGAGTAAACACCTTGAGCCTGCTCTCAGCCTGCCAAGCCAGTAGGACATCCAATGAAACTTCCTGGTATTTGCATATTGGTTTTGAAATGGGACATTTTATGAATTAACTATTATTTGTTGTTGAATAAATTTTATTATTTTTAAAATTAAAATTAAAAAAAAAATAAAAACATCTTTGCGTAGTAAAACATTTTTGACAACGACATTCCCAACTTGCTACAAGGAATAGTGGGACTCAACCGTATCACCAAGCCGAAGATCTTCTGTGCAGTGGTCTTTACCTTCATTGAAACATACAATAAAAAAATAGATATAAATGGATCTATCATAGTCAAGGGCGACCAGAAGGCTCCCTTTTTGTCTGCTAGTACACTGAGATACAATCACGTTGACACACCGGTTCTCGTTAGATCATCGAGGTTAAGCAACGTTGAGTCTGGTCAGTACCAGATGGGTGAGCATTTGGGAATACCAGGTGCTGTATGTAGGAGGACCTCGACATCTCCTTGCCATAACTGCAAAACCTAACGTCATCATCTCCCATAACCGGGATATACATGCGGCTGGGGGACGCTTGTGAATTTGATACTCCTGTGAAACTTCCTCTGGTGCAAGCCACCCAGAGTGAATGTTGTACATGGTACAGGTAGAAGATATAAGTGATAGCACCACCCCTTTCCTGAAATCATTCCACTTATCCTTGATCCTCACCTTATAATGCTGAGTGTTCAGCAAGGAGGCAAAAATACCAGTTTTTTTAGTCTTTGCTAGATCTTGCCAAAGGATTGAAACCCGGTCCCTCGGCTCAATAGTGGGCACTCTTATAGGATTGACATGTATCCCAATCCTATTAATTGACCAACAGCGTGTGCGAAAGCATACAAGCCATGCCCTTCAAAAAACACACTCTCTCTCTTCAAAATTCTACAACACGAGAACTCAACTTACTCACATAAAAGAACTTTTAATTAAAATTTTATGTTTTTCAAGAATGTTTTATTCTTTTGTTCAACATTCAGGTCTTTATTCATTTTCAACATTACAAAATAATTGCTAGCGAAGCTCTTGCCACATTTCAAAGATGTGACCATCGTCTATACCTTATCCAAGTCCGGATACATGCTACACTCTAACCATTAAGCCAAATGGACATGTCAAGCAGCTCGACCACTATCAACTGAATTCTCTCTGAAGAATCTTACACATTAAGTGGTGGGACAAAGTTCTTAACATGGAAGTCTTGAAACAAGCCGGGATCTGCAGCATCTTCATCCTCAAGTCGTATCAGTCGGACAATTTAATTGAATGCAAGAGCTGATTGCCTCAGCAGCAGCTGTGCGGAATACTGCGTTAAGGGCAGCACTCAATTAGGGGACAGAATAAAAAAGAATAAAGTCTACAACAAAACATCCTTCGAAGACCTGGGTGATGACACCAATGTATCGGAGATGCTTGCCCGGGATTGTCTAGCTTGGTGCAGCAAGATTATAACAGGAGCCTGTGCAAATGAGGCCAGATGCATCATCAAAGCACAACAAAAGTGTAAGGCCTGAATGGTATCCACATCCACAACAACAGCACTCACCCACTTTTATCCTACAATCCTCACTAATCATCTTTGGGCCAACACCTGATTTTCCACTTCCCTTTGCTAAAGTTGCATTCTTTCATGCATTGACAGAGTTCAAAGTCTACTTCATAATCTAGTAGGGGGATGATCTCTTCTGTTCTTTACCACTTCGTTTTCACAGAAAACAACAGCCAGGCAGAATGTTGGCCGAAATAATCAATGTGAACCATTCGGCTATCATTCGTCTCAAAAAGTTTGGAAAAGTATTGAAATTGGCTGGATGAGTCCACCAATTCTCCAATAAAAATAACACCAAACGTGTCCAAATTTTTACAGATTTGCTGAAAAGTTTGGAAAAATAAAAGCTGCAATAATAATGCACCAACCCTATATATATATATATATATATATAGGGTTGGTCCTCTGAGGAGAAGAATTATCTTTGAAAACTCATGAGTTAAGGACTTTGAGTTACTTTGCTTGAATTTTGAATTATAATAAAATTTGACTTGCACCTTATTTTATTATTTCATTTTATATTATATATATATATATGTGTGTGTGGGTTTGTGTGTGTGTGTGTGTGGAAAATTAAAAAAGGGAAAACCAAAAATATTATTTATGTATTCATCAACGTTTCGTTTTTATTTCAAGACTTCTCAAGATGATTGGTCTGAAGAAAATAACACACAAAGTACAAAATATTTGAAAATAATGGTAGCAGGTGGAGAAAAGCTTACAAAGACCGCTTATGAAAAGATAAAATATGAGCTACAAATAGATGGTAACAGTGGGAGTAGTTGAGTTAACAGCGGAAAGTGTGGAGGGAAATGGTAGCGGTTGACGTTATTAAACCATTAGGGAGGGGATGCGCTTGCATGATGTAAGCCGAAAAAGGTCGCTTATGAAAAGATAAGTTATGGACTCATAAAGCAACGTTTTTCGGCTCACAACGACGAAATCTGCACCAGTTTAGAGTCAAAGAATCAATAATCTTTTTTAAAGTTTAGATATAATTCATTGTGGGCAACACTGATCAAGAATTTACCAACTTTGTGGGGTTTTGTTTTGTAGTTTTTGACTTTTAGCCGGACATACATACACACAGACAACTGTTCTTTATATAATAGATTTTATTTCTTAAATTATTAACAGAAAAAAAAAAAATTTATGTGAAGGAGGGGATGATAGGTAGGGGTCTGCGAAACTGTGCCAAAAAATTGACTCATTCATTCGAAAGGAGCAAATTCGTCCGATTTCTTTCCGTTAGATTAAATTCCTATTAAATATTATTATGCGTTGAGTGTGTGTTTATGATGTACGGACATTTTCTTCATATTCCTTCCAAGTGTTACACAAACAATATCAGACCGAAATGAATGAGGAAGAAGGGTGGAACTAACCATAAAAATGGGAGAGTCTTATTCCTTCGTTACAGCAAGAGTGGTAGAATAGTTACCAGTGCCGACTGTGGGCTTGATGTGCTACGTTTTCACTAACACCCTTGGGAAAGCTATGAATCAATCTGTGCTCCCTCCAGCTATAGGTGAAATAGTAGAGTAGACAGGATGTATGGACAGGATCTAGCTGATTGTCGGGTTGGTCTAATGTATTTACATCGAGGGGCACCAGAGCAGCAAGTTCATCAGAGCACATTCCATTAAAGTACTTGTAAAACAAGCACAAGGATGCAACATTACAGCGATGGGACAGGGGCTGGAGCTTGGTGGATAGTGAAGGACCTATTAGATTAGATTCTCTTTTATGGACCTTGTCTAAAAGGGACAGACTGGTGGATGGTGCACCAGCCCAGATGTGACAAAAATACTTCATGTATTGGTGGATGGTGGCTTTGTAGAAATATAAGATACTGTCAGGTGTGAGAAGTTTTCTAGCATGGTAGAGAGACCCCCACTTTCTTTACAGCAACCTTGGCAATGTCTTCTATGTATTTGTTCCAATTCATGTTACCTGTGAATGTTAGACCGGGGAGTTTGAACATTGGATTCTTCAGGTAGGGTGTTATTTGCCATGGTAATCTGTGGTTGATCAGAAAGAGAGAAGAACCAGATTTGCTGGTCACTGCTGGAGAGCTGAGGCTGAAATCGTCAACGATGTTCTTTTGTGGATGCCAAAACAAGGATGTAATTCAGTTAACAGACCACACAGAACGTACATCAAGCAACTGGCAGAGGACACACAAAGCACCAATGAAGATCTGTCTGGTGAGATGGATGATAGAACAAGGTGGCGAGAGAGAGTCAAGAATATCTGTGACACTACTATAATAGGAGGAGGAGGATCATTAGGTATTGCAATAAAAAGTAAGATGAAAGAAATATACATCAGCATTCATCATTATATTCGGTTTAACGCCCGTTTTACATGTTGGCATGTGTTGGACGGCTTTTAGAAATTGACTTTCGAACTTACCTATCTTTGACCAGGTCTTTATTTATCCCTCTTTCTCACACCATTGAACAATATCATTTGGCAGTAAAATACTTTTAAAGTAAAATTGACAGAGGTTGACTTTAGCACCACATGTCTCCATATATTAAGGTATCTATCTCATTGGTTTCATTTATACATGTTACGTATGTAAAAGGGATTTTAAGTGATATAGATAGTTGAAGTTTGGACGTCACTGAGAAGGTGCATGTAGATCTTACTTGATAGGGATTCATTGTGTCCTTTCTAACAATAACGGAAACTAACTCATATAGAGTCGAAAGAAGAGTTTCAAGACATAACCTCCAAATCTAATTCCGAAGAAGCGAACAACATACGTCCCCCTCAAAAAGGGTCATACAACATGGAAAATAAACTTCAAATTTTGATTAAAAACTGAACAGAAAAAAACGAGTATGTGCTAATTTACACTTTATTAATTTACTGAAATGAAAACAAAGAATTATTTTGCTTAGAATTATTAAAATTAAGTTTGAAATAACATCTTTGTTCGTCTGCAAACCTTTAATTTGAAATAACATCTTTGTTCGTCTGCAAACCTTAAATTTAAAATAACATCTTTGTTGGTTTGCAAACCTTAAATTTAAAATATCATTTATGTTGGTCTGCAACCCTAACTGTAACCCTGCAACCCTAATCTTCATCCTTAAAACCGTAAGTCTCAAGTAGAATTGGTATTACTAAATTTATAGATTTAATCTACACATTTTAAGAATATTCGTTTTTCTTTAAGAAGTAAAAAAGAAGTAAAAAAGCCAACACAAGATTGAAACACTTTGCCATGCAAGTGATTTTTCATTCCAGATGAAAGAACAGGATAAACACCTTTTTTAATAATGGTAATCCACAGGACGGCACCAAAACCTGCTTGAAGCAAAGCAGCTGTTTTCATCGAAATTACCTTCTGAAGAAACACAACCAAAGTTTCTTCAACAACATTAATCGGATCTTCGAACAAAGAATAAGAAAAAGAATTGGGCTGTTGGCCAGAGCCATGCACAAATCTGAAACTCTATCCTTAAATGCAAGGTTATAAGAACTACAGCTCAAGGTTAACACACAAACTGCCGAGCACCTGATACGTTTAGCTTTCTAAGTAGACATCCCAATTGCTCTGTAATTCTATAAGGATGAAGATGAAGAACACTCACAAAATATCAACGCTGAAGACTTTCTGAAAATTGGACCGATTTGTTGTTTATATGTTTTCTTTTCCTTCACTTACTTAATCCCCTGAGATTGCATTCATATGATGTGTGAATTTTACAAGTGCACGGTTCATAGACACATTTTAATGTGTGTGAATACACACACACACACACACACACACACATATATATATATATATATATATATATATATATATATATATATATATAAGGTAATTATTTATAGAAGGCAATACAATGCAGAGGTGTAACGGATAAATACAAACTGAAGCAAATTAAGACATATACCAGTGGAATGAGTTTTACAGTTTCCACCTTTTTATTGATACAATATATATATATATATATATATATATATATATATATATATATATATATATCCATCCATCCATCCAAGAGAAATCCAAATTGATTTGAATTCCTCTTTTGGGTCTGAAGAAGTTGACTCTCCATGGGAGAGTACAACTGAAACATGTATGCACATATGTAACCAATAATGTTTGTATGAATAAAAAATTATATTAAAAACAGCTCTACTTGTTTTTGAGCACTGGAGTTTTCAATGGATTAACATCTATAGAAACAAATATAATACATGTACCATTTATATATATATATATATATATATATATATAAGAAGAAAACTAACCTCTGAGACACTTTTGATAATTGGTGATACCAAGAATTTAGTATTTTTGTAAATAGAGCAGTAATAATAATAATAATATAGGTCCACTATGATGTTGCAAACATTTTCTAGGTTAGTACATATATTCAGGTGAACAGAAAATCACCCACCGATTACCATGGCTGATAACACCCTTCTCGAGAGTTCAACATTCAAACTAATGGACCTGACATTCACAGGCAACATGACTGGGAATAAATATATAGAAGATACTACCAAGTCTGCTGCAAAGAAGATGAGCTCCCTCTACCAGGCTAGAAAACTTCTCTCACCTGCCAGTATCCTATACTTCTATAAAGCCACCATTCGCCCATGCATGGAGTATTGTTGTCACATTTGGGCTGCTTCACCAACCACTAGTCTATCCCTCTTGGACAGGGTGCAAAAGAGAATTTCTAACCTAATAGGTCCCATGCTGTCTACCAAGCTCAAGCCCTGTCACATCGTCGTTATGTTGCATCCCTGTGCTTCTTTTACAAGTACTTCCACGGAATGTGCTCTAGTGAGCTTATTACACTTGTACCCCCCCCCCCAACGTAAATACCCCTGACCTACCCGATTAGCAGCAAAATCCCCCCCTTTACTGTAGAGGTCCCATGATGCCTAAAAGCTTTCTATTCAAATGGTTTCCTTACCACAGACTGATTGCCTTTGGAATTCCTTCCTGGCTCCTCGTATCAACATGTGGAAATTTCAATGTAAAGTGAACAAACATCTTGCTGCACAACTCCCCATTTAGGATGCACCTATAAATCTGGCTCGTAACCACAGTAACCCCTAACGTCTCAGTTCGAATATTTTTTGTTTGGGGTGAAATAAAGTTAAGAGAAAGAAAATGAATGGAACCATAGCATAGATACAATTACTATAACATAACTTTTAGAAATAAAATACATGAAAACTTAATATCATCATCAATAGATATATATATATAGAAATCAATATATATATATTTAGAAAATAAAAAAGAATAAAAGTATGCAATAATAGAACAGAAGAAAATAAAAAAGCAATTTCATGCTGCGAAACATCAAAATGAAGTAGGTTTTGTGCCGATGACAAATTAGTGATAAGAGAAAAAATATCTACATATATATGAACAGGCGGACTGCGATAGATAAGGTAGGAATTAGAGAGCAAGAAACTGATCAGTTGGCGATTAAATAAGTTTACAGTTTCTTGAGCGTCAAACAGAGAAGCAGAGAATAAAAAACGCGTTATTTCATTGCAATAGAAAAAAAAAGTTTCCCACATGAAAAAGAAAGAAAGGAAAAAAACACTCCCCCCCCCCCCAAAGCTGCCAAAAAGATAATAAAATCTCTTGAACTGAATGTAAAAAAAAAGAGTTTCTCAAATATAAAGCTTTATTGTTTAAAGATTATTGTGTCTATGTGAGTTTATCTGGGACTAAAATGTCTGGTTTTACAAAAGACTTTTGGATAAAAATAAACCAATTAAAAATAAGCTGTAGTACAGTTTACATCTTGTGCTGATCACACCATTTCATAGGTTCCTCAACACCTGATTATTACTGTTAAGGACGCATTAGGTAAAGAGTTGGCAGAGGGGTAGTATATTTCCGAGGTGGCCTCACGGGTATCGTCAACTGGTCTCCATCCTCCCAGCACCATCCGACATGCAAAATATAGCCTCTCCATTTTTTGGTTTCATTTGACTTCAGTCAAAGTTCTCGGAAATCAAAGGGCCCCCTTCCTGGGGCTAACACTTGATCTCTATATGAGATACATAGATATTCGCCTGTTCCAATTAAATAATCCTTTAGCTCTCAAGCGTTGAGTTAGTGAAGAAGTTAAGAACATTAATTTCCTCTCCCCAATTGACAAGTTGATTAGGTTATAGTATATCTTTCTTTTAGTCTCTTGGTCTTACCGGATTCCAGGACAAGAATTCATCTGGTCTGATGGAGTATCCAGCTAAGTGCTACTACTTGAGGTAACATCCCTAAGAAAAGGTGCACCATTCCTCGTATGAGCAAGTGTATAGCCGTGTCGAGGGGATCTTATTTGGGCTTTGAATACTATGTTATTTTGAATATTTGGTCAGGGTTTACTTGTAGGGTGAAGTATCATCATGTCAGGTTTTCCTGATAAACCTTTTTACAGAGAGACCGAAGACAATCGAGGATGGTGTCTAGTGGGTAGACCCTCTGTATGTGGTGAGGAGTCACATCCCTCTCGATGTACACCTTGTTAATAAACATAGCCATAGACAGAACACGGCGGATCTAGAGGAGTAAACATTGACCACAAATCCTACGATTCCACGGATTGCAGTAGTTCCAGTTGCACTCATCAACAAACTGAGGAGCATGGCTTTGCAGATGATCATATATATTTCACAATGGAAAGGCATAACTACTCCAGTTAGTGGAGCACCATGGACTTTAGCAGGTTTGGCATGTTGTATATACAACTCTTCTAAAATAAAAATGAAATTTCATCTGTCCCCAATAATACAGAAGCATCGTATATTGTAAACTAAATTTGAATTTAATACAACTTTGTGTATTTGTTAACCTTATATTTGGTTAATATTACCAAGATACTGGTTGCCTATTCATAGAAAAAATTAATTTATATAGTTTTCTTAATTTTCTTATATATACCTGTTATTTTTATTTTATATTTTATTTTTATTATTATTATTCTTTTATATTCTATCCTTGTCATCATTATTATTATTTTATTATTAATTTTTACTTTTGGTGTTTATTCCTTAGTATTATTATTATTATTATTATTATTATTATTATTATTATTGTTATTGTTGTTATATATATATATATATATATATATATATATATATATATATATATATATATATATATATTTATTATGTATGTGTTTTTTCTATAATAACTATGCATTTGCGGATGAATAATGTTGATGTATTTGTTTGACTTCTAATTGTGATGTTTGGAATCTTAGAAACGATTGTACACCAAAAATATTGTTGATGTTGAATTTGTGGAACTGATATAAATAATATGTCAAAAATTTATTTATTTACATTTACTATATATATATATATATATATATATATATATATATATATATATATCAGACGTCTGTGGTGTACACATTACGTTATGTCGTGCACCCCCCTGCCCTCAATGGGGCTAAAATAGGAGACGCCGACTTTCACATCTTCTTTGCTTGAAGGATCGCCAGGAAGAGACAGAATTATCTCTTCCTTGATGTCACATGATTTTACTGATTTTTGTTTTACTGAGGTCACTCCTAACTCCTAGGTGTCATCAAACTTTTCTATTCAAATAACGGATTTCGTCCGAGTAATTTTGTCTACAGACGGGCAAGACTCTGAGTTCCCAACAACGGGTGCATAAGTAAGTGCTAGGTAAGTGAAAACATAACAAATATCCAAATCAACCAACCGTGACAACTACATATTATTCAACCTCTCTGCTTCTACTCTTCTTCTTTTTCTTATGCGTTTATCCCGAGCTACCATGAAGTCTGCAATGATGGATCTTTGTCTTCACTTAACACGATCACAGGCTTGATCCGGGTAAAGGACGATTATGCAGAGTGTCTGCCTATCTCATCATCAGCCTACCCCTTGATCTTTTCCGGTGACTTCTAGCGCAAAGGCGAGTTTCGGTGCAATGTCGTAGCACTTTCAGATATCCTCATTGCAGACGTGGTCCAGCAGTGTAATTCCAGACATCCAGCAGAGCATTTTGATTTCCATAACAGCAAATATTTGCTCCACCTTCCTCTACTAATTCAAAATATTAAAATTCTCACTTAAAATGAACATTCTAAAAAGAAAACTAATAATAATTTTATGAACAATAAGCTGATGAAGACTTTCATTCACTAAAAACTCCTAACAACAATTGATGTAATTTTTTTTTACATAAAACTAGCTGAATCTACCTGACATCGCCCGGGATTCAGTCATGTCATTTTAGTTTTTAATAATAATGTGTAAGTCACGTATGATGTTATTAATATAGAGGTGGCAAAGGAAATGCTCATATAAGGGAGATAACTATTCTAACCTTCAAGTCAAAATAAGAGTTATCTCCCTTACATTATTAGTTATTCTTAAAAATAAAAAAAACCCTATTATAGTGTTAAATTTAAAATTAGTTATCTTCCCTGCTGATGTTTATTATTAAGTGATTATTTGAAAATATTTCATATTAGCAGTCGTCTGCACCGGAATAAGTAATTTGTAGTTAAATATTTTAATATATTGCAAATAACACGGTACAACAATAATAAATAAAATTGCCTAGTCAGAAGGAAAGTTTGATTTTTCAGTTTAAATGCTATTTGAGTCTGACTCTGAAAATCTGACAAGATAACTTTATGTGTCCGATGATGAGTGTAAAATATGATAATTGACTCCCATAAATCTGTCTGTCGTGGATAAGAGAACCACTTGTAGATATAGAGTTTAGCTTTCATTCATTTTGTATGAATCAGATGATTCTATTGTTGGTATTGGTTTCCCTGATATCTTTCTAGTTAGAATTCTTTTGAGAAATACATTGGATACTTACGGAAGGGGCATGAAGGTTGCCAACATCCTAAGTTAAAGTGTTTATGTGGAACAAACTGGATTCGAACTTGGCACATGCAGGTTGTCAGTCCGTGTCGTTAACCACTTAGCCACCGTCATCGAGTTTTGCTACAAATAGATAAATAAGTAGTACCACACAAAATCATGGGTTGCCCTCCGGCAAGGCAGAGTACCCATAAAACCACCTGCATTAGGGTTACAATGAAGCATACTCTGCCGGAGACGATGCAAGCATCGAGACCGTACGACAGTAATGATATGATAGTCTGTTATGACTTGCTTGGCTAACCACTTCATCCACGCATAGTAGAAGGAAAAAAAAAAGCTGCCGAAAGCTGCATACTGCGATATAGATACCTTGAACAGGAGATTCATTTACTGCTTGACAAACATTTTCTATGAAAACACAAAAAAATATAAATCACCCCCAAGTCCAGATGCTATGCAAAGCTTGTGAGAATATGCAGTGTTCAAAAATCTCTATGGGTTTACATAAATAGAAAAGACGAGAAATGTAGAATCATGTCAGCCACAATAATGTTATTCTGAACAAGGTATATAATGTACCGAAACGTCATCATACAAAAGCTTTTCTAATGTTTATACCATACTAGATTACCCGCGACCATTTCAAAAAAAGTTGACTGACCATTTAACCTAGTTTCAGTGTTGTTTTTTCTACAGTTCCAGAAAGTATCTCACTCCTGGTGCAATCCTCTACCTTTATAAGAGCAAAATCCGCTCTAAAATGGAGTACTGCTGTCATATCTGGGAGGAGGTTCCGCTTGGACCACTCTTCCTTGCTTTGACAGAGTACAAAAACAACTTTGCAATCTACTGGGGGATGACCCCTTCTCTTCCCTACAGCCCCTTTCACACAAAAGAGATGTCGCTAGCCTCTCTCTTCTATATTATTATGTCCAATAGTTGAGGGCAAAGAGATGGCAATAATCTGTCAAGATGGGCAATCACCGTGTACGTACGTACATATGTACGTATGTATATATGTACGTATGTATAGTGCTCAGGCGCGATGCTACCCTACTCGGAGAGATGGACACATAGATTTTGTTAGATAATCAATCTAGGAGACAGAAACTCTGATATAAAACCTGCGCTCTACATCGTCTCTCAGTTATCTTGCTTCGGCTTGTCACTGAAACCAGACTTTGTAGAAGGAGAGCGTGCTCTACGTGTCGTACAAATGCAGAGTATGACCATCTACATGTACAGATTCACACAGCGATGGCGACCTGTAAAAATAAACCGGGCCTGCTGAACAATATGTGCGACCACAATCGGACATTGCACTCTTTGTAGGGATAGCCTTCTTCTGTAAAGAAGTGACAATCATCATGTACGTATGTATATATGTACATATATATGTATGCATGTATATTGTTGTTATCATTTGCAGAGTGATCTGACTTGGTCGTTTCTGAGTTGGAGATGTTTTCACTTTTTTAAGAGATAAGAGTTTTGATAAAGATTCGGCGCCATTGCTGAATGTAAATAATGGCGAATTTGTGCATCTTGTTTTATTTCTGTTATTCTTTTTAATTATTATTACGCTGCAGATAAATAGACGTTTATGTGACACGGGTTTTTATGAAGAACGCAGTCTTTGCGCAGTTCATATTTCCCTTGGTTTGCCCATAGATTACATTGTTGGTAACAAAACATGTCTCATTCACCCACAGGCAGCCCTCCCCCCCCCATCCCCATCAGAGCAACTACCCCGACCTCCACCCATAGTAGGTGCAGATTTAAACTGTTGCTTTATGAGGGAGAGAGAGAGAGAGAGAGGAGAGTGGTGCATGTAGTTAGCATTCCACTGTTTGAAATAACAGGACATGACAATCATGGGGGAGAGATGTGAAGAGTGTTGAGGGTAAGAAAGAGAGAGAGAAGATATCTCTTCACCTGACAGAATAACCTCCTTCTCTCCCAGGGCCATACCACCTGCAGCGTCCTATAGAGAGTTGTATTAACCAGCATCTTTTACAGAATATCATGGATGCCACATGTTGCCAAGATTAAAAAGAAATAAAATCTTCCCAGGCAAAAAGAGGACGATGTCTAACCATTACAGATCGAAAGAGCTATTCAAGGGGGCAAATCAAAGGGGGGGGGGACTGGTCAGCAGATAAACAAGAATGGATCCTTTCTTAAGATGCAACCATTCAATCTGCGCCATTTCACAATGACTAGACATATACGTGACCCGTTGGGTCACAACCAGTACCACATTATGTTTCACTTTTATTTCATTTTAAAATTCATAAACTGTGGCATAAAAACCCTTTAAAATATTCCAAATTCATAAACTGTGACATAAAAACCCTTTAAAATATTCCAAATTCATAAACTGTGAAATAAAAACCTTTAAAATATTCCAAAGACTCTGAAATTTGGGGAATATTTATTAATTAATGTGTAATATTTATTGTTAAAATTTCACAAAAATTGGAGTTCAAAAATTATCTATGACATATATTAAGAAAGAAGGATAGAGTTTGAATGCCGACTAGTCACCATCCTCAAGTGTCTGCGGTGTCTCTCTACAGGTGTTTGTCAGGACAACCTGACATGAGGATACCTCACCCTACAAGTGAACCCTGACCAAACCTTTAAAATAACATAGTATTCCAAGTCTAAATAAAATCCCTTCAACATGGCTACACACTGGTTCATACTAGGAATGGTGCACCTTCTTTTAATGATGCTACTGAAGTAACAGCACTAAGCTTGATACTCCACCAAACCAGATGAATTCTTATTCTGGAATCTCGCAAGACCAAGAAAATACCACAAGAAAGATAAACTATAACATAGTCACATGATCAATTCGGGAAGATTTAATTGCTCACATAGACAGTAAAAATTAGTAGAAAGTGGTTGAATCAACATAGAGTGAGAGGGGCCGAAACAAATACATAGATAACTAAGTAATAGATGGGTAACTTGTTCAGTAAATTACAAATTACGGCTAATTAGAAGAATTAAAATGGACTTTTTTTTCAAACATAACTCAATCATTCAATATCAGGAATATTTTAGCATGTATTTTGTATGATTAAAATATATAGGGGAAAAAAAGCCGTAGGAAACAAAGTTTTAGTATAAGAATATACGATAATGCATTGTTCAAACTTGAATGTGACAGACTGACGGACATTTTATTATGAACATAAGAGTGACAAGCAAAAACAAATGCTATTTCAAGCAGAAGCATGTGACATATCAAAGACAATTATATTTTTGGTGCTTCTGCTGTTTATCCCCGACATGTTAGGCCTGTCTTTAAAAAAAAAAAATGGCTAAAGAAATATATAAACTTTGTTATGTACTTACGTGGTAGCTGAAAAGAAGATTGTACACCAAAAATTACACAGTATTTATTAAATTAAAAATAAAAAAACGATTTTATCTTTCGGTAGCCATTTTTGTTAAACCAGTAAACAAAATTTGAGTTATCTCCCTTGTCTATTCCATAAGTGAAAATATGTAACGAAACGTAAGATCGTTTTTTTTTTTCTTTTTCTTATAATGTAATAAATACTGGATGAATTTGTTTTTAATTGTACAATCTTATTTTCAGCTAACACGTAAGTACATAACAAAGTTTATACATTTCTTTAAATATTTTCATGTCGTGGCTAAACAGCAGAAGCACCGATTTTTTTAATTACTTTAAAACTTTCCAGCCAAAAAACCCAAATTGTAGACATACACACACATTTTCATAAAGTCTATTTCTTTTTTAATATTAAGATTTATTAAGAATTTAAGCATGACAGACCACCGACCGACCAAAAAAAAAAGGCACACATGGAGATGAAAAGGCGGTGCATCCACTAACAGATTAAGAAAGCATGCAGGTCAGTGGATAAATAAATAAAGCTTAGTTTCATGATCGAAGGCGGTGGAAGGGAAAGGTAGGGAATGAGAAAGGGGAGGGAGAGAAGAATGAGAGATGAGAGGAAGTAAAAGAGAGAAAGAGGGTGAGGGATATATACACATATATATATATATATATAGGGAGGGGGACAGGGGGGATATAGGGAAGGAAAGAAGAGAAGGAAAGTGGGGGCGATAAGAAGAAAGAAGAGTGTGAGACGTAAGAACGAGAGAGAGAGAGAGGATATGGATGATAATTGTTGTAGAGCCGTAAATCTTATGTGACTCAAAACAGCTGAAGTCTCAGACATTGATCCAAAGATGCAACATCTTATGGAGATTTTCAGATCAGAGAAACGATTTTTTTTTATTAAGAAACACAGGAAAGAAAGTAGGATGTGTACATGGTTGCAGGGGGGGGGGGGGCAAACACACTTATTCATAATTCGACAAATTAGTTCCACAAACAGAACAGTTTACACAACTTTTATGTCCTCTTACAACATATTATGATACTAAATTTCATGTCTAGATTCCTTATTCCAATTTTGATCGAAATCCATTACATGATTTTTATTCTAGAAAATTTAAGGTTTAAGCTTAAGACGAAAGTGAAATTCAGGGAATCTTGCTTAATTGGTGTCTAATGACTGTGGAGAAAATTCAATTCAAATCTGATATATTTGAATTTTCAAATCGGGGGTTGTTTCCAAATTATGTCCCCTAAAAACCATTCAAAATATTCCAAAGAATTTAGGGAATAGTTTTTAGTTGATGTCTAATACCTATTGTTAAAATTCCACAAAAACTGAAGACATCTGGATTTTTCACAAAGGGCTTCCATTTCCTTCTTACACCCTTTGCATACAACTAAATTAAACTAAATATAGCCTACATTAGAACCCTTTAAACCTAGCAGCTGTGTGTATAGGAGTTATCTACTCCTGTGTTGAGATAGTAAACGGGAGTTATCTGCCCATAGTACAGAAAGTACCATGGATGATCTGCCCCTTATTACGATATCAGAAACTGTGTGGGCAGCCATTTGCAATTCAGTAGTGAATAGTGACAGACGTTAGAAGGGACATTTTCCATACTTTACACTGTGTTCCAAAGTTGATAATGATCGGTTGATTAGTTTAGGAGTGAATCTTACCTAACTTTATATAGAAATAGAGATAATAGTATATACATTTGTTCTTTGAAATCGAAGTGGAAAAATTAATTTTTTCTTCAATTAAATGTTATTGTAAATTCCCGAAAATCAAGCGTTTGGATTGAATAATAATTACGATCATTGGATTCCTTGTAAAATCTGACCTTAGAAAAACTGGATTCAATCTTGTCATAGGGCTTTGTTATGAATAAAATCAAATTAAAATGTTATCTTTGTTGTTCACGGATGTCCGACATGAACGCAAACCTCTCAATATTATTATAAAACTTCTAATACAAAATTACTGACACCACTTGTTTACTTTTGGTATAGGGCTTTGTTTTAGATTGCATCCTCATCCCCAGAGAGACGGGCACCACAAATATGGTATAAATTGAAATAGAAACATTTTTAAATTGTTTAAAAACTGCAATATTTTTTGTGACTAGCAAGGCTACCCTGAGTTGCTCAGGATATTTTCTAATACAAGAGTTACGTCATGTTACTTTTTTAACACAACCTCCATCTCTTTTTTTTTCTCTCATTCGTGCACAAACTATAATAGAAAAAAAAAAGTCATCCTCAGTTGACTGACTGCTTGACCTAGTTTCAGTGTTTTTTGGGGAACATTTACTAATAAAAATGAAAGAAAATCATTTTATTTTTTCTCATCCCAAATGGTGACTCCAAATGAACAAATATCAATTTTTATTTACCAGAACCAGCTTGGGGGCATGCTGAATCTAAATATATAAGCTTTATCAGTGTATATTGTGTAGTTTCTGAGTTTAAGTTGGACACACAGACAGACGGAAAATACAAATTCTCTTTATATAATAGATAAGCTATGAAACTATGAAAAGTCAGCAAACAGTGATCCGTGAACTACATGCGGTTCATTGAGCATTCTAAATAGTTTTTATATTTATTTATGTTATTATTAACGAGTTACCACTTATAAAGGCACTCGAGGATAAGGGTTAATGAGATGGATGGATTGACAGTTGAATGATGATGAATACTATGAGAGGAATATGACTTATGCGGACGGTTTATGACAAGTGTTTATTGACATTAGATCTGAAAATGGCAATGTTGTAGTCTGCAAGGAAGCAGTCCTATGGTAATGTGTTTCATAGATGGGAAGTTCTTGGAAAGAAGCTATGTTCATGGAAATTCTGTTTGATGTTACACACACAAAGAAAGGAAAGTGATTTGTGTGTCTAATTGTGGTAGTAAAACGAGTTCTTGCTGTGAAAGCTTTACAAGGAGGACACGGAGATTGAAGCACTTTTCATGGAAATAACGATAGAGTAACGGGTGTTTCTACAGAATTTGAACCGAACAAGACTGACTTTTACCGAACTAAACCTAAAACTTAGGGTTAGTTATGGATTGGGTTAGGGTTTTAAAAAAAAGTTTGGTTCAAATTCTGTAGAAGCACCGAGTAAAGAAAGGCTATCAACATCTTTTCTGTGTGAAAGGAGCTGTAGAGAACAGAAGAGATCTTCAGTCACTAGACTGAAAAATCGATTTTGTACTCTGTCAAAGCAAGAAAGGGTGCTCTGAGCGATACCTCCTCAGATGTGGCAGCAGTACTCCATCTTAGGACATATCAGACTTTTATATAGATAGATGTTTGCATCAAGAGGCAGGTACTTTCTCGAGTGGTAGAATGATCCAATCATTTTCCCGCAACTTTAACAACAGATTTGATATGAATCTTCCATTTTAGATCTGGAGTGAAAGTCAGTCCTCGGACTTGACATGACTTTACTGTCCGTAGTGAAAAGTTTACATCAAAGATAAGGATGGAAACTCAAGCTCTAAAACTTTTCATATTCTTTAATATTTTATCAAATCTGATGCATATGTAATGGAAGTAAATAAATCCCCTCCTCCCGGGATGTTTTTATTTTTTTTTAGATGCTACCCTGCACTCCTATGAAAGGGTTTGTCAGTCGATCATTCAGTTTTTGCATACTTCAGTTTGAAAAAGCATTTTCATTTCAGAACGTGCAGATTAAGTGGCCGGTGAATCAGGGTTTCCGATCATGTCACAGGGATTAGGTTGTATGAAACCTGGGAACAAACCAAAGCCTGAGACATTTATAAACGAACAGCAAGGAACAACAGTGATTGGCTGGTGAAAGATCTCCTCTGCATAGTCAAGGACAGGATTAGATGACTGTCCTGACTATTTGTTTACAACCAAGCGTTTCTGGTTTGTGCAGGCCTCACTCATTTTGGGAAAGCTACCATCCCCACTCCCACCACAGTCACAACATATACAAGGTAGGCTGCACTTTGCCCTATGAGAACAGGACTGCCATCACTACAGATGGCAGGGAGAAATTCATTTTTAATATCGACTCCACAAGACACATCTTATTTATGGTGTGTAGAGGCATCTTTATAAGAGACTGTCTGGTGGTCGGTCTTTTAAACATAGGTGTGCAATAGCATTTTAACATGTAGGTGTAAAATAGCATTTCTGTTGGTCTGTCACACTTCAGCTTGAGATAGCATTTTCATCAATAAACAGTCAGATTGAATGGACACATCTTAAGTGTCGATGCATTCTTGTTATTCCACATGCAAAATAACAAACGCATATCGAAGTGAAAATAATTTTTTAAAGAGCAACACAGGAATCAGATTTTAAAATAACAGATGCGATTGTAAACGTCTGATTATAATCGTATGAAAGCAACGATCTTGTTGCTTGGCACAAATCAATCATGCAAGAAGAAGAAGAAAAGGAAGGGATGGTAAAGGAAGAGTGTAGTGAAAACGGGAGATGAACAAGAAAAAGAAGAAGATGAATAAAAAGAAGAAAAGGAAGAAGAAAAAGAAGAACAAGAACAAGATTAACAAGAAGATATAAGTACAAGATCTGCTGTTGTTAATCATGGGAAAATGCCTGGGTCTTAGCAGTCTAAGTGATGCGGAGAAAGAAACACAAGAGAAAAAGAGAAGGATTTAACTGACAAGACTCAGCACAAAATGGCTGACAGAGAGTAGAAATAGAGATAAGGAAACCAAGAGTTAGAGTCACATGACCACTTTTAACCAATCAAATCAAAGAACAATTACACGGTCACTTGAGCAACCATGACTTGCAGTTTTTAACCAACTCCTAAATTAAGAGAAAAAAAATGTTGGATATTTTTTTCTTTTTACTTTTCATCCTCACATTTCCATTAGTTTTATTTTCCTTCTTTTTTTCGGTCAATAAGTTACACTAAAACTGTTTTTAATCAATCTTAAGATTTAAAAAGTTACACGGTCAAATTTTATGAAAATTGGTCCATGTGGATTGTGTGAATTGTCCTGAATATTGACTCAAGAGTTTTCAAGTTATTTGAGAAAATGTGATTTTGTTTAGTCTGTCACACTTTTAGTTTTAAATAGCATTTTTCGTTAGTCTGTCATGCTTAAGTTTTCAATAACATTTTTAAATGTATCCACACATCTCTATAAAAAAAACTCTGTATATCTGTTGGTCTATTACGCTTAACTTTGTAGTAGGATTTTCAGCAATAAACGTGCAGATTGAATGGACACATCTTAAGAATATCCATACTGAAAACGTTGTTTGGTTGTTTTGGTTTACGGCATATCAACCCTTTTTGTGATCATTTAATGCTGAATCCAGTTGTATTAATAAAAGTTTCAAATTCTTAATATCTTCAAATATTTATAGAGTTATTTGTTTTGTAGGCGTATATTTTGTAAACAAATAGTCTACAAACAATAGATTCTATTTAACTTATCGATGTAATATTTTGACTGGTACTACCACTTCGGGCCAGAGTAGACTTAAGAGTAACTGCAATCAAGGGTAGACTGCACATTCCAATTATCCCAAATTATGGTCGCACCACAAGATGTAAATTAAAAATCATAAATTAAACAAGACATACAAACAACACAAGATAACATTGATGCAACACTGAAATTAAATGCAATAACATATGTAGAGGAGGTGATGAGAAGCTTGTTGAGAGATCGCCATTTTGTGGTAGGATCGCTGCATCTTTATCCATCTTGCTGGCCTTGTTTGAAATAAAGAAAAGAGTCACCAAGTTCTCGGTTAAAAGGACAAACTTCTTCTCTACAATGTAAATCAATTTTATTCAGTTTCGTCAACACAAAATATGGTCCGGAAAGAGTTATGAAACCAGGAATATAAGACAGGTTGATTCAGCCGACATATATATACTATAGAAATATCAACCCTTTTCAGGTTATTTAATGCCGAATCCGGTCATTTTGGTGAAAGTTCTTAATATGTTCAAGTATTTATTCATGGTGTTTGAAAATGTGGGAAGAGAGGAAAGGGAAGGAGGGGAATGAAGGGGAATTGTTGTTTTTTGTTTTGGATTTTGCAGAACATGATTGAATTTTGCAAAGGGAAAAAGAAATAATACATCAATGCATTTTTTGGTCAGAAAGGGTTGGAGGTAGAGAGAGCTTAGGTAGTTGATAGAGTTGAGAAATAGGTTTCACTTCACTACATCAGAAAGGCCTGGGAAAGATAGATTTGGTGGGATTGGGGAGGACCACCTTGCCCATAGGTTTCTGAGGTAATTTTCTTTGTTTGACCCAGGACAAATTCTATGTAATCCATAGGTGGGATCTGGACATGTACTTCCACTCCGGGTCAGAATTGGGCACTTTAGGATTTTTGAAATGTATAGATATGAATCTGAAAATGATATTACCAACTTAAAAGTGACAAACCAATGAAAATGATATTTTAAAATTAAGCATGACAGACCAATGAAAATGATATTTCAAACTTAAGCATGACAGACCAATGAAAATGATATTTTAAAATTAAGCATGACAGACCAATGAAAACGATATTTTAAAATTAAGCATGACAGACCAATGAAAACGATATTTTAAAATTAAGCATGACAGACCAATGAAAATGTTATTTCAAACTTAAGCTTTACAGAGTGGTGGACAAGTCCTCTAATAGTGATGCAAGGTCACATCTGAAAACGGAACGTGAAGGACAGTTTTTCGTCTTGTTTGGTTTTCAAATCTCTTTAAACAAAAAGCAGCAAAAATCCATTTAAACGACCATTTTCATTTGACAAGTGATTGTTTTCATTGCTTGTTGAAGTCTTCCATTTCAAGGCAGTCTGACTGACCCTTTGGTGAAACAGTCTGACCCTTTGGGGAAACAGAATCCCTCAACACCTCCCCCCTTCAAATCACTGCCTGTTCGGAAATTTAATGGTCAAGCAAAAAAGTTGAGCTTCTTTTTTTTTTTGTCACTTAACCACATTTGACCTCGACATTTACCACGAAAAAGGTGGGAAAAAGAATAAAATCTAAAATCTGCACTCATTCCTAGACAGTTGCATCTTCTGCGCCAAGGACATGCTATCTGAAATTGCAATGTTCCCCAGATTAGGAATGGGTGGGGTCACTTTGTAAATATTGACTCAGCATGTAGGCAGAGGACAGACACACACACACACCCTACACAACTTGTCAGCTGACACAGAATCAACCAGTTTGGATTCCTTCTCTTTTTTTTCAAAGGATTAAATAAATAAAAATAAAAACAAAGATAAAAACAACTTTTTAGTTTATTTTTGTTTTAGTTTGGTTTCTTTCAGATGAGATTCACAGATCTAAACATTTTTTCTAATCTTCTTTCGTTGTCCATTTTAAAGAAGTACAATTACTTCTGGTGGATATATTGAGTGTCATAAAAGTAAAGAATAGCATTACCACTGTCAGCTAAGGGAAGAGTTTATCAAGCATGTGTACGCAGTGTTATAATGTATGGAAGTGAAACCTGCCCAGTGAGGGTTGAGGACATAGGTTGCATGGAGAGAAATGATATGCGAATGATACAATGGATGTGTTATGTTAGTCTTAAAAACAGGCTTAGAACTGATGACTTCAGAGGGAGATTAAATTTGGACAGTATAGGGAGATGTGGGAAAAACAGGAAACTTTGATGGTTTGGCCACGTTGAAATAATGGATGAGAGTTTTTGGTTAGTAGATGTAGAACAGTTGAGGTAGCAGGTTCGGTTCACAGGGAAAGGCCAAGGAAAACATGGGAGGATGTGATAAGAATTGATTTGAAAGAAAGAGGGATAAATAAAGACCTGACAGAGATAGGTTAGTTTGGCAATTTCTAAAAGCCGGTTAACGTATGCAAAATGTACACTAAAGCGAAGAAGAATTCTAATTTGCCCAACTCATTTTGGGATGATTTATAAAAATGAAAACGGTCACAGGTCAAGCATCCTTGAAAAACCAACACTCAAGCCAGACTGATATCAACGACTGACAATTGTCTCCGAAGAGGAAAGGATATTTAATGGCAGGCACTATTCAGTGTCAAAGGTCAAAGTGTGTCAAAGTTCCAAATGAGAATTTGCTATTTGTCATAGAAACAGAAAAGTGGCTGATTACTTGCAGGAAATCCAGAAGATCTTGTTCATTTCGTAAAACAAAGAAGATTTTGGTTGCATTATTTCAAAAAAAGAGAAAGATTAGAAGAACACTACAAAAATATGAAATGACACCCAAATAACAACGCTGACTTGCATTGCAAAACTATGTTGCAAAAGTCAAGGCTTTTCGAACTGATTTAGAATAAAATTTGGTAAATCAAATCAAATTTATTGGCAAAACAATAGCAAAGTGCAACACACCATGTAAAAAGACAGAAGATATTTAAGGTGCTCGACTGAGCTCCAATCTCTGGTTCCTCCTTGTGAAATATTCACAGCAAGAACTCGGTTTGTTACCACGACGAAAAATGACTTTTTTTTCTTCCTCCATGTGCCTAGTGTCAGACGAAATTTCCATGAACAGAGTTTCTTCTGCAAGGGCTCATCCTCTGTGGAATACATTGTCGCGAAACTGCTTCCCTGAATACTACAACATAGTCGTCTTCAAATCTGGAGAAAGAAGAGAATTTTAAAAAGACGGTGGAGAAATCGTCAACGATTTCTTGGAACAATACGGAAAACATTCTATGCGCGTTTCTCCACAGTCTTTTTTAAATTCTTTTCTTTTTCCAGCTTTTTTGTTCATTTGCTTTTGACAGCTGAGGATGATTCGACGAAGAATCGAAAACGTTTGTGAAATCTGTGAAACCTATGGAACATTTATTAATTTTTTTGATTTTAGTACAAAAAAGACCATCAGAAAAATTGAAAAAATAAAAAAGGTATAATTAAACAGACGAATTCTGTTATTTTTAACAATGTTTGCATAAATGAGAAAATGCTGCCTAAATACACACAATATATATATATATATATATATGCAAAAAGTGTAATTTAGTTGAACTAAATACAAACTGATAAGGAATACAACAGTTCAGTATTTTGATAAGAAAACAATCAGTGATTGGCATCGATGGACACTTTTCTGAAGAGAAAAAAAGGGGGATATGTTTGGAAAATGTCTTCTGGAGAGATAAAGGGGGTTTAACATTGGGAAGGCAACCAGGAAGTAAAGGCCCTGAAAAAATGAACAGCTTTTATTTTGTTTAATTTCGGTGGGAGGATGGGAGGAGGCAGGAAGGAATTGAGAATGACAATATGAATGCCACGTGGGTGGCCTGGGAAAAGGCAGCCGGATGAGTGGGAGATTAGTATTGAGACAAAAACAACAACAAAGAAAAACAGTGGTGATGGTGGTGGAGAAGAAGGAGAAGAAGAAGGGAGAGAAGAAGGAGAAGAAGAAGGGAGAGGAGAAAGAAAAGAAGAAGTTCGAGAAGGGGAGGGAGAAGGTAAGGGGAACGAGGAGGAAAGGCAGAGGAGGAGAAGGGGAGGAGAAGAAGAAGGAAAAGAAAAAAGAAAAGAAGGAGGAAGGAGAGAAAAGAAGAAGTTCGATAAAAAGAAGAAGAAGAAGAAGAAGAAGAAGAAGAAATTAAAAATTTTGCCTCAATTATTAATGAAATATCTTCCAAAGTAAATTTCTAAAACTTCAAGCTGTGCAATTTGAATGTTGGCAGGTCAGGTCAGGAGAGATTGTTGATGGTCATGCCAACATGTAAAACAGGCATTAAATCGATGATGATGATGATGATGATGATGATGATGATGATGATGATGATGATGATGATGATGATGACGACGACGACGACGACGACGACTAAGAAATTCTATTTCAAATTTAAGAAATGTCATTTCGAACTAAATCATGACTGACAAAAATATCATTATTCTTTTTTTTTTCACCCCAAAACAAGGCCTATTGACACCGAGATGTAAGGGGCTATGGTAATTACGGGGCAAGATTTATAGTGGGCATGTGGGGAGTTGTGCAGCAAGATATTTGTTCACATTACATTTAAATTTTCACTTAGAAAATAACTTCCAGTCTGTACTAGAAAGTGACCAAAAAGTGGGTGGTCGCATTCAATGCTACCAAGACAAGGCTCCTTTCTTTTAACAATTATAAGAAACCTTTCCAACCACCGATTGCCATGACCGATAGAACTCTTCCCGTGGATCCAACATTAAAACTCCTTAGCCTAACATTCACAGGCAACATGAATTGGAATAAATACATAGAAGATATTGCCAAGTCTGCTGCAAAGAAAGTAGTCTTCTTCTCACAACTGCCAATATCCTATATCTCTATAAAGCCACTGATGAAGTATTGTTACCACATCTGGGCTGGTCTCCCCACCCACTAGCCTCTTTCTCTTGGACAGGGTGCAAAAGTCTCTAATCTAATATGTCCCACACTGTCTGCCAAGCTCCAGTCCCTGTCATATCACCACAGTTTTACATCCATGTGCTTGTTTTACAAGTAATTTCATGGAATGTGCTCCAATGAACTTATTGCATTTGTACCCCCTTAACGATAATACCTCTAACCCACCCAAATAGGAACAAAATGTCACCGCTTCACTGTAGAGGTCCCTGGATGCCAGAAAACTTTCTACGTCAAACAGCTTGCCTTTGAAATTCCCTCCCTGCTTCCTGTTTCCCTAGCTGTACCAACATGCAGAAATTTAAATGTAATGTGAACAAACATCTGGCTGCTCAACTCCCCACTTAGGTTGCTCTCTCTATAAATCTTGCCACTAATCACAAGTAGCCCTTTACATCTCAGTGGCAATAAAAAAAAAAACACAATATGCCTTGTTTGGGGCAAATGATAGTAAAAAAAAAAGTAGTGACTAATCGGTAAAAAAAAAAGCTGCATATGAAAAATTTATGGTTTGGTTTGTTTTACGGCATATCAACCATCTATGGGTTATTTAATGCCAAATAAAGTTGTCGAATATAGGTAGGATATTCCTAGAATACATTGCTCTTAAATACATTGCATTACTCTGAGAAAACATTATTCTTAGAAGGAAATCTTACAGAGAGGAATCTGACATTACTCTCAGAAAACACTACTCTTTGGAAACATTACTCTTTGAAAACATTACTCCTTGGCAGTGGTAATCTTCTTTGTTCTCAACACGATTGACCCTCAGCCGCCGCCTTCTAGTATCTATTTGGGAAGAAGAGGAGAAATAAGGTTTTGATTTTTAGAAGAATCAAATTGGATAATCCAGTTGGGGATGAACTTATAGGGCATAACGTGACCAGCCGATTGATCAGATCTGGCCTCTCCGATATCCCGTCTAGTCGAAGTAAGGGTCGAAGTGGAGTGTTGCAAGGTCACCCCACAGACTGCTCAACCACCAGGATCCCATACTAAGGCATCACAGGTCGCCACTCACAGCTTACAGATGGCCCGTTTTTTTTCTTGGGGGGAGGGGAGGTGTACTCCTCTGCATGAGGTTGCAATCGGCGAATTCATGACCCTGCCGACAGAGCATTATCAAAAAGGAAGATCCACCACTGAACAAGTGCTGGCAGAGAAGATCATCAACTCAAAACAAACACAAAATCTTTCTGCTCTGTTGATGCTACTACAGAAACCAAACAAAACAGAAAAAAGTGGTGGAGAACTTGATCGTCTTTCGCCCACCATGCTACTTGGCTGTTCTACGTAAGATTCTACTTATATGTATCAGTGGAAGGATATGTGGGACAGGCTAAAGACAAGAATACTACGAGAGTAAGCTGCATATCAAGGAGGAAGATCTACACTTGAACAAGTGTTGTCTATTAAACTGCTGGCAGAGAAGGTTATCAACTCAAGAAACTACAAAATCTGTGTTACCCTTTGACACGTCGAAAGCTTAACAGAAGGAAACTTGTTGAGCACCTTGAAAGACTTTTAAACCCAAACAAGTGCCATCTACTAAGCATCATTATCATCTACCTGACCAAAGTGAAGGTTAAAACAAATGATGTGTTTCACGAGCCTTTCATCATACTTATCCGCATCATAATGCAAGATGACAGTTTGAATGCACTTCTCTTTATATTCTACCGCATGGAATGTCTTAAAAATGTACAAGAGAAATTCCAAGACAGCATCTTAATAGCACCAAAATATGCTGATAATGTCACATATTCACTGAAGAATAAAGAGGCACAATAAGAATTGACAGAAATGATACCAGTAATCCTCCAGACATTCGCAAGTGCAAAATTTCCATTTCTGAGTTTCGTAAACTATCTTCTGCACATTCTTTCATTCACACATTTTCCTCCATAAGCTAAGCGACCATTTCGAGTCACTTCGGTTGCAGAGTTGCCTTTTTTTTTTACTCGCCATGCATTATGCGCCTCAAATGCTTCTTGGATGCTATCCATACTTTAAGGAATTTCAACAGTGAAATTTTGGTGCTTTGTTGCATTAGGACCCATGCTAACTTTGACCCCGTTGTTAGGGTCAGGATCAAAGTGGGGGTTAGGGTCATGGTCAAAGTTAGCGTGGGTCCTAATGTAACAAAGTACCAAAACTTTAATTAAATTTTCCTGTAAAATAAAATTAAATGTGCCTAAATGCATATAGATGATATGTATATAAAATATAGTTATCCACAGCCAGTTGTTTCGTCATCTCTATGCCTCATCAGTGTGGCTAGACATGGCATGATTCAAAACTTGGACCCCAGTGGTTGGTGTCCAGTGCTCTAGTGACTGAGCAAGCGAAACTAATACTGTAAGTAAAAGAAATTATATCGTATTTCAATGAAACATTTAATTTTTTTTACACTTTTTTTACAATATAACCACAAGTACTCAATTCTTTTTATGGGAGAGTATTGTTTTTATGCTAAGTGGAAACCATCATATGCTTCACCCATAAAAAACTTCAATCATCATCATATTCAGTTTAACATCCCTTTCACATGTTGGCATGTGCTGGGCGGCTTTAAAAAATTAACTTTTAAACTAACAGATCTCTGGTCAGATCTTTATTATCCCTATTTCTCTCAAGTTCATCCTTATCACTTACCCCCATGTTTTTCTTGGTCCTCCAATGTGAGCTGACTGTTACCTCAACTGCCCCACATCCATTAACCCAAGAATTCTCATCCATTCTCGCAATGTGGCCATACCATCAAAGTCTCCTGTTCTGCACACATCTCTCTATACTGTCCAGAGTTAATCTTCCTCTGAGCTCATCAGATCTAAGCCTATCTTTAAGACTCATATTACGCATTCATCGTATCATTCTCATATCATTTCTCTCCATGCAAACTATGTCCTCAACCTTCATTGGCTAGGTTTTACTTTTCATACCTCATCACACTTCACCTCAAATGAATACAAAATATAACAAATATACAAAAGATGCAGAAAAAAACATTTAAGTCTAAATATTTGCTTATATTTTGTGTTCATGTGTTTTTGTTGTTGTTATTATCATTTTAATTTTCCGTCGTTCTTGTCTCATGCTGAGGTAAGACATTTCGTGAATGACTTCCAAATTTTTACCTGTATGTTGCCATTTCGCTTGTGCCACCCGCCAGGATTAGACTGTCTCAACTGATCCCCTCCATGTCTTAAGCAGCCTACCATGTGGCTTTGGACAATCAATGCCAATGTGAGACACTCTGGAGTGTTTCAGATGACTGACGGCATGTGACGTAGCCGTAATAGTTGAGACATCGTTATGGAGGCCTCTAAGTGCAACCAGGATCGTGTCATTTTGATGTTTCGTCGTCGACAGCCATACAAGAGTAGAGGTTGGACATGTGTGTTGTATGCTGCCACTCTCACATACGATGGGATCTGTGCTTTGTAAAATTGCTGACAGCTGCCTGAAGACTCTCCATGTGATGGATATATGTCGTCTTATGGTTGTGTCAGTTCGCCCACTGGAATCAATTGTGTTGCCAAGGTAGGTAAATTTATTGACTCTTTCGACATCTGCACTTTCATGGGAGCCAGATTTCGACAGGTGCTGCAAATGAAATCAGCTGCATCTGCTACACGTAGCACCGGCAGGGCGTTAAGGGTGTTGATACATTTATGTTAACCCTATTTGTCAGCAGCAGGGTAAGTTTGCTAGTATATATATGATGATAGACGAACAAGGCTAGATCGCGTTTTGTTTGTCTTCTCTGCAACTTTTCAAACATTGTCCGCAGAAAGAAACTCTTACCAAATTAATTAATAAACAACAAAGAAGCAAAAGGCCAATATTATCCTGAAGACACAATTTGTCTCATCAGCGGGAAATTAATTCAGAGTAATTAATTCCGTGGTGGCTTCTTCCACCTGTTCTGCCATCATTCTCTCGATTCTTAATATCCTGACAATTAGTTCCACTACTTAAAACAAGAACAATGCCAAAAGATACCAATTATCGGAACAATGACTCTGTTCCGACTGTTAGCGTGGACAAGCAAGAAAATCAGTCCTTTGATATTCCAGGATTAAAAGATTACCCATAGTCACGATAATTATTTAATATTCAACTGATTATTCCTTATCAGGAGTTCTCACGAGTTATTAGCAGTGATCGCTCACTAGCAAAAACAGGTGGTGTTCCCTGGAGTCTGAGTGACAAGTATCTCCAGATTTACAGTACTCTCAGCTTCTTTTGATACTTGTTGGAAATCACAACAGCCGTTTACCATCAAATTCTCATTGATACGGCCATTGATTTTCTCTGAGTTTTGAATGTCAATAAGCCTCAAGTTTCCAATACTCTCTGTGCCCTTTCAGTGGAGGTCTGGATTGTGCTCTCTCTCTCTCCTCGGTTTTTCCATTCTCCTAGACTCTTCACAACTATTTTGTGTGGTCATTCATTCATTCTGTATGAATCAGATGATTCTAATGTTGGCATTGGTTTCCCCGATATCTTTCTAGTTACAATTCTTTCAAAAAAGACATCAGGTACTTACAGGAGGGACCACGTGAAGGTTGCCAACATTTTAAGTGCAAGTATTTCTGTGGAACGAACTGGATTCGAACTTGGCACACCCAGGTTGTCAGTCTGTGTCGTTAACTACTTAGCCACCATCACCTCCATTTTGTGTGGTATCAACTGATTGTACTCTGTCTCCTCGGTCTTTCCATTCTCCTAGACTCTTCAAAACCATTTTGTGTGGTACCAACTGCTGTTGGTAGCACAGCATTTTCTTCTTTGTGGGGAAGGGGTTTCAGATCATCGGTTTTCTATATCTATAATGTTTGTGTGTCTTGACATTTTAAGAATCACAATTCCAACAAAAATAAAGTGAGCCTATGAAGAATGTAGCATACACTAGTATTACTATTTAATTTCCGTTTCAATATTATTCCGATATTCTAATTTAAATTGAAGTCAACAAAAAGTCCAACATTTGTCAACTAATTAAATTTAATCGTAATCATGAAGCAACAGAACCGGCTTGACCTGCACATGGCACTTCCATTTCACGAAGGTCAACAACTTTTCTTAGGGCCATTCTGTTCAGCTGCATTCAAGATGACCCTCCTCCCTTGCCTCCCCCCCCCCCTGCACCACTCCCATCCCCCAAGTGAATAACCCACTCAAGGTAATAAGCTTATCATAAGTATGCATTCATTTGTAGAAGTGGTTCTAAAGAGAGAGTCCACTTGAGAAAGTGACTTACAAAACTGTGGCTGCAGCCGTCACATTTTAAAACCAAAACTCACTCTGACAGCCATTCCCAGCAAATTAAAATAAACATGACAACTATCTCTTCTTATGCCATGGAATTATAAACAAACAAAAAAGAATGGTAAGAAGTTTACAAATCTATCAAACTTAGAAGAGAAACTGCATAAAATGTGTTCAAAGATTATATATATATATATATATATATATATATATATATTAATAATAGTGACAATATCCATAAATTAATATAGTAAATAACACGATTCTTTACTCATAACCACCCCTGATATTGGATCCTGACAGATCAGAAAGTACTCTGGTTAAAAGCAATTATGGCGGATACATCGGCCAGTTTTCGCTAGAAACAAGGAAATACATTAGGAAATTGGAACGGATACGGACAAAAATATGTAGACAAAAGTTGTCTATCGTATTTAATGAAACATGTTTAAAGGAAGGAATGCTGCCCAAATATACGTATATATATATATATATATATATATATATATATATATATATATATATATATATATTATAATATAAAATGAAGTAATAAAATAAGGTGTCAATCAAATTTTATTGGAATTCAAAGTTCAAGCAAAGTATCCTTAAGTCCTTAGCTCATGAGTTTTCAAAGATAATTCTTCTCTTCAGAGGACCATTACCGCAGTTATACTACTACAGGTAATAAAATTACGCTTTGAAAATATATAAAATTACATACACAAATACATAAAAATACATAACATCAAACATATCAACCCAAAAATATAATAATATAACGTTTTGTGCATGCATGCAAAAATAAAAACACGCATTTAAGTGACCTATTTTTCGTCAGATTTATACTCTGTTTCTTTGGCGCAACGGTTAGCGATACAGAACGAAGACCGAGAGGTTGATGGTTCGATTCTATCCCCACTGACTACTAAGAATTTGTTTTTTAAACGCTAACTTATATATACATCGAGGGGGGGGGAGAGACAGAGATAGTACTTTTAATAGAAATGTGTTACACTTTTGCCTTGGGTAACAGGGAGAAGGGGGGCAGGGGGCAGGGATGAGGGAGGCGACCGGGAAGAGACACCATTTGCCCCGGGCAACCGGGAAGAGAGAGATTGTTACACTTTTGTTTCTGGCAACGCCGGGTAACCCCTACTAGTACTATATAAAAGATACAAACTAGTGATTCAAAAGAGATTTGAAGAGATGAAGATAAGTATGTGTAGAAGATGTGACAGGGAAAGTGGTTGTCATGCCTGCGATTTGTTGAATGCCAGCATGAAAAAAAAACCAAAAAAAACGTATCCGTTCCATTTGTACTGGGTCAGCTACATGACACGAGGTGGGGTGTGCAAGAGTGGGTTTGCAGATTAGCTTAAAAGGGTCACAAATTGTCACTGACGATCACTGTCAAGATATATAGACCAAACACACACACACACACATAAATAAACATATGATTATTACAAGAAAGAGAGGGAGGGGGCACCACCCCACCTTCACTTTACACAAACATATTTGCTGATATCTACAAAAAAAGACGTTATCTTCCTCTTAATGCAAAATAAATGAGAAATAAAAGAAAAAACGTTTAAGGGATTTTTTGTTTTTGTTTTTTAATACAAAACAATTTGGAATGTACATCAATTAGGGCAAGGTGTAGGGAAGGAAGGTCGGGGGTCAGGAAGGCTGTGGTCATCTACTATATAAGAACTTTAAAAGTGGAAGCTCAGGCGAATTTCTTACATTTTTATTATTATTTTTAATACATCAAAACAACAGAGGGGATTAGGCAGGGGAAAGGGGGAATATAGGAGGAGGGGGGAGAGAGGGAGGGGGAAAGAGAGGGAGAGAGGGAGGTGGAAAAAGAGGGAGGAGGAAAGAGAGGAAGGGGGAAAGAGAGGGAGGGGGTAACGTATAGAAAGAGAGTGGGGTATATAGAGAGGTAGAGAAGTTGTAAAAGAAAATGTTATGCAGTTTTTAATTCTTCTATTCTGTTGTTTATGTCGCCGGGCAACGCCGAGTAGCCATGCTAGGCTACTATATAACGGCAAGTCGTCTGTCCGTGTGTATGTCCAGTTAAAAGTAAAAAAACTACACAAGACACATCCATGGCAATCTAGAAGTATATAACTGTAGTTTCTGCCGGTTTGTTTGCGAATACCTCGTAGGGTTTGGGGAGAAAGACCCCCATAACCATTTTAAACTGCATTTCGTAAGAGAGACCAAAGAAAATACTATTTCAAACTTAAGCATGACAGACCAAAGAAAATACTATTTCAAACTTAAGCATGACAGACCAAAGAAAATACTATTTCAAACTTAAGCATGACAGACCAAAGAAAATACTATTTCAAACTTAAGCATGACAAACGAATGCAAATAATATTTCAAACTTAAACATGACAGACCAAAGAAAATACTATTTCAAACTTAAGCATGACAGACCAAAGAAAATACTATTTCAAACTTAAACATGACAGACCAAAGAAAATACTATTTCAAACTTAAGCATGACAGACCAAAGAAAATACTATTTCAAACTTAAGCATGACAGACCAAAGAAAATACTATTTCAAACTTAAGCATGACAAACGAATGCAAATAATATTTCAAACTTAAACATGACAGACCAAAGAAAATACTATTTCAAACTACAGTGCGATAGACCTCCACAAAAAGGTTGTTTAAAAGTTAACATGACAGAACTCCCCCCCCCCCCAAAAAAAAAAGATATTTCAAACGTAAGCATGACAAACAAAAAGAATACTATTTCAAACTTAAGCGTGACAAACCAACAAACAGATCCGCTTGCATTTAACAATGAAAAAGTTTCTTTTTTTACTAACGAGTCACCAGTAATCAAGGCAGAAAGGAGTAAGGGTTATGAAATTGTCAGTTGTTATGATATAAGAATTATACGATGGATGTGTAATGTGAGTTTTGAAGGCAGGTTTACTTCTGATGATCTCAGAGGAAGATTAAATCTGGACAGTATAGAGAGATGCATATAGAAGAGTCGGCTTCGATGGTATGTTCACGTTGAAAGAATGGATGACAGTTCTTGGGTTAGTAGATGTAGAACAGTTAAGGTAGCATGTCCAGTTCACAGGCCAAAGCAAACATGGGAGGAAGTGATAAAAATGGACTTGAGAGAAAGAGAATTAAATAAAGACCTGGCCAGAAATATGCTAGCTTGGAGTCAATTTCCTAAAGCCGTCCAACACATGCCAGGATGTAAAATGAACGTTAAACCGATGATGATGATGATGATGATGATGATGATGATGATGATGATGATGATGATGATGATGATGATGATGATGATGATGATGATGAGTTGACGATGAACAGCACCTCGAGAGGATTGAAAATGAATTTGATTATTTAAATAGACGGATCGACAAGAATTTATTAACATTGAACTTAAAAACGACCATGTTGTAGTCGGTTGATAAATAGCCCCGTGGTATCGTATTCCACAGATGGGAAGTTCTTGGAAAGAAACTTAGTTCATGAAAGTTACACTTAGTTTTAGGTATACAGAGGAAGAAAGTACATTTTGTTTTATAGTGGTTTTAAATAGACGAGTCTTTGC
Source organism: Sepiola atlantica (assembly GCA_963556195.1). Lineage (NCBI taxonomy): Eukaryota > Metazoa > Mollusca > Cephalopoda > Sepiida > Sepiolidae > Sepiola > Sepiola atlantica. The sequence continues at coordinate 71,436,331 of OY744547.1, forward strand.
TGTGAATGCTTTACAGAGGGGAACCAGAGATTGAAGCTCAGCCGAGCACCTACCATAGAAAATAGCGATATATTGTAAAATAACTAGCAACGTCTCTTCTGTGAGAAAAGAGATGTAGGGACGAGAAGAGACAATCAACCACTAGGTTTCAAAGTCGATTTTGTATACTATGTTAAGACAATAAAGAGTGCTCGGAGCGACACCTCCTCAGATGTGGCAACAGTAATCCATTTTAGAATACTGGAGTGATGCACTTTTTTTCTGAAGCAGTAGAATGATGCAACCATTTTCCCAACAACCTTAGCAATAGATTTGATGTAAGTCTTCCACTTAAAGTGTATTCTTACAAAGTGAAGAGTAACTGAACGACGAAGCCTCTTTTAAAGATGTAATGACGCATCCCCCCCCCAAAAAAAAAAGTAAATAAAATTTTAATTCTCATAAATCCTAAAAAAATGACAAGTGTTAAAAAGAAACTGCCTCTTTCTAGGGGAATTTCAATTTGGGTCACATTGCGTCGATGCATATGACCGTCATTCCAAAAAATGACAGGTAATAAGATCAGACTGGTAGTGGAGGATGTTTGTTGGGAGTAAACGAGGGGGATTTGGGGTGACCTTGTTGGAAGATTCTCACCGGAGGCTTAAACCGATTTGTTATACAAGCAAAGCTTAACAAATGCATTCCACCTGAAGAGGTGAATGCAAAGATTGCCACAGGTGTCCAAAGGGAACTTGAAACACTCACATGTGCAATTATGTCATAGAAAGACTAACACACACACACACACACACACATATATATATATATATATATGAGAGAGAGAGAGAGAGAGAGAGAGAGAGAGAGGGGGGGTTTGATTGAAGAGAAGAGAAAGCCTCTGTTTATTCATTTTTTTATCCTTTTTCTCACACTGGTGTCATACAGCCATCATCATGTATCTGAAGACTAACGCACTATATATGTAATTACAGAAGATTAAGACAACATCGGTACCGTCAGTTTCAAATCCAAACAAAGGGGACCTATAGATGGCCTCTGTTTATGTGTCTTTTTAGAAATTCTTTGTTTGGATTTGATACCGATGTTGTCTTAATCTTCTGTAATTACATATATAAATAAATATTACGCTCTTATTTTTTTATTTTTGTCTTAATAATCGAACACTCTGTGGTTGTTTATTTTACCTTGATTACTGTATATATGTGTGTGTGTGTGTTTAAAAAGAGAAAGAGAAGAAGGGAGATAAAGAAGGAAAAAAAGAGTGGAAGGAAGAGTGAAAAAGATACCGAAAAGGTGTCCTATCCAGAAGAAAATGCTTTCTTAGTGACATCCCTCCATTGTTCTATAAGATAAAAGTCGCTAATAATTTGTGCAGAACTTTTCATAAACTGACCAATTAATTGAGAGCAAGAATTACATGCTTGACCCTCAGACCTAAAGCCAACAGGGTTGACCAGAATGGGATGGACAAAGAGAAGTGAGGTTAAGCTTCGTCTTTGGCACAGAATCAGAGACCAAGGGTTAAGAGCAACAAGATGGAATGCAATGCATATGCCTGCCTACAAAATCAGCATTTTAAGAAATTGTAGCTTTTACTTCGGCTCAAACACAAACCTTCAGCAATAGTAGGAAATATAAAATTCTGGAAGATCACATGAGTTGTGGACACAATCACGATTAAATAAAATAAAAAACAGATCGACAAAGAAGAAAACCACAATTGAAATGTTGGATAATGGCCCTATGGGAATGGACGTATCTGTTGGAAATCGTTGGTTTGACTTGCGCGAATTAACGCGGGGTGGACCCGGCAGTCGAGTGCAGAATAGGGCCTGTTCTCACAGTCAGAAATCACAGACGTGACAAGTTCACTGTGTGACAAGATCCCAGATCAAGGGTCAATGTGCACCTGCGAGAGGCTCTGTGACGTCACAGGCCCTTGCGTGGGAAACAGAGGGATCTATGACATCACTCGTTCTTCGTGAGAAGCGAGTTTAGCCAGTCTGGGTTTTGAAGGCAAACCGATGAGACGTGATTGTTACCATGTAATTTACAACAGATAAGGGAAATATTTCCCTAAGAAAATACAAGCGAGAGATATTCTTTCCCCCCCTCTATGAATGGTTAAGAAAATAATTGTTAAGTAACTACGATAAAGTAGTGATTTGCTCTCTCTCTCTCTCTCTCTCGATGTAGTGAATGGCCCAGGCCGATAAATAACAACACTTGTAATAAAAAGAATTGAAACTTAAAGAGATTGTTGTTTGGCGAGTCGGTCGGGAAGCTTTTGTTGCAGACAACGGACGGCGTGGTTCACCGCAGGAAGGAAAGAAGAAAGAATTCATCAACTAGACGACATCGAGACGGCGAGTCTCTACACGGCGAGGGAGAAATTTAAAGGTATGCAAACAATATATGAACTATGTGATTTATGATGTTTTAAAAATGACGAGTATTAAATGTGAACTGCCACGGCCCTTTCAGGGACGAGTATACGAAATGAGAACCGCCGCGGCCCAGGAGTAGGACCATGCAACAGAAATAATGAAATACAAAACGGTTATTCTTAAGATGTGTTCATTGAACCTGCGCATTTAACGACTATAATCCTATCTGAAACTGTGACAGACCGACCAACAAACCCTAATCAGGATGTTTGAACTTATCGAAAATAAGATGTGTCTATTAAATCTGCATGGTCGTCTTCAAATTTATCGATCAACACATTACTACTAAACTGCTTCCCTACACACTACAACATGGTCATCTTCAAATCCAATGTCAACAAATACTTGTCATAAACCACCCCCATAAGTAATCAAACTTTTTTAATTCCATTCATCATTTTCAATCCTCTCAGAATATTCTTCATCAGTCAACTGACAATCAATCCATCTCATTAACCCTTATCCCCAAGCGGATTTCGGTTTTAATAAGTGGTGACTCATTACTAAGTAAATAAGAAGAAGCTATGGGCATGTTCGTCCATGAAGGACAATTAACAACATTAATTAATTTATGAGTGAACACAAATCATGAGAGTTCAGCAGACTGAAAAAGGTTACCTAACCACCTCAAAAGTGACGAGGATGGGCAAGATTTTTAATAATACAGGTATTTGTTTAAGGAAATTATTCCATCCAACAAAACCAAAACTGCGCATCTTGTAAACCTGATGATGACGATGCTATTTAAAAACTGAAGCACGACAGATCAACGAAACCTTTTATGGAGATACGTCTTCTTCTTCTTTGCGTGTCTTTGAAGCATGTGGTCATCCGACAGTTTCCCACTTTTTTATGCAGTCCTTTGCAATAGTGTTCTACTCTGCAACATCTTTCAAGCTGCACCGGTTGGGCAGTAGAGGGCAGACAAGGCAGTGTTGCATCGTATGGTCCTCTTCTCCACATTCACAGATGGGTGGGTCAGTTTTGTAGCCCAATCTGCTCTTAGCAACTTTTGATTGCCCGATTCCCATTCTCGGGCGGTTTAGTGTTTTCCACTAATGGAGATATGTGAACACATCCAAAATAAAATATAAACTTTTTTCAATCTGCACATTTAATGATGCAAATGCTATTTGAAACGTAAGTTTGTCACAAACTGACCAACAAACATAACCTCTTATAAAGATGGTTGGAACATCCAAAATAAAATTTTGACACCCACAGTTTAGTGATGAAGATAACTTCAAAAATCCGAGTTTATAAATCTCTGTTCTGTACCATCTTTCTCTTTGGGTGTGAGTCTTGGTCCGTTAGAACTGCAGAGTTTTGCAGACTAGAAGTCTTTGATTATTACTGTTTGCGTTGCATCGTTCAAGTTCACTGGCAACTAATGGTGCCGAATTTCCTCCCTTCGACAAACTCTTCTAGTGAGGCGTCTTCACTGGTTTTGGTCACGCTCTTTGGTGTCAATGAAGTGAATTTATCAGAAAAGCTATCAATCCCGTTCCACTTCAGAGGCAGAAAGAAACAGTGCGGAAGCCAACTCAAAACGCAGTTCAGAACTGATTATCTACAGTGTTCGTTAGTGGAATCAAGATTGGTTTTCACTCGTCTCAACGTTGGCAATGCACTGCTGTGAATTCATTGGAAGAAACCAGCTCAACCAATGCAGGGGGAATGCCGTCACAAGTCAAGTTTAGTGATGAAAGGGCTATTTCAAACTGAAGCCTAACAGACCAACAGACAAATCCTGTCAATAAGATGTGAGGACGCATTTAAAAGAAGAGGTGGGGGGAAGAGAAAGAGAATGAGATGATGGAGGAGGAGGAGGAGGAGGAGGAGGAGGAGGAGGAGGAGGAGGAGGAGTGCTAACTGTTCATTGGTTGATTGCATCTAAAATAAAAAGATCCCAACTATGTCCATCAATTTCACACACTGAAATGTCGCAATTAAAATATAATTAGACATAAAACAGTATTTTCTCATGAATCTGATTGAATCTGCATTCGATTCTCATGTCTTTATAGAAATGATGAATACCTGTTGGTTGGTTAATTAAGTGTGGGTCATTGGACACACACAACACAGACATATCTCTAAGTAGCTCAATGGTAGAAGATGAGCCTGTAGATGATGGAAAATGAGGTTCTAAAATAAAAAACGAATTGAAACTAATCACAAACATGAAAAAAAAAATTGGATTATTTGGACTACTATTCACATCTTGGGTATAATTTTCACAACTTCAGGTGCATCGTTTCTAACTCGGGAATCTTTGTCAAACTTGCGAACCTATACCACGTGGACCCTTAGCGCAAAGGATAAAGGTGTTGAGTGAAAACTGGAGGTTGAAGGTTCAATCCTCACTACGGGCAATACTAAGAATTTAAAAAATCAATTAACATTCAGGTGGATGGAACAAGAACAATCTACCCCATGAATTAAATAAAAGGTCCAGTTCAAATTCTATCAGCGGAAAAGTTGAAAAATAACAACCAAGATGAGAATATTAGTCAAAATAATACAAATTATCGATCCTCATCTCAAAAATTCTGAAAGAAGAGGGAGAGAGAAGGGATATAGAGAGGAGAAGAGAGATCAGGGGAGATAGGGAGGAGAAGAAGAAAGGTCAAGAGGAGATAGGGAGGAGAAGAAAGGTAAATGTGAAATGGGGAGGAGAAGAAGAGAGGTCAAGGTAAAGCAGAGTTGAAAAGAGTTCATGGGGAGATAGGCGAGAGATGAAGACAAAGGGACACTGATAAACATTTTCTTTGTAGATCAAGGATTATTTGTTGAATTTGAGCCGACATAGAGCATTTAAAAGGCAATAGATATTTTTTTATGTTGAAGAAAATTAAATAAACACATTTTCATTTAAACTAAAAGCACAAGATGCCATATTTTTCATAAAAGAGACAAAAAATAGTTTTTGAAAAAGCAGGAAATGTAAGGTTTCTCATCTCAAGGCGAATACTAAACCATCTGTGAACACTATAACACAATTTCGGAGTTCAAAAACATAGGAAATCTGTTGAAACAACAATTCCAATTCTCTAGCATCTCCTATCATACGTGTCATCCTATGATCAACATTTCATAGGAAGGAATGTTGGAAGATGACTCAGCCATTGGGGAAGTCTCCGAGGTCACTGACTTTGGAAGAAACTGAACTAGTGGAGCATAATGAATATTTAATCATTTTACCGGTCTTTGAAGTCAACTGAGGTAAGAGCCGATCAGGCATGTGTACGCAGTGTGATTAATTGTGATGTGTATGCAGTGTGATTAATCTAATATTTATTTAAATCTAAAATAAAATAATGGAAAAGTAAAAAGATTTTTTAAACTTTTATCTAAAAAAAAAAAATAGTAAACATTACTAACAAGCAGAGTGCTACCACTGTTGACCAAGGGAATAGTCTATCAGACATGTGTATGTGATGATGTATGGAAGTGAAACCTGGCCAGGGAGGAGGGTTGTGAACATGCATTGCATGAAGAAAAATGATATGAGAAATACTATGGATGTATAATGCGAGTCTTAAAGACAGGCTTAGATTTGATGACCTCAGAGGAAGATTAAATCTAGATAGTATAGGGAGATGTGCGCAAAACAGGAGTCTTTGGTTGTATGGCCTTGTTCTTGAATGAAATGTACAAAAGCAGATAGCAGGTCCAGTTCATAGGGGAAGGCCAAGTAAAACATAGGAGGAAGCGATAAGGCTGGATTTGAGAAAAAGAAGGATACACAAAGACCTGGTCAGAGATACGTGAGTTTGGAAGTTAATTTCTAAAAACCATCCAACGCATGTCAGCATGTAAAACAAACGTTAAACTGATGAAGAAGAAGAAGAAGAAGAAGAAGAAGAAGAAGAAGAAGAAGAAGAAGAAGAAGAAGAAGAAGAAGTACGAACAGGGGACAAGATTGCCATTAGAAAAGGTGTCACGCCAAGTAGAACCCCAAATCTTTTTTGTGTCAAAATCAAAAAAATTAATGAATGTTCCATAAGTATCACTAGCATTTTCGACTCTGTTTATTTATTGAAATTCTCTTCGTTTCTCCAGCTTTTTGTTTATTTGTTTTTGTCACCTGAATATGATTCCATGAAGAATCGAAAGTGCTAGTGATACATTCATCATTTTTTTTTTATTGTAACAGAAAAAATATTATTAGAAAAATTGAAAAAACGGTATAATCAAACAGAAGAATGCTGTTATGTTTAACAATGTTGGGTCAGTATGTTATATATATATATATATATATATATATATATATATATATATATATATATAATTATTTATGACAATATATGTATTAGCATATACTATCAGTGCCTCTTTACTTTGTAGTCTCTTTAAAAGATTCAGCTCAATGATTGTCAATCAGTAACAATTTTTCTGATGATTTTGTAGACGATATTGACATAAAAATGTTGTTTGGCTCACGGCAAATGAAACAGACCTCACAGAAATGTTATGTTTTTTGGAAATGTTAAAAAATAAAAAATGGTTATTAGAATATAAAATGAACCTGACTTAACGCGCGTCAGATATGATAAAAGCATTGAATTTGAGAAAATAATCACAAAAAATAAAAAATATAATGTAAACATATTGAAGATGTTTTTATCTATCACCGTGACAAAGAGGAATTACAAGTATTAACTGAAATATGAAAGTAAAGAGACTGAAAATACAGAGACAACAAAATTTGGTTGTGGTCGTTTGATGACATATGAGGATGTAGAAATTGTAAGATCAGAGAAAAAGTATGGTTATGGATTGATTTTTTACTTTGGTCATTGGAATGCACCTATAAGTTATATAATTTATATATGCTCTGTAGCTTGTAATACAACTTCATTGAGCTTGCAATTTGAAACATTTTCGGATATTATTGAAGGTATATATATATATATATATATATATATATATATATATATATATATATATATATATATATATTCGAGTGCCTTTTATAAATTTTTTTAATGTTATTTCTTTTTGAGATATGCTTATGGATTGCTTTGAAAAAAGTAAATAGGTAAAATGAAGAAAGAGAACAGTTTTGAGGTTAACGGTTTTGATTTTGGATTTTATATGGATTTAATTTGATTGGAGATAAAAGTTTATGCAGAAAGCCTTTTGAAAACGTGTCTACAATTTATTAATTATCAAAAGAAAAATGTTTATTTTGAAATGGACAGAAATAATTGTATGAATAGAGAAAAATGTTTACCATGTAAACTGAACATTTATTAAATTATATATATATATATATATATATATATATATATATATATATATATATAGATAGATAGATAGATAGATAGATAGATAGATAGATAGATAGATAGATAAGTGATAAATGCATGCTATATAAAATAATGAGAGGCTGCAAAAATAAATAAAGATAATTTCTAGATTGCAAAGTATTTATTCTTGGTAGAAAATGTGTGGAAACATCTGTTGAGTTGAAGAAGGAAACGGAAACATCTCCCAGAACATTTGCGCTTCCTTTAAATCACAGTTTTTGTTTAAGCTTTGCGATAGCTACAATGAAGGTCAGGGTTATTGAAAGTCAATGCACAATACCCAGGATAAACGATTCATGATAGACAAACAGATAGTTTATCCATAGTTGGAGGCCGGCGGCAGAGATACAGTTCCTGGTATTTCAAAATGGTCACCTATCTAAGTATTGACCAGGCTTAATGTTACTTAACTTTGGTGATATTATGGGGAACCGGTGTGTCAATGTGATTATAGTATCACAAACTGTTTTTTTTTTTTGTTCAGTATACCAAAAAACATTTTATGTATGCATATATAGTGTTGCAAGATATAAATTTATCTTGGTAGTTTAATTAGTACCATTCAAAGTTAGTCGGATATTGCGTTTTGTGTGATACTAAACACAAATAAATGAGGATAAGAGCTTCAAATAAGTGAAAACTCTTTATAATTATAATGCCTTAGTTCATTAAAAGATAACATAGATGGAATTAATAATTCTTAGATATACCCAATCTTAAACGTTGGTGAAAATAACATGCCATTACAAAAATTGTGTGGAAACGATAAAGAAGAGTAACTTTGACTGCCCATATGAGTTTTATTTTCGCAGCTAACACATTGAAACTTATTATGATTCATGACACCTTACAGATGAAGCTAATTTTTTTTCATTAGAACCCTCTTATTTATAACATATAAACACAGGCCCAAAGCCCAATTGTCAGTTGGTGAGAAAAATAGGTCAGATGTACACCTTACCAAACTTTTTGTAACAAGTTACCCATTAAAGATACAAGCCTGAACTTTTATACTCGACTAATTTTAGGATAAGGAAATAAAAAAAATTGTTTTCTGTGTAATATTGAAAGATCTTGCAGAGTTATGCAACTTGTGGAATGTAAAAAAATAAAAACGGATCGAAATTAAAACCTTGAAATTTGCTATATAAAAGAAATAATCGTTTAATTCTATAATTTATATCTTTAAGAAATGGTAGCAATGGTCAATTAATTTTATACACGTCACATCAAAGGTGTATTTAGTTTCTAAAAATTACGGTTGTTAATCATTTTTCCCAACGCAATAAAACAAATTGATTTTGTCTATTTTTAAAAAGTTACAAGTGGGAAAAAACCCAGAGTGAAAATCTCACAATCAACAAATCAGTCTTTTTCCTTCGATAGAAAAAAAAAGAGGAAATGTTTGTCTTTTGAACCTCATTCAGCCAATGTCATCGTTGACTGTAATTATAGAAAGAAGGTTGAAAGTAATTAAACCTGTTTTACTTCTAAGTCGTTGTAATAAAAGATTCAAATGCAGTCAGGTTGAATATTTTACTAAGATCAAAAACAAGATCAACGCCCCCCCCCCCGCCAATCAGTAGAAGGGGGGGTAGACAAAAACAAGAACTAATATTCTTAAAATGCATCCATTTAATCTGCGTCGTCAAGACAAAAATGCTATTTTAAACTGAAGTGTGATAAATGGACGAATGGATGAGGCAGACGGCCAGAGCCTATTATAAAAATGCTTGGATACATCTAAGAACTGGGCTCCCTTTATGTGATCCACACTGATGCCATTGCAGCTAAATTGTTGACGAGTTTGCCCTGTGCCCCCTGTTTAGCGCCAGTCGTCTGCCTCATCACTCCACACTCAAACGATGTCTCGATTATGCCAGGTTTGTATCAATTCTCAAGCTAGTCATATGGTCGCCGGCCCAACGGCATAACACTCTTTGCTTTGAAATCTAGAAAACCACTGATATTGGACGCCACTTGATCCGACCTTTTCACACCATCAAGAATTGCGGAATCTGCTATCAATCCCGGCACCGCAGCTCACTAACTGACCATTTAATTTTTCAACCTATCTCAGTCGAAACGTCAGGGATCCTCGGTCTCGATACTTCACGTTTCATACGAGACATTCGACAGATGACAGCGACTTGTAGGAACGAGCTCGTAGAACTGACTTTCAATCCAGATCTAAAATAGAAAACTTATAGTACCTGACTCCTAACACAATCCTCTACCTATATAAGAGTCAGATATGTCCTAAGATGACCATTTGATTTTTCAACCTATCTCAGCGGAAACGTCAGGGGTCCTCGGTCCCAACTGACAATCCATCTCATTAAACTTTATCCTCGAGTGGCTTTTGCTCCTGATGAGTGGTGACTCATTAGTAAAAAATAAAAAGCGTGATGGATTGATGGGTGAACAGACAGCCAAAGTCTCTTATAGAAGTGTATTTTCAATCTTAATCATGACAGACGGATAGACCGAGCTGGTAAAACAGGAAGTCTTTAATATCAGGAACTAAATCTGACTGAACATCGTTTGCTGCTGACTGAGTCGGGTACTCTTCTGGTTTGCCAACCGAGCTTCTTATAAAAAATACTCCTAACACGTAAAAAGTCGCGCTGACCACTTTATCACTCACCTGCCCCCCCCTCCAGTGTGTAACTGATTACCACAAAATTGATGAATAGCAATTTTACAATTAAGTTGCATCAAAATCTAAGTCTACAAAACTTGATATGAATCTTCTTGAATACGGTCAAATGTCAAAGAGCTCGCTCCACTGACATGTCAACAAGACGCACGTGCACGACTAACTTGACAAGCAAGATGTGCATTTAACTGGCAGGCGGGCATAATTAGTGCCAAGATTTTTAGAAAGAGGAACATTTGTATTAAAGCAGTTTTTTTTTTATCATGGCCAAATTAGAGTTTCAATTTCAAATTAAAATGAACGTATGTGTGTCCGGCTCAATAAGCATGCATGCAAATCTAATTTTATGAGCAAAGAAGTAGAGGCTTAATCTTAATAACTGATAATAATAAAAAAGAAACGAAAGAATAATCACATATGCAAATTTAAATTTTATGAACAAAAAAGGAGAGGCTTAATCTCAATAATATCTGATAATAATAAAAAAAGGAAAAGAATTAATTTCATTGTAAATATAGACACAGAAATATTCCATTATTATTATTATTAAACCAATATACGGCATAATCACGTTGACATACCGGTTTCCGTTAGATCCCCAAAGTTAAGCGACGTTAAGCCTGATCAGTACTAAAATGGGTGACCATTTGGGAATACCAGATGCTGTATGTGCTCTCTGCTTATCTTGGAATTGTTTCCAGTCGTCCTGGACTTATCCTTGCCACTGGAATCAAGCAGTGCCAATTCAGGGAAGGTGAGGTCGTGGATTGTGCAACCCTTGCTTCACAAATAAACATGCAGGTACCCTTACAGGGAGTATCCATTGTCTCTCAAAACTGAACGGAGGTCATGATTTATTAAAACAGAACGAAGGGAGGGAGAGAGTTTTGTCTTCTTATTAGTAGAGAGAGAAAGAAAGAAAGAAAGAAAGAGAGAAAGAGAGAGAGAAGGAGTTTTGATTTCTTTTTTTTATCGATTAGCTTCGTTTCAATGATTTCAAGCAATCAATCTGAATTATATTGCAAAGTGATAACACACGGACAAAGCCTGCTAGTTTTTAATAAATCGAAAAATGTGATTTGATGTGGGGGTGTACACAGATATGAGAGAAATAAATAGGGGTCTGCACTGAATTTCTCTCTCCACCATACACAATCAAAGGTTTTGTCAGGATAGAGCCAGCTCATCTTAAGATCTTATTGCAAGGGATCTAGAGTTTCAGAGGAGCCATATTACGGGCAAATCTTAATCATTATATAATTGCCGCAAACATCGGGATTCTAAAATAATCAATATCATCTTGCCTAGGTCGATCAGGACCCTCTGACAGCAGTCGTTGTTATCAATGATAATAAGGCTATCTATTTATTTCTGACATGTCTGTGTGTGTACGTATATATATATATATCTTTCTGTCACTATTTCTCTCATAATTTGCCTCTTTATATTCCCCCCACCATCTAAAACATTCATGTGTAGATAAAGTGTTCACAAGTTTCTGGTAGGCGCAGAGTTGGAGCTGACAGAGAGAGACCACAGAGACTGACTGTTCTTAAAACGCTGACCCAAAGGATCGACTAAAGTGGAAATCTGCCGTGAAGATTTCCATGCGTGCAGCTAGCCAGTTGTCTGTAGGGAGGTTCACTGGTGTGGACATTGCCCCTAATCCTGCACGATGGATGAAGAAGACAATGCCAAGATGTTAACAACATTCCCAGAGTTTTAGTTGTGTGTATGATGAAAATTAGGGAAATAATATTATATCGTGATTGAAATGAAAAAGGAAAAACTATATATATATATATATATATATATATATATATATATAGTAATCCAGGTAGGGTAAAAATCCACAGGGTAGAAATCCAAAGGGAATCAAACCGGGCTTATAAAAGAGTGCTCAATAAAAATATAGAGCTGTATTATGAATGATTTTTTATTCAAACATGTACAAAGTCTGCTACACTGGCATGTCGATGTTATCGATCTACAGCTATCAAGAGCTGAGGTCTCATCAGGCAGAAAGTTGTTTTTTTTTGTTTTTTTTTGTGATCCAACCCGGTCGGTGGAATCCAGGAAGAATGGAGTTAAGCAAAAAGAAGAAGAAGGAATAATAGTTCTTCTTCTTCTTTTTGCTTAACTCCATTCTTCCTGGATTCCACCGACCGGGTTGGATCACAAAAAAAACTTTCTGCCTGATGAGACCTCAGCTCTTGATAGTATTACTATTATTCCTTCTTCTTCTTTTTGCTTAAATCCATTCTTCCTGGATTCCACCGACCGGGTTGGATCACAAAAAAACAAACTTTCTGCCTGATGAGACCTCAGCTCTTGATAGCTGTAGATCGATAACATCGACATGCCAGTGTAGCAGACTTTGTGCATGTTTGAATAAAAAATCATTCATATATATATATAAAGTTGTGGTGTGGTGGAGTTATCCACAGGTCTGCGTGATGCGTCTAGTGCAACAGTGGAGTGTACTTGTAGTTGCATGTGCTTCCTACTCTTACTCTTTGCTTAGACGCCAGATAGCCCACTAGCTGAGCGAAAAGGGAGCCGAGTGAGTAAGTCTCCCCTGCTGGTATATAGCCTATCCCCAGACAAGACTCTAGTCTGACCTCCCCGTGGTACACTATGGTAACTGGGCGCCTTGCGGCCCCAGGCTAATAGACTAGAGATCTCGGAGTAGGTTAGAACCCCAGAGGTGCAGTGTGCAGGGCCTGCTGGCATGCAGATATGTCCCGGCGCTCACCAATCTAACCCCCTGCCACTGGGTAGTGGTCTGTATCTATATATGTATAGACATATATATATGGTGCCGGGTTATGAAAATTCCCAGGATAGTGTCTGGGGGCGCGTTAATACCACTGGGCAAGATACCTCCCTTAGTCTTTGTTAAGACAGGTATCTAGGAGATGGAAAACTCTGATGTTAAACCTGAGGTCTTTTCTTGCTTAATCTGTGGCGATTTTTCTGCACCGACTTGGGTTTATGAAAAGGTCCAAAAAGTGTGGATAGTATTTACACAGGCTTTCACCACTATAAACAAATCTTTTGTGTGGGTTTCTTGACAACTTAAGTTTATACCAAAGTCCTGCACACAAACAAAAAAAAAAAAAAAGTCCACAGGCGATAGGGTAAGGCGACGAGAACAGGTAAAGGATATTACTGGAAGTTCTTAGCTCGATCTCTACACTTTGGCGACCGGTGGGTGATGGCCGTTCTGCCCAAACATTTGAGCAATTGTGCAGTCCGTGTCCTCTATCGGTGACAAAGCAGCCCTGTTTAGGTATAGCACTGCTTTCCCTATGCTGGGGAGGGGGGCGATAAAAGGAGCCCTAAACATATGCTTGCTCATCATTACCCTTGGCAGCCAACTGCAGCTGTCTGGGTATCCAACATGCAGTCCCAATAACAGAAGAAGTAAAAACTTTCATTTTGGATCTTGGAATGTCCGTACTCTACTTGACAATGATACTCAGCCAGAACGTAGGACGGCTCTTGTCGCACTTGAGCTTAAAAGGTTTGACATCGATATTGCCGCCCTTAGTGAAACTCGCCTGGCTGGGTGGTTATACCTTTTTCTGGAGTGGCAAAGGCCCAGAGGAGCCTCGACATTCTGGAGTAGGATTTGCTATCAAGTCCAATCTTGCAAAGTCATTGCCGACCCTTTCAAAGGGGTTTTCAGATCGCTTGATGACATTAACCCTTAATCTTGAATGTGATACCCGTGCTATTTTAATTAGTTGTTATGCTCCCACGTTGAACAGACCAGAGCAGGAGAAAAAATGATTTTTACCAGCAACTAAGAGAAATTATCACTAATGTTCGACACAAGGACAAACTTATTCTTTTGGGTGATTTTAATGCACGTGGTGATTTTAATGGCGTGGTGTTCTGGGTCATCATGGCGTTGGTCGTATGAATGGGAATGGTCTTCGTTTGTTGTCTCTTTGTGGAGAGCTTAATCTGTGCATTACCAACACTGTATTCCAGCAGAATAACTCCCACAAGACTACATGGATGCACCCTCGTTCTAGGGATTGGCATTTGATTGACTACATCATCACCAAGAGACGTGACCTTGGGGATTTTCGTATCACTCGTTCGTTCCATACAAGTTGCTATCTTTCAGATCATGCCTTGCTTCGAAGTAAAACGTCTTTTCGTTTACAGCACAGACGAGTGAAACGCTCCTCTGTCCCTAAACAGATAAACATTCTACCATTAAAGAATACCGTTCAGCGGGCAGCACTGTCGGCCCGTCTTGATCGCTCATTGGATTCTGTTGAGATAACCGATGATATCGAATCTTCCTGGAAATCCTTGCGGGACGTAATTCACACATCTGCATTGGAGGTTTTGGGATTACCTGTCCGTAAACATCAGGACTGGTTCGATGACCAGAATGTTGAGGCCCAAGAGTTGATCAATGAAATGCATAAGGCTCATAAAACCTAGATTGATGATAAGAACTCAACACTAAAGAGGAAATTGTACAAGGAATGCAAAAGTAAAGTCCAGAAAGCATTACGGCAGATGAAAGAGGCATGGTGGTCCTCACATGCCAAATTAATGCAAGAAGCATTTGACAGAAAAGACTTGAAAGTTTTTTATGAAGGTATTAAGAAAGTTTTTGGACCGTACGAATCTGGCGTTTCTCCCGTATCTGCAAATGATGGCACACTGATAAATGATAGAGCGGATATATTGAATCGCTGGAAGGAGCACTTCGAAGCAGTCCTAAACAATACTTCCACAACTGATGAAGAAATACTTTCATCTATCACTGAACGACCTGAGATTCCTGAACTCTCCTTCCTTCCAGCAATACATGAAGTTTTCGTTGCTATTAGGCAAATGTCGTCAGGCAAAAGGTCAGGGAAAGACACCTTACCTCCTGAGGTGTTTAAGTACGGTGGCCAGACACTAGTGAAGAAGCTGCACAGTCTCTTTGTGAAGATCTGGCAAGGTGGAAATGTCCCTCAGGATTTCAAAGATGCATTAATTCAACACTTGTATAAGAATAAAGGCAATAGAAACATCTGTGACAACCATCGAGGCATCTCACTTTTGTCAATTGCAGGGAAGGTCTTGGCAAGGCTTATTCTCAACAGAATAATTAAACACCTTGTTGATGATATCTATCCCGAATCTCAGTGCGGTTTCCGTGCTGGTCGGGGTACTGTCGATATGATCTTTTCCCTCCGCCAGGTTGCCGAGAAAGTTCGGGAAAAGAACGAGGAGTTGTATATGGTTTTCATTGACCTTACAAAGGCCTTTGACACAGTAAACCGCGAAGCCCTCTGGAAAGTGTTGGACAAGCTAGGAATACCTGACAACATGCTGAATGTAATTATTTCTTTCCATGATGGAATGAAGGCATCGGTTGTTTCAAATGGAGAGTCTTCAGAACCTTTCAATGTGACAAATGGTACCAAACAGGGTTGCGTAATGGCACCTGTGCTATTTGCTTTGTTTTTTTCAGTTATGCTGAGATATGCTTTCGCTGATATAGATACTGGGGTGAAGTTTAAATTTAGAACAAGTGGTGGTCTCTTCAACCAGCAACGTTTCAAAGCTAAGACCCTTCTTCGACAAACTGTCATCAGGGATCTTTTGTTTGCAGATGACGCTGCACTTTGTGCAACATCTCGGGAGGAAGCGCAACTGCTTGTGGACAGGTTTTCGGCTGCTTGCAAGGCTTTTGGTCTGACAATCAGCATCAAGAAAACAGAAGTGATTAACCAACCTCGCCTCATACCTAAACAAGTTCAGAGTGTGAAGCAACGGCCACCAGTAAAGCAACGACCACCAGTACACTGTTTTTCAGATATTCCAATCCAAGTGGACGGTAAAGATCTGAAATATGTGAAAAACTTCATTTATCTTGGGAGTAAGATAAATTGGAGTGCCTCCCTTGATGACGAAATCTTTAACTGAATTGCGAAAGCAACCACTGCCTTTGGAAAACTGCGTCATCGGTTATGGAAGGACAGGGGGATAAGTTTGAGAACAAAAGTACTTGTGTATAGAGCAGTTGTGCTAACATCCCTGCTTTATGGATCGGAATCATGGACAGTCTATCGCAGCCACATTCAGAAGCTTGATGTCTTTCACAAAAATTGCCTTAGAACGATTTGTGGTGTCACCCTAAGAAATCGGATGTCTAATGCGGACCTATTTACATGCTGCGGTATTGGCGGAATTGAAAGCTTTTTGATGCAATCACAACTGCGTTGGGCAGGACATGTCTTACGTATGGAAGATGATAGAATACCAAAGCAACTGATGTACGGCGAGCTCAACAGTGGAAGGCGAAATGTGGGTCGACCGCTGCTTCGCTTTAAGGACAAGTTGAAGATGAATTTGACATCTATCAATATTGCTTATCGTGATTTTGAACAGCTTGCTTCTCGACGGAAGGAATGGCGATCTGACTGCCAGAGGGGCATCAGGCGGTTCTCTGTAACTGCCATTGATCAACAGCGCGAAAGACGCGAAAGAACAAAAACATCTACAAGTATCCCAGCCGATTTTTCTCAAGATCTTCCTTCTTGCATCCATTGCGGGCTGGTTTGCAAATCTCTCGCAGGACTCAAATGCCATTTACGATTGAGTAAATGTAAGCATGCTACATCCATCGTAGACTAAACAAATTTTGAGTTGTCAAGACCTCATACGTCGAAATCGACGGGAGAGTCCATGATATAAAGTTAAATGGACGAAGAGTGATAAACATGCACGAATGTCCAAATTTATTTCAAACTTCAAATGTTCAAAACAGGGTATATTCTGTAATAAAATTATGTTTATTGTTCTTTCCTTAAGCCAAGGCTTTTCAAAGATCGGGATCTTATCATCAGAGGAATTATACAGATAGATAAGTTGGCAATAGAAAAGCCAAAGTTCAACATTTGAAAAAATATGAAAAAATATTCAGAAAAAGATGGGTGAGAAAAAAAAAGTTTGAGTAAAAAGATATTGGGTTTGTCCGGATGGTAAATTGTCCGCCGATAAGGTGTCCAATGGAAGAGGGTTTCAATGGAGAAGAAAAAGTTTCGTAGAGGCATCATGGGTAGGCGTTCAAAAAATAAGTAAATCCAATGGTGAAGATTGAGTTCAAATTAGTAGATAGAGCGTACTTAAATAAATTTGGACATTCGTGCATGTTTATCACTCTTCGTCCATTTAACTTTATAATTGCTCTATCTCGTATATTGAGCTTTTACCATTTCACTATAGGTTCTTTCTACTAAAAGTTTTACTTTTAGTTTCTTACTTATATATATATATGTATATCGAGGCATCATTTTTTCCTTAAGACACGTATTATTAAAAATAACCGACAATTGTGTCGGTTATTTTTAATAATATATATATATATATATATATATATATATACATATTGTTTTGAATTAGAGATGGGCGGTTTTACCGAAAAACCGCGGTTTTTCGGTTTCGTCTCCATACCGAATACCGAATCGGTTTTTTTTAAAACCGTAACCGTTCGGTATTGTGTTTTTACTACAGTAAGCCACCATATAAAAGGAAACACGGTTGAAAAGATTTTCCGATTTGAATAAAATTGAATATTACCAAAAAATGTTCTATTAGTAAGAGGACAGATTGAACAAATATATGATAAAAACATTTAATGTACTTAGCAATACACATCGACCAGAAAACTGTTTGGATAATCACATATTTGAGGGTAGTTCTATTAAAATAGTCATATCTTAAAAACTAAAGCACTTTAAGAGCTCAAAATACCATCATTTTGTTAGGAAATGAATATCCTTACATTTTTCGTACCCAACTAGTAAATAAATAAATCTTTCATCTTTTTTTATGCATTAAAATTATAATTGTACGTTGTTTTGTCTTTCGGTAATAGTAATTTTAAATTATCTTATCCTAAAAAATATTGTCCTTTTTTTGAGCGAAAGTCAACAATGGCTGCTAGTATTGCTGATATAACAATCAATCAGCAGCAGCGTCTTGTAAAGCTTTGTAAAATTTGTTTATAAACTTCTTTAAAAGTAAGATAAAAATACTTTTTGTGCTTAAAAAAGTTAATCCTATTTGGTTCTTTTATAAAAAATACTTTAAAAAATACTGGTTTTCACTCAACTTTCGAACTTCTAGTAGTAATGACTTTCTAATCGCCAATTTAAAAAAAAAAATTAAGATTCTACTTTTTTAGGCGATTACGTCTTAAAGTCTTGGCGAAAAAAAGAAAAAACAAAACAACAAAAAATAATTTAGAATTTAGAGTGGGGGAGCAGTTTCGCATATACATTTAATGTAAAATGATCTCCGATTTCCCGGCCATTCTTGCCTTTTAGTGAAATTTATAAAATAAATAATTACTCTACCATTAACTCTAGGTACGACTAACAAGCCCACCTCCTAAAAATGCCTTCTTGAACGTATCGTACCATTAACCTTAAATATGAGTGGCAAGCCACCCCCTAAAAAACTCCCTTAACCCTAAGTTCGAATGGCAACCTCGATCCAAAACAAAACCCCTTCCTTAACCTTATCACTAACGCTAAGTCTGAGTAGGAAGCCCTAATCCTACAAAAAAGCCCATTAAAACCACACATAATCGTCTAAAAAAATTTAAAAAAAAAAAAAAAAAAAGCTGACGCCCATAAAAAAAACGCACAGGATTTATATTTGCCAAAGAAAAAATTGATTAATGCCCTAAAACGCTAGAATGGCCCGGAAATGGTGAATTATTCTACATTAAATATATGTGAAACTAATCCCCCACTCGAAATTCTAAAGGAATTGTTTTTTTTTCTTTCTGCTAAGTTTTCAGGGTGTTCACACTTAATTGCCCCTAGCCCTACCACTAACCTGAAGTTCAAGTGATAAGCCCCCCTCCTCCCACAAAGACCCTCATAATCGTCTAAAAAAAAAGAAAAAAAAAAACAAGAAAAACGCACAAGATTTATCTCCCATAGAAAAAATAATTAACTGTCCTAAAACGCTAGAATGGCCTTGAAATGGGGGATTATTTTATGTGAAACTGATCCCCACTTTAAATTCTAAAATAATTGTTTTTGTTTCTTTCTTTCTGCCAAGTTTTTCAGGGTGTTAACATGTAATTGCCTAAATAAAAAAAGTAGAATCTCATATTTTGGGGAGGTAAGGGGGTGAGTTAGCAGAAGGTGTAAATCTACAATAATGCTAAAGAAATCTTGCAATATATTCATTTTTAAACAGTCCTAGTATTAGATTTTAGTTTCTTGTACATAAAATGTATTACAATTCAACTTTGAGTTTTCTAACTTCTTTCTTTTAATGGATTCATGGTATTTTTAAGGTATTGCAGCATATTTATGTGCACTTAGTGCAGATTACTTGGAAACCATTAATTTCTGGAGATTTTCAGTGGCATATTCTGATTCCTTGTACAAAAATACACTTATATGGTAAATTTCATTGCTTAATCTTGTGTTTTAACAAAGATATAACATTTTTACTGAAAAATTTGTGTAAAAAATGTGACGAAACGCATATGGTCTTAAAGAGGGGAAAATATCCAATTGTGTGAGGCACAAAAATAGTCATAACTTCCTTATTTTTAGTCAGATTTTAAAAAATTTAAAAAGATTCTTTCTTAGATAATCAAGCTCTTTCTATATATGCCATTATTGAGATATTTTAAGCAATTTAAATTTTTTCATGTGTATTGCTACTTGTAGGAAGAAATCTTTGTTTACAGTTTGTTTATCATTAACATTTTGAATTTTCAAATGAAAAAAAGAGAAATACGACAGACAACATGACATCGTATTTTTAGCATAAACTATTTTCAAATGAAAAAGAAAAAATCAAATGCGTTCCGTATGATGTCGAAAATCTATTTGATTCAACTCAAAATTGTAAAATAATTATTTGTTTGTTTCAGAGTTATCTAAAAAAATAAGTTATTAAAATGAAATTTTAAAAAAATACTTGTA
The DNA here is from genome assembly GCA_963556195.1 of Sepiola atlantica. Classification (NCBI taxonomy): domain Eukaryota; kingdom Metazoa; phylum Mollusca; class Cephalopoda; order Sepiida; family Sepiolidae; genus Sepiola; species Sepiola atlantica. Next base: position 71,456,732 of record OY744547.1, read on the forward strand.
AAAGTAAATAAACGAAAAGTAGTGAGCGAGTATAAACATTTAAAAAGAAAAAAAGTAGTTGCCAATGCTAGTATCACTTTATTCGGATTTAAAAAATTATTTTAAACATTAGGCATTTCATTGTTTACTTTTGAAAAGCCACTTCATACATAAATTGTCATTTCTAGAGAACTATCCTTCAACTATACCGTTTTCTCTCCCAAAAATGGGTTATTCAAAAAGTAGACTATGCAACGATTTATATTTTACTAAATTGTTAATATGGTATTTATTTAGAGTTGACAATTTATTCGAAAGTTTAATTATTAAACTTTAATCCAAGTCATGAATTCTATGACTAAAATTACCTTAAAGCTTAAAAAATGACTTTAGGTGAATTAATAATCTCTACTTTTTTTTAACCATCCTTCCTTTGGCGTGGTTTTCGGGTGTACTACTAGTCTTTTACGCATGTCTATAAAGTTTTATTACCCTGTCTTAAAAACAAATATTAACCCCAACACGCACCAGTTGACAGAACTTCGAGCACACAAAATGACAGACATCCCAACAGTCAACACCGGCAATTCGAGAAGTATATGGTGTGTTTATTTTACGTGACAAGACACAACGTCTTGCAAACATTTTCACCTATTAAAAAATTAAAATTTTTATCTGTCAAATAATTTTGACAATATTTCATTTTCATCATCATTTTTGCTTAATTTTATTTGTAAAATTATTTTGTTTGTTTAAATAAATTTTCGTTTTTTAATTTCTTGCATTTCTGAGTTATATTTTAGCTTCTGATGGGTTAAAGAATTAGATAGAATGTATATTCAAACTCAGTTTTATTCTTCAGAAATCTTTCATGAATCTTTGGTCACTGTTTTAACGAGTTAACTGTTGAAAAGGTATCAGAACTTTGATTACAACAGTCAACACCTTAAAACTTATATGATTCATATCATAGAGAATGATTCAGTCACAAAATTATCGAAACAGTGGCATAATTCAACTAAACGTTGAATAATAACTAATCATCACACAAGAGAATGAATAGCTTCCATAGTAAAAAAAATTTTTTTTTAAAAAAACGAAAAACCGAACCGTAAACCGAGGTTTTAAGGGAAAAAAACCGAAACCGATACCGAAACCAAAATTTCAAAACCGCCCAACTCTATTTTGAATAAAAGTGGAATTTTGTTTGTCTCCATAAATTTGGTCTCGAGAGCTCTTTCGTCTTACATCTCATCAGGAGAAATCGTTAGAATAAAATAGAATAGGATAAAATGCATGATATCTCATAAAATGAAATGCCATGAAAGACAGGGTGTGTGAAAAAGACAAACGGAAAAAAACAAATTTAAATACAGGAAAAAAATGATCAAAAAACGAGAGTTTACCGGTTTCTTTCGGATCAACAAACGTCTTCAGAAAAAGTGAAGATTTTAAATTTATTCGATAACAGTAAACACATTTTACACACCCACACACACACACACATATATATATATATATATATATATATATATATATATATATACATATACATACATACACGACTGAAACGCTGAGAATGTTTGTTAACATCTTGTCACTGTGCACAGTTCATCTGTACATGAATATTTTATATAGTGGGAAAAAAAGGTGAAAATCGTAAATGAAGGACGAATCATGAGAGAAATGGAATGATGTAAATAACTACAGGAAAGAGGAGAGAAAAATGAGAGAGGGATAGAGAGAGGGTTTATTATGACATCACAATGTATTCGGAAATGCTTTGAATATGTACATGCATGCATTAACTGATAGGAGGAAGGGCAAATAACGTAAATGAAGAGAAGTAGTGAGAGAAATTGAATAATGTAAATAATTAAAAGAGAGCCGGTAAGAGAAGACGGGGGAAGGGTCAAGAGGAAGAGAGAGACGGGGTATATTATGACATCACAATGCATTCTGAAATCCTTCGACTTTGTAAAAATTGGACGTGTCAAAATGTGAGTGTTTTATCTATTCATTCTATTAAAGTTGTTTAAAAACATTAATACTCTTGAACCTGTCAAACCATTAATTTTTTTTTTAAATCTATTTGTATAATGTACCAACGTTGACCCAGTCTGTCACATTTCCTCCAGTATAAAATAAATTTGAGATTAATAGTTTCATAAATGAATACTGAAATTTGCATCCAAATCGGATAATTCTCGATTTTTGCTAATTCTTTTTAAAGCAAAAGGGGGGGGGGGGGGTCGATTTATTTACATAGGTGCCCTCTCTCCCCCTCTCTCCTTATATATATATTTGTAATGGAAATCTAAAATACGTTTTTACGTTTGTTAGCTTTATGCAATGGTCAGTCCAGCGATCAGTTTTCAATTCCCAGCTGCTTTCAGAAATATATTTCTGGTTTCTCAATTATTATTTAATGTGGTGTTGTATTTAAATCCGTATAAAATAAATATTTGTAATAAATGGACTTTCACTCTTAAGTGTGACCAATAGACTAACAAAGTCGATTGAAGAAATGCATTGGATGTATCTTAAAATCAACACTTCATCAGCAAATGATGATGATGAGGGGGGGGGGGGAGAAGGAGAAAATCATTAAGTACACTTATCTTTAAGATATGTCCATTCAAGTAATGCATTTAGTGACGAAAATGCTATTTCAAACTTAAACTTGAAAGACCAAAGAAAATGCTTTTCAAACTTAAGCATGACAGACCAAGGAAAATCCTATTTCAACCTTAATCTAGACGGACTAAAGAAAATCGTATTTTTCAAATAACTCCCAAACTATATTTCTGAATTTTTGAGATGAGGATTGATAATTTGTATAATTTTGCTTATTCGGACTACATTTCTCATCTTGAGTGTTATTAAAGTCACTCAGAAATGTCAATGGCAAAAAAGCTGAGATCATAATGAATTCCACACACACCACTCCCCTGTGCGAGAGCACACACACACACACACACACACAAAAGGTAGTGTAATGAATTTAAAAAATAACTATTAAACACAACCATGATGATGTGCTTGTGATAAGTAGTAAAAACACATTAAAAATAATTTGAAAAATGTTTAATTAGTGAAATATCAATCTTGATATACAAAAAACAAGCAAATTTACAAGTTAATCATCAGATTAAATGAGCTGACGAATCAGTTTCAACTAATCAGTCACAATTAAGAGAAAGACACCGAGTGCACATGTGGGGGAAGGAGGCAGGAAGTCATTCTTTGATGAAACAAAAGTCATCTAATTCCCTGACCCCCTTAATGAATCGTTTTAAGTATTTTCAGTTTTCAGAGAAAACTGTCATAAGAGAGTAAAGGAAGACAAGACAAGACAGAAAAAGGAAGAGAGAGAAAAAACAGGAAAATAGAAACAAAAGATAAAGCGAGAAAGAGGAAGGAAGAGAAATAAAATCCAGACAAATAGTGATGAAAAAATTAGGTAAGGCTCTAGCGATTTCTCAGAAATCAGGGTTTTTTTCTTATTAAAAAGAAAAACGAAAAAAAAAACAGAATTCTGATCAAAAATGGAAAACTCAGGTTTATGATCAACTTGTGGAAAAATTAAGTTTTTTTTTTTCTAATTCTTGGAAAAGACTTAATTTCATTTGTTGGAACGTGACACTCAAGTAAGAAAAAACAAAATATGAAATGCATGTAATTATCACATCGTGAGGAAGCTATGGAGTGGACTGTTTGCTAACAAATCTTTGGTCATAATGAAAGATGTCAATACAAAACATTGGAATTTTCTGAAATCATGATTAAACACAAAAACAAACCCAATTGGTTGTGTTATTTGATTATAAAAGGAATACATACTGCAGATCAGGAAAGAGAGAGAAAATATTGACGAACCTGAAAAAGAAGGGGGAAAATCAGAAGGTTAAAATTAGTTACATTCAATAATTTTTAGCAAAATATTTGGTACAAGTTGAAACTTGAATTTTGTTTAAACCTTATTCACCAGTTTTTATTTATTCATTAAAAGCCGAAAGGAAATCTTTCATCCAACGTCATTTAGAGGCCGTTATAAAAAGAACATCTTACATTTGATTTTAGAACCACTTGAGAAGAAAGAATTCGGTATATAAGAGTTTTGGAGTCTGGCGTTGAAACCTTTAGTTTGGTTGGTGGAAGATATTTTTGGTTTGGGGCTTTTATGGCATGTCAACCCCTGTTAGATCATTTTATGCCAAACCCCACATGTTTTATATATAAATGGTTCGTAAATTAATTTGTTTCCAAAGTATATCTCTTCTAGATAATATATCTCCTAATATATAAAGAAAAGTCGGTCGGATTTTAAAAGTTGGACCTAAATAGCATTTAAATCGAGAAATAAAACTGACTAGTCAATTGTCATTTACCATTGTTGTACCATGTTATTGACAATATATAATAACGTACTTCGCTACAATTTTTTTTTTAATTACTTAGTTCGGCTCAGACGACTGGTATTATAAAACATTTTTAAATAATCACCTAAAAATAAAAATCAGCTAAAATGTAAGAGGGTTGTCTCCTTTACAACTAAATGTTATTTTTTTTTGTATAAGTTTAAAAATGTACAAACAAATAAAAAATTAAAAAAGGTATGGTAGTTTGATTGAAAATAATTTAAACTGAAATGACTTTACTGTATCCCGGACAATATCGGGTAGGGACAGTTAGTATTTTTTAAAATAGCCTGTAATATATAAATAGGATAAATAAAATCTATTGTTTACAAACTATTTACCAACAGATATTACCACTACAAGTCAGAACAAACCTGGGAGTAATGCCAACTGTTGACTCAACATTCCCCAAAGCTCCCAAATTAAGGGGTCACCACTGGATGCATTTCGTGCCATACATAGGTCAATTTAACCTAAGACTATCGACAACTAAAGGGTAACTCCATTCTCTCCAAAGCTCCCAATTTAGGATTTCATCCCCAGATGTAGTTTAAAATCATAACCCAGAACATTGGAAGGCATTAAGGGCTGTTTATTAAATGGCCATTGCAGTTGTTCCAAATATGAGGATCCTTTCTTTTGTTAGATATTACTGAGACTTTAAAAGTTAAGTGTAGGTGTGTGATTAAAATATATCTATTATTAAGTGCTCATAATTTATTTATTGCTGAAATATAATTTTTACAAGAAAGGAATATGATAAGAAAGTGTATAGCATGGAGTGTTATTCAAAATTCGATATGGGTGCCAGCACTCGTTACCAGCTTCTAAAGCTGCCTGGAAACCGCATCAACATTTTTTTATTTTCTTATTTTTTTTACTAACGAGTCAACACTTATCAAGCCTTAGATGGATAGATTGACAGATGAATGGTGATGAATACTATGAGAGTATTGAAAACATCAGCCGACCCAGAAAACAGCATTTTTCCCCATTGTCAAAAACGTTGTTCTTGGAATGTGAGGACTAAAGGAAAAAAAATAATGCATAATTCATAACCCTTGCTCCTCCCCATTCATTTCTTTTAAGAATTATATTTCAGTAATAACTTACAAGTATAACTTACAAGTATAGGGCGTTATTTTCCAATTACCTTGTACATATTTTCCTATAGGAAAAAGCCTTAGGGAAACAAACGTTGATTAATTCAGCTTAAGTATAATAATATATATATATATTATATATATATATATATATATGCATCATTTAATACCACAGAGTTTTCTTTCTTTTTGATTTTTTTGGTCAATTTCTCGACTCGGCGAGCGATTCTTCGGGATTTGTTTTTATTTATTTTATGTTTAATCTGTTATTATTATTAATTTTTATTAATATTATTATTAGTAGTATTATGTGTTAATTGTTGAAGACTGATAAGGCGTTAGTACCGGTGGTGAATGCTATTTTATTAATTGTGGGTTGTAATTTGTGTGTAGGGCTTCGAATATTTTTAGTCTGTTAGTGCAGTTGTTTTTATGTATGATCTTAGTGTTAGTTGTTAATATTTTTCTTAGTTCAGTTGAATATATATATATATATGTGTGTGTGTGTGTGTGTGTGATCATCTTTCTTACTCTCTCTATTTGTGTATGAGCACATCTATGTGGGTCCATATATAGCTGTGAGTATGTGCCTATCAATCTATATGTGAATATACATATGTGAGTATGTTTATACATGTGTCTTTCTATTTGAATTGGTATGTCTGTCCGTCTATCTGTGTGTGTATGTATGAATATACACACACCAGCCGTTGGCCATAACTTTGTTAGTACTGATATCACCAAATATGGCAGTTAATACACATGAAAAATAATTAAAAAATAAACAGGGAGAGGTGGGGGGTATTTAATTAACCTTCGGCCCCCAAATAATTCCATCATCCACAATTTGACTCATCTTTTTTGTTAGGGTTGCTGTTGTTAACCTGTTGATTAGCAATTTGTTACCTGAAGCAAAGGATCACAAGAACTAATTTTTATTGGCCTAAACTCTTCCTCACGACTTTCTCAGCAGCAGGTCTCATTACCTACACCCATGATGTACAATGGCATTCCACACTCATTAATCATATCAAATCTAGTATGTATACAACACTTAAGGTATTTTAATCTCTTTCTTTCTCTCTCTCATATATATATATATATATATATATATATATATATATATATATTCTCTAAATTGAAACTGATAAAGTCTATATGCTGATGAAGAAAATCAGCAAAGTTTTTTTAATAAATAATTTTTTAATAAATTATTTTTTTGAAACGCGTGTACATATTGATAAACATTGTTAAGTGTTGATTTTCGGAACCTGATTATAATATTTAAAATTTTATTTAAATATGCCAAAATTTTGTAATCCTTCTAATTATAATATATATATATATATGTGTATGTGTGTGTGTGTGTGTGTGTGTGTCATTGACAGACTATTTTACTGTATCAAAGACTAGATTGTATATAAACTGTTTGTATAATTTTGGTTATTCGGACTATATTTCTCATCTTGAGTGTTATCATCACGTTTCGGCCGCTGTAACCTTGGCCTTCTTCAGGTGTATCTCTTCGAACTTGGGAATATGTAGTCCGAATAACCAAAATTATACAAATTATCAATTCTCATCTCAAAAATTCAAAAATATAATAAACTGTTCTTTTGCAAAAAAATATGCAAATTAGTTAGCCTTACAACTTAGATTGCATATGCGTAAGCAGTACATAAAAAGGATAAGTTTATGCAATTGTGTAAAGTTGAATTAGTTTGAAATAGATCGTTTTGACTTCACCATTAGTGCGAGAAATGGGTTATTCATTTAGATAGAGATAGAGAGATGGAAAGAGAGATGGGGAAAGAGAGAGAGAGAGAGAGATGTAAATACATATGTATATGCATAAAAACATATATTTTCAGATGCACAAATAAAAGCCATTGAAGATATTTCGTTGCATATACAATGCGAGGTTTATTTGGTCGCCATCAAGATTGTTTTCATTGCTGCAATCATGCGTAACCCGAGTGGCTAACACATGTTCCATGTCATACATCTAGACTTACACAAATAATTGACTGAAAACACTCATCTCTATATACATCTGTATCTATTATTATACGAAAGCTGAGGTAATCAACGTTTGTTTACCTAAGGCTTTTTTCCTATATATTTTAATCACACAAATCATCATCAAAATAAACATTAAAATATGCCTTGCTTTTAGGAGTGTATATATATATATATATATATATATATATATATATATATATATATATATATATATATATATATATATATATATATATATATATACACACACACACAACCAAAATAAAATAATTGTTGATTGAAAACACCTATAAAAAAGTTAGTGGCAGAAGGAAACACCCTGTCACCAAATAAAACGTCCTCGGGGCGTGGCTACATTGACAGTGAAGTCCAACGGTCACAGTGGACGTTTGCAAGACGTCACAAATTGTTATATAATAACAACCCGAAATTGATATTGTCAGTTAGTTGGCAATTTGGGCCCGAGAAGAACCATCCGTCAAATTTCTGTGCGTCTTCCTTCCTCACTACTCCACACTCTTTCACCGCCACCGACAATAAGGATATATCATTATATTTTCGTATATCAATGTGTCATCATTCTTTTAAGCACGGCAGAAATACAACAGTACTTTTAGGATCAATAGCTTTTTACTACAAGCTAAATAAAAGAATCTGTTTCGTCAGTCATATAAGACAAATATTGGTCTGTGTTGTTAAAAACAACATTTTTTATCAATTTTAATATTTAATCCGGTCAGCAGTTTTTATTACTACGACAGGAATTACACCATACATTCATAGCAGCTAATGCACTCATTGTACATGGATATGAATGTAAAATTGACACATGATGCCTATGAATGTATAATTGTTTTCATAAATAGGGAGAGGGCTTTGACTATGGTTGGGGAGAGATTGTCAATAATAAGAAAAGGGGTGAATGATTGAGTACTGTGGAGCAGATAAACAAATATGAAAATAATAATAAAAACAACAATGTTACTCCCCTCTACTGCCTTCTTGTAAATCCTCTTTTAAATTCCTTTAATGTCAGATAAAAAAGATATTTGGGTTCCCACTGCTTCTTGTTAGGCTGGAGATGGATGAAGGGTGGAGATGCACGTGAACAGGATCTAAAAGGCTTGAACAGGATTAAAGACAGATGAGAAGGGGACTGGGAAAGGGGGTGGGGGAAATTTCTAGGTAAGAAAAGAGAGAGTATCGCCCCCCCCCTTCTTTGCAGAGAGAGAGAAAGAGAGAGAGAAAGAGAGAGAAATAAAATTGAAAGGGTGGACCTGGGGAGGGGGGGGGGGCTGAAATGGGGCATTGGAGATTAAGACACAGGTGATTAAGGAGATGAAACTCCCCAGTCACACTAAGTAGAGTGCTAATGATCCAACAGGGCCAAACCCTACCCCCCTCTTTCTCCTGCCAATGTTCTTTTCCACCCCTTCTCTGATTCAGTGTTAAATACAAAACTTAAAAAACAAAACAATACATAACATTTTAAAAAAGATCAAAGCCGAAAATTGTGCTTTTGCAGTTTTTGTTTCTTTAAAACTGTTGTCCCCATCCCCCACACCATCCCTTTCCGCACTGAAGATGTCAATCTGACATGGAGACATGTTAGAAGAAAAATGAGAAATATTTGAAGATGGATTAGCTTTAATTAAACTTTTTTTCTTTTTAGAGGATGGGAGAGAGGTATAGATATTCTCACCTGACAACATTTTCAGTTTGAAATTAAGAAAATCGTTAAAAGATTTGAATCAGAAAAAAAATTACTTTGATTTCACTTTTTTGTACACAAATTTCAAACAAGTGTCCGGAAGGTTATTGTGATCAAGGCTGATTTTTTTTAAATCTGGCATTTATAGCGACATCTAACAGAACGGAAAAGGGGTGAAAAAACAAACAAATAGGCAACAAATAAATGGTACGAAAGTCAAGATAAGTTACTCTTCTACCTACCTGGGTAAGTTTATTTGTGGTTTAACTTATTTTAAAGCGTTTTTTAGTTCGATTTAAAACTAGTATCGAGACGTCACGTGATCAAATGGGTCCTTTTTGTGCTTTAAGTTTTAACATAACTTATCCAAGTAGGTAGAAGAGTAACTTATTTTGCCTTTGGCATCATTTATTTGTTGGCTATTTGTTTTTTCACCCCTTTTTCGTTCTGTTAGCTGTCATTATAAATGCCCCAAAAATCTTTTTTTGCTAATAGAGTAATACATTTTTTTAACAAGTTGCCAGATAAGATTAAGAACATTTTAAGATTGAATTAGATGAATTCAGAAACAATGGTAAAAAATGGAAAATGACATTATTGGGAACTATCGAATGAAATATTCAACAGAATTGTTCAACTGTTCTGTTTTTTTTTATTTTTAAAGGTTGAATTAAAAAAATAAAACGGTTAAAAACTAAAATGTCCAAAGCAGCAGAACAAATAAATAATAATATTCTTCTAACATATACAATTATCTTGTCAGATTTTTAAAGTCAGTCCTAAATAGCAATGCGTCGGCCATGTTTGAAAATTATCATTCTGTGTTATTTGCTATCGTTTACATATTCTATCCGGCCCAATAACTCTTTCGACAAAAGAAACTTCCCAATATACACTGTAATCGTTCCATCTATACCGGCCTTTTCCATTCGCTAATCATCTTTAACTTTAATTAGCTTACACGTCTTACTTGCTAATTTGATTTTTTAAATATTTGTTTAAATAAACTCAAATAAAATGAAAGTACGGTTTTTATTTTAATCACATCCATTTTTTTTTTTTTTTTTTACAAAACAACGATTTGGATTCTATCTTTTTTATTTATGAAAATAACATAACATTAATTATGCTACCATTTCTTCTTCGACACATGAAAAATAAACTTATACTTCATCTCTGCTGGCATACTAAAGAAGCTGCGCTGTAATGACAGGGCAATGGTCAGATGGATCTGTTTGGTGAGGCCTGAACAGTACGTTTCTTTTGAATCCCTATTCTCACACGTCGACTTGAAAAGCCTTGCGAACATCATGCGGAAGAACAGACTGCGTTGATTGGGTCACATTGAGCGTAGCGATGGCTGGATTGCTAAAGTCCGACAGTTGAATGTGCCAGCAGAGAACATCACCACTGGCAGACCCAAGTTGACTTGGGAGGACGTAGTCAAACGTGATAGGAAGGCCATGGGTATGGATTCCATCAAGCCTTGCCAAAGACAGGAGTGGAGACCAAGACTTAGATTTCGAGACTAGACAATCAGGCCCCACCCTCATCAGAGGATTAATTGTGGCCCGATTCAACAAATAAACCGGTTGATGATGATGATGATGATGATGATGATGATGATGATTCATTTTTTTGTACACTCATATTAGAAAAGCGTTTAATACACAATTTCTTCCTCTCTGACGAAGTTTTATAAACGAACAGCATAAATTTTATTTAACATTACCGAAAAATTTGACGTAGAAATATGAATTTTTCCCTATTCAAAAAATATCATGATAAGAAATAGTATGTTGATATAGTTTCGTATCAGAATATAAAAAAATTTAAAAAGTCAAAAACGATAAAAAAAATTTCCTTAAAATAAACTTTTATTTACCTTAAAGATATGAGCAAGCTCAGATCTTTTTCAAGCGATTTTTCTTTTTAAAATAAATTGATATTCTGATATGAAACGATATTCTAAAAAGTGTCAACATACTATTTCTTAACTCAACATGTAGCCCACGTGCGACATCAATAAAGATTTTACATCGTCCGATTAACATCTCAACGGACTACTATAACGAAGAGATTTTATCTGTGAAGAACAAAAAAAAAAAAGATTTATAAAAAGAAAAATCGCCTGAAAAAGATCTGTTGAGATCGAAACCTTGCTCATATCTTTAAGGTAAAAAAATGATCGTTTTTGGCTTTAAAAAATGTTGATATTTATTATGATATTTAGCATGTGAACTATGATGAAAATAAAATAAGATATGGAAAAAAATTTTGTTTTTGCGCAGGGGTTCCTTGGGACGTGTAATTTATTTTAAGGGTTACGCATAGGTAAAAAAGGTTGGGAAACGTTGTCTTAGACTAATGAAAAAGAAAATGAAAATATTGAGGCTGAACAAAAAACATCAGGGTCCTCCTTGTTAGATTAGGATTTTAGGGTAACATTTGCAAACAGATGGAAGTTTAAGGGGGAGGAGGAAGAAGGGGGAGGAGGAGAGGAATAAAGAAACAATGAGAAAGATTGATTGAATGAGTCACACGAGAAAAGGCTAACAATTAAACATTCATTTGCATAATTTACACCTATTTACAGAATGGACTAGTCTAACCATCTTCCATCCCTACCCCCATGAAATGTTGGATGAGAGATGTGACAAGGTGAAATACAGAAAGACAGAGAAATCAATACCCAAATCCATTCATTGGGGAGGGTGAGGCATACGAAGGGGGGTGGCGTGATTAGGGAATGAAGTTGACTCAGTCTCAATGACCCACTGAACAATAAGCTAAAAAACCATCACCATGTATTCTTAATAACTGTGTACTTTGCGGTTTAACTCTCTTTTACATGCTGGCATGTGTTGGACTGCTTTTAGAAATTGACTTTCAAACTAAACTAGAAAATATTATCAGTGAGAATAATGTTCAGTATGGACAAGGACCACCTGATCCTAGAATGTAGGCGATTCATACATCACATAAAATTTGTTATTAAAGCTGAAAGAGACTTTAATTAACAAAATGACAAAATAATATATTTATTTTTATCACCAAAGGATTTTTCCAGTAAAAAAAATTATATATATATATATATATATATATATATATATATATATATATATATATATATATATATATATATAAAATAATTTATTTGAAAACTATATGTTACATCCTTCAGAATCGTACCGCAGTTTCATCCAAATGGGGTGACTTTTTACATTTAAAAAAAGTCTAAACCCAGTGGAATCGTCAGCGTACTGAATGACGTAAAAACACATTGTGTTTTTGACCTCATTCAGTACGCTGATATATATATATATATATATATATATATATATATATATATATATTGATTCTCAATGGACACTATTCTATTGATCATCCATCGGTACCTTCAGTCTCACAAAAGGAAACAATTGGAACTCAACCCACAGGACCAAAGATACCAAATGTGACCGGTTCATCAGCTGATGTAATTATATTTGGTTATATTGCATTACAACGGCTGATGAACCGGTCACATTTGGTATCTTAGACCCTGCTAGTCGAGTTCTGATTCTTTCCGTGCGACTGAAGGTACCGATGGATGATCAAAATAATGTATTGTGCCCATTTAATAAACATATATATATATGCTCTTGCATATGTAATTGAGCACTCTTGTTATTTCCCCATTATAACACTGAATAAAACACACACACATATGTGTGTGTGTGAATGGCTATCTCTACACTGATGATTCCACAAGGACGAAACGTATACATATGTAGATAATATTTAAATATTTATTATTAAAATAATTATTAGTAGCACCTTCTCAGTTGGGCCCTTTAATGAGTAAATAAAATAAGCTGGCAAACGCTATGATGCAAGTTCCTTTGAACACTGTTATGACAGCCGACTATAGCGGTCCGCCTCTTTGACACACATATAGGGTTTATTTCTCATCTAGTCTGTAGCCATTTATGGTAGCCTCATTGATTATCACGCTCGGAATTGGAGTTAAATGTGACTCTTGTTCCGGGGTTTGAATCGTGCGACTGGCGTGAATTGTTATCTCTACACTGATGGTTCTGCAAGGATGCAAATTATACATATGTAGATAATATTTAAATATTTATTATTTAATTAATTATATATATATATATATATATATATATATATATTAGACTAGAGACATTTACATCAATGGTTCGATCTCTGCCCAGGATAGCCATGCTGATGACGGATAATAGCCAGAAACACGTGTCCATGGATTTCTTTTATGATACATGGCTATTAAATTCTGACAAATTAGATTAATCATTCTAATTACGTTCCATATGAACAAATTATATTGTATTTGTCCTGCAAGTTTTTTGTAAACAAATCCGTCTGGAAACTTCATTTAATTCTGAAGTTCAATTTGTTTTCAGGACTCGAGTTCCACCAACGATTTCAATTATTTGCTTTAAAAGTATTAAGTGTGATTTTCCATTTTTCAGACGAACACAAGATGAATTCGTGCATCGTATACAGAGAAATGGTCGACAAGAAATTCACTGAATGCTAAGTGCAAAAATCAACTTTTAAGTTCTACGAATTGAATGTTTTTTTTTTGTTGTTTCTTTTTTTCTGATGACCTCAGAGGAAGATTTAACCTGGACAGTATAGGGAGATGTGTGCAGAACAGGAGACTTCGATGGTATGGCTACTTTGAAAGAATGGATGAGAGTTCTTGGGTTAGTAGATGTAGAACTATTAAGGTAGCAGGTACAGTTCACGGGGGGGGGGGGAGCAAGGAAAACATAAGAGGACGTGATAAGAATGGACTTGAGAGAAAGAGGGATAAATAAAGACCTGGTCAGAGATAGGTTAGTTTGGAAGTCAATTTCTTAAAGCCATGACAGCATGATGATGATGAACAACAACAACAAAACGTGATACATGCTGAAAATCGGACTGTGAAGTCAGTAAAAACATTTGATTCCACCTGATACAGATTTCAAAAATTTTAAAAGGTCCAACATCGGCTCAGACATCTAAAGCAATAGATTTGCTGACTCTGACTCCACAGCCCTGAATCTAACAACATGCCTAGAATGACATCAAAAGCTTCTATTCCTGTGACGTCTCTGACCACCCAAAACGAACCTGATTTACCATTTTCGTTACTAATTTCTTCCCCATTGTCAATCTGGTTTTCGTGAGATTTTCTAATATTAATTCTTTTCATGTCGTTTTTCAATTGCTGAACTCATTTATTCGTGGTCATCGTCGTCTTGTGTGACTTGGTTTGTTTTAAACAAGCTACAACTAACATTATTCTATTTGCATTGCCCAGAAGAAAGGGGGGGGGGGGGCGTTATAAAAAGGAAAATCATTTCTGATCAAAACTCATTATTATTTAACATTTTCAGAAACAAAAAGACTAAATGCTATCGTGAGAAACTGAATTTTATTTCATGAAAATTAGAATATTTTAATGTAATGGAGCAACATTTTTCTTTTTTTGCATATTTTTCTTTCAGAAATAAAATCTGTGTCAGACAAAGAAGTGGACTTGAATGTAGACACCACACAAGCAATTTTTCGAATAGGGGTCATGAAGTGGAGGGGGTCGTCACAAAATATACCCTTCACTACCATGAATATATATATGTGTGTGTGTGTGCGTGTTCTAATTCAACATTCAAAGTTCTTCAAATGTAGGATTATTTTATAACAAAGTCAGCTATAGCTCTATAGTGCATGACTAGAGCTATTTTACAAAGTTTTAATTATTTTACCTGAAAAATGATGAAGGATAGATGTTCACAGAAAAATACCGTTTTTAATCAAGGCAAACAATTGTTTCGGCTAAAACCAAGGATATCGTTTTCAATAATTTTTTTAAATACATAAAAACATGTTTAAAAACACGTTTAAAAACTCCTCGGTTTGGCCATCGTCAGTGCCAAGTGCAAAAAGTACAATAAATAAAAACAATGACGTGTTTTTATGCATTTTAAAACGTACTTTAAAACGTACATCTGTAAATATTTTGAAATACTTTAAAATTCTTGAAAACGATATCCTTGAATGATTAAAAACGGTATTTTCCTGTGAATATCTATCCTTCATCATCAGTTTTCAGGTAAAATAATTAAAACTTTAATGAATATTATGCTCGGCATCAGTTTACATGATAGAAAAAGGAACACCTGGATCAGACAGCAAACTGGAGTAAATGACATCATCACTACCATACGAACGGCAGATGGGCAGGTCCCCTTTCGAGATGTAAAGACAACAGGTGGACATATAGAGCGACAGAATGGACCCTGAGGCAATGGAAAAGACCTAGAGGAAAGCCAAAAACCCGGTAGAGAGACGACCTGGATAGTCAACTAGGTCCTACTTGGCGACGCCTAGCAAGGGATAAAACAAGGTGGAAAGAAACCAGGGAAGGGTTCCTCCACCAGGAGTGAAATTAAATAAAAAAGATGATGATGATGAATGTCAAGTGCAAACTAAATATCATTTATTTTTTTATATTTAACTGGCTTTGCAAACTCACTTTTTCCTGATTCAGACAATCAAACCCGAGCTCAACGGGTGACCCAACAGATCATATTTTTCTGAGTATGCATAGAAAGAGGATCATTCCTTCCAAATTTCAGGTTTTGATGTCTATAGACTTTAGAGACAGACACACACAGATATACTGAAATTTATTAAGTAGATTAACCGAATCAATAAAAAAATGTATTTCTATAAAAGGGAGACGATGCATGAGGGGGGGGGGTCTGTAGTGTTTAGAAAAGAGTAACAAAAAAAAACGGTTTTGTAAGAGGGAAAGAACTTGTTGCCATCTGTTGGGAGTTTTTTCAGCGAAATTGCAGGCAGACCAAAACTAAAAAAATGAAGCAGAAGGAATCGTCAAGAGAAACGAGAATTTTGTTTCTTCAGACGTTTATCTGAAAAAAGGATAAAACTATCAAACAATGAGGAAACCATAATAGGGAAGGGGCCCTACGTAAAAGGGACCCTAAAGAAAGTTTCCAAAAGAAAATTAAAAAAACAAAAACACCTAGGAAATGAATTCACAAAAAAACTCCCAAAAACAAGAAATTCCCAATGAAATGTGAAACTGATGAGAAGAAATGGAGAAAATAAATGAGAGAAGATATTTTTTATTTCTGGGACAAATGCAGTGTTCACCTGGGACAGATAGAGTATTCACCTGAGACAAATGGATTGTGCATCTGGGACAAATGGATTGGGCATCTGGGACATGCAATAAAAGTACATTTTATAAGGAACATGAGATATCTCTAAACATGAATAGAAGTGGTTAGTCTAATAGATACCATTGCAGACTACGGAATTGGTCATCATGTCAAGTTCAGATCCTGTTGGAACTATTGTCATCAGTTATGCATTAATACTATCTGGAAACCGTAATTTGCCTCCAGCTAGCAACTTGTATCCAATTCATTGTATACAATCAACTGTTTCCAACAAGTAGTGTGTTTTAGCATTACATAATCCAAAGAAGGTTGCTGTAAAACAGACTTTCCTCTTCTACCGAGCCCAAGCATCATATTCGGCAATTCACACCTCAGGATTCATACGCACACTTAGTTTCTAACTTCAAAAAGAAACTACCGTTCAGCAATATGCAATAAAAGTACATTTTATAAGGAATATGAGATATTCCTAAATATGAATAGAAAGACAGTCTACCCTTGTGTTTTAAATCGAGGGTCCAGTTAAAAATTCCCAGAATATTTGCAAAGAGATCTGAAGACAGTGCATCGTAATGGTGACTGAAATGTTGTTGTGACAATAATTAGTACTGGTACAGCTTTTGAACCAGACTAAACCGACTTTTCGTTCGGCTTTTTTCGACTGTTTACATAAACAGCCGGAAGATGCCGAAGCGCTTATCCAATCAGAAGGCAAGAAAAGCAGATGATAAGTTAAATTGTAAATTTATTAAATCATAAATTGGCGATTGTCAAGAATTTCCAACAGAAGAAAAAGGGGTGAAAAAAATAGTCAACAAATAACTGTTACCAAAGGCAATAAAAGTAGGTTAGGGTTAAAAAAAACAAAAAACGGTTCGATTTTTTATCTGGTTCAAAAGCTGGACCAACACCGAAAAAAAAAAAATCATTTAACTTTCTTGTGAAAAAAAGAAAAATTATAAAAGTTAATTTTTTTCATCAAAAAAAAAAATTTTCATAAAAATAAATATATGGTGAGTGTTTTTCTTGCTTTAAATGTTTCATTATTTTATTTTTTCTGTTGGAATGCGGCCTCGTTTTGATTTTGACCCCAGTTCGTTTTCATTCAGCTTTTTTCTGGCTGTTTACATAATTCTGCGTCAGCAAAAGTTTTGTTTGGTTCAAAAGCTGTACCACGAACGCAATAATTATGAAAACGAAGCCGCACTAGTTTATTGAGTGTTTTGTTTTATGGCATATCAACTCTTTTTTGGTTATTTAATGCCGAATCCGGGTCATTTTGGTAAAAGATTTTATGCTTCAAGTTTTTTATATCTTCAAATATTTATTCATGGTGTTTGG
The DNA here is from genome assembly GCA_963556195.1 of Sepiola atlantica. Taxonomy (NCBI): domain Eukaryota; kingdom Metazoa; phylum Mollusca; class Cephalopoda; order Sepiida; family Sepiolidae; genus Sepiola; species Sepiola atlantica. The sequence goes on from OY744547.1 coordinate 71,474,526, forward strand.
TTTGGTTGTTTTGTAGAGGAAAAATGTTTTTGTTTTCGACTTTGCAGAACATGATTGAGTTTTGGAAAGGAGGAGGAATAAAACAATAACATTAATATTTGGTGTATTTTGGTCAGGAAGCCGGTATGCACCAGTTGAATAGTACATAATACAAATTACAGTTTCTCACGTTTCTTCTACAAAATATTGAAAATTTATTATCATTTTCTCAGAATTTTCTTTTTCTTTTGAAAAATGAATGATGTTATATTGAATGTTGAATATGTCAAACAGTTTTAAATCATTTTTATTTTCTCATTCATAATATATTGAGTGTCATTGAATGGAATTCAAGGACACTCAAAGAATATATGATCGTGGGGGTTATAGAAGGTCGATGCATGGGGTCAGATACAATGGCAATGGTGATAGTACGTCTGCAGGTGTAAAAAAGGGGCAGTTTGAGATTTGCGACCACTGATGCAAGTGAGTAGAGAAGAAGCGGAGAGAACTTGATTGTCGACAAAGAAGGATGTGTAACAACTGTTCTCTCTTAAAGCTAGGCAATTCTCACCACCTTGTTTGATATTATGTTGAGAAAATCCTTTCCAGCCAACGTACCGCAACGCTCACAAACTGAGAGAACTTTTTATTTCAGGACTTGTCGAACAACAAATAAAATAAAACTGTATATCTGTTATAAAGTTGTGGTAAAAGTGTTCTTTCTCGCAGACAACCTGACTATATAAAAATATTTGCACAATGCACAAAAAAAAGAAAGAGTCCCAATGAATAGAAAAAAAGAACGAAAGAATTTTGTTGAACATGTCGAACCAACTCCCACCCAAAAAAACACCCGGGGGGGGGGGGCGTTGTTGTTAGCTGACAAGAAAGTAAGACTTCCAAAACAAGTGGCTTTTCTGTTTGTTTTTCAGCTGATATCAACAAAATGTGTCTTCGAAATGAACCAATTAATCTGTTGCTCTGAGGAGGCATGAGGCAAGCAAAAGAGCCAATGCATGGAAATGGTAAGTGGCCCGTCTTCCTTAAAGGCACCAAGTAATACTAATAATAATAATAAGAAGAATCTAACGGTAAATTCAGAGAAAGTTATTTGAAGAGTGGAGGGGCGAGAGGGTCAGATTCCTTTCTGGTTGAATTCTTAATTTCCAACAAGATAAAGAAAATTAGGTTACATTTTCATAGACAAAAGAGAAGGGATATTCTTATGTGGCGGCCATTCAATTGGTGCATTTAGCAATGAAAATATTATTTTAATCGTAGCTAACAAAGCAAAATGTTATTTCAAAGTTAAACATGACAGACAAAAGAAAATGCTATTTCAAAATTAAGCATAAAAGACCAACGGAAATGCTATTTCAAACTGAAACATAACAGACAAGAGGAAATCCTATTTAAAACTGAAGCACAACGGACAGAAGGAAATCCTATTTAAAACTGAAGCACAACGGACAGAAGGAAATCTTATTTAAAACTGAAGCATAACAGACAGAAGGAAATGCTACTTCAAACGGAAGCATAACAGACAGAAGGAAATGCTACTTCAAATGGAAGCATAACAGACAGAAGGAAATGCTACTTCAAATGGAAGCATAACGGACAAAAGGAAATGCTATTTCAAACTGAAACATAACAGACAGAAAGAAACGATATTTAAAACTGAAACATAACAGACAGAAAAAAACGATATTTCAAACTGAAACATAACAGACAGAAAGAAACGATATTTCAAAATGAAACATAATAGACAGAAAGAAACGGTGGCTTGATGGTTGGCAAGTTGGACTGGGTAATCAGAGAGCAGAGTTCAGTTTGGTTGTTACACTCACTGTCACACTGATAACATTGGGGGGGGGGGGTCATGAAACCACACTTCCTTCCGGTTACTGGTAAAATAACAGAGAAAATAAATGGTTGAAAGCCGGGGGTAGGGGTTAAGCTCATGTGTATTCCTTGTGACTGACACCATATGGCCTCCATACAACTGGATAATATCTGGAGAGAGACGGGCGCCACTGAATAACCTGAATATCCCACAGATGTCATGAATTATTCAGATTGGCACCAAATGACCGCAAAGATTTTCGAACAGAACAAAACAATGACTGTATTTTATGTCATAATAGACCTCCCACTTTCATTTCTCAGAAAATAGTTAACGAAGAATAACTCCAAGGTCACTCGCATGAACTTGAAGTTGTCAAAACTTTAATGGAACGCTGAAGGCATAAACTAATCATAATCTTCGATATCAGTAAAAGACTATGTTTGTTTGTTTGTTATAAAAATAAATATGTTCACAGTTAGAATATTTAAATAGGGGTTACATTTTTCACAGAATACCCCATTGAAATTCTTCTTTGATTCGGACCTACGTATATCAGATCCACTTCTTCCAAGCAACTGTTGTCTAAACTTAATATTTTTGACATTGAGTGCATCATTAGCTATAGAAGACTGCGAGGATACGAGGATGTTCAACGATCTGATGGAGCCATCAAGCATGTTGGTGTGATGTCATCAAAGACGACATTACTGCCTGGGGCCTGGATAATTTTTATCCCATAAACGGACCCAGCTGGAAATCTGGTGTGAGATCAGCCATGCGTACAGCAAGCCACCAACACAAAGGATGTCTCCATCTCTGCATTATAATCAAAAAGAACCGCTAACCAGCAATTCCATCTGGGGTCACTAAGGACAATTATTGGTTAGTTCCATAAAATAACTGAAATATATATGAACATAAAGTAACGAAATTCATTATTTAAAATAGATTTCCTTCGTTTCATAAAACAACAATAAAATTAAACCAAGAATTACTCAGTGAAGAATGTATTAAAAAAAAAAAGTTGAAACGTTTAAATAACTACTTTTATTGGTATTTTTAAGATTTAAAATCATTAAATAACAACGAGCTATTTGCCATTTTACAGCTGGTTGTAAGAAACACAGTGTCAACGAGTAGTTTTCTTTTAAATAAAACACCACTGGGCTAACAGTTTTTTTATTACTTGACCTCATATTGCAAATTTTTAAAAACCTTTTCTTGCAATGCAAAAACTGTAAAATTATTTCTGACCAGCAATATATCTCCACATGTGCAACGCTGAGCAAATACCACTCGTATCTGCTATTTGTTAGAGGTTTATTTAAAGTTAAATGAGCCAACATAGTTACAGTAAATGCAAACCATATGAAGTTAAAAAATGTTATTACTAGTTTGATTGTTGGCATTGCCCCCCCCCCCCCCATAGAATCAGATACTCACAGGCGGGACAACATGAAGGTTGCCAACATCTTTAATGAAAGTGGTGCTATGGATCTGACAAGACTCAAAAACAGCATGCCGAGTTGTCCGTCTGCACCAATACCCACTTCACCAAGTTCGAAAAAAATGCACCTGAAGAAGGTCGGAGGTTACATCGACTGAAATGTTGTGAAAATAGCAACCAAGATGCGAATAGTCGTCTGAATAATCCTAATAATACAAATTATCAATCCTCATCTCAAAAGATCTGAAACAGATTACAATTAATATTGCTGCCCGTGCGATTTCACAAAAACAATTTTGGGAGCCGATCGGTTTATATAAAAACAACAAGCTGTTTGCTTGAGTTCAGTTCCAGTGTTGACAAGAGACAAAGAGGCTAGATGTGAAATAACCAATATAATCACGGATCGAAACTGCCCCCCGTTGCAATGGTTACACACGCATTTATGTCAACACTGTAACTACACAACTACAAAGAGAATACATACCCACACACATTAATAGATGGAACGCACACAAAAATAGCAACAAACAACAATGATACGAATCTATAAAAACTTAATAAAATGAAAAGATGTTAAATTTTAACTCTGATGTTTTTGTGTACTTTTTCCCTAATACATTATTCTTTCAATCCTAAAAAAAGAAAAACTTTAATGTCCTCACCCCCGATAATATTTTTGACGAAACGACATGGCATCATGGCAACCAATATGAAATCTGACTAAAATAAAAATACGTCATCTTAAAGTTAACAGAAGAAAAAAACAGAACAATTTTCTTGTGTCGAATGAAAGACACAGTTTTATTTATCTGATAAGATGTAAGAAGCAAAACTAACAAAGAGACAAAACGACTGTCGTTATAATGAGAAAAGATGAGATGAAAAAGAAGCTGAATGTTAAGCGTTTCAGTTTTTTGTTTCTATGGCAACAAGATATAAGACTTGCATGTGATGAAAGAGGGGGCGGGGGATAAACTGATCAATAAAAATTGAAAGAGAAATCATTCTAAATATCAGATTTCTATTTTGATCAAAGTTAAACTGAGAATGATGTGAACACAAATTCGTTTGTTTTGTGCAAGATTACAAATTCAAGACAAAGAGAATATCAAGGGTTGGAAATCGAATCACAACTATTTTAAAAGCATTCGTGACAGGAAGGGCACCACATTGCAAAATGTTAAAAGTCCAATTGTTTAACAAGGTTAGTGGCGATTATGTAAAAATAATGTTGAGAACGGTAGTTTTCCACACGAGGCTAGAGTAAGCATAAGGTTAGAGGAGTCGAAAATTCCATTAGAAGTTAACAGACTAGAGTTATGATTACGTCACAAGATATGACGTCATGAGTGGAAGTATGTGGAAGAGAAACGAGATCAATTCCACTTTCTTTTTTGGTTTACGATGTCAAAGTGAGCAGATGTCTTTTTGGGGGTCCACCAACTCCTATGGGGTTGGGGCAGGAAATTACAGCTCATCTAGATGTATATTGCTGTAAATTACTGGGTAAAATAAACTAAACCACAGAAGCAAATAATGGCATTCTTTCTTGTTTTTAAATTCCTCGTATTATTACAACTACCAGGAGAAAAGAAAGCTGAGAGACGACATATCCACAGAGTAATTTGTGACATGTCAACAGAACAGAACTCTGGACAGAAGACCGACAAGAGATATTTGTTGCAGTCTGCCTTGTGTGATATTGGTCCATAAGCAGGCTTCAAACAAGTTGAAAATCCTTACAAATTATTTGATTATACAAGCCTAAACATAGGGCAAAATCCCATTACCCTTTGTAAAAACGTGCAAAAATGACACGGAAGCACAACATTTCATTTCAATAGTTAACACATCGAATCTTTGTAATATGATTAATAAGATTCATTTCAATAGTCAACACATTGAAGCTTCTTAATATGATTCATAGCACATTAGAAATTAAGCTAGATTTTTCTTTGAATAGTAAATCAATACAAATATTCAGATTTGGATCATTTAAAAACAAACGGAATACAACTTGATAATAAGGCAAAAATGTATTTGGATTTTTTTGTGAAAGACAAAACTCAACGCCGGTAAGGTACAGCTAGTTTTTCATATAAAACATGGTCAATACAGGATTACTCAGTCAGTAATATATATTAACAAAGGCATTCGTCTGTTTTCATAACTAGTTACATTAGTAAAGGCATTCGTTCGTTTATCCGATTAAAACTCAAAAACTATATTTAGACCAGGAAAAAACATTTGTAGGAAAGTTTTGTCAAAAAAAAATGATATATGTAAATGATTTTATTATTAATTAGTCATCACTTATCAAGAACAAAAGCCAATTGAGGATAACGAGATAGATTGGTAGAAGGTATTTGCAAATTAGAACATATAATAGTAACATTAAAACCAAACAAAATAATGCATCATCATGGACGGCCCTGCCTTCGTAAGGCACCTACGCATATTGTCCATAAACTTATATATTGGTCTGCCCACTGGCTTACAGCCAGGCACTCTACCAGTAACAACTAAATGTTCGAGTCCTTTGCGCTATATATATGGCCGATAAAAGTCATTTGTCTTTTCATTAAAGTCTGCATTAATTGCCCAGGTTTGTATCCAGATCGCCTCAACACCTCCTCATTGGTTACATGCTGCTTCCAGTTGATAATCAGCATCTGGTGAATAAACCATGTCTCCACGGAAAAAAGTTTAGTTTCCAATTTAGGACATATAATCCAAGTCTCGCATCCATAAACTAGGATGGACCAAACGTACGCTTGAAGTATCCTCAATCTGGTCTCCAGCGAGATGGTACGAGATTGAAGAACAGAAGACAGCTGCATAAATGCACTCTCTCACTGGGCAAGTCTAGATTTTACGCCTACCTTACACCTTCCATCTGATGTTATCACTGACTCAAGGTAGTTAAATGATTGTACTTGCCAGACTGCAGTGTCTCCGATCTTGATTTCACAGGTGGGCATTCAAGGTTTTCCAGAAATCGTCATGAAAGGTCTTTTTAGCATTCAGTTGTAATCCGTATGTTACATCAAGAAGTTTTTGCAACTCTTCACTCGATGTTGTCATCAGTATGGTATCATCAAATAATGCAGAAAACATCATTTCAGCATTTGAGAAATTAAGAGAGACAAAATAGAAAATATTTTAGGTCCCCATTTTGAATTTGTATGTGATGTTATGTCTACATGTGAAGTTGAGCGATTTGTCACACTGAAAGTGAGATTACGCCACTTTTCTATTCACAAGAGAAGAAAAGCAATTTCATAATACACTCAGTCATGGATATGCAACCGCTGTCAAAAAGGTTAACTAATTTGCATATGGTTTTGAAAAATGAACTCTTATTAATTAGCTATTCGTTTTTTATGTTTTCTTATTCAATGATTGCTTTCAGTTAACTATTACACACAGTCCTATTAACACTTATTTTCTATATCGTGCAAAATGCTTAACATTTGGGGGTGAAAGAAGTTCTAGCGCGTACACACACACACAAGTCAGTGCAGTTCCACCAAATCAATAACTTTTTCACAATCCTATCTTAAAACATTAATTCTGTTACAAAATTTAATTCCACCATAATGCATTTTGGTTTCTTCGTAAACACATCAGCCATTTCATTCTTCGGAAATAGTTAGCAAAATAAATATTACAAACTTTCAATTACAAAATAAAAATAGCAATATGGGGTTCAGGACTAGGAGCAGGTGTGTATTGGGTTACTCATATTTTCTTTTCGGGGATACGTCGGTATGAGTCAGCTAGTTTTGAATATAATATGCATGAAACATATTTAAATAAATAGTAATGAAAGTAAATTGCAAAAAAAATTCATTTCAAATTTGTGCATTACAGAAGGGATGGGAGTTGTTTATATTGTTACTGCTAATTTTAACAATTAAATAATTTTATTATTATTATTATTATTATTAATCACTGGTATTATTTTTATACAATAGACGGGCAACGATGGGTATCCCTACCGGTTTTTAATAAACAATGATTTCTCTTTGCCTTGAGAGGCGGCCATTTTGAATACTCGGCAATTTCAATGTCAAAACAAAGTCGGTTTTATTTCCGATGCTGTCTATGAAAAATTCTTATTTCTGTTCTTCTCCTTAAATAACTCAAAAAATGTCAGCAGTTTTGATGGATTTATTCCTGACATTGACATTCGCAAATATCCTTTTTTTTTTCGCTAAAAAAAAAAGAAGAAAAAAAAGAAAATGAACTGGATATGCAAATCATCAAAAGTAATTTAAAGAAAAAAACGTTTCAAAATATCACTTTGCTTATGTTTTGCTGCGTTAACTTTTCTTTAAAGTAGATGCATAAGGCATAGGGAAAGGAGGGGGGTAAATGTTTAGTTTTAATAATTTATTATTACTGGGTGATTTTCTTGTGTCAAAAGCTTTCAAATTTGTCACATTTGATTTTTTAGTCCTGAAATACTTTTCAAATTTGATAACATTCATTTTCATTCCATTATAAACAAAGTGTGTGTATATATATATATAATATATATATATATATATATATATATATATATCAACGAAAAATACGTCCTATACGGTTAAGGGCGACTAAAAAATGCTACATTTCTGCATTACTCTTTATCACTTAGGAAGTGAATATTAGAAAAGAAAAGCAACAAACGCTACTATCACTAATAAAAACATATATATATATATATATCAGTAATGGAGCTACTCAGGTTGAGCCTGACTCACTTGACTGTTATTTCATATAAAAACACTTTCTCAAAGAGATGATTCAGGATGACACATTTACATCGATGGAGTATAAATTATTTCAAAATGGTTTTAATTCTTCATGAAATACAAATGATTCTGTCTCAATGTAGGGACTTCATCAAGCAAAAAAAATTCAGCCCGACTTGAAAAAAAACAAACATTTATTCTACCAAATATGAAACTATAAAATTTCTCACTTGCAAGGGTGTTATTCAAGAGGAGAAGACGAGCATCATTGTAACCTCTAAAAGAATAAAACTTTGTTGCTTGTTTTAAATGGGTGTCACGATTTTATTTGGAGGGAGAATTCTTCATTTACTGAGACCAATCAATTGACACTATCTGTGTCAGAATTGAACAACGACTTTGAACCGGCATGAGCGACTGATCACAGTTTATGCAGTGAATGCACACAGCACACATTCATAGCTTTTATTACAGGACGGTGTTCCCTCGGTCTGGAAGGATCACTGCGGGGGTGCGTACAGGAGAAACGACCAGCAACCAAGGTATGAATAACAAGTTGTGAACTCTAATGTTTCTGTAATGATTACAGAAACTTGGCATGTATGACACATGGTTATGCTCTAACAATGTTATCCTTGTGCCTGACTAGGCTTAATGATTATCTATATAGTCAATTGTGTAACTATTATCAGAAGCTATACTTTACAACGAATACAAATATGAAATGTTAGAGAGCTAAATTCACACAACGAACTAAACACTAACAAAAAGAAAGAAACAATAAACTTGCTTAATTTCAATCTATCAAAAATCGCTAAAGTGAAAAGCGTTTTTGATCCGTTCGAAATGATGAAGCCTTTTAGCTATTAGAAATCAATCAATCCATTTCAGGCCAGACGCGATAAACGATTTTCACAAACATCAAATAAAAAAAAGAAAGGACAAAAAAAAAAAAATAGAAAAAGTACAGAATTTTTGTTATTAAAACTATTTTTGACTTTGATTTTTTGCTATTCTCGAAATGAGAAAAAGAATTGTCCGAGCAGATTGACAAGCCAAGAATAAGCATCCGATCAAACCAGATAAACAAGATCTTTCGTGTTGGTAGGAGAAAACAAATAAAAATACAAACAAAAAAATAATAAAAAAATACAATTAAAAGAGTCTTTGCTGCACTAAGGAAAAAAAAATGAAAAGAAAACGTTTATTCAAATCTAAATGAAACATTTGCAATTGGCCGACATTTCTGTCAGTCAACGAACGCAAGGCAAACGTTGTAAACATTTGAGCACGGAACCGTCTTTCAACTCGACAACCACCACACACGTAATTAACTGTCGATTTTATATTGAGCTATTAAAAACCAAAAATAAAAATAAAAACCAACCTGTATCATTTTTTTTGGGGGGGGGGGGGTCTACATGACCTAATTCTAGGAATGGATAATGGAATCGCCGAGCCGAGTTCAAGACCTAAAAACGGTATGAACCCCCTAAGTCCTGTCTGTTACGGGTTAAATAGTATTACTAATTTTAACTTCTAATTACATAGCTAGAAATGGATCGGTTTCATCAGGTAAAATGGCTCAACACATGCTGCATGGTAGCACACTAACGCCCCCATTTGGTTTGGTTAGGGTTAGTGTTATATGGCATATCAACCCTTTTCAGGTTTATTAATGCCGAATCTGGTCATTTTGGTAAAAGAATTTATGCTTCAAGTTCTTTATATGTTCAGGTATTTATTCATGCTGTTTGGTTTAGTTGTTTTATAGAGGAAAAATGTTGTTTTTGTTTTTGACTTTGCAGAACATGATTAAGTTTTGCAAAGGGAAAGGATAAAAACAATAACATTAATGTTTGGTGCATTTTTGGTCAAGAAGCCGGTATTTTCACACAGCCTGATCGGGTAGCACCAGGGCCCCCATTTGGAGTTATTGGACAACAGCCACATACCTTGGAGGATATTAGCATCCCAAACCAAAATTATATTTTGATTATATCTGAAATCTGATGTGAGCGTGTAGATCTTTGCAAAACATGAACAAACTTATTTTGGTAAATCAGTTAGCCACTGAATTATGCCCGTTTAAAATTAGGAAATGTGTTGTCTTGTGGTCCAAAAGCCAATTTTCACAGTCTATAAATGAAAATGCAGGCTTCAAACAAGTGAAAAATCCTTACAAATATAATGCCATCTTGAGATAAATCAAAATTAATCTTAATGGAAGCAATAATTATTACATCAAACCAGCCTAGACATTGGATAAAATCCCATTACCCTTCGAAAAAAAATGCAAAAATGACATGGAAATGCAACTTTGACTGTTCATATAAGATTCATTTCAACAGCTAATACATTGAATTTTCTTAATATGATTCATGGCTATATTTTTGTTTTAATAGTAAATCAATAAAAAAATCACAGATTTTTAATGGAAATAGCTCCAGACAAGGCATGAAGCCATTTGATGTAAGGAGCTAAAAAGAACAATTATGATTATCACAAAGATATGAGATGCTTATTGACCTTAGTCTTGAAAAAAACAAGGCTATAGGACAGAAGAAAACAGTCAGCCAGAAGAGAGTTCCACAAGCCTGCAGTTCTTGGAAAAGAAGCTACTGGAATAGGAAGCTGTATTACAATGAGGTATCAAAACAGAGAATTGATGGAGACCACTAGACCAATGAGCTGGAACAAAAGAAGCAGGGAATAGATCTGAAGAACACATGCCATAATAGTATTTATAGAAAAGATTGAGACTAGCAACATGACGTCTGTGAGAGAGACGGTGCAGAAAAGAAGAAAGGATGGGGCCAATCAAATTACAGATACGTTTCTGCATCTTATCAAAAACCCTCAAATGAGACAGAGATTCACCAGCCCAAATATGACAACAGTTGGATCAAATGGGGGTTCATACCTTTACCAATGTGTTTCTGGTTTTAGTTTGTGAAATAAGACTTGATTCAATTAGGCGGCTCGTTTACATGTTTAACTATACTAGCACTTTTTAACACCACTTCCACCTTCTCCCTCCTCACTGTATTTACCCCCTCGTTTCTAGTACAAATATCTGACAAAATCAAGTGTCACCCACTTACTCCTCTCCTTCCCCATGAATATACAAACCCACCCAAGAGAAAATTATTCAACTCTGGCCCACATCTATACGCCCAGATGATGAGGATATAACACTCTCCTCCTTCCCATAACACATTCTAGATTTTGTTTAACAATTGTTTCTATTTTGAAAAATTCAATTTTTCTTTTTTCTTTCAATGTTTGTTGAAACCATTTTTTTTTTTAAAACTTTTTTGATCAATCAGAAAACTGAATGACATCATCATCACGAGTTTTTGAGATTAATAAATGTATTCATGAGTAAGGGAACATGAATAAGGGTCTCTGTGATTATCGTCATTTTGAACCTTATTCATCTTTGTATTATTAATTCTATCATTTTTTATGTTTCATCCATATATCTTCGTCTATTTCTAAAATTATCTCACATTTTTTTTTTTTTTTCTTATTTCTGTTTTCGTTAGCATAGGGACGGGTCATTCTTCCAAATGCCAGACTTATCACCTGCTATTTAGAGGCTCCAACCGAGTGTTCTTTTAAGGATTTTGGCCGTTCCCTTAAGTGCAATTATTTGGATTTTCTTCGCATTTGGTTTTCCGGGAATACTTTCCAGATACTTTTTGAAATTCTTCTTCGTGAGGCCTTTATCTTTTATTATAACTGGGACAATGTTGATGTTTTTGAAGTTCCAGTTTCCTTGGTATTTTGTCACCTTCTCCCCCTCCGCTCTGTTTAAGTCACTATCATTTGGAACACTCACCTCAATCAGTGTTGCCATTCTTTCTGCCTTATTTAATATGACTATGTCCGGTTTTACAGCTGAATTTTCCAGGTAGGTAGATGTGGGAACCATATAACCATAATGTATAGTATACTTATCGTTTCCCACAGTCCTCTCCGGTAGATGTTCCCAGGACCTAGTGCTACACTGGATGTGCTACACAGATGTTCCAGTGTATGTATTTGCACACCATCGTGACGCGTTGTGTAGCTGCCATCTGCCAACATAATTTTGCAGCTTGATATCAAGTGATTCACACTCTCCACTTCAGTGTAGCAAAACCTGCACTTGTTATCATTGCTAGATATCGTGTGTGTGAATATGAATAAGCATGATCTGTTAACTTTAAAAAAATAAAAATCGATTAATTAATTAACAATCTATTTAAAATACTTAATTAAAAAGACAACTGTAATTAATAAATTTAAGTTTCAAAACCCTATTTTAAAAAAATGTAATAATTTGAGAAAAATCGATCAGCATCCACTTGCCTTTTAGTTTATCTGCCCTATTTATAAAAATTTCTAAAATTATATTTTCAAATGTTGTGTGTGTGTGTGTGTGATATTTACAATATCTGATCAATCTGTGTAAATACGAATAAGTGTGATTCAAAAAAAAAAAATCGATTAATAAATAATTTATTTAGAATTTTATTTCAAAACAAAAATGGAATCATCAAAGTTAAGTTTCAAAATACTATTTTTTTAAATAATTATAAAAAGTCAATCCTTTTATCTGTTGATAGTTGAAAAAAAAGAAGAAATTACTTTGTGAGCATTTGGAAGCATTTAAACTGTCGAATCCAATAATTTTATAAATAAAAATTGAAACAACATTACCGTAACAAAATTAGTCATAGTTTTATAACAATTTAGTTCGATTAATAACTTAATGACCAAACGGCAGTGTAATAATTAAAGTTAACTTTAAAAATCCTATTTAAAAAAAATGGCAAATAGACAACAAAAAAAAACAGTATGGTGTAAAAAGATTTTTAAAAAAGCAATACAAAAATCAAATTAAAAGGATTCCCGGGCAACGCCAGGTAGGTACAGATAGTAGATTAATAAATCTTATTGTATTCATCATCATTATCATCATATTTGGTTTAACGGCCATTTAACATGCTGGCATGTGTTGAACGGCATTTAGAAATTGATTTTCAAACTACTTTATCTCCGCCAGGTCTTTATTTACCCCTCTTTCTCTCAAATCCTTCCTTTATTACTTCCTCCCATGTTTTCCTTTGTCTTCCTTTGTCTTCCTTTGCCAACTGGCCCTGTTACCTCAACTGTTCTACATCTACTAACCTAAGCATTCTCATACATTCTTTAAATGTGACCAAACCAACATCTTCCTATACTGTCCAGGTTTAATCTTCCTGTGAGGTCATCAAATCTAAGACTCACATTACACATTCACAGTATCATTCTCATATTTTTTTGTCTCCATGCAACGCATGTCCTCAACCCTCACTGGTAAGGTTTCATTTCCATACATCATTACACTGCGTATACATGCCTGATAGACTCTTTCCTTGGTCGACAGTGGTAACGCTCTGCTGGTTAATAATAGCAGAAGTTCACTGAACTTACTCCATCCACTCCTAACTCTTGCAACCATGCTAGCACCTGCTCCACCCTGTGCTCCATGAGTGCTCAATGTTGGTAATAGAATATTTTAGATCCAAGTTTAAATAGAATAGGCATAGAAGCTACTATATATGGTAATTTGGAAAAATATAAAATAATAAATTCACAGAAATAAACATAAAATAAATGGATAAATTATGAAAACCTTGAAATATAATTGCAAGAATAGACCACATCAAGACTATATAAATATTAATAAAGACAATAAACCGGTTCAAACCAGTTTTCCTTTCCCATAATGCCTTGAGTTGAACACAGATCTGAAGAAGGGAAGAGTTCACAAAATATAATAATATCATACAGAATTTTCCACCAGACAATTTTGATGCAGGTATTACATAACATTGTAACATCGTGTAGATACATGTGTATACACACATATGTGTATGTAAAAAAAATTTTTTAAATAAAGATATATATATATATATATGTATATATATACATTGTATTAAAGGTGAAACTATTTAACCCGTTCCACCATTATGTCTCATTTTGATCCAACTTGTGTCTATCCATCACACCACTGCATTGTATTGCCTTCTAAGTATCACATATATATATATATATATATATATCGGTATGATATGATTATCAATATGGGTGGGGTGAGCCAACGATTTCCAATGACTCAACCACATCACTGATCACTCGATTTCAGCATGGCCGGTTCATCGCATTCTAAATGATAATGTCAAGACATTCTTGCTTTCAGTGTCGGATTCCATAAACTATTGGCCCGGAGATCTTTTGAAGGTCAGACCTCACAATTATTAGACAAGTTTTCACCTGGCCACCACGTCGTTATCATCAGAAAGTGAGTGACGGGGGGGGGGGGGGGGTAGATGCTGTCTTTTACCCAGATTTCAGGTGGGCGGATTCTGGGGGAAAGGATGCAACTCTGAAATGACTCACACTAATAAAGACTATCAATCAGAATTCATGTAGTATGTCAATACGGCTCGACCCCAACACCCACTTAACTCTAACTGTTTCATACCAGCCTTCTCTCCTCGCACATGATCTGGCTCAATCATTCAGAGCCTCTGGTATCTCTAAGTCTACCTTCCAGTGGCCTGCAGAGGGGGGGGGGGGAGAGGAACGGTACCCCCAAGGCATCCAAATTGAAGAGGGGGAGGGGGCATCCGATCGTATTCAAACTATTTTCCTTTCTTATATCTTCTGGGTCAGAATCTATCCATCTAACACTTATCGTTGGCTAGCTTTTGACTTTGAAGTAGTATTTTCTTTTTTAGCTCCTTACATGAAGTGGCTTTGTGCCTTGTCTGGAGCGATTTTCATTTAAAAAATGATTTAAAAAAATATTTCTCAGTACTAGAACTTATACTTGAGCTTTTGGAGCATACAATCAAGGAGTTGATCCGGGCATCACCAGGGCATCTGCATGCTACTTACCAGCTTTTTTTTATGTAACAAGAAGATTCTCACTGACAAATTGTTTACATTATAGAGATTGACTAAAAATAAACATCTTAGAGGATAAATTACGCCCATTCAGATGTCGTCAGGAGAAAAAGTTATGCATTTTTCTCATCACAGTTTCAGATATGCAGATTTGGATATTCCGTTGCGAATGCTGAGTGCAGGGTTTCTGCACAATGAAAGCTTCTCATGTCCGTCTGAATTTTTTTTTTTTTTAGGAAAAATTCAACGAAATATTAATTTACGATTTTTAATTAATTATAATAATGAAGGCATGTTTTAAATAGACTTAACTAGCAGATGATTTTTTTGGCAGTTGCTCTTTCTGGAGCAAGAGTACAATAAGGACCCCAGTTCATTAACACAACACGCGGAACATGTTCCGGAAGTCACCGGCGTCTTCCGGTTGATCTCGCAATACACGTGGTCGCTATTTACAAAACAACTTGTAAATAAACCTTTTATATACTTTAATAAACGCAGTATATTTCGGAAATTTTTTTTCTTTTAACATGTTAATATTTATTTTAATGCAGAGGGTCCTTATTGTACTCTTGCTCCCTCTTTCTTTATAACCAACCTTGAAAAGGGATGTTAGTGAAAGATTCCAAGGAGTCAATTCTTCAACTAATCAGCGAATGAATAAATAAATTGATATTGTGAATGTTCGATGTGTTCATGTTTTTCTATCAACTTAAAGTAATTGTAGCAATATTTAGGTGTGGGGGAGGGTGTAAAAATAATGTTAAAAACGGAATTTTCCAGTACTGTTGTCACATTTGGACTGGTGAATCTCTGTCCCATTTGAGGGTTCTTGATAAGGTTCAAAAACGTATCTGCAATTTTATTGGCCCCACCCTTTCTTCTCTGCACCCCCTTTCTCACAGATGTGATGTTGCTAGTCTCAGTCTTTTCTATAAATACTATTATGGCATGTGTTCTTCAGAATTGTCTGATCTACTCCCTGCATCCTTTGTTCCAGCTCGTTTAAATCATTGGTCTAGTGGTCTCCATCAATTCGCTTTGTAATACAGCTTCTTTCCCAAAACTTCAAGCTTGTGGAACTCTCTTCCTGCTGACTGTTTTCTTCCTAGCTATAGCTTTGGTCTTTTCAAGACTTCTGTCTTTGCAATTATCATCTTTTGTTCTTTTTAGTTCCATCAAGTGGTTTAATGTCTTGTCTGGAGCGATTCCCATAAAAACAATTATTTATTAATAAATAAATAGAATTCAATTTTGAAAGAAAATGTCATATTTGAATTTTTATTAATAAGTAATTGTCTTTAATTTTTTAAATATTTATTAATGAAAAAATGACAACAAATACAAACTTACGTTTTATCTTTCCAAATAATTTTATAATGAATTGTGAAATTAACGAAATTCTCTAAAAATAAAATTTTGAGGGCGGTGTGGGAGTGAGTGCCACCATACCTATCCAAGTAAAAATTATCCAATTTTTTAAATTCTTTTTTTCGTAATGATACTGATCCTCATTTTTTTTAATTTTTTGTTTATTTTCAAGATTATAAAAAGAATTTCTTATGTTGATGATGACACATTCATGTGCGAAAGGGAAATATAATTATATCGCATTTTTAATTTTCCCAGTAACACTAATCATTAAAATCACATGAAATATTTTTTGCAATCATATTATATTTTTGGTGGAAATATTGATTAAACAATGCTTTATTCAATGATAACATCGCTAATTCAAGAAATTAATTTTTCTTCGAGTTATAGTGATTTTATTAACACAGAATTTAGGGGCCTTTTTCATAATATATATTAAATTCTTTTTTTCTTTAATTTTGATTGTTAACATCTACAGTGCTTTATTTTCATTAAAAAAAATTTAAAAATTCATGCATACTTAAAAATATAACTTTAGTAAAGGTGTATTTTGTTTTAAACAAATAATACATTTTCACTAAGATTTTAATAAAAATAATGGTTTCATTATATTCCGTGATCGTTGATTAATAAATACTGAAAATTTCATTAAAATGGTTTGATTTCTTGAATTTTGGTAAATTTTTAAGTGAAGGGAGGGTCAAAATGTTTTTACATTTTGGGAATCGGCCATTGATTTTGCACGTACCAATGAATATTCAATATAGTTACATGAGTTATAAGAAAGAAATTCGCCTACAAGTTTGTTTGTTTTTTGTTGGGGGGTTCACCAAACTTTATGACACGCCAGTGAGAAGTGTTTTGCAAGATGATAGACTTCTTGTGTGAAATATCCAAGAATCAAAAATAATATATATTTACTTGATCCCATCAGCCAATAAGTGTGCTGAGGGTGTGTGTGTGTGCACAACTTCTCCCCTTTCTAGTGTCAAGATAAAAAAAATCTCCATCCTAAATTTATTGACAGCTGCTGAGAGAAAATAGAAGATAAAAACAACTTTAAATTAAGTGGAACAGGAAACAGAAGCCAAATCTGGTGTAAGGATTACCGACACAGACTGTGCAGTTGGCAATCGGAGTTCAACTCGTACTGTGTGTTTCCTTTGTACATTTCCATCATTTTGTTGTGTGAAAAATGAAACTTGTAAAAACTAAAAAACTGGAGAAGAACAAAAAAACTGCAGAAATAAAATATCAATCCTAATCCCATTCTCAGATGTCCTCAAAAATCACTAGAACTCTCCAACGTTCTCTTCCAGTTGTCTAAGTGTCTTCGGCCCCCACTCTTCAACACTCGCAAGACAGGAGAAGACCGACGTACACTGATGCCAATTTATATATCTATAATGTTTACCATAGATTGATTATGATGCCACAATCTCTATGTAAATTAGTGTGTGCCACCTTTACAGGGTCATGTCTTTTTTAACAGTGCAGGGTGTCCTTTGATCTCCATGCTTTGTCTGTAGTCCACTTCATCAACAGAACCAGCTGATCATCTTGCTGCAGTCGCAGTGGTGATGTGGCAGCTGACATTTCCGTCTTCCTCTCTCGCCTGGTAGCTGCAATAATATATAACATAAAAAAAGAAAAAACTCCAACAATCTTCTTGCTCAATGGCTTATGTTACTTGATGTTTCATTCTCTCACAGCACATATGCTTCCCATCACTCTCCTCCTGTGGAGTGGAAGTGAGGCAGGGGAAGGGGAGGGAGTATGGAGCATTGAGAACTGCGACTAAACACGATCAGCTTATCGGCCAAAGAGGATGACCCTTTCTTCTCCCTTCTTTGCTACATGTCACTCCAGACTTCCTCCCATGACACAACTTTCTAGACACATAGCTCTAGTTCTATTCTTAATTTCTAATGGAATTTTCCATTCTCTTAATATTAAAATAATGTGGAAAATTTCTGATTCTAAGTTTATTTTTACACACTCGCATCTAAACACTGCTACACTTTCCGATACAATGGATGTGTTAGGCTTAGATCTGATGACCTCAGAGGAAGATTAAATATGGACAGTATAGGGTGATGTATGCAGAACAAGCGACTTTAATAGTATGGCCACGTTGAAAGAATGGATGAGAGTTCTTGGGTCAATAGATGTAGAACAATTGAAGTAGCAGGTTCAGTTTCAAGGGGAAGGCCAAGGAAAACATGAGTGGAAGTTATAAGAATGGATTTGATAGAAAGAGGAGTAAAGACCTGGCCAGAGATAGGGTAGTTTAGAAGTCAATTTTCTAAAAGCCGTCCAACACATGCCAGCATGTAAACCGAAGATGATGATGATTTCCCAACAGTATTAGTACATAAATAATCACATGAGATCCGATAGGATTTGAACTCAACATAACCGATTCCATAGTCTATCGGGGTATCCATTGGCCTAACCACGCACGCTGTCAATTTCCTTTCCTGCTGATGGCAAATTGTTTCTTTAAAGAAACACCGGAAATGAGCCTGGAAATGACCTTGGCTGGTGATTGTTTCTTTAGATTGAGAATTGCTAACAGAATTCAAAAGAAATCAGGCAGAAGGTGACGGAACTGCAAAGAGATGGCGGGTAACGAGCCCATGAGATGCTGCACTTTTTGATTACATTCCACAGGTAATCACGCGCTTGACTGGTTTGAAACTAATCCATTAGGATTGAACGAAAACAAACACGGAAAAAATCAGAAAGAATAAAACTCGACAAAAACAGGTTTTCTTCAGGTGTGTTTAAGTTAACGATTCTTCAGGTGTGTTTAAGTTAACGATTTTTAAGTTAACGATTCTTCAGGTGTTTTTAAGTTAACAATGAAAATGCGATTGCAAACTCAAGTGTGACAGACTGACCGATCGAGTCTCTCCTACAAATGCTTTGACCAACGTCTAGAGGATGACAAACTGCATCCAATGGTGATGACCCAATCTGGAAGTTTGGGGAGCATAGAGTCGCCCTTAGTCGCCTTTACGCCCCAGTCCATTCTGACCCGGTACCATCTATGAACTAAATCAAAATTTGTCACATGCACTGCACTAAACTGCATCGGAAACCCTTGGACAAGGTGTTCGCTCCTAACCCTACTCCTCTCCACCACCTGAAAATCCATCTTTCCAAGCCTTTTCTATCTTTTTTCCTACCTATTCTATTTCCCAATCCTATCAGTACTAAGCTCGCTCTCCCTCTCCCATCAACAGTCCTGGGTATGAAAGAAAACTGCATCCAGTGGAGAGGCACCAATTTGGGAGAGGTGGAAGTACCTGTCATAATTATATTTATGCATTAAATAGAATTTATCGTTTACAAAACGAATTAATCTACAAACTTATTTTATTTGAAAGATACGTACATTTACACATGAATAAAAATGTGAGGATATTAAGAATTTGAAGCATAAAATATTTTACCAAAATAGTGGATTCAGCATTAAACAACTCAAATAAAGGTTGATATGCCATAAAACAAAACAACCAAGCAAACAGCTTCAAAACATTTTAGAGATGGAAATGCTTTTCTAAATTCAAGTTACAGACTCCTGATGCAATCTTCTACCTGTTTAAGAGTTAGAATACAATGTTAGACAGTTTAAGAGTTAGAGACAATGGAATATTGCTGCCACATCTGGGGATGTGCCGCACAGAGCACTCTTTCCTGCCTTGACAGAGTACAAAATTCACTGCAAAATCTAATGGAGAATTATCTCTTATCCTCCCTAGAGCCCCTTTCTCACAGAAAAGACGTTGCTAGTCTCTCTCTACTCCACCATTATTTCCAGGTGTTTGACTGAGCTCCAATCTTTGCTTCTTCCCTGTAAGATATTCACAGCAAGAACTCATATTTTTACTCCAACAGAAAAAGACTTTCCTTTCTTCCTGCATGTCCCTAGCGTCAGGTTGAATTTACATGGGCAGAGCTTCTTTGCAAAAGCTTCCCACCTGTGAAACACATCGCCGCAGGACTGCTTCCCTGCTGATTACAACATGGTCGTCTTCAAATCCAATGTCAACAAATTCTTGTCCTAAACCGCAGTTCATACCATTGATCAATGTTAGTTAGTACCCCCATAGTGTTCCTCATCTCTCAGCTGATAATCATTCCATCTCATTAACACTTATCCTCGAGTGGCTCTTGGCCTTGATGAGTGGTGACCCAATAGTAAAAAAACAAAACAACGACTGACCCCGACTGATGGCTGAGCCTTTTATAGAGATGTTTAGATGCAGCCAAAACCTAGAATATGAAGAAGTCCCTATTTACTTGCCTCCCCACGAGGGCAAAGTTAGACACAAGGTCGGTTTTTAATGTGGGGAAAATCCAGTTCCACAAAAAGAGAGCACTCTAGATTGTGACAAAAAATTTTAACTGCCTCGGTTTAGAAGGATTTCTTCTTCACTGACCGAAGGCAGAAAAGATGAAGTGTAGTATCAGAACAGATACTCCACTTTGCTCCTAACCAAATGAAGAAGTCATGTGAAAATTACAGAGAAATGTTAGGCATAAAACTGTGTGACTTTACAGATTCTATGGGAGGCGAAGAGAAAATATGTTGAATGTGAACAAACCAAAGAAGAATTTGCTATTCAGTCAATTGTGAAGAAATTCAAGAAGACTGAGACACAAGAAAACTTTGCTAATGATTCCGACACTAGACGATCCCTCATGTTTCCGGTCGACAAAGCAGAAAATGTGTTGAAAGAAAAATGAGTTCAAAGAGGAAAAGAAATTCTTCATTTTATCAGAAAAAAAAAAGCTGACAGTGAAATTTAACCTTCACAACTAAAACATTTGTCGTTTTTATCTACTCAAAAATATATTGCAACAATCAAAAGGCAAAATCATGATAGGCTATTTGGCAAAATGATTAATGCATAGAAAACTGAAGGAAGCAATCGAGTTGAAATGTAGAGGGGGAAGCTGAGGACAGGGGTGCTCTTGCGCCAAGATAACACGCTTGTTCACACTGTCCAGCTTGTAATAGTAGCTGAATAAGTCAAGTGTGGTCTTGAATTGCTACCCCATCCCCCTTAAAGACTGAACTCCATCTGACTTCTTCCTCTTTTCTAAATTCAAAATCCATCTGCATGGTCACCATTTTGGAAATAAGGTCGTATATGCTGCGGAGGAATTTTTAGGAGACCAGAATGCCATCTTCTTCTGCATTAGGATTGCAATACATTTTTTTTTTAAATTTTTAAAAAACTTTTATTCACCCTAAACAAGGCATATTGCCACTGAGACATAAGGGGCTACTGTGATAGGGCCCAGATTTATAGGGGGCATCTTAAGTGGGGAGTTGTGCAGCAAAATGTCTGTTCACATTACACTTAAATTTCTGCATGTTGATACGGTCAGGGGAAAAAGAGGAAAACGGTCCGCAAAAAGAAGCTATTAGAGTGGAATCTGGCGACCTCTACAATGAAGGGTGTGATATTGTTGCTAGTTGGGTGCGTCAGGGGTATTTACGTTGAGGGGGTACAAGTGCAGTAAGTTCACCGGAATGCATTCTGTGGAAATACTTGTAAATTGATTCCAAGGAGGACTTGTGAAAAACAGTCTTGTTTCTCCAACTCATTCTGAGTGAGACTTTTCAAACGACCCTCTCTCTATATATATAGTTATGAAAATATATTTATGGCAATTAAACTACACAAAGGCTCCCACGAAGATCCCCCCCCCCCTCCGGGGATTAAACGCGAGAGCCTCTTTTTAACAAGTGGTTTCTAGTATTTCTATTTTAGGTTTTAGTTTTTAAGTTTTTAGGTTTTTGTTTAGTTTTTTTTGTTGTTTTTTTAATTAATTTATTTATTGTTAGCCCAAGGTAAATTTTATTCTGTGCAGGCAGCTGTTTACTATCTCACTTCTACATTTTAATAGATTTTAGGGGTCTTTAAACTTTAGGATTTAAAATTTCTCATTCAGACATAATCTACACAGGTCGTCTAAATTTCTACATGTACTGACTTGTCATATTATTTTCCATTCAATTATTGGTGAACGTCCATTTTCTTTGAACTCCCAATAATGGTTTGCTAGTGCTGTTTTAATTCAACGTTCTTTGTTTTTAAATGTGCGTTTGTAGTCATAATATCTGGTTTTAAAATCTAGGGAGGTCATACCCATGTAGTACTTCTTGTTATTCGGTCTTTCTTTGGCAAATATTGTGGCTTGGTAAACAATACTTTTGGTTATATATATATATATATGAACACCTGCATGTTCACTATGATTTTTTTGAGTGATAAAAAAGAAATTCATATGAATCAACATGATGCTTTCTTCTTTTGTTGGCACTGATTTTTCTGATTCTTTCTACAATCAGGTACTCACAGGAGGGACCACATGAAGGTTGTCAACATCCATAAGTGAAAGTGGTGTTATGGAACCGACTGGATTTGAACTTGGCACACCCAGCTCGTCAGTCCGAATCGTTAACCAATTCAGCACCGTCACCTCTCTTTTAAACAATGATGAGGTCATACATGCTGTGGAAGAGTTTTTTGAAGGATCCAGATGCTATCTTCTTTCTTGAGGAGATTTCAATGCTTCAGCATCTTTGGACCAAGTGCATTGATGTTGTTAAATTTTGGGTGAATAAAGCCCCTAGTATATACGACGGTTAGTTGAGAATAACAGGAAATGAAAGTTCAGTCTGGGTCAAATTGCTGAACCGGAGGTTAGGATTACTAGACTGTGGCAATTGATAGAAACGAATATGATGCCACATGGCTCAAAGAGAGAGTGAGAGAGGAAGAGAGCCAGTTCCTTGGAAGCACTACATGTGTGAACATGTTAATTTAAAACGCAATGATAATATATGATTAAACAGTGATTAGCGATCACTCTTTGTCTCCCCTCCTTCATGTCACTGGTCTGTGATTTGAGATGAAGATCAAGTCGAAGAAATCTCCTGTCTTCCAACAGTTGTCTTGACTTAGTCCTTTTCGATGTATGAAAGCACTTATTTGAAAACAGCATTTCCTCAGTCTGGAAGAACCACGGGTGTGTACAAGAACAAGCAGCTAACAAAGTATGATTATGAACTTTCATATGTTTTTTGTAATAATGGCAGAAAATTGATTTTCTGCATGTTTGACACAAGGTCAAAATGCAACAATGTCAATAGAAACTATATTGAAAAATCATAAAAAACTGTCTTGTTTCTCTGACTCCTTCTGGGTGAGTCTTAGAACTTTATGAACGACCTTTGACCTTCGTATGTTTGTAACATATTATTAATCATCTTGAAGATGACAAGAAAAAAAGTTGTTCAAATATACAAACGAAACAAAATGTGAATAACTGGCAATAAGTATTCGTAAAATGTTGAACTGTTGATCCTTCCTCAATTGACAGAAATATAAACAAGTCGGACTTCTTTTTCCCTTTTCTCTCCTCACACTTAAAGCAACCATGGCTCAGCCCCCTGCCCTCTCGCCTTCAGAATTAAGATGAGCTTCCTTGCATGGCAATGTTTATACACCTTGTATACAGACACTCCAAGCATTTCGTAAGCAGCAGAGAAATAAATGGACTCAACTGTTTATTGGCTCATAAACCATCAGAGTGTTGATCCAACAACAGTAGAAATTTTTGAAGGACTCCCTCATTTATTTGAAGAGGAAGAAGAAGAAAAAAGGGGCAGAGATTGATTTTTGTTTGTAGAGGAACTTTGTCAAACATTGAATGTCCCACGTGTTTAGAAACAAAAACAAACGATTTATCCATACAGAAAGGTGTTACGTTTCAGAATTTTTGAGATGAGAATTGAATATTTGTATTATTTGGATTACTATTCTCATCTTGGATGCTACTCTCACAATGTTTCAACCGATGTAACTTCGGACTGTTATTTTGGCGAATTTAAGAATTTATACAGAATTTCGAACTCCATCCACAGTCGCTAAAGGAAGAGATTGGATGCAAAACAGTCGACCGAAATTCTGATGTTTTAGCCATCTTTTTTTTTACGTTCCATTTTTATTGTTTAAATGGAGAAAGCAAAAAAAGAGAAGTGAAATGATCTGCCATGAACTTTTTTGCTGCCTTTAAGATGGCGTTCGTCTTAAATTGAGAGCAATAAATCATTTCTTTTCAGAGAACAAGAATTCTTCATTAAATTCCATTCTATTTTGTAGATGTTTTCTTGTTTCCTTTTTCTCTACTGATTGCCTTGGATTTAATCTTTCTGCTTTGATAACCACTAATTTTCGAAATAAGAGTCAACCAAACCTTTTTCATAGAAAAGACTTTCTACAGAAAACCGAATACATGTGCCTCATCTTTTAAACAAGATCTCTTCTGTTCTCTACAACCCTTTTCTCACAAAAGAGACGTTGTTAGTCTTTCTCTACTCGATCGTTATTTTCATGGAAAGTGCTCAATTGAGCTCCAATCTCTGGTTTCTACTTGTAAAACATTCACACCACAACTGCAAAGAACTTTTCTTTCTTCTTTCGGGTGCCTAGCGTCAGGCAGAATTTCCACAAACAGATTTCCATCTGTGGAACACATTACCATACGACTGCTTCTCTAGAGATTACAACATAATCGTTTTCAAATGTTAACGAATACTTTTCATTACTCATCCCTATGAATAATCAAACTTTGTTCATTCCATTCATTTTCAAATTGTCAAAAAAAAAGTATAAAACTCAAGATAGGTGTAGTCAACTATTTACATAAACAAAAAGGAAATATCACCACAACTACTAATAATATTTAACTCATAGTTTGAGAGGGAAAGAGAAAGGAGAGGAAAGATAAGAACTAATTTTGGATTTTGCTTTATTTTTAAATATTTGACTGGATTTTTAAACTCACTTTTTCCAGATTCAAACAATTTCATTGGAGCTAAATGGGTGACCCAACATCATACATAGATAGATAGATAGATAGATAGATAATAAAGTAAAACCGGTATTCTCGGTTTTTGTCATAAATATAAAATCAATATTTTTTTCTGAATAGTCAGTGTTATTTTAAGATTCATGCCACCATGTTCTTCAGAACAATAAAATGTAATTCAGTAATTTCCTGTCCAAAAATACTTGAACCAGGTAGGAATTAATTTCAAATAGCAACCATTTAAAAACGAAGGGAATTAACTATATATTCGTCTTTATATAGTTACTTCCCTTTGTTCGCAACAAAAAATCTTTAAAAAATAAATATAACAAACTGAACTATGTTAGAATTGCTTTATGCAACCGAGCCTAAGAGTTTTTTTTTTTTTAATAAGCCTAATATTGCAATGATGATTTCAGTCAAGTTAAATTTAATAAAACTTAATAAAAAGTAAAAATAATCCTGGGCATTGCCGGATGGGAACAGCTAGTATATTATAAAAATAATCCTTCTTTAACAAAATAAGATGACAATAAAATCAAAAGGGTTATGGACTTTTCTTGGTATGACAAACGTTTTTTTGGTAAGAGGTAAGCGTTTCCATAGGTTTACCTTTGTAATGAAGTGTTTCCCTCTCAGAATACAGTTTTAGTTTTAATACCGAAGCAAGAATGCTTGAAAGCGTTCCATCAAGTTAAGCAGAGGACTTTTTCAAAGACATTTTTTTCCTAACACTGAACAACCTTTCCAGTTTCATATTACTATGAAGAATAAAAAAATTAACTTCTGCAATTGGCATGACTATTTATATCAACAAACATAACTTTGTTTTTAATACTAATAAATCATTCTTGATCGTAAGATTAACACAAAAAATGTGAGACTCGGAAGGTTTGGTCAACAGGACATTATAAGTTGTGGCTAATTAGAACAATTAAAAAAGATTTTCTTTTTCAAACATAACTCAATCTCAGAACAAAAAGGTATATCTTAACATGTACTTTGTGTTATCAAAATATATAAGAAAAACGCCTAATGGAAACAAACGTTTATAAACTTACATTAGTATAATAATTATATATATTGCTTAAAAAGGTGAATTGTTTTTAAGTTACCATAACCATATATATATTAGTATAAAAATATATGCATGGCAAGTAAATTATGCAGAAACGTTTGTGTTTCATTCCCAAGAGATATCATCAGGCTAGTTGGATACTATCATCCTTGGTCCATGAGATAGAAGAGCGGACAATATTCATAGTCCCTCAATATGAGAGGGTGGGGTGTATCCAACAAAGCTTTTTCCTGAAACCACATTCAACAATGAACCTCATCGTCTCAAGTCTGAGGCTCTTTCAACTCAGCCATTAAGCCAATGCATTAACAACAATTGAATGATTTTTTTTCTTTCTTGTGAACAGAAAATAAAAAAGAGAAAAATAAACACCATTTTCGTAATTAATCTTTGATGAGTAACAATTTTAAATAAATTGAAACTAAAATCGCCATTTTAAAAACGTTTTTTGTTTCTTTGATGAAATTTTACGAATTAGTTTTTTTGGAGAGGGGGGTCCACGCATTTCTGGAAGAGGCTCTGTCCATCGGTTATACACACTTGAGTCTGAAATAATATTTCTCTATCGTTATTTCCATGGATGGAGTTCGACTGAGCTCCAACCTCTGGTTCCTCCTTGTAAGACATTCACAGCAAGAACTCGTCTGTCTACCACAACTGCAAAGAACTTTCCTTTCTCCCCCCGTTTGCCTAGCATCAAATAGAATTTCCATGGACAGAGTTTCTTTCCAATTACTTCCCATCTGTGGAAAACATCACCATGGGACTGCTTACCTGCGGGCTACAATAGGGTTGTTTTCTAAATCCACAAATACTTGTCATAATCCATTCTTATACGTAATAAAATTTTGTTTATTAGAAAAATGAAATGAGAATGAGTTCTGATGACCTCAAAGGAAGATTAAATCTGAACAGTATAAGGAGATGTGTGCAGAATAGAAGACTTTGATGGTATAGCAACGTTGAAAGAATGGATGACAGTTCTTGGGTTAGTAGATGTAGAACAGTTAAGGTAGCAGGTTCAATTCACAGGGGAAGGCCAAGGAAAACATTGGAGAAAGTGATAAAAATGGACTTGAGAGAAAGAGGGATAAATAAAGACCTGGACAGAGATAGATTAGTTTGGAAGTTAATTTCTTAAAATCGTCCAACACATGCAAGCATGTAAAATGGACGTTAAACCGAATATGATGATGATGCCATTCATCATTTTCAATCTTCTCATAATATTCGTCATCATTAACCCTTATCCTCAAGTGGATTTTGGCCTTTATAAGTTGTTATTTTAATAAATAAATAAAAACTAACATTTTAATTTTGTGCAGATTGAATGGACCCATCTTATTTCAGATGCCTTCGAGCATAACTGTAAGACACTCTCTCCATCAGTTCATTTGTGTCCCTATTTACTTGCCTCCCCACGAGGGAAGAGTTATACAAAAAGTCGGTTTTTAATATGGGGAAAATCCAATTCCCCAAAAAGAAGCATTCTTGATCGGAACGAAAATAAAAATTGCCTCAGTCTAAAAGGATTTCTCCTTCATTGATCAAGGACAGAAAATATGATGTGTAGTATCAAACCCGATACTACACTTTGCTCCTAACCAAAAGGCCAAGGCAATTCGTTTGTATCGCTTAAGTTTGAAATAGGAATTTCTTTCGCCTGTCATGTTTAAGTTTTTTTTTGGGGGGGGGGGGGGGGCTAAGAGGAAAGTGTGATATCTGTTCTGATGTTACATTTCATTTTTTTCTATTCTCGCTCAGTGAAGGAAAAATCTTTCTCGACTGAGACCATTTTCATTTTTGTCCTAATCCAGAATGTCCCTTTTTGGAGAGCTAGATTCTCCCCCACACTAAAAATCGACCCTGTGTCAAACTCTGCCCCTCTTGGGAGGCAAGTAAATAGGGACTCCAAGCGTCTCTATCCGTCACTTGGTCTGTCACACTCAAGTTAGGCATAGTATTTTTGTCGGTCTGTCATGCTTAAGTTTCAAAAAAAATTTTCAGATATACTCCAGCATCTGTCCATCGGTCTGTCGTGCTTAAGTTTTAAATAGCATTTTCGCTGATCTGTAAAGCTTTTTTTTACTACTTTACGATTGAGTCACCACTTATCATGTCCAAAAGCCAATCGAGGATAAGGGTTAATGAGACAGAAATGATTGTCAGTCGAAAGATGAGGAACACTATGGGAGTACTAATATTGATCAATGGCACGAACTGCGTTTATTACTCATTGATTATTGGTTTTTGATAAGAATTTGCTGACATTGAGTTTGAAGACGAGCAAGTTGTCATCAGTTTATGTTCAAAATAAGATTTTTAGATGCGTCCAACCACGTTCATGAAGGGCTCTGTCCGTCCATCTGTCTGTCAGTCAGTCCGTAATTTTAAAGCACATTTTCATTGCTAAACAAATCCGGATTGAATGGACACATCGGAAGAATATCCGACCTGGTTTAAAAAGCACAAAACATCTTTTCATCTGAATCGGCTGAAAAGAAGCTGAAATGTCCGTGAATGTGAAACGATTTTTAAACAGAGAAGAAAAAAACAGAAATCCTGAAAAGATTTAATAATTAGTTCCGATATTAAAAGGATTTTTTTTTTCTGAACAAAAACGAAATTAAATTAAATTAATTAAAAAATTTCGTAATTTTTTGATGAGGATTGTTCATTTGAATTATTGGGATGATTCGGCCGACTATCCTCATCGTGGTTGTTATTTTAACAACGTCTTTGAAAATCCATGGATTAAGGATATGAAACGCCTTGCTTTGAACTTCTGATGTTTTGATAAATATTCTATCTATACAATTTTTATTCTCATCTTTCATCTCTTGAATTAAGTTCTCTATTCAATATATTGAGCTTTATATCAATCACGATAGATTATTATTAAACGATACATCGCTTATCTTTAATTTAATATTTATTTATATATATATTCAATGGACACTATACACGATTTTCTTTTATATTTTTTTAAATTCGGAAATATTCCCTTGTTTTTAAATATTTGTTTATTTTTTATATTAATACATTATTTTTATGTAGACTATCTCAACCTTTTAAGTCTGAGTCACTCTAGAAATATAGACAGATTTCTCCATTTAACTATTTTTTACTCACCGGACCGAGAGTTACCGTGAGTCATTATCAAAACGTCTATGAATCTGTCACATTTGGTATCTTAAACCCCTGTGGGTTGAGTTTCCAGTGTTTCTGTGAAACCGAAAGTACCAATGGAGAATCAAACTAATGTAAAGTTTCCAATGAATAAAAGTATATATGCTCTTGCACGAGCAATTGAGCACTCTTGTTATTTCTCCGATGACATTGAATCACACTCATTACTCACTCATGACCTCAGTTCAGTCTTGAGAGACAATGAATACCCACTGTAAGGGTGGCTGCGCGTGTAATTGTGAAGCAAGGGTTGCGCAATCCTCAATCATTCCTCTCCTGAATCGGCATTGCTTGAATCCAGTGGCAAGGAGAAGTCAGGCACGACTGGAGACAATGCCGAGATAAGCGGAGAGCACATACAACACCTCGTATTCCAAAATGGTCACCCATTCAGTACTGACCAGGCTCAACGTTGCTTAACTTTGGTGATCTAATGGGAACCGGTGTGTCAACGTAATTATCAAACACACACACACACACAATGCCGGCTAAGTACGGCTCGTATTGAATATAAAACATCTTTGAGTGCATTTGTGGATGGCAGGTGAGGGGACGGGGGGGGGGGGCTCGCGTGGTGTGTCTGTCTTAATTCTGGATGATACACCCCTCATCATGCTTATGTCTCAACTCCTCGTTCCTCTCTACCGCCCCATTTCTTTTGAGAGTTCCTAACTCCCGTGATTCTGTCATCTCTTCTTTGTCTTTTAGGGGCTTGGGGAGGGGGGGTATTTTTGTCATCACTGCAAGTGCGATCCAAAAGCAGAAAGTTTTAAGGGTCTTCTTCAACCAGAAACGAAGCTGATGACATCCCTAAACAAGAAAAAGTCTCTCTCTCTCTCTCTCTCTGTTTAAGAAACATAACTCACTCTCTCATTTAACGACTCTTCCTCCTCCTCTTCCTTAGCCGCTCTTAAAGAATATATTTAACAAACGTGGTAGGAAGAGAGTAAACTGTATGACACAACTACTATGATTTTATTTTAGTTATTTTGTTTCTTAGTCACACAAATGTACCAAAATTTTGTCTGCATCATTCTGACTACCCCTCACCCTCCCCGCGAGCTACAATCACTTCCCTCATCACAGTCTGAGAGAGATTCAGATACCTCCCTTCCCCCCAAAAATCTGTGTGTGCACAGATGCCGGGCGGTGTGTCCAACACACCCCTTCCCATTGCTATTTATTTAAATTTAGTCATTCACTTAGTTGGTCCTTTAGTAGAACACCCTTACCTCATTCTGTCAGTCGGGTCTGTAGTAGAACACCCACCCATCCTCTCACACTTTTGATTGTTTTTACTGACCCACCAGAAAAGGGAGAGCCCTGTCCCATGTCAGGACGAAACACAATGGAAAAACACAAAGGAGTTTGACTGAAAGAAGCAAAGAAAAAAAAATCGATATGATAAAGTTAAATCCTATTTCAGTCACTCAAATTATTTAGAGTGAAATTAGTTTTGGCAGGTTTTCGGCATTATAACTTATATTTGCTTAAACCATGTTTTAGTAAAAAAAAGAAAAAGGTTATAGCAAGTTTCATCTTGCACGTAATATGCCAAAATGAAAACTTGCTCGGAAAAATATAGTCGCCATCTTTAATTGTCAAAGGACAATAACAAGTTCATAATTTACTAGTTAAAGTACTGGGAACATTTTGGGGGAGCGAGGGAATAAAAACATGTTACCATTTTTTCAACAAAAAAAAAAAAAATAGTAAAATAATGTTTTGCTGTGTTTTTGTTTTTACCCTAAAAAAAAAATTGCCCCATCTTTTACTTAGAAGATTATCCACTAAAGTTAAAGAAAATAATATTAAACATGTAAATAGTAAGTTATAGCAAGTTTAATCGTACATGCAGGATTAAAAAAAAAAATTTTAAGAGTTAAACTGCCTAAATAAACGTAAACCGCGCCAGGTTCTGCACCGTCTGTCAAGCTACAGTCCCAACGCATCGCCGCAGTTTTGCAGCCCTGTGCTTGTTTTACAAGTACTTTCATGGAATGTGTTTCAATAAACTTACTGCACTTGTATCACCTCAACATAAATACCCCCCATTAGCAGAAAAATCCCACCCCTTCACTGTAGAGGTCCCTAGATGCCGGAAGATTTTCTACTTTAAAATAGCTTCTTTCCTTGAACCACTTGCCTTTGGAATTCCATCTCTGCTCCCTATTTCCCCGACCGTACCAATATGCAGAAATTTAAATGTAAGGTGAACAAACATCTTGCTACCCAACTCCCCAAACAGACTGCCCCTATAAATTTTGCCCCTATCACAGTAGCCCCTTACGCTTCAGTGCCAATATGCCTTGTTTGGAGAAAAAAATTTAATGTCAGCATAGGTACCTAGAATCTTATGTTTATGCCCCCCCCCCCCAAAAAAAAATAAATAAATAAATAAATCAAAAAAATAATGAGAGCTGATACCCTGGTTCCAGATAAGAACAATGTTTTAAAATTTAAAAATACTCAAATCAGGTTTATTCTCAAATCTATCAGATTTCTTTGATTTTAAACATTTCACATGCCAAAACGTGTTGCTCTTTTTTTCGTTTTTCTTTGACAAGGTCTGGCAATGAAGGTCTTCTCATGAAAATTAATTCATATTGTATTACTGGACGAATATTTAATATAATTAGATCCTTCCTAACCGATAGAAAGATCCAAGTTGTCCTTGATGGCTGTTCATAGAAACAACATGACATAAATGCAGGAGTACCCCAGGGATCGATCCTTGGACCTTTATTGTTCCTGATCTTCATAAACGACCTCCTGATAACATTGTGTCTGAGATGGGTATATTTGCTGATGACACCACGCTCTACTCTCGTCATGTGAGCAAAACGGACGCGCATATATCTGAGGCAATGGCTGAATTCTTAGATAGTGACCTCCATTCTATAGTGGAATGGGGTCATAAATGGATTGTAGCATTTAATGCTGCTAAGAAAAAGCTCCTTTCCTTCAACAACTACAAGAAACCTCTTCAACCATCGATGGACTTGAGAGTCCAATGTTCAAACTCCTCAGCCTATAATTCTCAAGTAACATGAATTGGAACAAATACATAGAAGACATTGCCAAGGCTGCTGCAAATAAAGTGGACTCCCTCTACCGAGCTAGAAAACTTCTCACATCTGACATTATCCTATATCTCTACAAAGCCACCATCCACCCATGCATGGAGTATTTTTGTCACATCTGGGCTAGTGCACAATCCACTACTCTCTCCCTCTTAGACAAGGTTTAAAAAAGAGTCGCTAATCTAATAGGTCCCTCACTATCCACCAAGCTTTAGCCCCTGTCCCATCACCACAATGTTGCATCCTTGTGCTTGTTTTACAAGTACTTCAATGGAATGTGCTCAGATGAACTTGTTGCTCTGTTGCCTCCTCGATGAAAATACACTCGACCAAACCGACAGTCAGCTAAATCCCATCCATTCACTGTGGAGGTCCCCAGATGCCGGAGAGCCTTCTACTTCAATAGCTTCTTTCCTCATGCTGCCGGCCTGTGGAACTCTCTCCCTGCTCTTCCCCCCCCCCCCCCGACTGTACCAACATGCAGAAATGTAAAACTAATGTGAACAGACATCTCGTTGCATATCTTCAATTTAGGATGACCCCCAAAACTTTCACCCTAATTCTCAGTGGCATCTTGCCTTGTTTGGGGTGAACACTGTTAAAAAAATAAAAATAACTCATCTATTTTATTAAAACCTTTTTCATGAATAGACGAATGCAGAGTTATCTTCTTTTGTCGAGTCATCATCAAAATGGCGTCCCTTTCTGTACTTTTTGAACAGTGGGAAATTTTAAATATAAAACAAACTACTTGTTTATTTTCAATCAAAGTTGGAAAATTGTTTACGGCAATTTAAGTCTGCACAACATAAGAGCATGTTCGGTCATAATCTATTAGATAAAGGGAAGTTGTATGTGTGTATGTTCAGCTAAAATTCTTTATTGGCGTGGAAAAATGTAAAGTTATTTTGACGCCTTTAAATTGGTGGATAGAAAGTTTAAAGGGATTTTGTTGCTAGAATTCAACGTTGTATATTATGGTTCAACCTTTAAACCAAAAGATAAACTATTTCTTAGAGGGGCCACTGTTCTATAAAAGAACCATTTTCTTTCTTTATTTATTCTATCCTCCTCCTGTTGCATTTTTCTTCTTGGGACGACATGAACATCAGAATTGGAAGAATCTAGTCGCAGTAATTTAATTATTTTCTTCACATTCACACACTATCCTCATTTTCAAAAAGCGAAGTAAGAGGGCGGTCACTTATACTTTTTTTAATCATTTCACAATAACAAAGAAGAAGAAGAAGAAGAAGAAGAAGAAGAATCCATTTTTTCTTAACATAAAAATTTGTTTATCTTTTGCCCAGTGCGTGTGTGCATGTAGTGTGATGTGATGCAGGATGAGGATACCTGTGAATTCAAACCAGAAACGAAGGTTCGAGGCGAAATTAAGAATTTTGAGGGGCGAGGGTGGGGGTCTAACAACATGAAAACTAAAACGGTTAATACAGTACACTAGCAGCATCAGAACAGACCAGGGGTCGGGACAGATTCAGAAGGGAGACAGGAAAAAGACACAGAGAAGAGAGGGGGGGGGTAGAAAATGAGAGAGAGAGAGAGAGAGAGGGGGCAAAAAATCAGAGAGAGAGAGAGGGTGCAAACAGTTTGAAGAGAGAGAGAGAGTGAGGTGGGGGGAGAGACAAGAAAACGAGAAAGAAAAGAGAGAGGTTGTGAGCACCCGGGAGATGAGCGAATCCATTTTCCCAGGTGTTGGACGATGAAGATGATCGTGACGATCATGGCAATGATAGTTCTTCATAGGCCAACTCAACTGTGGCGGTAGAAACGTTAAAAACAGCCGTGATATTGTATCTACTATATGGACGGTTCCATTACTTTTTGTAGGTAGTCTAGCACAAGGTAACAGCAGTGGGACACTTACATTTCAAATTCTATCATCTCTATAGCCATAAAATTATAAATCTGTGTGTGTTTCTCGCCCTTATGTGATGATTTACACTAAATTATTAAAATCAAAAATCCAATAGTACGAATTTTTTTAAATCCAATTTTTTAAACTTAATTACGAAATTAAATCCACCAGAATGTCTTTCGGTTTATTCGTAAACAAGCCAGCCATTTTAATCTTGGCACTTCTGCAGTTTACGGACCAGGATTTGTTTTCAGATAGGATTTTCATGTTAAATTCAATTTTTACGGTATTTTTTGTTTATTAAATTGTTAGGTAAGAGTACAGAATAGTTAACAAAGCCTCCCTTCCCATGTTACGAATGGGGTTCTAAATAATAACGTTATTATTTCAGCACAGTCCGTAAACTGCATAAGTACCTTAATCTTTTGCTAATAGTTGAAAAAGAAGAATTAATTACTCTTGATCCTTCAAAAAGAATTTGGAAGCATCTAAACTGTTGAATAGAAAATCATTTCTGGCATTAAAATTCTCAGCAAATCCTCATGTTTTAAAAGATTGAAAGTTTTATAGAGATTAAAACAACATCACCTGAGCAAAATTAGTTATAGTTTTATAAGAGTTTGGGGTTCATACGATAAATAATAATTACATTTAAATCTTAAAATCTTTTTTTTAATAAATAATTTAGTAAAAAAACAAAAGAAAAGAAAACGGTATAGTTTTTTAAATTTTTTTTTTTACTCAAAACAAAAATGAAAGTAAAAAGATTCCCGGGCAATTACGATTAGGAACAGCTAGTATTTATTTCAGCTGCTTAAGAATAACTTAAATTTATAAACACCATTTTCCTCATAGCCGTTCGTTCTCTACCTCAGTTGTAGACAGAGGGAGAGGGAGATTGCCCGTGTGTGACTAACTCCTACATTCGTAGCAGCAGAGGAGAGACAGAATGGATAATGACAAAAACATTAGGGTGATGACTCGGGTGGGGGTCCACGTGACTGGGCCGGGTCAGCTCAGCTTGTTGTGTTTACAAGAGACAAAACTATACAACACAACAATTACAAGAATACAAGACGCCTGGGGAACAAAAGCGCGCCATTATCTTCTTGTACTGAGATGGAATAATTGATTAAGCAGATTATTTCATTTTTCAAATATCAAACTTTGATATTTCATACATATATCAAGGAATCTTTTTTGATTATTTATTTCTTACTAACCCTAACCTCCTCGGCGTTGCTCAGGAGTTGTTGTTTTTTTACTTTCGTTTTTGTTTTTTAACTATGCAGTCTATTTGTTTTTAACGAATTATTTTTTTTAAATGGGATTTTGAAATTTGAGTTGAATTATTTAAATTTATCGTTTGGTCACGAAATTATTATTTGAACCAAATTGTAATAACTATTTTTTTAAGGTGATGTTATTATTTTCATCTCTTTTTATAAAATTATTGGATGTAAAAAGCTTCCAAAACTGTCAGTCTTTCAATATTAATAAATGAGGATTTACCAAATATTTTAAAACCAGAAATGAGTTTCTATTCGACAGTTTAAATGCTTCCAAATTCATTTTAAATTTCGAAAAGTCAAGAAGTAATTCATTCTTCTTTTCTTTTTCTTTTTTTTTTTGGCTGACTTCTTTACGAATAAACCGAAATGCATTCAGCGAGATTTAATTTCCTGACTAATTTTTTTTTTTTAATAGGATTTTTTTAAATTTCATTTTATTTTACGCATTCTTTGATTTGAATAAATATTCGATTAATAAGTGAATTTTAAAAAATAGACACTTGTACACTTTAACATCTCCCGGCAAATTTAGAAAGCCAGTCTTAACATGGGGGGGGGGGCTTTGTTAACTCTTCTCTTGAAAACAATTACTGTCATTAAAGTTACGTTGACGCGAGAACTAAACACACACACACACACATGAAGTTGTCACATAATTTTATTAATATAGAAATTTGATCGGATGGAAGAAGCTGGATATAGCTCCATCGTGTTTGATGTTGTCAACAAGTTAAAAACACAGCTAGGATGAGAGGGGGCAGAGACGCTAGCAGAAGTAACATAACGGCTGCTTCAAGTAGGAGTGACTATTTTGGCAACTAACGATTGTATCAGCGGGGGGGGGGGGGGGGACCTTAAGGTAAATACAATCACCGACTGTCGGACAATGGGTCGTTGATATTCACAACCTTTTGAGCTCCATTGTAGTATAGGGACCTTTGAAATATCTCACCTATTTCGCCCAAATCTTGCATAAAACCGATTGTATATATACTTATATTCGTATTTTTTGTCTTGAAATAAAATTGTTCTTTGCATACTAATGCATTTCAGTCATGCAAATTATTTAGAGTGAAATGGGTTTCGGTATTTTCCCCAAACAATTTATTTTGACTTAAACCAAATTGCTTGTAGTCCGAGGTTGTCAAATTCGACCAAAAACGAAGGCCGGCCGGCCAGGAAAGGGGAGCGTTTATTGATGGATTTTAAATGGCTATTTATTTTTATTATTATTTTTTATTTTAGTTCATTTCTTTACTGTGATGCGGAGATATTGACATGAGGAAGAAATAAATAAACAACATTCCAGCATTGGCATCCTACATAAATATGAAGGAGTGTCGAGAGAGGCAGGATATTTTTTTAAATTGTAAAAGAAAAGAAACAAAAACCGGCGCTCTTGTGTCACGTGACATGATCAGAAGTTGGCATTGACCTTGTCTCACAGATTCTGATCTCCGCGTATGTGTGTGCGTGCGTGTATAGGTGAGTACATAAATAAAGCCACTCACCACAGCAATAATAATGTTAAAAAGGGAGAAACGAGAAAATTGATTGTTTTCCTCAAACTTCTTTCCCATATATATATATATATATATATATATATATATATATAGTAAGGTATGTGTAGGACATATAGACATATCAACATAAACATATACTATATGTTTGTACATTTGTATATACAGGATTCACTTTTAAACTAATTAACCAAGCATTATGAATTTTGAAACCCAACTGCTAAGCATAAAGGATCGTAATGTGGGCTATATTTAATTTAGGGAGTGGAAACACTTCTTGAAAATTCAGATGCCTCCAATTTGTGTGAAATTTTAATAAGTATTAGACATCAATTAATAAATATCCCCCAAATTTCAATTTCTTTGGAGTATTTCAAAGGAGTTTTAGAAGGCACAATATCCCATTTAAAAATTCAAATATTTCAGATTTGCATTGATCCATAGTCATTAGACACCAATTAAGCAAGATTCCCTGAATTTCAATTTCTTTTTAAGACCTTAAATGTAGTTGCATTTTTGATTTCAATAAACATTCGATTAATAGTAAATTAAAAAAATAATAATTTAATGTGTAAGTTATGTAAATGCGAAAAACACACACACACGTGAAGTTGTCTCATAATTTTATTAATATAGATAGGATAAAGAAAAGTAATTCCAGTAGTTTTTGGATGACGGCGGGGGGTGGGGTGGGGTAGTATGGGGCCAAAGTGACAACAACAATGGTAGAGGGGGGTGGGGGGTGCTGCTGGAGGGGGGGGGGAGCAATGAATGGTATTTCCGATAAGGTGTTATAATGGGAAGAGAAAGTTACTCAACCAGAACTCAGTTGATTTATAGGTTTTCCATATCAATATATTTGGATTCCGAAATCGAAATGCAAGGTTTCCTGTAAACAATTCAATGAACACAATCTGCTAGTTTACCTGAAGTCAGGGGTTCATACCTGATCCCAGTAATATATTAATGATTGGTCAGAAATCATTTACAGTGAAATGGGTTTCGGCAACGTTTTATTGCTCCCAAACAACTAATTTTTACTTAAAACCATGCCTTAAATATTGACCCTAACCCTAATATTAACTCTAACCCAAAACCATGCCTTAACCCTTAAATGCTTTCTTGTTTATATTTGTTTAAAAAGAATTTATCATCGTAATTATTAGTACTGATTACCTATTTAGGTGCAACATCATACTAATACCTACTCATGTAGCAGTTTTCTACAAGCCGGTGCACAGCCACCATATTGTTTAAATATCAATGACTTCTTAGCTGCCCGCTGATTGGTTCAAGCAATCTACTTCCTCCTTGGCTTGACCAATCAGTGGCTTTCTCTTAGGCGAATCTCGGAGCGCAATACCCTCTTCTCTCTTTTTTTCTTCGACACGAGATGCCTCTTTCTTTCTCTCTTTCCTTGTTTGGCACAGCCAAAACACACGTCACCCCTCTCTGGGGACGCAACAGACATCTTCCTAGGGTTCGACTTCGACAAGAAGACAAGGATCCAAAATGGCTACTGCTTCAGACACGTGGAATTAATATAACACACACACATACTTACATACACATATGGACATGTCCTGGCACCATAGCCGGTGTACAAACATTCTATATCACAAACTATTCTCTCATGGGGAATTATAGTAATGGACTTCCTTTACTTGTCTTCATCCATACTTTCCGTTTTGTTCACATACTAACGAAGACGAACCAATAAAGTTGTTATTAAATGTTAGAATGAGAGTTTGTCACTTCCATCTTACACTCACACTTGCCAACAGGCTCGTTGCAGATGTGAAACAAGTTGCAGTTTGACACATTTTCGTTGAATATTAAATAGGCATTTTATTGGAATGTGTCATATTTGAAACAAAAAGCATTTAAGGGTTAAGCTTAATTATGACCCCTTATGCCCAGCAGCTGTGTTCCATAATTAATAATGCTCGGTTAGTTTAGGAGTGAATCCCGTACATATAAACATATTTAACTTTATAACGATAGAGAAGATAATAATCTGGTACAAGAACACCAAGTGAGTTACAATATGTTCTTCAGAATCATGTGATCTTTTTTCTGCTTTTTGTTCCAGCTCATTTGACTCGTTGGTCTAGTGGTCTCCATCAATTTGCTGTTTTGATACCTCATTGTAATACAGCTTTCTATTCCAGTAGCTTCTTTCCAAGAACTGCAGGCTTGTGGAACTCTCTTCCTGCTGACTGTTTTCCTTCTACCTATAACTTTGGTCTTTTCAAGACTAAGGCCAATAGGCATCTCCTGTCTTTGCGATAATCATCTTTCATTCTTGTTAGCACCTTACATCAAGTGGCTTCATGCCTTGTCTGGAGCGATTTCCATAAAAAAGAGAAAAGAAATAATGGAATAGAATGGAGAATACTGGAATATCTGGGAAACTTGCTATCATTCAGATTCCCAGGGAAAGTCACCGGTTATTATCAACAAAAAATCGCCGAGAACAAGTTGCATGTGAGAAAGTGAATAATAAAATAAGATTATAAAAAACATGGAAATTGAATGGACGCGCAAATGCAATCAGGTTTCAATTTCATTTTTGTTTTTTACTTTTTTATTCTTACTAGCTGTGTCTACCTAGCGTTGACCAGGATGTAGTAAGGACATTTTAGCTTTTAATTTCTATCGTTTTGCACATTTTAAAATATATACAGAAAAAGAAATAACATTTTTGCTGTAAGGTAAACAACTTTTATCATATTTAGATTATTTGTATTATGCTTATGATTGAAGACACCATTTACGAATGATGCATCACATGATCTTTTTCAACATCGGGCTGTAGGGAAGAGAAGAGATCATCCCCCCACTATATTGCAAAATCAATTTTGTACTATGTCAAGGCATGAAAGAGTGCTCTGAGTGGCACCTCCCCAGATGTGGCAGCAGTACTCCATCTCAGGACGTATCTGACTTTTATAGAGAATTGCATCAGGACTCAAGTACTTTCTAAAGCGATAGTATGATCCAACCATCATCATATTCGGTTTAACATCCATTTTACATGCTGGCATGCATTGAACGGCTTTAAGAAATTGACTTTCAAACTTACCTATCTCTGACCAGGTTTTTATTTATCCTTCTTTCTCTCGCGTCAATTTCTATAAATTCCTCCCATGTTTTTCTTAGCTTTCTCTCGTGAACTTGACCTGCTACTTCAACTTTCTACATCTACTGACCCAAGAACTCTCATCCATTCTTTTTACGTAGCCATACCATCGAAATCTCCTATTCTGGACACATCTCCCCATAATGTCCAGATTTAATCTTCTTCTGAGGTCATCAAAAC
The DNA here is from genome assembly GCA_963556195.1 of Sepiola atlantica. Classification (NCBI taxonomy): domain Eukaryota; kingdom Metazoa; phylum Mollusca; class Cephalopoda; order Sepiida; family Sepiolidae; genus Sepiola; species Sepiola atlantica. Next base: position 71,515,114 of record OY744547.1, read on the forward strand.
TAAGCTTGTTTTTAAGACTCACATTACACATCCATCGTATCATTCTCATATCATTTCTCTTCATGCAACGCATATCCTCAACCCTCACTGGTGAAATAGAAAATTTTAGACAGGATTTTCATTTTGGCCTTTTTTTTTTACAGCATATCAACCCTTTTGTGGGTCATTGATGCCCAAAATTCATTACGATCATTAAGACAAACTGGATGGAATTGAGGGTTCATACCTTTGCCAATGGTATTAGTGTATAACTGATCAGATTTAACTGCTTGCCGATTTAGTAGACCATACCGGTGACCAGAGAGAGAGAGAGAGTCAGATTCGGCTCTCAATCATGAAGATGAGTCAGAAATTATCAGACGACCTTCAAGGCATGGATTTCTCTTAAGTGGATCATGCAATATGGAAAACAAGACCTACTCTCTCCATCAAGTAAATGATGACTTTTCAGTCACAAGTGTTATATCAGAGTTTTCGTTTTCCTAGACTAGTTGCGCTACCAAGGGGAAAGAGAGAGAAAGAGACTGATAAATAACCTGAATGCAATTTCATTCAGTGGAAGTAAAGAAAGAAAAATATAGACCCCCCCCTCCCCCCCCCCCCCAAAAAAAAATTTTTTTGACTGTTATAAGAGCATGTCTTTCACAAAAAGCTTCCTCTATTAAAAAAAAAAGGTTGGCTTTGAAAACATGAAATAACTTTCCTCTTGAAGGCGAGAAAATTCTAATGATTCCAATCAGTTCGAATTTAGGTGTGGATACCATTTTAACAAATTCAAATTAGTTACCATTGAGGGTATGTTAAGAATCGATTGATGGGGGCAAGGGTGGAGGTTGTCTATAGATGAAATAAGAAGGAAGGGGGGGGGCAGTTCCCTAACCTACAAACATGGTGACTCATCTGGTGGCAACTTTTCAAAGGTGTGAAGGTTGGGGAAGAGGTAGAAGTTTGTTGGGGAGGAAGGGGATCCTTTATCCTTTGAAATCCCCTTTTTGCCTTCACGCAGAGAAAAAAAAACCTCCATCCCAAGGCCCGGCCTTAACCAGTATTTATTAAAAAAAAAAAAAAAAAGAAAGAAAGAAACAAGACTAATTATATGATTTGAAAATATATTAAAACTCAGTGAATACTGATGTACAACACTCCCCTCCCTCCAAAAATTGATACTGAATTTTTTTGTTTACCATTCTTTTCTTTTTTCTTTTTTTTACTTTTTTTTTAGTCACCACTTATTAAGGCCAAAAAGCATTCAAGAATAAGAGTCATAATATTATCGGTTTATTACCAAATTATCTAAAAAAAAATAATTTCTAAAAAATGATTCGTTCAATTTTTAACAGAGGGCTTCAGTTTGCTTATATAAGTTTAACGTAAAATAATCCATCTGGAATTGTTATTTCCTCAAAGATTTCTTCACGATCCTCTAAATCTTTTGGAAAAAAATCTTTGGATTACTATATCGACCAAATCATCAGATTATTGAAAAATAAATGAAGTTTAAAATTTAATGTAAAATTATCTTGGTGCTCAAAATATGCAAATTAGTTTCGAAATTTTTGAAATGAGGATTGATAATTTGTATTATTCAGACTACTATTCTCATCTCGGTTCTTATCTTCACAACGTTTCGGCCGATGTAACCTCCAACCTTCTTCAGATGCATCATCTTGAACTTGGAAACCTTCTAGCTGAACTTTTGAATTTTTTATGCTGAACTTCATAAGCTAACGAAATTTTGAACTTGAACATCATCATATTTGGTTTAATGTTCATTTTACATGCTGGCATGCTGTGGATGGCTTATAAATGAGCATATCTCTGAAGAGTTTTTATTTATCCCTCTTTCTCTCACTTCCTCACATGTTTTCCTTGAACCTGCTACCTCAACTGTTCTACATCTACTCACCGAAGGACTCATCCATTCTTTCAACATGGACATACCATCGAAGTCTCCTGTTCTGCACATATCTCACTATACTGTCCAGATTTAATCTTCCTCTGAGGTCATCAGATCTAAGCTTGTCTTTAAGACTCACACTACACATCCATCGTATCATTCTCATTATTTCTTTCCCTTTATTTAATCTACAGTAGTAGATTATTCTTAAAGAATTCAAATTATAAATCCTTCTTTTAAAAATTCTGAAACTTGACAAACCTGTTAATTTTTAATTTAAATTTGTATACAGTTCCACAAATTGAACTGCGAAACACATCATCCATTTTAACGAAGCCAACACAGATGATGGAATAATAATTCATTAATCCACCTTGAACTTATGCAAATCTCATTATGCTTAAAACAAGTCAAAGAAAATATTTTTGCTAAATGTCTTTTACAGGTGCTTTGAGAATGTTTCACGCCTAACTCTTCATGAAAAGTAAAAGCGATATGTAACCTTTTTACGGCTAATATTATTTGGACTTTGACAGCATTAAGAATTAACAATTTGGTGGCAAATGTAGCTATATCTACATCACTCTTATATTTCGGAATTCTTTAGATGAGGATTGATAATTTGGATTATTTGGACTACTGTTCTCATCATGGATGTTATTCTCACAACATTTCGGCCAATGTAACCTCTGACCTTCTTTATGTGCGTCTTGTCGAACTCGGGATCTTTCTGTTGAGCTCTGAAATCTGTACGGAATTTCAAACGGAACCGTTTATTTAATCCACGGGGATAGCTTACTCTTATTCCGTCAGCCATGACTAAGTAGAAGTCTTATGTAATTCGTAATTGTATTTTTAAGACTTTTACCTGGTCATGGCTGACGGAACGAGAACGAGCTACTTCTGTGGATTAAATAAACGGTCCGTTCGAAATTATGAACAGATTTCAGAGTTTGACCAGACGAAACTGAAGAAGGTCGAAGATTATATCGGCCGAAACGTTGTGAGAATAACATCCAAGTTAATACACAAATTGCATGACCCTTCTTACAAAATAGTTCGACTTTTGGGTGAGAATTAACTGCTGTACAAAAGAAAACAAAAATATGGACCATCCAATTATGTGGTGTGTTTCTCAATTATCCTGGATTAAAAGTTAAAAGTTCTGGTACTTATGCAGATTAGGACCCAAGCTAAAATCGACTTGGCGTTGGTAGTTTCTGGATGTTTATGTAGACAACCAGAAAATGCCGAAGCGCTTATCCAATCAGAATGCGAGAAAATAAATAGACGACAAGTTATTTTAATTGATTGAATCACAAAATTCACTAATTGGAAATAAAAATTGATCATAGCGATAATGAATTTTAATGAACCCAAACCCCTAATTCCAACCCTCACATCGTTTAACACTTGTTCAGTGAAAAAACAAACTTTTTCATGCAGAAAAAACATTTTATAACCCTAACCCCCTAACATTGTCCAGTGATATTTTTCTTCTTCAAAAAAAAAAATTTTATGTGTAAAAACAAAAGTTGTACATCTAGCGTCGTTTTGGATTGTTTGGACGCAGGCGACCAACTTTTCATTCGACATTTTACGCCAATTCGATTTTAGCTTGGGTCCTAATCTGCATAAGTACCAAAATTCTTACTTAGTAAAGAGTCCTCAAACTTGAAATGAGAAGAGCCAATGACAATAAAAAGTCTCGTCATAAAAGACAGCCAGATCACACAAAGGTACCTCTGGATATTTCCACTAACGGAGTCCGATGTGCTCACAAATTAACGCCACCATCCAGTGAAGATAAGTGACAACAATTCGGTAACTCGGAGCTAATCTTCCCAAAGTAAACGACAAAGAATCACATGTTCTGTACATAAAAGCCTTAAACAAAAACAAATGAGATGCATTCAGCCTGATTCGAACTGTCGACTTAAGAGTTACAAATGATTCGCCATTTGTAGCTCCATATAAGCTGCATAATTCGGCTGTTCATCTTTAACATCCAGGGGAATTTGGTCGAGAGAGATTTAGCGATAACAGGTGTTTTTTGTTTGAGGCGGTGTCGCACGGAGACGTGCAGCTTTTGGTCGTTGGACAACTAAAACATTTGACTTGGTTACCCTGAAGTGAAAATCCAGAAATCAGAATACGGGCAGTATCTTGTTAAAACTTTCTCACTACACTCCTTCAATTTTTTATACACATGTATACAACATCTTCTCTTGCACATCACACACCAAATAAATATTGTTATTGTTAACCATGTTTTATTGTTTCATCACCACCGCCTTCAAGGGATTTTTTGTGCGATGGTAAATACTTCTGTGTGATGAACAAAAGTTTTCACAGTTCCTTTTTTTTCGTTTTTGAATCCTTATATTTTTACGAGTAAAAAAAATGTCAAAATGTTTAATGAACGCCAAGATCAAAATTCATTAATTATAAATAAAATTAAAAATAAATCAACTTACCTGTTCGTACGGATTTAACCTTTGCTCTTCAAAGCAAAAACACTGAAAAATAAAATTAAAATGTGTTTTTATTATTGTTCAATTTTTAATTACTTATATTCATTTGAAAAATAAAATATGCAGGAATTATAAGAATCTCAAAACTTGCATAAAAATATATAGTATAAAAATATACAGAAATGTTTGTGTTTCATTACCGAGAGACATCAGAGCAATTAACCTGATGAATGAAACCCAAACGTATATTTTATACTACTAAGCTCTACTCAAGTATTGAGCATTGTTGAAGTAAATACTGAAAAATCCTACACTCTATAATAAAGATTAATGTGTATATATATGTATATATACATATCTATATATATTACAAGTATCTGCCCCGTGGCTCAGTGATAAGAGCTGCCGACTATCAACTAGATCAGGAGTGGGCAACCTCCGGCTCGCGGGCCACATCCGGCCCACAAAGGCTTAGCGTCCGGCCCGCCACCCTGCTATGCTTTATTATTGCAATCCGGCTCGCAGACCTCCCAGTAAAACTCATATCATTCTGTGACATAAACGTAAAGTAGGTTTCAATTAAGATTTACAGTGGCATAAAAATGTATAAATATCAGCGAGCGATGATGCATGTATATTTAATTTTTCTTTAACTATTAATTTCAAATCCTTGGCCTGAGATAAAAATAGAAAAAGAGAAAGAGAGAGGCAAAGAGGAAACGTGAGACGAGAAAAGGGCATGAATCAGAGAACCTATGTGAGGTGTGTCAAAACGAATGCTGGATCAACTTGCTACTTCCCCCCCCTGTCATTATTTTTTTATGATTCCAAAATGGCTCTTAGTCGGCACCTTTTATAACATGACATACAGAAGTCTCCTGAGAAAAAAGGCAGATTTGTAGAGTGTTCAATACAATTTTTCTACAATTTATTCATTTAAATAAAATATAGTAATTCTGAGATTTCGTTTTTCACTCCGACCTGCGATCTCCTTCCAAAAGTCTCATCTGGCCCTCACTCTGAAAAGGTTGCCCGCCCCTGAACTAGATGGTTGAAAGTTCAATTCCTGGCTTGGGATGGGTGCTAGTCTAGCTGCACTGAAGAGCTGTGATACAGCTAAACAGTGTCTGCGAATGACTAATATATATTATAATAATTATAATTAAATTCTTATCCACATACACATGTGTTTCATCCTTTTACGGGAATCATCAGTGTGGAGGATGATTGCTCTGCCTTTGTTGGTTTGGTCATATTGAAAGAATAGATGAGAATGCTTAGGTTAGTAGATGTAGAAACAAAACAACCAAAGCAAACAGCATGAATAAAATATCTGAAGATAAGAACTTGAAGCATAAAACCTTTAATGAAAATTAAATAACCTAGAAAAAATTGATATACCATAAAACAAAAACAACCAAATTATTTTTTATAAAAATTTAAAAAAAAACGTAGATATTATTTAATGATTAACGGAAGTTTTGTTCGATTTATTGAATTATTTATAAGAAATTCCTAAGTTTGATGATTGTTTTTTTCTAAAGGATAATCCTTATAATCAGCCCCTTATTAAACCCAAGATTAACCAACACCAGATTAATAGAACTCCCTACCCCCAACTGATTAAACTGCCTTTTATTTAGTTCCCATTTAAATCCTCTTAAATGAATTTCTTAATCAAATTTTACCCCCTCCACACACACCTTTCTGCCTCCGCTCCACTAATTCAATTATCAGAAATAAGATTTTCATTTCTAGATGAAAATTTCACATCAAGATGATGCTATTAATTTTTCTTGACCTTTAAAATACAGATGGAATTTAAATTTAGTTATTTCCCTTTTTTCATGTTCTTCCTTTTTTCCTTCTTTTTTCATTTTTTTCCCTTTTTTCTTTCCTTTTTCCCCTTTTTTCTCCTCTTTTTGTCTTTCATAAATGATGAACTGTTTGCTACATGCTTTCATTCAGTTCTTCTTTTCATAATATTTTGATAATAATGATGATGATCATCATCATCATTGATGTAATGTCCATTTTACATGCTGGCATTTGTTGGATGGCTTTTAAGGAAGATAAAATAAGTAAATAGTCTGATTCCATAGATGGGACACTGACAGGTACTACCACTCCTCCGGGTCAGAGAAGACATGAAAGTAATGGTAACTAAAGGGTGACTCCCCACTCCTCAAAGCTCACAAATTGGGGCCTCACTACCGGATGTAGTTAATTATCATACCCAGCAGAGTAACAAACTTCCCTTAATTATTAAATAACTAGTATACACCCTCCATCACAAATGTCGAAAAGAAAATCCTTTATCAGTGTTCGCATTCACTATTTATCGAGATATATTACTAAAATATTCATATAAAATCATAAAATTATGTCAGTAATTTTATTCTTCATAAATTATTATCATTACTGATGACCTAAAGAAGAAATTTTTATTATAGAGAGAAGGATTTCTTTCTGGATTCATTTTGTTTGGATGGCAGGGTAGGTCTGAGGTGGTTGTCTAACTTCTGTATTTGCTTTCTCGCTTTCCCATCACCACAGGAGCTAGAAAAAAGCATGTGTTATACTTGCTAACTTTTGCATGATAGGATGGAAGTACATATATATATATATATACACACACATACACAAATAAATACACATTGGTCTTTATTATAGATTGGAGAATATCTGTACCGTTTTTAAATTGTAATAAGTCAAATATCTTTCAAAATGCACTTAAATTGAATTATGGCTGACATTTTTTTAGAAAAAACAAAAATTCATCTTTTTAGTCATAGAAGAAGGGACATGGGGAGTAGGGGGGGGGCTTGATTAAGAAATTCATTAAAGGGGATTTAAATCGAACATAAATGAAAGATAATCAGGTGTGTGAGGGGGTAGGGGTTTGCTTCTCTTAATCTGGTGTTCATTAATCTTAGATTTGATAAGGGGCCGATTATAAGGATTATCTAGGAGGAAAAACTATCATCAGCTTTTAAAAAAAAAGTTCTAAATAAAAAAATTAGTCTACCACAGTCGAGGACAACCCAAAGGCTACCTTTTTCAAACGTTCTGATCCATAGGCAGAGATGAGCGTACTCTTTAACTGGTTCCCATTTATCGACCATTGATGAAATACTGAGTTGGCACTGTGTGGGATAGAATCCGAGCCCCAGTAATGGGAACGTCCCTTCTTTAATTACTTGGCTAATCCTATTCTAAATAGTCAAACAAAACTTCCTTCAATTATTAAAGCGAATAAGTTTCAATAAAAATCTCCCCTAAAAACATTTGCTTTAATCACCATAGATAACAAATAAATTTAATTGATCCTTGTTAAAGAAATGCTTGTGTTCTTAATTTTGATTTAGTTTCAAACCCAGTAAAAAAAAAACTGTGGTGATGGTGTGCAGAGGCTGCAGGATAAGTAGCCACAACTGTCGTGTGCCTGTTGCAGTAGAAAGTGAGAGTGACAGCACAGAGGTAAACCTTGAACTCTCGGATTTCAAAAATGATGGTTGAAGGCGTGTGTTTCTCGCCTATACGTAACTTTGATGAATACACATTGAATTATTGCATGGTCATCCAATGTCAAGAAATATCTGTCATGAAATTTGGTTCATTCCATTCATCATTTTCAATCCTCTCATAATATTCTTCATCATTCAACAGGCTCCATCCATCTAATCAACCCTTATCCTCGAGTGGCTTTTGACCTCAATAGATGGATTACTCATTAGTAAACAAAAATAAATGAATAAAATAAGGGGAAACTAAAATTAATTTTTTTAAATCCTATTTTGAAAAAAAAAATTTTAAACATGATTATATTTCTCTTAGCTCTCTACCTGCCAATATGTCTCCATCTGGAGATCAAAACAGATACTACACTTGCTCTTAGCGAAAAGGGCGATTTATTTATCTAAAAAAATTTTACAAAAAATTTCACATGAGCAATTTATTTACCCGAATAAATAAATTGCACATGTGATTTTTTTTGTAAATTACACTTCATCTTTTCTATCCTCAGTCAGTGAAGAAGAAATCCTTCTACACAGATAATTTTTATTTTTGTCCCAATCTAGAGTTCCCCTTGGGGAGCTTGATTTTCTCCACATTAATAACCGACCTTGTGTCTAACTCTGCGCTCATGGAGAGGCAAGCAAATAGGGACTTTGTCAATTTATTCAAGCTGTAAGGAAAAGTATTGGATTCGCCCCATCCCATTCAGTCTTTCAGTAACTTCGGGATGGGGCAATACCAGTCAAGGATTCGTTCTTGACAATCAGTCCAGCAGGAACTGGGGCATTTTGGTTGTCTTTTATCTGCCAGGCTGAGGTATACTGTCCTGGGTTGTCCTAGGAGGTGCATCCTCCCAGGCCTTGCCTCCTCTCTCCTCATTGCTTACTGCCTGAGGCGCTCTGACCGGGGAATGCCGACGAAGTTGCCCAAGCTATTTTTGCTAACCCAGAGTGTTCCTCCTTTAGAGGCGCTGGCTTGATTCTTCCCCCACCTTCCGATCTTGTGTCACATAACCTAACAAGTATTTCAAAGTTTTATTTTTTTTTATTTTAAATAATTTTTTTTACATTCAAGAAAAACCACTACGTCGAGGGGGCACTAGAGCAGCAAGTTCATCGAAGCACATTCCATTGAAGTACTTGTAAAACAAGCACAAAGATGCAACATTGCGGCGATGGGACAGGGGCTGGAGCTCAGATTAAAGACTCTTTTTTTAACCTTGTATAAGAGAGAGAGACTAGTGGATGGTGCACCAGCCCAGATGTGACAACAATAACTCCATGCATGGGCGGATGGTGGCTTTGTAGCGATATAAGATACTGTCTTGGCAATGTTTTATTTTATTCTAAATAATTTTGCATTCAAGAAAAAACACTGATAAATATTATTTATGATGAAGAAAAAAAAACTCTGCATCACTCGACCACTGAAAAAAATGTTTTGTTGTTTTTATGAATCTTTTTTCAAATACCAAGGGAGATAATCCTGTAAATCTTTGCTTCAAAATAAATTACAACAAAAATTAGTTTTCTAAATTGTTTGACAGAATCCTATTTAATATTGTAATTAAAATCTTTTGTAATCAACTATGAAAAAAATCAAACGATTCTTTTGTTAAGTCATACAATAGTTTTAAAGATAATACTTCATTGAAAAACAGACTAAAAAAAAAATGTTTAGTTGTTTTGAACTGAATCTGACAACTAAACTAAAGATCTTTTTTCTAAATACCAAGGGAGATAATCCTGTAAATCTTTGCTTCAAAATAAAAAAAATAACATTTAGTTTTCTAAATTATTTGACGGAATTCTATTTAATATCGTAATTAAAATCTTTTGTAATCAGCTATAAAAAAAATCAAACGATTCTTTTGTTAAGTCATATAATAATTTTAAAGATTATATGCTTCATTGAAAAACAGACTAAAAAAAAAGAACTACTTATATTGTAATTCCACCTTCGTCTTCTTTTACAAAATGACGATTTCAAAAACAAATTTTCTTTTGTAAACATTGACTTGATATAAACAACGCAAAAAAAGACATTGAAATTTTAAATTGCCTGAAAAGAGAAGACACAAGTAGAATACTAAGGGAGATAATTCTGTAAATATTTTGCTTCAAAATAAATGAGAAAAAAAATCAAAATTTAGTTTTCTAAATTGTTTGACATTTTTTATTTAATATCGTAATTAAATGCTTTTGTGATCAATTATAAAAAAAATCAAACAATTATTTTGTTCTTTTAAATTTATGAAGTCATACAAATGTTTTAAAGATTATGTTTCATTGAAAAACAGACAAAAAAGCATTAGTTATATATTTTAATTTCTTTTTATTTACTTATTTATCAGTATTCACCGCCTTTCTCTTCCTTTACAAAATTACGATTTCCCAAAGACATTTTTTGTAAACGTTGACTTGAGATAAACAACGCAAAAAACAAAACATTGAAATTTGGAATTGATTTAATATTTGAAAACCATTAACTTTTCAAAAGAAAAATCGAGACAAAAGTAAAATTACTTAAAAGCTAGAAATAAAAATATCACAACATAAAATGTAAATATATTGAATGGCCTTGTGCCACACTGAGCTACTTCGAATACAGCACATCATCGGTTTTAGAACATCTCGTAGTTATGTTGCACTTACAAAATCTGTAACATACGAAAAACCTGAGAGAGAAGGGAGAGCGTATGAATACGAAATGTTAACGACTTTGATTTCTTGGCCTTCGGACTACAAAGTGTAGTATCTGTTCTGTCCTCAGTCAGTGGAGGAGAACTCTTTCTAGACTGAGGCAATGTTTATTTTTGTCCCAATCTTTGGGGGAGCTGGATTTTCCCCAAACTAAAAACCGACCTTGCCATTATTCTATATATATAACAACAGCCAATTTTTTTTTTTTTAAAAGAAGATAATCCTACAACTCTTCACAAATCCTATCAATGATATCTTCTGGAACTTGTAGGTTACTTTCAAGTTCTGCTGATGTAAAATTGAATATAGCACTGGAAATAGTTCATTAATTTTTATTGTTCAGTGTATGTATTGTACAGTACATTACAACCATTTACTAATACATTATGTAATAAGAGAAATTATAAGCATGTGCAACAACACATGCTTCTATGCTATATAAATACTCATTACATTTCTGCTCTGGTGCCTCCTCAACGTAAATACCCCCGACTAACCCGACAATCAGCTAAATCCCACCACTTCCCTGTTGAGGTCCTCAGATGTCGGAAGGCTTTCTACTTTACTAGCTTCTTTCCTCAAACTGCTTGCCTTTGGAATTCCCTCCCTGCTCCCTGTTTCCTTGACATTACCAACATGCAGAAATTTAAATGTAACGTGAAAAAAATCTTGCTGAACAACTCCCCATTTAGTATGCTTCTATAAATCTTACCCCTAATTCACAGTACCCCGTTACGTCTCAGTGGCAATGTGCCTTGTTTGGGGTGAATATATATAAGTAAAAAAAAAAAAAATTTTTTTTTTACATTTTTTAAAAAGAAAAAATGACCAAGCATTGTATGTAGGAGGACAGTGACACGTCCCTGCAGAAACTAACGTTCATGGCTGACAATCACAAAATAGAAGCTATCCACTCTGTAATGTCTATATTTTCAATGTGAAAAACAAGCTTATAATCCACAACGTACATGTACAGAAAAAAGAAAGAAATTGTTATGAAATTTTGTTTTATTTTACAATATATTAATAATTTGGGGGTTATTTACTGCAAAATCCAGTCATTTTGATAGCAGTTTATATGCTTCAAGTTATCAAAATCTTCATATTTCATGGTTAAAATGCCAGGTTAGTAGTTTTGTTTTACGGCAGATCAACCCGCAATGTTAGTTAAGATTGAATTCAGACGATTATTGTAGAAATTCCTTTGTAACTTCATATCGTTAATATTTTTACTAAGTATTTCTTATGCAAATTTATGAACCATTAAAACTTTGCCTTTAAACTTTAATTCAACCCAAAAATTACTTTCAGTAGTTTAAAAGTTTCAAAATTGTTTTTGTATTCCGAAGAGTGTTCGTCCTCCTGGATAAACCAGATGCTTTAAATCACAAGAAGGTTGGCTGGCCTAGGAAAACTTGGAAGCAAGTGATTAGACAAGAGTGGAATCTGGAGACAGTTAACCCACTGAACCGTGAGAACTTGCGTAATATCAGAAAACGTCTGACCTCTAGACAAGGGAAAAGTGACGTAAAATGTAGTAAATACACGCCAGACATTTTCTTATCCAACATCAGATTAAAATGGCCGACCTTCTTGTTTTACTTATCATGACCCTTTGACATTCGATAGCAATTTTGTAGCCTTTAAACTGACAATGAAAAAGTTAATTCTGTTTACAGACAAAGTCAGGTATTATCATTCATTTAAGATTTCCAATCAAAGGTAAATATGAATTAAAAAAAAACGAAAGCAAAGGAGGACAGCTGAGAAGTCTGAAGTAGGAGAGACAAATCAAAAAAAAGAGTTCGTCATCAAACCCGCATTGTGGTCAAGTAAAAGTTATAAAATTGTAATGATTCAGACGGAAATGGGACAAAAATATCGCCCAAAGATTACGCGGTCAAGGGAGGTAATTCATGAATCACTATTCGTTTTTTCCTATATATTTTAATGAAACAAAATACATAATGTTCTTTAGTTCTGGGATTGAGTTATGTTTGAAAAAAAAATTCCATTTTAATTTGTGTCTTTCAATCGTAGGTGTGTCCCTTTTCTTCCTGAGATTCTCATGGATGACTCTGCTTTTGAGCAGAAATCGACTCTGAAACTTCTTGGTCTGTCTCTCACATCAAATCTTTCTTGGAGTTCATACATTATTAGATCCATTGCTCTTTCTGCTTCTTGTAAAGTCGGTTCTCTCTATCGATCCAAACACTTTCTCACACCTGAGGCTATTCTCTATCTCTACAAATCTACAATCATGTATAGAATACTGTTGTCATATTTGAGCTGGTGAATCTATCCCATTTGAGGGTTCTTGATAAGGAAACATATTTGTAATTTGATTGGTCCTACCCTTTCTTCTTCTCTCTCTCACAGATGTGATGTTGCTAGTCTCAGTCTTTTCTATAAATACTGTTATGACATGTGTTCTTCAAAATTATGTGATCTATTCCCCGCTTCTTTTGTTCCAGCTCGTTTGACTCGTTGGTTTCCATCAATTCTCTGTTTTGATACCTCATTGTAATATAGCTTCCTATTCCAAGAACAGCAGGCTTGTGGAACTTTCTTCCTGTTGACTGTTTTCCTCCTACCTATAACCTTGGTCTTTTCAAAACTAAGGCATCTTCTGTCTTTGCGATAATCATATTTGTTCTTGTTAGCTTCTTACATCAAATGGCTTCATGCCTTGTCTAGAGCGATTTCCATTAAAAAAAAAATTTTTAACTGACTACATCACCTATCTCTCACTTAGCTATCTCACCCTGTTGATTCAACCACCCTCTGTGATAACACTATGTAACACTAAGATACTTTGTATATTTACCTGTATTTTGTTGAAGTAGAGACCAGCTTCGTAAGGTATCACATTATAAGTAGAGATTCCAATGATGGGTTTATCAGTCGGGTTTTTGGCTGTGTAAAAAGCCAAAGCCGTTTCACCGGGAATCACCTAAAAAAAATTTTTTTAACTTTAAATCAAAAAATCAGAATTAACAAAGTTTTAATTGATTTTCATTGAAGATAAAAAACAGGCTTAAACGAAAAGAAGGTATCGGCATTATGTTAGATATTGAGCCGGTAGATCCCTTAGTATATAATTTAGTTAGGGTAAATGATGAGTTCTTCATTAGGTGATAATGTATATATATATATATATATATATATATATATTTTTTTTTAAAGATTATGACATTAAGAATGGCTTGAGAAAAAATCAATTTAGTATTACGTAGGGAAAAAAAGACGTTTTAATACTTTTTCATCTTGAGCGATATAAAAAACAACATGGCAGCATTCTGTAAGACTCCATTTTGTAAAAATCATGCTTCTTGTATCATATTTACACATTTCAAACGTGTTTTTCTTCAGATTACATGAGTTGTATTAAATAGATTTTAAGTCAAAATGGTTCTTCATTAAATATTATTTAAAATAAACAACAACATAAAACCATTTTTATCGCCTATACACAATTTTTTATCGCACTATGCTTACCCCTTCAAACTCATCATTCACCTTAGTTAGCTGAGAATAACAAAAAATGGAAAACCTCTAGGAGGGTGGCCAAGGTCAACTTGATAATTCTGAGTAAAAAATTACTTGGGCTATGGGAACGTTCTAGAAATGGATATGATGTCACATGGCTCAAAGGGAGAGTGTGACAAAAAAGACAGTCCGTTGGGAAACACGCGAGACATTCAAACGTGGAATGACATGGACTGACGATATAATTAATTAGTGATTTTGATCTCTCTCTGTCTAACTCCCCCCCATCGGTCAGTGATTTGGAATGAAGATCACGTTGAATAAATGTTCACCGTCTTCCATCAGTTTTATCTCAGTCTTTTTGAAGGTATGAAAGAAGCTTCAATTACAGGATGGCATCCCCTCAGTCCGGGAGGATCACGAAAAAGTGGCCAAAGTATGAATAACAATTTGTGAACTATAATGTTTCTGTAATGATTACAACAATTCGGTTTCTGCATGTATGACACAAGGTTAAGAACGCAACACTTACATCCTATATTTTGTAACCAACAATAATAAAATTATAAACATAAAATATCTGGACCATATAAAGAATAAGGACCCCGAAAATTGAAAAGATGAAAAGAGACGAAATTCGGTTTTGTAAGCAATGGAAAGAAAGATGAGGAGTGAAAAGGGGAGCAAGCAGCCACCCTCTCCCCTCTCCATGAAATCTTTCTTTCGAGCCAGCAATGTTAATTTAATTTAAATTATCTCCCTTGAAAATTCACGATAAATATTTTAAGAAAGGTTTTTACAATTTCTCCTCCTTTAAATCACTTTAATTAACTATTGTTAATATCAACAACACTATTGCATATATATATATAGGAAAATAGGACAATAAAATACCAAATGAATAACACAAATATTAATTTATTATAAAGTATTTAAAAAATAGTTATGCAAATTAGGCATTCTAATGACTGTCTTCGGGCCTTTCCTCTGTACTATATATACAGTATTTCAAAGTTCTATGTTGTATCATTGATACACGCTATAAACTGGTATCGTCTTGGCCTACGGGGCTTGATTTACGCCGGTCTATGGGTCTGTCCTGTGCAGTTCTAGGAGGTCCACCCTCCCAGGCTTTGCCTCCCCTCTTTGGAGAGGAGTAAGTTTATTGCTTACTGCCTGAGACGCCCCTACCGGGGAATGCCGACGGAGCTGCCCAGGCAATTTTTAATGGCGAGAGTGCTCACCTTCTCTGGCGCTGGCTTTTCAAGTCCCACTTTCCCGACCCGACCTTGGGTCACATCTTACCTTGTGGGAGTAAGATAAAACTGGCCTTGTGCCTAACCTCCTGGGGAGGTAAATAAAATGTTGTATTATTGATTTTAATAATAGTAATCCGTTTTAATGGTAATAACGGAGCGATGAATGAAAACAATTTTCGCATTTATTCATTTAGATATAAGAGAGAGAGAGAGAGACTTACTTTGACCGATGTCTGCTGGGGCCGGAAATTCCATTGCATGCTTGAAGAAACATCTGCATTAAACCGTACTATGATGTTCCTTTCGGAAACTTTCTTCAGATTCTCAATCTGAATGTCGTCAACAATCCGTTCCGCTTTACCCCCAAGACCAGTGGCCTGAGAAAAAGAAATAAAGTGAAAATCAACTTTTACATCACCAGATATTCTTCACAACTTTATTTGCACCATTTCTCTTATCCAATCAGATTTTGATTGGCACTTTCAGCCTCCACTCTATAATAAAGACCAATGTGTATTTTTTATATATCCTTTAATCTATAATAAAGACCAATGTGTATTTATTTGTATATTTTTATATATCCTTTAATCTCATCTCATCTCATCTCATCTCAATCTCATCTCAATATATATAAGGCAAAAATCTGTGTGTGTGTATGTCTCGCTAAAACTTAAAAAATACTATACAAACACCCCCAAATCAGGTATTATTTTAACCGCCATAACCTCGAGAAAATAATATCTAAAAATTAAAAAAAAGATTCATTTTTAAGGGGTCAAATAGCCATTTTTTCGTTTAATGTGATCACGATTTTTAATGTTATCTTGTGCACGTGACGTCACATTGATAGGTACATGACGTCATAGTGATAGGTTTCTATCTATTTTTCATCCTCTATTTGTATACATATTAAATAACGTCTCAATAAGTAAAGTGCTTCTAAAGTATAACGGTCCCTAGAAATATTGGTGCTTCTAAAGTATTATGGTCCCCAGGAATGTTGGTGCTTCTAAAGTATAACGGTACCCAGAGGATTGAAAATGATGAATAATAGCATGAAAGGATTGAAAATGATGAAGAATAGCATACGAGGATTGAAAATGATGAAGAATAGCATACGAGGATTGAAAATGATGAAGAATAGCATGAGAGGATTGAAAAAGTCTGAAGAATATCATGAGAGGATTGAAAAAGTCTGAAGAATATCATGAGAGGATTGAAAATGATGAAGAATAGCATGAGGGGATTGATACATATCCATGATCCATCATACATACCCATGATACATCATACATACCCATGTTACATAATACATATCTATGATACATATCCATGATACATATGCATGATACATATCCATAATACATGATACATATCCATGATACATGATACATATCCATGATACAACACCGAGGGTTCTTCTACAGAATAGGACCCAGCACCGAATAGGACCCAGAGGCTTCGGCATTGTCCGGGAGAAAAGTGCTAAATGTCCTAGATAGAGCTACTGTAGTTTTTCTCTTACTGTAGTTTGTGCAGATGAAAAGGAGGGGAGATCGGTAAGAGTTATTTTAGTAGTGCTCTGGAGGCCGTTTTGATTTTCTAAATACTCGGTGTTGTCTGGGAGAAAAGTGCTCAATATTCTATTTTGCTTGCGGAGAGGAGGATAGAGAGCCCCGGGCAACGCCGGGTACCCCTGCTAGTCTATAATAAAGACCAATTTATATTTATTTGTATATAAATAGAGATATATACGTCCCATCAACACAAAAGTTAGCAAGTAAAAAAGCTTTCATGTATTTAGAGGAAAGCAGAAAGCAAATAGCAAGTTAGACACACACCCCTTGCCGTCCTAAATGAATTCGGAAAGAAATCCTTTACTCTATTTCCAATTTGAGACATTTGCTTTCCTTTTTATTTCTTTTAACTTCACCAATTTAGACTTTATTTTAGTGCAAACCTGGCCAATGAGGGTTGAGCACATGCATTGCATGAAAAAAATGATATGAGAATGATACGATGAATGCGTTATGTGTTAATATCTGTTCTATTGTCATGAGATCATCTTCCCAGGTATTACCTTCTCCATTAGGGGGGAGTAGTGTAGTATCTGTTCTATTGTTATGAAACTATCCTCCCAGGCATTACCTCTCCATTGGGGTGGGTAGTGATGTCCGTTCATCATGATACCATCCTCCCAGGCTAACAAACATATTTGACCAGAGGGGACATGTATTTGCTATTATTAATAATAATCATAATTGTTTGAAGTGAAGTACATATTTTCAGATGATGTTTAATTCTGTTATGAAATAAACAAATTCATAAAATGAAATCAAACCGACTGGTTATCAAAATAACCAATAAAATATTTTCTTGCTTCATAAAACTTTTTGGATCAATGTTTCATAAAACAAAAAAAATATATGAAAATGTTTAAAATGGCTGGAAAGAAAATAATGCCTGGTTCTTTGATACAACAGGAGCACATGTAAAAATTATTTTTCACTCCAAAACTAATTAACCGATCATTATGGATTTCGGAACACAACTGCTAGGAGTAAGGGGTGGTAATGTGGGCTATATTTAGTTTTAGTTTTATGCCCTTTATGAAAATTCATGTACCTCCGATTTTTGGTAAATTTAAACAATAGATACTAGATATCAATTAATAAATATGACCAAAATTTCAGTTCCTTTAGAATATTTTAATGGGTTTTTAAGGAACATAATATTGGTACAACCTCCCATTTGAAAATTAAAATATTTCAGATTTGCATTAAATTTCATCCATATTCATTAAGCAAGATTCCCTGAATTTCAATTTCTGCTTAAGGCCCCTTAAGCTTAAGCCTTAAATTTAGACATTTTCTAGAATCAAAATCATGTAAATAGATTTTGATCAAAATTCGAATAAGGATTCTAGACATATATATCATTATAGCTTGATTTTAATCTTCATAGGAGCAGTGGACAACAATGTTGTCGCATAGGGGATTAAACTGAAAAAGGGAAAAGATGGATTTGACAAACATGTTACCACCTCAACGAGTCAGACCAAAAAGGGAGAAAAGAGAAAGTGAACTACTGTCATGCCTTTTATAATCACATAATCACCTTGATACACCAATTCCTGTGAGTGTCCATTTGGCAATACCAGGTGCTGTATGCGAGAGGGCTCTCTTCTTATCCTGGCATGTTGGACTTCCCCTTGTCACTGGACCCAAGCAATGTCGGTTCAGGAGAGGTGTGGTCGATGATTGTGCAACCCTTGCTTCAAATAGACTCCTTGTGCAGGGGGTATCCATTGTCTCTCAAAACTGAATGGAGGCCTCTCTTCTCTATGTGGTTTATTGCCTCGTCATCACGTGATCTGGAACTCCACGCATTAGGAAAAGAGCAACCCCAACAGTACAGCGGTAAGTGTTCGACTGAGCTCCAATCTATGGTTTCCACATGTAAAACATTCACAATAAAAACTCGTCTCACTACAACCACTATAAATAATTTTCCTTTCTTCCTCTGTGTACCGAAAACTAAAGGAAACTTCCACAAGCAAAGTTTCTTTTCAAGAACTGCAAGTCTGTGGAACAATACCACGGAGCTGCTTCCCAACTGACTGCAACATGGTCGTTTTCAAGTCCAATGTTAACAAATTCTTGCTGAGCCGTCCTCTTAAATAATTAAATTCCAATCCTGACAGTGTTGTCTCACCGTCCACCGTCCAATCTCATTAACCTTAAGTGGCTTTTAGGCCTTGATAAGCGGTGACTTGTTAGTACAAAATGAAAAAGTATATTTTTTGCTTGTAAACCAAACGAAAATATTAATTTCAACACATGCCTCCATTGTATGGATAAACAAAGGTGCTTATGTAAAAAGGAAACTTTTTTTTAAGAAGAGCTAATTAAAGGGGAGATAACCATTGGTTAAAATATACAGAATAATTAGCAAAGCCCCCCCCCCCTCATGTTAAGAATGCGTTTCTAAATAATAACGTTATTATTTCAGCGGCGAAAAGTATTCTCATAATTCCCCAGCGACATTTTTTTTGGTACATCTGCAGTTTACGGACCGTGCTGAAATAATAACGTTATTATTTAGAAACCCATTCTTAATATGGGGAGGGGGTCGCTTTGTTAACTATTTTGTATATTTTAATCAATGGTTATCTCCCCTTTAATTAGCTCTTCTTAAAAAAGAGTTTTCTTTTTTTTTCTTACATATAGGAGTTGAACTCAAGAAGCACCAAAACAAATTTAGAGTCGATTTGAAAAAAAAAAAAAACAGCAAAAATCTGGTTTTGTTTATTTTTACCTGACAGAACATTCTGTAGAGCGGAACTCCCGCGTAACTCATTCCAACCATGAAAATCCCGACGGCACAAATATAAATTACAACGGTTTTCTTGTGATACGTTTTCTTTTGATCGCCGCCAGTAAAGAAACTGCGACGCACAACAGATTTGCTTCGTTCATTTCTGAGAGTTTGTGCACAATGAGACTGCACAGCAGTTTGATTGCAAAAAACATTCCTTGTGGCAGAAACGAATTGGGAAAACCTTGTGTGGGACGGCCGTAGAATTATTGACCTGAAAACAGGATTATGTGTCAGCAGTTGGCAATGTGTCTTCGTCCAATGGTTAGCACATGTTCGATGGACAATTCCAAGGCTGGTAAACCTGAAAAGTCAAAAATATATTAAATATAAGTGGAGTTTGTATTGCATTATTCAGATGTTAGCAGGGTCAGTTGGCAGGGGAAGGCCAAGGAAAACATGGGAGGAAGTGATAAGGATGGATTTGAGAGAAAGAGAGATAAATAAAGATCTGGCCAGAGATAGGTTAGTTTGGAAGTTAATTTCTAAAAGTCGTCCAACACATGCCAGCATGTAAAACAAGTATTAAACCAATGCTAAGTCAGTGCAAGAAGTTCTTGGAAATGCAGTTGCCAGTATGCTTGAGGTCTATACTTCACCAAAGGAGAAAACATCACAAAAACGTGGACCAAAGATAACTCCAGGAACAGCCATTTCATTGTGGGATTTTGCAGATTTCCGTCTATCTACGTCATCATCATATTCGGTTTAATGTCCATTTTACATGCTGTCCTGCATTGAACAGCTTTAAAATATTGACTTCCAAAGTAACCTATCTCTGGCCAAATAGTTTGGTTGTTTTGTTTTATGGCATATCAACCCTTTCTGGTTGTTTAATGTCGAATCCGGTCATTTTGGTGAAAGTTTTTATGCTTCAAGTTCTTTATACCTTCAAATATTTATTCATGGTGTTTGGTTTGGTTGTTTTGTAGAGAAAAATTGTTGTTCTTGTTTTTAGCTTTTGCAGAACATGATTGAGTTTTACAAAGGGAAAGGAAAAAAACAATAACATTAATGTTTGGTGCATTTTAAGTTAGGAAGCCGGTATTTTCAGACAACCTGATCTGGTAGCACCAGACTCAGGCCAGAGAAAATGTAAAACTGCTCCTCCAGAACCTGACAGTTCCAGTGATGGGGAACAAGAATTTTGTATCATTTGCGACCTCTGCGATCCTCCTGGTGTTCGAAAACATAAAGTGGATTAGGAAGAGTGTGGTGAATGGGTGGCTACTATGAAAATGTTTTGACATTTTAAAAAATGTCTAAAACCCTTAAATAAATTTTTGTCTCACTTTTTTGAGAAAATCAAAAGCTATTTATTCAGGGATTTGGCTTTTTTTGCACAGCGAAAGCGACACAGTAGGGACAAATGCCTTAAAACCTATCATAGTAGCCCCGATTGACAGTAGATGGTGACCCTTCATAAATTATCATCATCCTTATACTATCTTAAGGATTTGCTAAGTTTAAAGCTAGTTTAAACGACTGGTACTTCTACAAAATTTGAACTGGGTTTTCTTTTTTAACTCTAATCTAAGTTTTAGCTTTAGTTCGATTAAAGTTGGTTTGGTTCGGTTCAAATTCTGTAGAAGCACTAAATAACTTTCTATTCGATAGTTTAAATGTCTCCAAATTTCTAAGAGTAATACAGTAATTGTTTGTTTGTTTTTTTATTTGTTTCAATTATTGACAAAAGATTAAGATGGCTGATTTGTTTACGAAGAAACGGAAATGTAGGTAAAGTGTTGTCTCCCAACAAAATGGCGGACAATAAATCGTCTGCAATTTTCCGACCTCACAAATGAGTGAGTAAACCTAAATAAATTGTTTTGGACTAATTTAAAATTTACCTTAAATTATTTTAAAGGAAATACAGCTGGGGAATTAGTCCAAAACAATTTATTTGGGTTTACTTACTCATTTTGTGAGGTCGGAAAAAAATCAGAAAACTGCAGACGATTTATTGTTCGCCATCTTGGTTGGGAAACGAAAATTTTACCGAAATGTGGATTTGATTTCGTAATTCATTTTTTTTTTTTAATTTAAAAATTTAAAGGTTCGTTTTAGTTCTTGGTTCTGTTTCGGAAACGTCAACCATAATTTTTACTGGCGTGATGTATGTACAACGAATGCTACGAAGTACACCGTTCCGAATGTTACCGAAGCTCCCCTTCCCATGTTAAGAATGGATTCTAAAATTCCGCCAATAAAATCTATGGTTGACGATTACGAAACAGTACCTAGTCCTTGACGCTATTGCATTTTTTTAAATTTCAATAAATAATCGAGTAATACCATAAATATATAATGTGTAGGTCACTTAGAGGCGAGAAATACACAAATACACGAGAAGTGGGCACACAATATAGAGACTAGCAGATTAATAATGAAATGTACTTTTATTTGAATTGGTTTTTACACTAAAACATAAATTAACTTTGGGGAATAATTTTATCTGTTACGTAAACAAAAAATAACAAGAAACTTCGTATTTTTCGATGATCGAACAAAAATTAATGTAAATAAATTTGTTTTAATATTTCATTTGTATACGACATATTTTTCATAATATAAATAAAAACATTTTATTTATATTTTAATTAATTTATATATTTAAAAAATTAAACCATTTTTCTTGTTACTTCTTCGATTACGTTTATTTGACCTTAAGTGATTTGTTTGTGTTTTGGAAATTTGAAATCAACAGTCACGAAAACTTTGAATAAAACATAAAGAAAGGAATCTCAAAATAAATTTTAAATGATGATAATTATAATAAAAAACTCACAAAGTCGAAAAGTTTCTCATATTCGATTTTTTTAAAATTTTCTTTTCCGTGTAAAACGTTTAAATGTTTTTAAAGTCAGACATTTCTTTTGAAGAAGCGTGGGGCAAGCCGAGACGATTGACAGACTGTCGTAATTCTAATGCAACGAGAATATTTTATTTATTCATCGAAATATAAGTAAATAAAATAATATAGACATATTTAAAAATAAAAAAGAATGAGGATTCCTTGAATTATATTTTATTAATACACAATTAATAAATATAAAATTTTAATTTTTAATCACTGTCGCTAAATTCTTGCAACCGATCATAAAAAGTCCGTAGTGAGTAAATTATTAAAACAGATAACTTCACTATAAGATAGAATATAAGTGAAATGCAGCTTTATACGTAATTATTATTTAATAAATAATGATAATTTATCATTTATTTGTATTTTTCTTCATTAAATCGTAAATAAATATAATATCCGGGCCAACCAAACCGGAATATTTATGGTAAGGAACTGTTATACCGGTTCTTTAGTCTGCTTTACGAGAAGTCCTTCTTCAAACTCTTCATTTGAATTGCGATTTTAAATAACAAAAAATGGGTAAAAAACACAAGAAACATCACAAATCTGAGAAGAAGGTCCTTGAATTGGAAGGTAAATGATTCTTTATTATTTTTTCAGGGATTTATTTTTAATCTGTGAATTATTTTCAATCTAAATTCGTAACCGGCGTTCAATTCAGGCATTTCTTTTTAAGCCTGTGAATTATACAAAACAATGGAAGTTAAAATTCGGTAATTTTCATCTTGTTTCAAAAATCGGAAATTTTGTTTTGATTTTTTTTTTCTCTCTCGTTTATTTTTAATTTTTTGTTGTTTATTTATTTGTTTACAAAATTGTTAATTCAATTGGATTATAATAATTCAATCTATTATATCTTCTATATATTTATAAAACTGTGGATCTTGTATAATTTGGATTATTCGGACTACTGTTCTCGTCTTGAGTGTTATTCTCACAACGTTTCGGTTGATGTAACCTCCGACCTTCTTCAGGTGTATCTTGTCGAACTCGGGAATCTGCGCGGAATTTCGAACGGAACCCTTTATTTAATCCACGGGAATAGCATGCTCTCGTTCCGTAATTTGTAATTCCTAGGATTGAACCTTCAACCTTAAGAAGACTGCACCTAAAACTGAATTTTACTTAGTACTTTATCCGTTACACCACTGGTCCTTGCGCAAGATTCCCGAGTTCGACAAGTTACACCTGAAGAAGGTCAGAGATTACATCAGCCGAAACGTTGCGAGAATAACTCTCAAGGTGAGAACAGTAGTTCAAATTATCGATCCTCATCTAAAAAATTCTGGATCTTGTTTATATTTATTATAAATACAAGCACAAGCTCATTAAATCGTTAAGTGGGAGGGGCGTAGGGGGTCTGTTGTTTTTTCACTGACGCATTCTTGACCCATGCATACTGACAATACTATCCAGCATGTTATTGTTAAATTATACATTGCACCATAATACCGCATTCACTCTTTTTTATTAAAGAGTCACCACTTATCATGGTCCAAAGGCCACTCGAGGATAAGGGTTAATGAATGTCAGGTGGACGGTGACACAACACCGTGATGATTGGTAGTGATGGTGGAAGTTTGGCAGAATTTGATTATTTAGAAGTACAGCTTAACAAGAATTTGTTTATATTGGACTTGAAAACGACAATGTTGTAGTCAACTGGAAGGATCCCTGTGGTATTGTGTTCCACAGAGAAGTATTTCTAGGAAAGATACTTTGCTCATGAAAATTGCGTTTAGTTTTAGGCACAGAGAGGGAGAAAGGGAAATTATTGACAGTGGTTGTAGCTAGACGAGTTTTTGTTGTAAATATTTTACGGGGGGGGGGGGCATAGATTGAAGCTTGGCTGAGCATCTGCCATGAAAATAACAATAGGGTAGCAAAAGATTAGTAACGTCTCTTCTGTGAGAAAGAGGGAGAAGAGGACATCACCCACTAGATTTCGAAGTTGGTTTTGTACTCTGTTAAGGCAGGGAAGGGTGCTCTGAGCAGCACCTCCCCACATGTGGCAACAGTACATTGATCCAAGAAGAAAATACTGTGACTTCCAGGAGAAGAAGATTTTCATTATTTACTAAATTCTTTACTGTGGACAAATTGAGGGGGGGGGGGAGGCAGTTTAAAATGTTGACTGATGCCTGTCTAGCCTGGTTTGAATATTTTTAGAGAAAGTAAAACATTTTGTCACCTTTGAGCTGAGGAATGAACAGATGATTTTCGGACGAGTAACCCATAAGAAAGCATCTCGAATAATAGTAAGTATGGGCATGCTCTATCCATAAAATAAGGAATGAAGATCTGTAAGAAAAAATAACAGAAGAGCATGACATCAGTGTGGTTCATACAAACCTGTGATGTTAAATCCCTCCTCACATTCTTTACTCAACCATAACTTAAAAATGTCTTGTGATTAAATTGTTAATGATATACAAAAGAATTGTGTATGGGTGCAAATAGAACAAATAAAGAAAGACTTATTTTTTCTAAAGTTTTTTTTTTTTTTGTGACTAAAAATAAAACTTGATATTTAATATAGGAGTGAATTTTGTTCTGTTTGACAGAAAAACCCACAGAGAAACCTTTGAAACTGGTGCTGAAAGTGACAGAACCTGTGGCCGAAGTTTACGCTGGTGAATCAGAAGAACGCAGCCGTCATAAACACAAAAAGAAGAAAAAGAAGAAATCAAGTGAAAAAGAAAAACACCGGCATCATGACGAAGTAAGCATTTTGCGAATACTTTGACTTTTTTTTAAAATTCTTGTTTCCCTTTTTTTCTTTTTTGTTATATTTTTCTTTCTTTTTCTTTTTTTTCCCCTTTTCTTTTTTTTTCACACTGTTTTTTTCTTTTTCTTTTTTTCTAAAAAAAATTGAAGACAATTGTTTAATTTTATTTGAATCGTCATCAACATCATGATATTGATGTGAGGTCATCAGATTTAAGCCTGTCTTTAAACAGTTGAAAGAATGAATAAGAGTTCTTAGGTAAGAAGATGTAGAACAATTGAGGTAGCAGGGTCAGCTAACAAGGGAAAGCCAAATAGTGGCAGAGAGCTGCCGAGCTATTAGTCAATCAGCTGTCAGTAACCAGACAACAATTTTTCTAATCTGTATTGAAATTGATCAAAGCCAGTGCATGTTTATTTCCTGTTAAATTTAAAAAAAAAGAAAAACAACTGAATTACGAAAAGCTGTGTAGCAGAGTTGAATCTCGCGAAAGAGTCTTTTTTTTTTTCTGCCAGGAAAAAAAGCTGTTGGCAAAAAGAAAAAAATGTCCGAAATGCTATTACATGTGCCGCTTGATAGAAAGAAAAGGTGGTATCATTATTGAGTAGTTGCTTAGCATTGTTTTGTTACCAGAATAAAAACCAAAAATTTATTTATTAACAGTAATTTCGCTATGTTTTGTACGTTTTTTGGTTTTTTTGCAATCTTTCTTGAAAATAAAACTGAAAAAAATACGACTCAGCAAACATATCGGCTGCCACCATCCGAAGTTCACGGAAACTGGTTCAGGATCGATAACAGTACCCTTTTTTATTTCCGTTCTTCCTGCTGTATTTCTTTTTCCGTTCGTGATTTTGCCTTTTTTTTGTTGTTCTCTTTCCTAGTTATTTTCCTTTTTTTTTTTTTAAATAGCCATCTCTTTTTGGTGCTTCTTTAGAAATGTGGCCGGGATTTGAATGAAACGTGACCGAGATGAGATATGAAAAGGGCAAACTTTTTTTGTGAGGAGGGGAAATATGTTTTTTTTATCGAATTTAAAATGCAAAAAATAAAACTTCTGAGGATAATTTAAAATTAAATAGATTTATTTGAAATAAATCAAACAAAAAACCGAAAAAAATACGACGCAGCAACGTAGCGAAGGTATCGGCTGCCTGCACCATTTGGCTCGTCATTTCTCGGGTGGAATCGTTCATCACAAAACATGAATCACATTTTTAACATGAATGGCGGCTCTTTTCGCGCCGTTTTCAGAGGGAATTCATTGACTGATTTGATCGAAGCAGCTAATTCGGATGAGTTACCTCCCTTGAACTGTCTTTTTTAAAAACTTTAATTGTGAACTTAATTTAATTGATCAAACATCGTTTGGTCACTAACTTATCAATGTAAAATGTTGTTTTACTCTCGCTTTATTAAATTATTGGAAGTAAATACCTTCCAAAACTTTAAATCTTTTAATACATGAGAATTTATTTAAATTTTTTATTTTATTTAAATAAATTTAATACATGAGGAGTTGCTAAGGCTCGAAATCACTTTCTATTCATTTTTTTTTTTTTTTTAACTTTTAAGATTAAAATTGTTGAGTTGTTTACAAAGAAATGGAAATGCACTGTGATGGATTTGATTTTGCAATTTAATTAATTTTTCATATATGATTTTTTAAATGGGAGACATCTGCATACTTTTAAGAGTGGGAGATATCTGCGGGGTATATTTTTAGGAAAGAAAGTGGAAGAAACATCTGCTGAATCTTTTTGAGGCACAGAAAATTCAATCTTTGCTGTTTTTGTTTTTTTTTAATGATCTAAAACTGAGTGTAAATTCTGTTTGTTTTTAAATGTTACAATAAATATTGCAGTAAATATTACAATAAATATTACAATGTTGTAAATGTTATAATAAATATTACAATGTTACAGTAAATGTTTCAATAAATATTGCAATGTTATAAATGTTATGTTAAAATTAATGTTAAAAATAAATGTTATAAATGTTGCAGTAAATGTTGCAGTAAATTCAAATTAACAAAAGAAAAAAAAATCTTGTTCTCTATTTTAGGACCGTCCTCGCAAACGTGACCGTGACGAATACGAGGGTGAAGGCCACTCGCAGTCCTCATCATGTGCTTCTCCATCAAGTAAACGGCACGCCTATTCGGTGACGCCCACCCCACTTCCACTGTTGGATAAGACAAAGCAGGAAGAGGAGGAAACGGTCGATAAGAAATTGCGACCCAACGTGGAAGAAGAAGAGCCAAAAGGTTTCAAAATGTTCCTTCAATATATGACGCAGCTTTTGCAACGGAAAGACACGCACGGATTCTTTGCCTTTCCTGTAAACGATATCATCGCACCCGGGTATTCAAGCATCATTCAGAAACCAATGGATTTCAGCACCATCAACACGAAAATTGAAGACGAAGAATACAACAGCATCACCGACTACAGGGTAAGGCTGTGTAGGAAATTCCATCAGTAATTTTTTGAATACAGGTCATCGTCGACTTAAAACCGCAATTGCTTACGACCAAGCGATGTGAACGTCAGTCGGCTCGTGTTAAATTATGAATATTACGCTGTGTAATGATATTGTAATCATCTTTATATGAGAGAGATAGAGCCTAAACAAGATTTTCTATGTGGTATTGTATACAGGTCAGGGCTGCAGTATCTAGACATGGAAATTGGAATGTAATATTGAGATAGAAATGCATACAAAGAAGATCTACAAAAATAATAAAAAGAGTGAAGGATTACAGTCAGAGAAAACCCTAATAAGACTTCATATAGAATACAGGTTGCGACCATAATTGATTATGACAAACCGGTCGTCTAGCAATTCAGACGTAAGTCGGCCCATGTTAAAAATTACTGTACGAATATTATGCTGTCTAATGATATTGTAATCATCATTTATAGTATCATTATTTGTAGTCATAATTTATCAACATTTTCTTGACTCCTTGTTTTTATAATCAGATTTAAGTTATATTCCGTTTGAAATTCCATCCAGATTCCTGAGTTCGACAGAAATATTCCAGAGTTAGAAAAGATACAGAGAAACGTTGTGAGACGAGAACAGTAGTCCGAATAACCCAAATTATACGAATTATTAATCTTCATCTAAAAAAATTCAGAAATATCTTGTTTTCATCTGTGCAGTTTGTGAGATAAAAGTTTTATTAAAATAACTGTTGGCAAAATGTGATTTCATTCACCCACTTCTATGTTTTTTCCCGCTAAAAGATACAATGGCATCAAAATGTTTGATCGATTTCTGTTCCCTTTTCTCACAAAAGCGATATGACACAATGGACTGGCAAAGAGTGTACGCAACCTATTATGGTCGTAAAGTCAGTCAGTCAGTTGTAAGTTAAATAGGTCATAAGTCGACGACGACCTGTATATAGGTTTTAATTTTATCTCCTCGACGAACTACCTATCTTTGCCTGGTTTTCCTAAAAGTAAAAAAAAAAGTTTAATTATATAAAATATCTCCTGTAAAAGTGAATATTAATTCTAAATATTAAATTTGTCATAGATTTCCTGTAGGTAATTTTCTTTTCAAAATAGGGAAATAAGATTCTTTTTATTGACGGACTAACTGTCCCTACCAGGTGTTGCTCGGGATGCTGTGGAGTCATTTTACTTTGTGATTTTTATTTGTTTGTAAATGCATACAGAAAAAGAAATAAAATTTTATATATAAGATAGACAACTCCTATTATATTCTTCAATTTAAAATCTGGGTTATTCCCCATAACATGAAAGTTGGCTAGTAAAAAGCAAAGTATGATTTGTCAGCTTAAATGCTATTTGGTTCTGACTTTGAAAATCCAACACAATAAACTTTATATGTTGGATTTATTTTTCACTGATCAACTGTACCAAAGAAAAAAAAACTGATCCTTTGTATTTTTAAAAAAATTCTAAATTGTTATTGTCAAATAAAATTTCAAGTTTTTATAAAATTATTTCTTTTTTTTTACTTTTGAATCGAAGCGTAAAATAATATTACAGTTTCATATGAAAAATTGCTTAGTTTTTGTTAAAAAAAATGAAAATACTTTTTAAAAATTTCTTTTCATCATCATGGATGGCCCTGCCTTCATAAGGTGTAGGGAACTATGGTCCTCTACATTGTTCTATAATCCATTGAACGAAATAATCCCATTGCATTCCGGTTGTCCACCTACAAATATTGTCCTTAAACTTATATCTTGGTCTGCCCACTGTAACAACTAAATGTTCGAGTCCTTTGTGCCTATATATATATATATATATGGCTGATAAAAGTCATTTGTCTTTTCATTAAAGTCTGCATTAATTGGCCAAGTGTGTATTCAGATCGCCTCTACACCTCCTCATTGGTTACATGCAGTTGATAATCAGCATCCAGCGAATAAACCATGTCTTTACAGAAAAAAGTTTAGTTTCTAATTTAGAACAAGTCTCGCATCCATAAAGTAGGATGGACCAAACGTACGCTCAAAGTATTCTCAATCTGGTCTCCAGCGAGATGGTACGAGACTGAAGAACAGAAGACAGCTTCATAAACGCATTCTTTGACTGGGTTACTTCTCTCATCTGATGTTATCACTGACCCAAGGTAATTAAATGATTGTACTTGTGAGGCGACAGGTGGGCGTTCGATATTTTCCAGAAATCGTCATGCAAAAGATCTTTTTAGCATTCAGTTGTAATCCGTATCTTTCTATGTCAAGAAGTTTTTGCAAGTCTTCACTCGATGTGTCCATTAGTACGGTATCATCAGAGTATTGGATGTTGTTCAGCTGACGTCCTCCAATCGAAACACACTTTAAACTATCCAGATGCCTCAGAATATTTTCACTATATAAAGCAAAAAGATCCGGAGACAATACACAGCCCTGTCTTACTTCACGTTGTATTCCTGCCTATGGACTCATTTCATCATCAATACGGAGAGTTGTTTGCTGGTCCCAGTACAAGTTGCATATTAATTGAATGCCCTTGCCATCAAAATCGAGGTCTTCTAGCATTTATAATAATGGTTCGTGTCGAACGCTTTGCTGTAGTCCAGGAAGCTTACATATAGATCTTGTTTTTTTGTAGAAAGTAAAAACAGTCATTTTGAATTGATCAGACGAAAAAATTGCAATAACAAAATGGGTTATTAGATTAATACTTATATTTATAATAAATTTAATATTTTAATTTTGAATAATAATTATTACTTATAAAATACTCCATGTCTATGCTTTGTGGGTCCTAAAATATCTGTGGCTCCTTGCGACCCCTTATTTTCACAGTTGGCCTTGTGGCCCCTGAAAATGTCTCCAACTTGAGATTATCAAAACAATCACAGTCGCATTCCAAACGCGACGTCTTCTCACACCTCTGACCTAGATCACGTTACTATCTTGTCTTTTTCCGATCATGCCGAGGTAATCTCGTTACACCTGATTGTTTTTTTGTTTTTTCACACAATAAATAATACACTTGGAATACTTCTTACACCCCCACCCCACCATTCTAAATTCATTTAAAAAAAGAAAGAAGACCGTTTCTCTAATCAAAGGGCATTATAAAAGATGGCTTGTTTATTTTGTCATGGAGAGAATGATGGGGTATTTTTACGTGTTTCTCAGCAAAAAACTGACGGAACGTTTTCATTTTTTTTTCTTTTTTAGAAAGATTTTGTGCTGATGTGTCAGAATGCTATGGTTTATAATCGACAAGAAACGATTTATTACAAAGAAGCTCGACGCCTTCTTCACACAGGTATCAAACAATTAACAAAGGTAAAAAAAAATTTTTTTAATTATTTTTTTAGTTTCATTTATTTGTTCTCTTCGTTTTTGATACACAGCATATCCATGTGTATGCGTACAATTAAAAAAAACAAAAATAAAATTGTGTGGTTGCTCAAAAGTTTGAGTGACGTGTATAGATAAATGATTTGTTATGCAGTAGCATGGCTACCTGGCGTTACCCGGGGGCATGGATAGGAAAATCTAAGAGTTAACAAAAGTTTAAAACTCCCCCCTCTTTTTCACTCTATACACACCTCAATCCCACTGCTCTCCTCTCTTTTTCTCTCTCTCTCTTTCTTTCTCTCTCTCTCTCTTTCTTTCTCTCTCTCTTTCTTTCTCTCTCTTTCTCTTTCTTTCTCTCTTTCTCTCTTTCACTTTCTTTCTCTCTCTTTCACTTTCTTTCTCTCTCTTTCTCTTTCTTTCTCTCTCTTTCTCTTTCTTTCTCTCTCTCTCTCTCCATTTATTGAAGAGTTAAAAAAAAATGTTTAAAGCTTCTGTGGCGGACATGATGATCCAGAACCTGAATCGAGTGGTAAAAATAGTCTTGGCTTACCTAATCGCCACCATAAAAGGCCTCACCTCTTGCCTGGCGTGCAGAACCTGGATGTGAGAAAGAATAAGTGCATGCCGAAACAAGAGTAGTTATGTGTACTGACCATGTGCGACCTGCGTGCTTTACCATCCATAAAAGACGAGCCTAATAAAAGTTGTCAGATACGTTTTAGCACTTAAAGTGCTAAGATCAATGAGCAATAGAGAACAGTGTTGTTGTAAAAAAGTATACCACTTAAGGAAGTTCCAGTGGAGAGTACATTGTTCCGAGATCACTATTGAAAACGGTATTGTTGAAGAAAAGTCTGATATAGATTTAGTGGGAAACATGTTGTTGCATTGAATATGGTGCAACATGAGAAAAGTAGGATCAAGAGAAGAATAGGGACCCCAGATCATTAACACAAGACGCGGGACATATTTTGGAAGTCACCGGTTGACCTCGCAATACACGTGGTCTCTATTTACAAAACACTTGTAAATAGATCTTTTATTTATGTTATATATTTATGCAGTATATTTCGGAATTTTTTTTTATTTACTAAATAAAAAACAAATTTTAAACGCAATTCTATATTTCGTGTTGTGTATTTTAAGAAAAGGTGGATACTTTTTTTTCTTTTCGTAGGGAGGCGAGTAACTAGCGAAGTTTTATTTATTTGTTTATAATTGTTGCTTAAAGAAAAAAAGGAAAAAACTTCACGAGGGCAGAAATGGGGGGGGGGGTATGAAATATTTATCACCGTACTTAAGTAATCTTTCGTTTTGTAGGGAAAAATCAAGCTTCCCAAAAAGGGGCACTCTGGATCTTACCTCAGTTTAGAAGGATTTTTCCATACTACACATTGCTCCTAGCCTGAGGAGGCAAAACGGATGATTACGCAAGTTATTTTAATAAATAAACGAAATATATACGCTTTTTAAAAAATCGGCTGACTTGTAATCTTTCGTTTTGCCTCCCCACGAGGGCGGAGTTAGACTTCAAAAATCAGTTTCTAAACGGAAGCAATTTAAAATTTATGAAGTTTTTTCTTTTTTTTTCTGTAAGCAACAATTATAAACAAATAAATAAAACTTCGCTAGTTACTCGCCTCCCTACGAAAAGAAAAAAAAGTATCCACTTTTTCTTAAAATACACAACACGAAATATAGAATTGCGTTTAAAATTTGTTTTTTATTTAGTAAATAAAAAAAAATTCCGAAATATACTGCATAAATATATAACATAAATAAAAGATCTATTTACAAGTGTTTTGTAAATAGAGACCACGTGTATTGCGAGGTCAACCGGTGACTTCCAAAATATGTCCCGCGTCTTGTGTTAATGATCTGGGGTCCCTATTCTTCTCTTGATCCGAAAAGTATACTACATAATGAAGTTCCAGTGGCGAGCATGTTGTTTCCATCAACAGAGACCATCTATCCCTTCTTTTTTTTTTTATTCCTTCAGCTTCTTCATCTCTCACTCACTGTACACATCCTCGTGTTAGTTTTGAATGCATCCCTCCATTCAACTCCTTTTCCTCCCCTCTCTCTCTCTGTCCTTTGTCAACACACTTCTTTCTGGCCGCATAAATATAAAAAGAAAGAAAAAACTATAATCAACAGTTTGACCAAATTTTCTATTTATTACAAATATTTGGTAGTTGATTGGCAGAATGTCACTTCTAACTTCCTCTGTGTCGTTCTACTTTGCTCTTTCGATCTATTTTAATTTAATCCCTTTTTGTCTTCAATTTTATAAAATAAATAGAAGTTGTCGTCGTCATCATCATCGATTTCACATCCATTTTACATACTGGCATGTGTTGGGCGAATTTAAGAATTTGACTTCTAAACTAACCTATTTTTCAAGTTCATTTTTTTATCACTTCCTCCCATGTTTTCCTTGGCCTTCCCCTATGAACTGGAACTGCTGCCTTAACTGTTCGACATCAACTTACCCAAAAACTCTCATCCATTCTTTTAACAAGGCCATACCATCGAAGTTTTCTAGGGAAACCGTTAAATAATTTCATCATGGTTCTGAAGGCATTGTCGAGTGAGTTCCGTGTAAGTGTCCCATGGGAGCTCCTGCATGCAGCATATAGTAAAAACCTCGTGCCCAAAAGGGGACATTTAGTGATTTTTTGGCCAAATTTTAAAGTTATTTATTACATTCAAGACCTAGTTTCCCATTTAGACCTATCATTTCGGATTACTTTCCTGCAAAAATGGACCAAAAACCTTTAATATGCTCCTCGTGGCGGTTAATTGCATTATGACCATTGGGTAAAAAATCGCTCATATCTTAGTTCCTTATCTAGGTTCTATTCTGCACAAAAAATTGTCTCATATTTGCTATCAGGTATTCCAATTGCTCCCACTAGCTTAATGCTAGGATTTTTCCATTGAAAATGGACAGGTATTCGGGTTTTTTCTCGAAAAATGTATATTTTCGGGGTACAATTTTTTATGTTTTTTTAATATTATGACCAAATTTTTCCTCTAATTTCTCTGAAAATGATTTTCATTCCTTGCCAATCATAATTATTCAGCTACAGGATGTCAGGAAGTGAGAAAAGTCCATTGGTATAGCTACCATAGACTAAAGGTCAAAAAATTTTGATTTTTTGAACATGCTGTATTTCCGTCCACCCGTCACAAAAAGTCTGAGAATCAAATTTTCATTCTTTATAGTTATAGTAATGAGAATTGAAATAGAAAGAAAACTGCAACCAGCAAAAATTAGTAATTGACACAATATTTAAAGACATAATAATGCCTCTTTTTGTTCAAATAGCATGGCACAATTTGATATAAAGGGTATTCTCAGATAATATTTGTCATGACTTAAGGAGGAATTTAATCAGCCACAAAAACTTCTGTCATGTTAGAAAAATTGCAGATGATACAAGAAACTAGAATTATCATTGACATTGTGCTTCGTATGGTGGATGGAAACATCAGAGAGGACCATTTTGTCTTCTACAGTGAAGATAAGAAAAAAGACCCATGGTTCGTGGAACTCTGCAACCAGAAGATAATTGATTTTTATGCAGAGAAGTCAATCCATATCAAAGAAGACATTGAATTCACCGATGGTTGTGGGAGTCAATTTAAATGCAAGGAAGCAGCAAGATTGTTTGTGAATCGAACCATCAAAGGAACCCGGGTGTACTTCGAGACAGCTCATGGAAAAAGTAAGAGTGATGGATTAGGAGGAGTTGTGAAATCGTACTGCCTGGGAGCCGTTGTCAGTGGAGACGCCACCATACGGGACTGCAAGGAGTTGTTCAATTTTTCACTTAAAGCTCTTACAGTGAAAGATCGTTCCAAAGAAGAAGGGCCAATGATGAATCGAACATTTTATGAGGTAACTGTGGAGGAAGCGGAACAATATCGTGCCAACAATACCATAAAGAAATATTATCATCTACCCCAAACATTGAAGATCCACCAAATTTCAAACAAAGTCAGCAATTCTCATGGTATTTACACACAACACTTTGCATGTTGTTGCTTCCCATGTTTAGAAGGAAATTCAGACTTTTGCAAGCACCGCTTGAACAAAGAAGGTATATTCTCTGATGATATGTCTGCCATTCATCCAAAGTGGACTCTAAGGAGAAAGGTGCTGGGCAGAAGGATGCCGGTGATTCCAGCAGCAGTGAAGATGAAGGTGAAGATGAGTTCATCGACATCAACCAGGAAGAGGACTATGAAGAGGGTGAAGCATACAGCATGCTGCAAGAAGGAGACATCGCCGTTATACGATCAGGGGATGATTATCCATACTATCTTCTCAAGTTGGATTCACCTCCATTCGAAACAACTGTTGACGTGAGTGACGATTACCACCACAACTTTCCTCGTTGTCATCGTGTTATCCGAGGACATTACCTTGAAATTTTCAAGGAACTCAAAGATGGTGATTTGTACTATTTGGAGAGGAAGAAGTTTGCCTATGTCTCAAGTTTGTGCGTTGTTGGTATCTCTCCAGAATTGCAAACTGTGATGCAAATGAGAAGAGGAAAAGAAGAAACCATGTTCATGGTAGACGAGAAACTTCACCAGGCATTGAGTGAGCTGGTCACCTCACCAACCAATTGAGGCATTTATTAAACGTGAACATTTGAACAGTACTAGTAAGAACATGCAGCCTTTTATTTCTGTTTGTTAGTCCTCCGATTTATTGAGGGGGCTATAGTTTTGAGGCATGTCGTCCGTCCGTCCGTCCGATCGGATTTTTCTCCATGACCATCAATTGAATTTCTCTGAAATTTTGCATGAAGTTGTTACTTTGGTCAGGTTAGAAAGTGATATTCTTCAATTTTGAAAAAAAAATCTCGTTAGCCCCCCAGGCGGTCAAAAGGGGTAAAAAAAAAAAATAAAAAAATGCCCCGAAATGACATTTTTTGCCCCATAACTTTGATCCATCCATCCAATTCAGGGGCAGGGTATGATATTTTGTGACAGAAAGACAAGGGATGGGCTTATCTCACATGGATATCCATTTAAATCCCACTTTTTCCAGTTTCGAAAAATCCTGACTTTTTGTGACGGGTGGACGGAAAACGAATCAACTGGCCTTGCAGGAGAAGGCCTCATGAAAAAAATCTGACCAACTGGTATGAAGAAGCCTTTCATAGTGCCTTCAATTTTAGGTATTAGCCATTCTCACCAAATCAATGTAAATGCATTAATTCTGAGGTCCTTACTTTTTGTGACGGGTGGACGGAATTTTAATGGCCAACACAGATTGCACCCAGTGAGCAAGAAAAATGTATTAGCAATGAAAAAAAATGACTGAGTTCCAATCCAAATTAGATAAATTAATGAGAAATCATGTTAGGGGCATTTTCCAGAGTACTTAAGGTACCCAAAGAGAAAGATCAAGACATAAATTGAAATTTTTGTGCAAAATGTTCCCTACCAACCAGTTAAGTAAATGCATACGTGACTCCATGTTGCTTGAATTTTTGGCCAATTAATGAGTTATTCATCATTACTCATTAATAGAAGATGCCAAAAAACCACCTATATAATATACCTCTATACTTCAGGTAGTATTTTAGATGGAGTATCTCTTTTTAAAAAATTCCAAAAAACAAGCGTTCCCGCCCCAAAAGTGCTATTTTTACCTATAAATGACCAATTTTCCCTACATTCCCTTGTTCAAACATATGACATGTTATATACTGTCGGAAAGGAAATTTCGAGGGGATTAAGAATATGGTGTCCATTTATTCATTCCAATAACATGGTGGCCACAAGAAAAGAAAAACTGTCTGGGCACGAGGTTTTTACTTAATGCTATGCAGACGATCTTGTGGTTATCACGGATTCCCTGGAGGAGTGCAAATTCAGGTAGCTGAGTTGGAAGACGTGCATGGAGAGCAAAAGGCTGAGAGTCAACATGAAGAAGAAAAAATTTCTCATCTCCGGTGTTGGTCTCGACCTCCTGCAAGACATTGGCATGTTTCCCTATGCTGTTTAGTGCAGAGGTGTAGGTGTAAACTCCATTGAATGCTCCCAATGCAAACTATGGGTCGACAAGAAGTGTAGTCGCCTTGCTGAAAGGCTGGTTGCTGATCCACATTATGTTTGTTACAGATGTCTAGGTGTTACCCACTCAATAGATAGTCGAACGGTGACACTTTCCCATTTCTGCTATCTGAACTACATGTTAAAATGCTGGTGGTGGTTGATAACGTGCTATCACTGCTCTTTGTTGTGTTGCTTGGGAAAACTTCAGGAAGCTGCTGCCAATCCTTACATCTAGGCACATTTCTTTTCAGGACTCTGGGCAAGGTCTTTTTGGTCTGTGTTCGCTCTGCCATCTTGCATGGCAGTGAGACATTGACCTCAAACGCTTCTGACTTGCAGCGTAATAAACGTACCATGATCATGTGGATGTGCAGCAGCAAACTAAAGGAAAGAATCCCTTCACTCGTGCACTATCAGAAGCTATTGGCGTCTCATGTGGTTTGGCCATATACAGTGTGCCACCTCTTGCATCAATTCAATAACACGCATGGATACCCCAGGTATGAGGGTGCATGGAAGACCAAGGAAAACCTAGCTTGAGTGTGTACGAAGTGACTTGACTACTTGCGACATGACTGTTACCATGCCTGATCTTGCCAACCACAGAGTCCGTGATACTCGCAGCACCTTAAATACCAAAACCTTATGATGATGATGAAATCATGGTCGGAATATGAGTATTTATTTTTGTAAAATTGTGATTTAAATTTGTGAATATTAAATTTTTCATCGTCTTTGAATTCTAAGAAATTTTCAGAAACCATTTTTAGCAATGAAAGATTTCATCAAATTCTGCATCGAAAAGGAATCATTTCTTTGTTTTGTAGGAAAATTTGCTCATGATGAAACGAACTCTCAGTTTTATGGAGAAAGTAACAATGGAAGAACTCGGCCTGACCGAGGAGAGTGAGGCGAACGAGGTCAGTCTTTTGTCTGACGAGAATTTTGATCCTGTCAGCGACGATCAACAAACGTCAAAGGAAAAAAAACAAAAGAAACAAAAAACTTGGCAAGTTCTAATTTTTTTATTTTTAAAAATAGCATTTCACGCTTAAGTTAAAAATAGCATTTCACGCTTAAGTTAAAAATAGCATTTCACGCTTAAGTTAAAAATAGCATTTCACGCTTAAGTTAAAAATAGCATTTCACGCTTAAGTTAAAAGTAGCATTTCACGCTTAAGTTAAAAATAGTATTTCACGCTTAAGTTAAAAATAGCATTTCTATCGTTAGACGAACAGATTGAATGAACGCGTCTTTAAAAAATTAATACTTGTTTTCATGTCCATTCTGTTTGGTTATGTTGAATAATGGCCCTATGGGAATGGATATATCTGTTGGGAATCGTTGATTTGACTTGCGCGAATTAACGCGGGGCAGTCGAGTGCAGAACAGGGCTTGTTCTCACAGTCAGAGCTGGCAGACGTGACAAGGTTACTGTGTGACGAGACCCCAGATCAAGGGTCAGTCTGCACTTGGAGAGGCTGTGACGTCACAGGCCCTAGCGTGGGAAACGGAGGCTCTGTGACGTCACTCGTTCTCGTGAGAAGCGAGTTTTAGTCAGTCTGATTCGGAAAGCGAACCGAGAGGACGTGCGATTCACAATGTAAAGATAAGGGATATTTCCCCTAGGGGAATGCAGGCACGAGAAATCCTTCCCCCCCCCCTCTCTATGAATAGTTAAGAAAACATTAATAACTAACTACAATAAAGTAGTGATTGCTCTCTCTCTCAACGTAGCCCCAGTTGAAATAACGCTTATAATAAATGAATTAAATTCAAAAGAAGAGTTTGTCTTCGGAGTGCACCACATGGCTTTTATTGCAGACAACAGACGGCGTGGTTCTAGAAGAAAGAATTCATCCACTGGACGACACGACCAACCCTCTACACAACGAGTATACGAAATGCGTACTGCCGCGGTCCAAGCAGGAGAGGGGCTATGCAACAGTTACGGTTTAAGTGATGGCAGGTGCAAAAAACCTTTAAACATTTTTAAAAGTGGTTGGTGACATAGGCATAAGTGAACTTAGGAATATTCACTTTTTTGGGGCCCACAAAATTATTTACCTCTAAAATTCTAAATTAGTCTCGAGATTTAAAATACACTCGACCAACCCAACAATCAGCTAAATCCTATCCATTCACTGTGGAGGTCTCCAGATGCCGGATATCCTTCTACTCCAATAGCTTTTTTTCTTTGTGCTGCCGTCCTTTGGAACTCCCTCCTTGTTTCTCCGACTGTATCGGCATGCAGAAATTTAAAACTAATGCCAACAAACATCTCGCTGCACAGCTCCCAATTTAGGATGACCCCAAAAACTTTCACCCTAATTCTCAGTAGCCCCTTACGTCTACAGTAGCAGCATGCCTTCTTTGAGGTGAACTTTGTTTAAAAAAAAATAAAATTTTTTAAACTATTGTTGTCAATTTCCACAATGTTACTCATGCTACTAAACAATAAATATCAAACACACCTAAAAATATATAAGATATAAATAAATAGCTCGGCCATAGTCTAGGGAGACCCAAAGGCTCCCTTTTCATGGGTATGTTACACCTGCATTTAATTAATGATAATCGACAATGTCACAGGAGATGAAACAAAAAATTCAAGTCAGTTTGTCTTAAGTTTTAAATTCGCATCGTTAAATGTACATATTGAAAGACAAAATCTAGAAATGTTTTTTTATATTTTTTATATTTTTCCAGCTTGAGTCGATTCGAAGCCATTCCTGACAATATGACACCCGATGAGATTTTGGCACAAGCTCAAGAAGCAGCCAAAGAAGCGGCCGAGATGTTGACCCTGAGGGAACCGAAGGCTCAGGTTAGTTACACTTTGATCCTTGGCCATCACTTGAAACAACTTTCTTTTCATTACTTTTAAGTTCAGTATTATGGTTCTGTTATGCTCCAAAGCAAAATCCTCATCATTCATTTTATTGTCTTATTTCCCTTGGTCAGGAGTCTAACATTTTTTGACAGTCTGCAATCCCAGTCTCCAAGCTTGCCGGTTTTGAGAATTGATTCCGTTCAAATTCCATTGTTGGTTATTTGCATTCAAGTTTTCTTGAGTCATCTCATTTTCCTCCGCTCTTCCACCTCGAGGTCTCCGCATTTTCTCATTCCAGAATTGCTCCTCTCAGCGTGGCCAAACCAACGTGGCTGACATGAATTTTCACATTTGCTCCTATCACAACAAAAAAAAGAACGCAATGTGTATGTGAAATGAGTTTTTCTTTTATGTTTTTTTTTTGTTATGACAGGAACAAATGTAAAAATTCATGTTTTGTTTTAGAAGCCGAAATGTACCCTAATACTGAACTTTGTACCTTTAAAATTTAATTCAAGCCAAAAATCACTTTCTATTCGTCACTTTCAAAATTCAAACGCTCACAATCGTTTATGCATAATCAGACTTTTCAATCTGTTATTAATAAATACAAAAATGATTTTAAAGTCTTTAAACTGTTGTTTCAAAAGCAATTTTGAGCCAGAATTAAAGTTTAAAGGCAAAAGTCAAATTGTGCCCTAAGGAAACTTAATTTTTGTACACAACTCGGTCATATGAAAAGAAATCCTTTTATTTTTTTTAAATACTTATTTAACTTCTTTTTTTTTATTAATAATGAACTTCCAAATCCAGAAAAAAAAATAAATAAATGAAACTAAAAGTAAATTGAAGTTTGGTGTGGTCTGGGTGGTGCTTTTTCTTTCATCTTTTCTCTCACTATCTCACTTTATTTTTTTAGTTTGCATTTTTAAGACGACGGAAAGATGGCAGCACGTCTTTAACAGTCCTGAATCCTGACAATGATGGCAGAGGTTGGTTTTCATCCGATTTTTTCAAATCTTTTTTTATTGCTACCTTCGTGCCAGTTTGGTCATCGTCATCATCATCATCGGTTTAATGTCTGTTTTACAGTGAAACTTATTAAATTTAGGCAAATGACAAGAGAAATAAAGAATATTTTTTACACTGCAAAATTGAAATCATGACGTAAATTGTCTTCTGAATGAAAATATTCCTTCTTGTTTATTTCTACAGAATTAATTTTTGCAGAATATCTCTCTTTCTCTCAAATCCATTCTTATCACTTCCTCCCACATTTTCCTAGGTCTTACCCTGTGAACTGAACCTGCTAACTCAACTGTTCTATCTCTACTTATCCAAGAATTCTCATCCGTTCTTTCAACATAGCCAAACCATCAAAGTCTCCTGTTCTGCACATATCTCCCTATACTGTCCAGATTTAATCTTCTAAGGTCATCAGATCTAAGCCTGTTTTAAAACCTCACATTACACATCCATCGTATCATTGTCATATCATTTCTCTCCATGCAACACATTTTCTCCTTGTGATGTCACTTTTGGTGTGACATCACAAATTTCTATTCTTGATTGATTTTCATTCTTGACTTAACAATTATTACACCATTTTTTATCTTGTCCTTGTACGAAAACAGTGAGTGAAACTGAAAAAGTGATCAACCTTGGAGCAATGGCCAACAAACTGACAAGCGGAACTGGAGTTTTATCGAGCTTCAAGGAAGACAAACGTAATAAAATTTCTCCCGGTAAGTTTTGTTAATTTTTATTTTTACTTTCACAAACAAATCGAAAATCATTTTTATTTCCTCACCAAAATAAAAGTTTGTGCAAGTTTTTATTTCAGGCCTAGAGTTAAGATCAGTCCTAGAAACTTATCAAAGTACGTTTTTGGGTTTTTCATTTGATAATCCACAAAAAAATGTAGACATAAAAGGTATTCAACATTAAATCAAAGAAAATTATTTTTGCTTCAAAACACAATTTTTAATGTTTTTTGCAAATAAAATGTATTTACATATTGTATGTAAATACATTCATCGTAGTTACTTACTCTCTTATGCAAATACCAAGTAGCATATTTATTTCCCCCACAAAATTTCACAAATATTTTTCTTCGTACTAGCTATAACGTTGTAGAAGTTAGGTAAAGATTGAAATTGACATACCAACATCACTCAAGGA
Source organism: Sepiola atlantica (assembly GCA_963556195.1). Lineage (NCBI taxonomy): Eukaryota > Metazoa > Mollusca > Cephalopoda > Sepiida > Sepiolidae > Sepiola > Sepiola atlantica. The sequence continues at coordinate 71,557,318 of OY744547.1, forward strand.
ATGGGTATAAACTAGTTCAAAAAAAAATTTGTGACCGAAAGTTTAAAGTGATAAAATTTGATCAATTGTAGATTTCTGCCAAAATCACTGACTTTCATTTTTATAATTTCAACGTTTTTTGTTATTTTTATAAAAAAAAAACTTATGATAGTCTACGAATTTTGACGATAATTTTCTGTTCCCATGGTTTTGTTATTTAAAATATCTGCATTTTTCTTGTTAGAATTTTAAAGTAAACATTTTGATACAAAAAGATTTTTTTTTTCTTATTTTTTTGACTTTGATTTCTAATCTTTTAAATCGACATTAATTTGTTTATTAAAAAATAACATTAATTTGTTGTATTAAAAAAAATGACATTTGTTGTATTAAAAAAATGACATTAATTTGTTGTATTAAAAAAATAAAAAATTTTATTGCTTATTCGTACGTTGATGTCTGCATATTTATCTTTCTCCCTTTTGTATCCCTCCCACTCTTTTGCAGTCTCCTACCTCAACTACGGCCCATACAGCAGTTATGCACCATCGTTTGATTCCTCTTTTGCCAACATCACCAAGGACGAGTCGGACATGCTGATGAATGCATACGGCGATGAAACTGGAGTGCAGTATGCTAAAAGGTAAAACCTGACACACATCCTTTCTTTCCGCCCTTATAAAAATTATTCCACGATTATAAAAGTCACTTCTGTTTTTAAACGCCCACCCCGACTTTTTCCGTAGTGATAATGTCTGGAAGTGACTGAGGATGAACCAATCGAGGTCGCAGAGTGAAACTAGCTTTGACCAATATGTACGCCCTTTTAAACTTTCATCCTCTTTCTCTACACTCCCCTTTCTCACAAAAGAGATGTTGCTAGTCTTTCTCTACTCTATATTTATTTCCATGGAAGATGCTTGACTGAGCTACAATCTCTGATTCCTTCTCGTAAAAAACATTCACAGCAACAATTCGTTTTCCTACCACAACTGCAAAGAACTTTCCTTTCTTCCTCCATGTGCCTAGCATCAAACAGAATATCCATGAACGGAGTTTCTTTCCATCTGTAGAATTCATTACCACGAGACTGCTTATCTGCAAACTACAACATGGTCGTTTTCCAATTTAATGTCAACAAATACTTGTCATAAACCGTCCTCATAAGTAATCAAATTGTGTTCCTTCCATCAATCATTTTTCAATCCTCTCATAATATTCTTCATCATTCAACTGATAATCTATCCATCACATAAACCCTTATCCTCAGGTGGCTTTTGGCTTTGACAAGTGGCGACTCGTTAGTAAGCAAACGAAAAATGTAAAAACCTTATATTATCTTTTTGCTCTATAAATGTAAGGTACCGTTGCCGAATGGGCATCTAGAGATTTGCATGTGTGACATAGTCGTGATGTAAGCAGTTCCGAACAGAGAAAGCCGAATCAAAATTAACAAAGCCCCCCCCCCCTTCCCAATGTTAAGAATGGCTTCCTAATTTTTTTTTTTAACTTAGTTCACCCCAAACAAGACAAGTTGCCACTGTAGACGTAAGGGCCAACTGAGAATTAGGGTGAAAGTTTAGAGGGTAATTGGGAGCTGTGAAGTGAGATGCTTGTTCACATTAGTTTTAAATTTCTGCATGTCGGTACAGTCGGGGAAACATGGAGCAGGGAGTGAGTTCCAAAGGTCGGCAGCTCAAGGAAAGAAGCTATTGAAGTAGAAGGCTCACTGGCATCTGGGAACTTCCACAGTGAATGGATAGGATTTTGCTGATTGTCACATTGGTCGAGTGTATTTACGTCGACGGGGCACCAGGGCAGCAAGTTCATCGGAGCACAACCCATTGAAGTACTTGTAAAACAAGCACAGGGATGCAACATTGCGGTGATGGGACAGGGGCTGGAGCTTGGTGGATAGTGAGGGACCTATCAGATTAGAGACTTTTTTTGGACCTTGTCTAAGAGGGAGAGACTAGTGGATGGTGCCCCAGCCTAGATGTGACAACAATACTCCATGCATGGGCGGATGGTGGCTTTGTAGAGATATAGGATACTGTTTGGTGTGAGAAGTTTTCTAGCACGGTAGAGGGAGCCCACTTTCTTTGCAGCAGCCTTGGCAATGTCTTCTATGTATTTGTTCCAATTCATGTTACCTGTGAATGATAGGCTGAGGAGTTTGAACGTTGGACTCTCAGATAGGGTGTTATTTGCCATGGCACTCAATGTTTGACAGGTAAAGGAGAACTTTAATGGAATATTCGAATATCTATGTATCTCATATAGAGATCAAGTGTTAGCCCCAGGAAGGGCCCCTTGATTTCTGAGAACTTCGACTGAAGTAAAAATGAAACAAAAAGTGAGACATTCTTCTTGCATAACTAAAAATAACAAGTCTATTTACTTCTATATTATTATTATTATTATTATTTTTCCATATAATTCACATTTGTGTTTGGTGTGTATAGACACATGTATGTAAATTAGATGTAAAAAGAGTCATTCTTTTTCTAAATGCTCACAAAGACATTAAGAAATATTAGAGAGTAGTTGAATCAAGATAGAGTGAGAGGGGATGAGAGAAAAATAAGACATAGTTAAGAAATAGATTGGTGACTTGTTCAGTTAATTACAAATTACAGCTCACTAGAACAATTAAGACAATTTTTTTCAAACATAAATCAATCCAAGAACTAAAGTATATTTTAGCATGTATTTTGTCTTATTAAAGTATATAGCAAAAAAGCCTTAGGGAAACAAACGTTGACCAACTCACATTTAGTATAATAATAGATATGTAAGTTCACACACACGCAATAAATAACGATATAGAAAATCAAAAAGCAAAAAAAAAATGAAAGCAAACAGGATGCTGAAGGCTTTTATCTGCTACTGGCTCTGCTATCAACAAGCCAATAATTCCAACGTGTCATGAAGAAGGGGTTTTACCCTGAAATATTAACTATTTCAAACAAAAGATATAACGAAAGAATAAGAAATGCATACCCCCGTGGATTAAATAAAGGGTTCCATTCGAAATTCCGTTCACATTCTCGAGTTCGACAGAAATATTCCAGAGTTCGAAGAGATATACCTGAAGAAGGCCGGAGGTTACAGCGGCTGAAACGTTGATGAGAAATCTAGTCCGAATAACCAAATTATCAGTTATATATGATAAAGAAATGAAAGTGTTCCAACGTCATGGAAAAAGGAAAACCCAAAAATATTATTTATGTATTCATCAGCGTTTCGTTTTAATTTCAAGACTTCCTCAGGATGATTGTCTGAAGAAAATAATACACAAGTACAAAATGTTTGAAACAATGGTAGTAGGAGGAGTGGATCTTAAAAAGCCGCTTATGAAAAGAATAAATTATGAAATGCAAATAGATGATGGCAGTGGGGAAATTGAAGTGTGGTTGGAAATTACAATAACTGTGGATGGTGGGGGCCAAACATTGGTAGCGGTTGGAGTTATTTAAACCATGAAGGAGGAGGAGGAGACATGAGTCATGATTATTGAAAATTTAAGTTAGCATCGAGACGGGAGGGTAAATATCAAGGTCGCATAATAGGAAGGTGTAGGCGGGAGGGGGACGGGTCAAACATTTTTTACTTGTATGCTATTTTCTTCAGACGATTATCCTGAGGAAGTCTTGAAATAAAGATGAAATATTGATGAGTACATGAACAATATTTTTTGGTTTTCCTTTTTTCATTTTCCATATATATATATATAATATATATATATATATATATACATACCCGGTGAATCAAGTGCAAGACAGATACAAACAATTGCACTTAAAGGGACGGCTAGAATCTTAAAAAGATCTCTGGATTGGAGTGTCTAAAATAGCGGGTGAATGTCTGGCATCTGGTTGGATAACCCATCCCCAACAAAAACACAAAGATAAGAAAATTGAAGAAAAAAGAGAGAATATCTAAAGTTTTAAGTACCTTTGCTATTGTTTTTCTTCTTTAAATGTTGAATAATAATACAGAAATCTTTAAAATTCTGTATATTTTATTTTCCTTCTTTATAGCATAATGTCATTTGCTGAATCAACCGGTGACGCTACCATCAAAATGGTCGATAATATGCTGGACGCTCTTACAAATGGCGAACACAGCAAAGTACAGTGGCAAATTGATCAGGTGACAATTTTTTTCCTCTTCAATTCTTATAAAATTTAGTTGAATACCCGTCCGAGGATTTCTTTTCTTTTTTTTTCTTTTAATTCAACCCAAACAAGGCACATTGACCACTGAAACATAAGGGGCTACTAAGGGGGCTACTGAGAATTAGGGGCCAAATTTTTAGGGGGCGCTCTAAGTGAGGAGTTGTGTAACGAGATGTTTGTTCACAATACATTTAAATTTCTGCATATTGGTACAGAGCAGGGAAGAAATTCCAAAGGCTAGCAGTTCTAGGAAAGAAGCTATTAGAGTATTTCTACTCCAGCATCTTGGGATCTTCACAGTGGAATTCAGGTGATTGTCGTGTTAGTCGGGTGTATTTACATTGAGGAGCACCAGAGCAGCAAGTTCATCCGAACACATTGAAATAATTGCACAGGGATGTAACATTGTGGTGATGGGACACCAGCCCAGATGTGACAACAATACTCCGTGCATGGACAAATGGTGACTTTGTAGAGATATTGGATACTGGCAGGTAAAAGAAGTTTTCTTGCTCGGTAGAGGGATCTCACTTTCCATTGCAGCAGCTTTGGCAGTATCTTCTATGTATTTGTTCCAATTCATGTTACCTGTGAGGAGTTTGAATGTTTGGCTCTCAGGTTGGGTGCTATTAGCCATGGCAATCGGTGATTGAAAAGGTTTCTTATAATAGTTAAAAGGATTAAATGTTACCATTCATTTATGTCCTCATTCCACTACAGACTGGAGGTCACTTTCTAAGGATTCAGCCATTGTCTCGGATATGTGCGCATTCGTTTTACTCACAAGTGTGGTGTCATCAGCAAATATACCCATCTCTGATACAATTTCATCTGTGAGGTCGTTAATAAAGGTCTAAGGATTGTATTAATGTCAAGCTGTTTGAATGTACGGCCGTCGAGGAAGACCTGGATTTTTCTTTTGGCTAAGAAAAATCTAATTATATTAAATATTCATCCAGTAATACCATACAAATTAAGTTTCATGGGAAGACTTTCATGCCAGACCTTGTCAAAGGCTTTGGATATACCAAACGCTACTGCACTAGCTTCACCTGCCTAATCCAGTGTATGGTATATGCGTTCAGAGATGACCGTTAGGATATTTGCAGTAAAACCATACTGATGGTCAGGAAGAAGTTTAGCATTGAGGAGGTGACGAGCTATCGCTTGATTGATTAAAAATTCAAAGATTTTAGCAAAGAGCGGGAGTAGACTGATGGGGCGATAATTTTGGGGGTCAGTTCTTTCACCAGAATTCTTGAAGACTTGTACTACAGAACAATGTTCCAGCTATCAGGGAAGCAAGATTCGGCAAAGAATTTGTTGTAGAGTTTAGAGAGAACAGGGTCCAGCTCAGCAGAGCATTTATTTATCACTATAACAGGGACTAGATCGGACCCACATGTTTTGGAGGTGTCAAGGTTTTTTATGATATCCCGGATATGGGAAAAGATGATTATCAGGTCATCAAGTGTGGCTTCAGTCCGCAATGGCTTGAAGGAGAACGGTAAGTAACTAATGCATGGGTAAAATAAATTCCCCAAACAGAAGAGTTTTGCACCACTTTTATGTCCCCTTATGAAGATTAAAATCAAGATATAATGCTACTAAACCTTGTTTGGAATCCTTATTCCAATTTTGATCAAAATCTTTTACATGATTTTGATTCTAGAAAATGGGAAGTTATTATGCCCCCTAAATAGCAATCAAGATGAGAATAGTAATCCGAATAATCCAAATTATCAATCATCTTAAAAATTCCAAAACATAAAATTGCAACAAAAATATTTTTGTTCATTTTCAATTTTTCATTGTGTAATTCGAATTCAAACTAAAAAAAAAAATTTATTAATTTTCTTTTTTGTCAAATTATTTTAAATAAAATAATTTAAAACTTTTGTAAATTTTATGATTTTTTTTTACATTTAGACACTAATCAGCAACTTTAATGGAATGACCGTTTAGTTTTTTTTGTTTTTTTTCTCCATTGTTTTTTGTTTTGTTTTTCTGGTTCCATTGAACTAAATCTTAAATGGAAATAAAAAGATTACAATTTCTTCTTTTTTTTTTTTCAATGATTTTCAGAAATGCATAAAAATGTAGACTTGCTTGTTATTTCCCTTGAATGAGTTTTGTGTATTTAAAGTTTGGATTCAGCAGAATAGAGCTCTTCACTTGCAAGGGAAAATGGTGATAGTGTTTATTAAAGAAAAATTTTCATGATTGGAAATGTCCTGGAGTGGTGCTGTGAAAAGGAGGACAAACGTTATTGGTTCGTCGTGGAGGAGCTTATTATTATTATTGTGTGCATTCATGCCGATTCATCAAATATAGATCCTCTTTTAAAGTAACTTTCTCAAAAATTGAAGTTTTTCTTTTAAACTTTCAGACAAACATATCGTTCAAGGATTCATTTTTTAATCATCCCATCCTGCCACTTAGATATTTTTATGGCCACCTCAAAAGGGGAACTTTCTATCCACTTAGACTTCTAAACTTAATGTATAGATGGACAGACTAATATAGTATCATTCGGGGATGGGGCTATCCTGTAATTGTTATTATCATCATACTCGGTTTAACGTCCGTTTTCCATGCTGGCATGTGTTGACCGGTTTTTAGAAATTGACTTCCAAACTAACCTATCTTTGGCCAAGTCTTTATTTATCTCTAAGTCCATCCTTATTACTTCCTCCTATGTTTTCCTTGGTCTTCTCCTGCTAGCTAACCCTGCTACCTCAACTGTTCTACATTTGATGTCAGTTTAAGGATGTGCCTTCATTTGAAACTTTGTTTGTTAAATTTTGTTAGCGTCGAAAAGAAGAAACTAAGAAACAAGCTGAAGCCGCTGCCGAGTTGGACCAAGCAATGGCCGCAGTTGATTCCGGTTCAAAGGTTCGTTTTTTTGGGGTTTTTTTTTTTTCATCTCTTTTCATAATTTATTTTAAACAAAATGAAAATTTCATCCAATTGTGCATAACAGATTGTTTGAGACTTTATTTCAGATGTTTTTTGGTTTTTTTAAACCTGGTTGGCTGTTTACTTTTTGTCTTCTGCGCTGCGAGGTCACAAACTTATCACTCAACAGTAAACAGTATATATATTTTTTTTTATGCATGAAAATGTGGTGCTTCTTTAATTTTGCTACAGCATGAAAATATTTAAAGAAATGTATAAACTTTGTTATGTACTTACGTGTTAGCTGAAAATAAGATTGTACAGAAAAAATTATGCAAATTCATCCAGTATTTATTAAATTATAAGAAAAAGAAAAAAAAAAACGAGCTTACGTATCGCTAGACATATTTTACCCAGTTCACCTTACTGATTACACAAGGATAACTCAATTTATTTTTTTTTTCCGGAAAAACTCAAAATGGCGACATATAGATAAAATCGTTTTTATTTTTAATTTAATACTGGATGAATTTGCGTAATATTTGGTGCAGTCTTTTTTTCAGCTACCACGTGAATACATAACAAAGTTTATACATCTCTTTTTACGAGAGGCCTAACATGTAGCAAAATTAAAGAAGTACCGAAAATGTTGATTAGCCAGATCATCGATGTAAAATTTGATCTCTTTTTTTGTGTGTGAGATAGTGCTCAATAACAAGTAGAACAGTAAAGATTCATTTGGGTTAACAAAAAAATCTCATCGGAATGCTGGATTTTTGTATAGTAGAAATAACCAGTGCTCAATTGATGGGACACGCCAAAAAAGAATCACCTTTTTTTTTTTCTATTGAATTCTGAATAATTTGTTTCACTCTAATCCAAAGTTTGATCTTTTCTCTTTTTAGAAAGAAGCGTTGAATGTTGATTTCAATTATTTGAAATCTTTGTCCACCGACCTTGGAATGGATTTCTCATTCCTCGATTATTTTGGTAAGTCGTCGGCTTCTCTTTTTGAGCATTTCACGGTTTTTGTTTCCTAACATTCTCCCAAAGAATTCAAGTTTGAATTCTCTCCATTCAAATTTTGGGAGTTGAGTTTGCAGCTCGGTGTGAACGCCAGCTACAATTCACTTCCAAGCGAAATGCAATTCGTTTTTCTCACCCATTTTAAACAATGTCTGCCCCAAATTTGCAACAAAATTTAATTTTTTTTTGTTTCGTTAAATGAAATGAAATTTAGTGCATTTATTTATTTTCATAAATCAGAACTTTTTTCTCTCCAAATTAATTGCTTTTAAATTATCTTGTGAACTGTGTATATTATATTCCTTGAGAAAAGAAGGATGTGAGTAATCCGACGTAATGGGAAATAAAAAAGGAAAAACCAAGAGATATTTTTTATATAAGAAAAATGTCATTCAAGTACATCGAAATATTGGGTTGACATGATGGGTTGATAAGGAAAAGTCGTATCCGTGGCTACTAAGAGCGCTGGACGAGTCCAGGCTGCGAGAAGTCAGTCAGTCAGTCAGTAGCAAAGAGTGAAATGAATATGGAAAGTTTTGAGTAGGTACATTAAGACAGGAGTGAAAAAAGGAGAGAGTGTAAGTGAATTTGTCTTAGGGTGGGAGAGAGGGGAGGGGATGCTGAGGTTTTTGTCATGGTGAAGTGTGGCATGGATTTTGAGGGGCTGTGGAAAGAGGAGGGAGGGGGGGACTCTGTGTCTTTGGTATGTAGATGGTATCATAGTTTTAGAAAAAGATTTGAAGAAATGAAGATAACTTGAAAATAGGCGGGGGCTGGGTAAGAGTAGTCAAAAGGGTGAGATGGGGAAATTTTGTTGTGGTCAGGTGTGAAATTTTTGGAGGGTAAGAGTATTGACCAGCTGGCTATGTCAGGAATGTGTGAATATAAGTAAGTTTGAAAGAATGTGTTGAAATGTGCTGAGAACATGACAATAAATGAAAGAAAAAGAAAATGATTTAATAACCTCCCTTTCGGCTACTTTCATACTCTTACTTATCAACCCATCATGTAAACCCAATATTTCGATGTATTTGCATGATATTTTTCTTAAAATTATCATCCTGAGGAAGTCTTACAATAAAGACAAAACGTTGATGAATATACAAACAATATCTCTTGGTTTTTCCTTTCCCATTATATATAATATATATATTATGATATATATTATATTATAATATATATTATAATTATGATATATATTATATTATAATATATATTATAATTATGATATATATTATATTATAATAATGATTTATATTATATTATAATATATATTATAATTATGATATATATTATATTATAATATATATATATATATATATTATAATTATGATATATATTATATTAAAATATATATTATAATTATGATATATATTATATTAAAATATATATTATAATTATAATATATATTATATTAAAATATATACTATAATTATGATATATATTATATTATAATATATATTATAATTATGATATATATTATAATTATGATATATATTATAATATATATTATAATTATGATATATATTATAATATAGATATATAATATATATTATGATATATAATATATATGATGTCATATATAATATGACATCATATATATTATATATGATGTCATATATTATATCATATATATAATATATGACATCATATATAATATCATATATATGATATTATATTATATATGACATCATATATTATATCATATTATATATCTTATATATATCATATATATTATATTATATATATATCATATATTATATGATATATAATATATTAAATATATCATATATTATACAGGGTGTTTCAAAAGTCTTGGGAACATAACGATTTTTAATAACTCAAAAACTATTAGGAGTTGAAAAATGAAATTGGTACCGTTGGAAAGGTTAAAGTTTCAAGTTTTGTGGGGAATCTTCAAAGTTGCTCAATATGAGCACCATTCGTCACACGGCAGACATCTAGTCGATAGTCCATTTCCTGCCAAACGCGTTCCAGCATCTTGACGTCAATGGTTCCCACAACTGCCGTTACTCGAGCCTTTAGTTCGTCAATATCTCTTGGAAGGGGCGGCACATAGACTTGTTGCTTGACAAAGCCCCAAAGGAAAAAGTCACATGGGGTAAGATCTGGAGACCTAGGAGGCCAGGGCATGAGAACGTCATCACCTCGCCCAGATCTCCCAATCCATCTACCAGGCAGCCTTGTGTTAAGAAACTGCCTTACTCTAAGACTCCAGTGTGGTGGTGCACCATCTTGTTGAAAAATGAAGTCATCAGATTTTGCTTGTTCCAACTGAGCCATTAACCAGTCTACCAGCATGTTGAGATAGGATTCACCAGTGATAGTTGCCTCTTCAAAGAAGAACGGTCCATAGACACCTTTCTTGGAAATTGCACAAAACACGTTCACTTTTGGTGAATCTCGCTCGTGCTCAAGAAGTTCATGAGGATTCTCAGTACCCCATATGCGAGTGTTATGCTTGTTAACTTTGCCATTCAGATGGAAGGTCGCCTCATCGCTAAAAACAAGCCGGTCATCAAAGCCGTTATCTTCCAACTTCTCTTGCATTGCAATGCAAAAGTCACGGCGAAGTGGCTTATCAGTGTCCTTCAACTTTTGGACCAACTTGAGCTTGTAAGGTACCATTTGCAGTCGTTTCCTTAAGACACGCCAGACAGTTGCTGGAGCAAGCTGAAGTTCTCTGCTGGCTCTTCTCACTGACTTACGGGGGCTCCGCTGAAAGGCTGTCCGAACTTGCTCAACTGCATCTTCTGAAGTTGAAGGGCGACCTGTTCGCTTACTTGGGCACAAACACCCATCTTTCACAAATTTAGCATGCCATCTGACAATGGATTTCCTTTCAGGGGCTTCTTTTTTAAATTTCCTGCGAAATGCACGCTGAACAGATGTCCACGATTCAGTCTTTGCAAATTGGAGGACGCAAAATGCCTTGTCTTGTTTAGAGAACGCCATTACTGCACCTGGAAAGATAACACAGAAAATCATTAGTATGACTTGATTAAGCAAGCTTTAAAATGGCACCAGTTTCATTTTTCTACCTGGAATAGTTCATGAGATATACGCATTTGTAATGTTCCCAAGACATTTGAAACACCCTGTATATCAAATATATATATTATATATATATATATGATATGTAATATATTACATGATATTATGTTACATATTATTTATAATATATTATGAATAATATATTATAATATATCATATACAATATATTATTATATATTATAATATATAATAATATATTGTATTATATATGATGTATTATATATAATATATATTATATATATATAATATAATGTATATTATATATAATATATATAATATAATGTATATTATATATAATATATATAATATAATGTATATTATATATAATATATATAATATAATGTATATTATATATAATATATATAATATAATGTATATTATATATAATATATATAATATAATGTATATTATATATAATATATATAATATAATGTATATTATATATAATATATATAATATAATGTATATTATATATAATATATATAATATAATGTATATTATATATAATATATATATTATAATATATATATTATAATATATATATTATAATATATATATTATAATATATATATTATAATATATATATTATAATATATATATTATATTATATTATAATATATATATTATATTATAATATAATATAATATATATATTATAATATAATATAATATATATATAATATATATATTATATTATATATATTATATTATAATATATATTATATTATAATATATATTATATTATAATATATATTATATTATAATATATATTATATTATAATATATATATTATATTATAATATATATTATATTATAATATATATATTATATTATAATATATATTATATTATAATATATATATTATATTATAATATATATTATATTATAATATATATATTATATTATAATATATATTATATTATAATATATATATTATATTATAATATATATATTATATTATAATATATATTATATTATAATATATATATTATAATATATATATTATAATATATATATTATATTATAATATATTATATGATAATATATATTATATTATAATATATTATATGATAATATATATTATATTATATATATTATATGATAATATATATATTATATGATAATATATATATTATATGATAATATATATATTATAATATATATATTATATTATAATATATATATTATATTATAATATATATATTATATGATAATATATATATTATATTATAATATATATATTATAATATATATATTATAATATATATATTATATTATAATATATATATTATATTATAATATATATATTATATTATAATATATATATTATAATATGTATAATATATATATTATAATATATATAATATATATATTATAATATATATAATATATATTATAATATATATAATATATATATAATATATATAATATATATATAATATATATATTATATTATAATATATATTATATTATTATAATATTATATTATTATAATATATATTATTATATTTAATATATTATAATATTATATTATAATATATTATAATATTTAATTTAATATATTATATTATATAATATATTACATAATATATATTATATAAATTATATATTATATAATATATTATATATTTTATATAATATTATATATAATATTATATATAATATTATATAATATATATAATATTATATAATATATATAATATATATAATATATATAATATATATAATATATATAATATTATATAATATATATAATATTATATAATATATATAATATATATAATATTATATAATATATATAATATTATATAATATATAATATTATATAATATTATATAATATTATATATTATATAATATATAATATTATATAATATTATATAATATATAATATTATATAATATATAATATTATATAATATATAATATTATATAATATATAATATTATATATATTATATAATATATTTTATATAATATTATATATAATATTATATAATATATATAATATTATATAATATATATAATATTATATAATATATATAATATTATATAATATATATAATATTATATAATATATATAATATTATATAATATATATAATATTATATAATATATAATATTATATAATATATAATATTATATAATATATAATATTATATATATTATATAATATATTTTATATAATATTATATATAATATTATATAATATATATAATATTATATAATATATATAATATTATATAATATATATAATATTATATAATATATATAATATTATATAATATATATAATATTATATAATATATATAATATTATATAATATATATAATATTATATAATATATATAATATTATATAATATATATAATATTATATAATATATATAATATTATATAATATATATAATATTATATAATATATATAATATTATATAATATATATAATATTATATAATATATATAATATTATATAATATATATAATATTATATAATATATATAATATTATATAATATATATAATATTATATAATATATATAATATTATATAATATATATAATATTATATTATAATATATATATAATATTATATTATAATATATATAATATATTATATTATATTATATATAATATATATAATATATTATAATATATATAATATATTATAATATATAATATATATAATATATTATAATATATATAATATATTATAATATATAATATATATTATAATATATATAATATATTAATATATATAATATATTATAATATATATTATAATATATTATAATATATATTATAATATATTATAATATATATTATAATATATATATATATAATATATTATATAATTTATTATGTAATATATATAATATAATATATTATAATATATTATATAATATAATACATTATAATATATATAATACATTATATAAAATATATAATACATTATATAATATATATAATACATTATATAATATATATAATACATTATATAAAATATATAATACATTATATAATATATATAATACATTATATAATATATATAATACATTATATAATATAATATATACATAATATATTGTATTATATAATATATAATAATATATTATATTACAACAGTTTGACAAGATTAGGATTAAGTCTCCCAAAATTCATTCTTGAATTGTCCACAATGACCTGTTGCGTAACTGTTTAAAAGTGTTTGTTAGCATACATGTTAAAGTGACAGTCTTCTGAAGGTTAAAGTTTCAATCTTTACTACAGGTAATAACTTAGGCAAAACCATGTAGAAAGTTTATGTTATACTATCTGATACTCCAAGATCCTGATTCCTACGCTCAACTTAAAAAAATTTCCATGTGTGACTCTGAGGATCACAACTTTGAAAAAGATTAACTACGATGAGAATAGTAGGAGGAAGAGTACAAGTTATCAATCCTCATCTCAAAATTTCCAAAATTTTGTGGGTTTTTTTAGTTTTTATATAAATATAAAATCTTTTTGGATTTGTTTTTGACAGAGAAAGAAATTACGAAAGAAAAGGAATTGCAGCAGAAACTTGACTACACGGCTGGATTAATCCAAGACCTTCATTCCACACAACACGATCGATTAAGTGCCAAACCTCCTGTCCATTTAGCATTTGTACCAGGACCTTCACAAAAGGAAACAATACTTGGTAAGTCCGGCCAGATTCCAAGATTGAATATCATTTTGAATTTTACTAAACTGAAAGAGAAAAAAAATAATAATATCTGAAAAATTATTTAATTTTGCAGTTTGGCATTTTAAAAAAAAATCCTGAATGGAAAACTAAATTTCTTATCTAAAATATTTCTGGTAAGAGTCTCTCTGTCTGTCCATCTAACTTCAGTTTAAAATGGCATTTTTGGTACTAGACTCTTGATTACCTTTTTTATATATATTCTTGCCACTGGGAAAAACCATTTAATACGGTACAGTTTCCAATAATCACCATTTCAATATTATTCACTGTCTTACCTTCATATTTCATATGCTACTGTCTTCTTTCTTTACAGCAAAACTTATTTTTTTAAATTTTTACTTGTTCGTCCCAAACAAGGCATATTGCCACTGAAATGTACTGTGATAGGTACCAGATTTATAGAAGGAGGGGGATGGACAATCTGGGTTGGGAGTTGAGCAGCAACCTAAATTACATTTAAATTTTTGCATGTTAGTATAGTCGGAATTTACAAAGGCAAGCAGTCTGAGGAAAGTAGCTATTAGAGTAGAAAATCTGGCATCTAGGGATATCTACAATGAAGGGGTGGGATTTTGCTGGGCAGGGGGTACGAGTGCAGCAAGCTCATTAAAGCACAATCTACTTAAGTACTGTAAAACAAGCACAGGGATGCGGCAATGTGACAAGGGCTGGAGCTTAGTAGAAAATGGGGGGACTTATTAAACAGATGTGGCAACAATACTCCATGCATGGGCGAATGGCGGTTTTGTGAAGATATAGGATACTGGCAGGTGTGAGAAGTTTTCTAGCCTGGTAGATGGAGCCCACCATTTTTTTGCAGCAGCCTTGGCAGTATGTATGTAGTATTTCACTTCATGTTGTTACCTGAGAATGTCAGTCCGAGTTAAACGTTGGACTCTTGACAAAACTATTCTCACAAATTTTAAAAGCTGCTTTGTTATAAACATTCAGAAATTGCGACTGAATAACGAATCTTAAGATTCTTTTCTTTTTTTTTTTGCTTTATATAATTTGTTTAATTTACTTTTTTTTATTTTTCAATCATTTTTGCAGCAAATAAAGTTACTCAAGAATTACGAGAGTTGGCCAAACAGGTGAGTGCCGTATGAATCCATCCAAATAATGAAATGAATTTTTCCTTTTTAATCATTTTCAAACCAAAAATGACATCCACTTTTTTTCCCTCCCCAGGCAAATCCGGGCAACGTTATCAGCATCCGAGCCATACGCAATGCAATGGGGATCAGTTCGCAGCCAATGGAAGGCGACGATTTGATTTCCAGCGCTTACAACATGAGTGACATCGACGTGACCAATCCTTCGATTTTACCAGCAATCGGTACGACAGAAGGAAATCCGTTGCCAATGGATTTAGAACAAGAACTCAACGATTTCCTCGAACAAGATCCATTAAACAAAACAGGTGAATCAACAAACGATGTGAAAGCGATCGTCGAACAAAATTTGACGGCTTGAAATATTTATTTAAAAATGGTGGGGAGGCTCTGTTTTTTCTTGCTCAACTGATTTTTTTAATTTTTTTATGGTTGATCAGAAAAGCACCGAGGAGGGGGTACGAAATGAAATGTTGGTCTCATTTTATTTTAATGTTTAAAATTTAATTTAAAAATAAAAAAAAAATAACGTTATCATTTTTAGAAAACTGCATGTTGAAAAATCAAATCGAAAGTTTGTCATCCACTGTTGAGCAGAATGAAAATTATTCGATGAAAATGCTAACATTGAAATCCTCATCGGCTTAAAAAAATCACAAATCCATTTTTCTTTTTTTTTCACATTTTTTGGAATTCATTTTTCAATCGTTTCTCATGTTTTTGTAAATAGAATTTATAGGTCAAAGGTCATTTGAGTTTTTAATTCAATTAATGAAACTTTCATTTCTTAAAAAAATTCTTTGTTTCTTCACGTCTTGTTTTCCCATCAAAAACTCATTCTTCATCGAACATGACAAAATTTCTAGAATTGGTCAATATTTAATCTTTCACATCTCAAAATTTCTTTTTCTCCAAAGAATTTGTATCGTTTTGTCAATAAAATCTAGAAACAATTTCCTAACTCGATTTTTTTTTTTTTTTTTTTTTTTTTTTTTTTTTTGTCTCTTTCTTTGCTGTCGTTTTTTTCTCTTAGTAATCATCCAGAAAATAATTGTTTGTAAGAGAATGGAGACGAATGAGAACTCAATATTTGGATGGCGAAGCTATTGAGGTTGTTTAGAAGTTTGTTATCTTGGTGATACCATTAGAGCAAATGATTGCAAGAATTAGGAGTGGATGGAGTAAGTTCAGGGAAATTCTGACATTATTAACCAGCAGGGTGAGCACTGCTGACCAAGGCACGAGTATACAAGGGATGATTTATGGAAGTGAAACCTTAGCAAGGGAGGGTTGATGACATGTTTCATGGAGAGAAATGATATGAGAATGATACAATGGATGTGAATCTTACAGACAGGATTAGTTTTTATGACCTCAGAGGAAGATTAAATCTGGACATTATGGGGAGATGTGTCCAGAACAGGAGATTTCGATGGTATGGCCACGTAAAAAGAATGGATGAGAGTTATTGGATAATTAGATGTAGAAAAGTTGAAGTAGTAGGTTAAGTTGGTAGGAAAACACAGGAGGAAGTGATAATGATGGACTTGAGAGAAAGAGGGATAAATTAAGACCTGGTCAGAGATAGGTGGGTTTGGAAGTCAATTTCTACAAACCGTTCAACACATGCAAGCATGTAAAATGGACATTAAATCGAAGATAATGATGATTTGTTAATGTTTTAGTATTTGAACATTGTTGAACTTCTGTCTACAGCAGTCAATGGACACCCAACTCCATAGCTGTGTCACTTCTATTCATGAATTGACAAGCAATGATTTCCTTATGAAATGGCCTTTTAGTTTTTCCCCCCCCCTTTTTTTTTTGTGAGTTAGCTGGTTCAATTCTTTGTCTGCGTGAATTGTTGCGTCAGTTAACTGGTCTCTTCGTGGCCACTTTTCATGATACATGCAGTAGAGATGAGAACTTAAATGCCTTAACTACAATCCTAATATAAAAGTGGAAAATTACTCTTGAGGTCATCACTTTTCAAGACCAAGAGCCAGGCGAAGATAAGCATTAGTGAGACGGATAATGATTGCCAGATGAGGAACACTATGAGAGTACTACCATTGATCAATGGTATGAACTGTATTTGATTAGGGTTTATGACCAGAAATTGTTGACATTCGATTTAAGGAAGACCCAGGTGTAATCAGAGTTTTGAAGATTGCAAGTGAGTCAGAGCGGACGAGTGAGAATTCAAATTCTTGTATTTTCATGTTTCGAACGATTGTCCTCATCTTGGTTGGCACGTTCACAATGTTTTCGCCATTGTACTCTCCGACCATAGTCGGTAACGTAAACTACCCCCGAAGATGAAGTAATCGGTTCACGTCAAAATCCTCAGGACTGCAACAAAATGCTCGGAAATATCAAACGAGTTTTCTTATTTGAGTTTTTTTGTTCTGACATTTGTAAAATTCGTCGATTTTGTTGGAGTAATTTGTTGCCTTAATACTCCAGAATCTGAGTTTAGAATCTCTTTTCGTGAGGGACAATTTTATATAAAGACACATGAGATTGTCACAAAATGTCTTTTCATCATAAAAAATAAGTCGTTTTTTTTCACATTTTAACCACTGTCTCGAATAAAACAAGAATCTGTTGAAAATAGTGTTCCAACATAAACAGGCTTAGCGGTTGTTTGCGTGGCATCGTTTCTAGGAACGCACACATTAATTGTAACAAGATTAGAGACGGAGGTGTAAAAATAATGTTGAGAACAGTATTTTTCGGCACAAGGCTAAGGTAACCATCAGGTTAGAGGTGGAAAATTCCATAAAAAATTACGTCATGAGTGGAAGAACGTGTCAGCAATGCAGCAGTTTGTTTAATGCTTCAGCAATTCTGAAGAAAAAATGTTTCCGAAAGTCATAGGATCTGTTCTGTTTTCTGATTTTGTAGGCATGTTCACGTGTTAGATACATGGAGATCAAAAGGGTACTCAGGGTCGTTGTTGGCGAGATGGTTATTAGTTTTGTGGGTGTTTACCAAATCATTCAGAGATTCTATGAATGCAAGACCAGGGAAGTAAGGCGTTCAGAGTATGGCAGGTTTCTGATGATGGGGAGGGGGGGGGGGTATTTGCTTGGTTGCATGTCTCTGAACAAAGTTTTTGTTGAGCAATGTCAAGACACTCGGCCTTTTTGACAATTTTAGAGATGTACTTTGTCCAACACAATCTGCTGCTGACAGTAAGGCAGAGGTCACGTTTACAAGATTTCAAATTAATTGTTTAAGGGGAAGTATGTTGATGCTGGTTTTACACACTTGT
This sequence comes from Sepiola atlantica, assembly GCA_963556195.1. NCBI lineage: Eukaryota > Metazoa > Mollusca > Cephalopoda > Sepiida > Sepiolidae > Sepiola > Sepiola atlantica. Next base: position 71,576,594 of record OY744547.1, read on the forward strand.
CGACAACAGCTTCACATTGCTGCATTGTGTCCAGGTCTGATTGCAGGAAAAGTTTATTGAATGCAGGATATTTTCCTTTTTATCGCAATATACGGCTTGATATAAGAGTGGGGAAACCTCAGGAATCTTGGGGATATCATTTTCAATGCACATTTTTAAGAATCATGAAAGAAATCTGAAGAAAAAAAATGAATAAAACAGAAAAACAAATTTAATAAAATTATTAATAAAATAATTATACAAAAAAATAAAGTTTCAGAATTTTTTAGATGAAGATTGATAATTTGTATTATTCGGACTATTGTTCTCATCCAAATAATACAAAAAAAATCAAATTAAAGAAATTCCAACTTCATTGTTATTTTTTTAATCAGTTTGTCATGTATGGGATACGACTAAAAATGATAGTAACAACTTGAAAAAGTTGTTACTATCATTTTTAAATAAAATAAATCCCAATTCAATGTTTTATCTCTGAAAATTCTTGGATTGTTGAAAAAACAATTCCGAAACTTTGCCCACTCTTTACAAGAGAATTGCAAAAAACTCACTGCACTTGTCGACTTTGAAACATTCAACCACATTACTGACTGTATAGCAAAAAAATACATGTAAAAAAAATACATCCAGAAATTTCTGTAATCTATATAAAAAAATTTGTAAAGTGAGAAAAAAATTAATTTCAATTTCAAAATACTAGGAAAAAAAGAAAAAAAAACTTTATTATTCAAACATTTTATTTTATTTTGATAAATGAAGTCATCATCATTTTCATGAACAAACTGACACTTATCAACATCATCATCATCATCTTGACAATGAGATTTGAGATTCAAGCCAAGAATTTCAAGTTTTCAATTCATTTTTAAATAAAGCTGAATATTAAAGAACAAAAAACCCAAATCAATTCCGTCTCCAAACAAACAAGGTTGACGTGACAGGCGATACAAGGTTCGGGAACAGATAATAATGATTTGGGTCATTTTTGTCGCAAAAGTATTTTCACCTGAATTTGAAAATGGTACAAAAAGAATCCATAAAATTTCACAGTATTCAACAACTTTTAAACAAATTCAAATTTTGTGAAAAACCTTTTCATTTGAAAAAACTTTTCATTTGAAAACAATTTCAATTCTTTAATAAATTTAAAAAGAAAAAAAAAATTCTTTTTGTGCTTTTATTTTTTAAAGAAATTTTCATGGATTTTTAACGCAGTTATTTTATTTATATAATTCTATATGGAACAAAAATCTTTGCTTTTGACATTTTCATAGTTTAAATATTTGCAGATATATTTTACATAAATAAATCCGGATTTTTAGATTTGGTTTTTAACAAAAAAATAATCAAAGAATAAATACAGGTTCATCAGATTACAATTTTACACAATCTCCTCGACTAACTCAATTTTTTTTTTCTAGTAAAATCAGAGATAAATTGATAATTATATAAAAAAAATAGAATAAAATAAGATTTTCGTTTTAATTATTAAAAAATAACTTAGTTGTTTTAAAAAGGAAAAACACAACAAGTTGCAAACAATTATTTAATTTTTCAAATTAAAGAAAAAATATTTTTAAATTCAAATAAAAAAAATTTAAATTGTTTCTAATTTTTAACAGAAAATGTTATCAATTTGACAGAATCATAGAATTGAAGGTTGTTTTAACAAGTATTTAAAAATAATTTAATCAACTTGACATTTTCGTTTCAGCAAAAACAATAAATAAATAAATCAATTCATTCAGTGTTGACGGAAATAGATTTGAATTGAAAACAATTTGTTTGTAATATTTGTTGTTAGCCGGGAAGAAAAAATACAAGAAACTTTGGTGAAACTTTATGAAATAAAAAATAAAGATGACGATTTGATACAATTTAAAGTGAACAAATTTTACAGCAAAATGTCAATCTGTCTTAAAATTTTGAGGGGGGAGGGGTCACCAAATGACGCAATCTTAACATGCCGTGTTGATTACTTGTCCCAACAAGATTATAATTTCATATGTAAATTAGGGCTGTTAGCTTTGGCTCATACGCATTTGATTAATATTTTATTAGCATTAATTATTGTTGATATAGCGCTATCTAATATGATTTTGAGACATTTATTATTTCAGTTCAGTTCCTTGATTTTAAGAGATTTCTTATTTTTGCCTCTCTCTCATAAATATATGTATATATATACATACATACATACATACATACATACACACACATTGTATAAATTGGGAAAAGGACAACTTTTGAAAAAAAGTTGCATCTTCACATAGGTCAACTAAGTGAGGTTTCTTACCCATTTGCCATCTTCCAAAAAACTTTCCACTTTGAAAAGTGTGTGACATGATTTAACAAAGCGAAAGATGAAACGAAATTGAAGCATTTGGCCTAAAAGGTAAAAAATAATTTTTCTGAAATCAAAACATTTCATCAAAATAAAAAAAATCCAAAATTGAAGTTTTTGATTTAAAGTTTACATAGAATTTGTTTCAGATTTAAAAAATACTTTGTATAATAATTCATATACATATTTATTTACTGCATATATATATATATAATTATTTACTGCAATAAATATATATATATATATATATTTATTTAATTATTTACTGAAATATATGTATATATATATTTATTTAATTATTTACTGAAAACAAATGTCATGTGAAGTTTTTAGTTTTGTATGAAACAAGATTTAAGAAAACAAGATTTAAGAAAAAAAAATTGCTTTTGTCATGGAAAACAGCAGAGACTTGAGGAGAGGGTTAAAAGACGAAATGAAATTTGGTTTTAAGTTTCTGAATTTAGAATGAAATTAAAATTTCTCTTTTAGAAAAGAAAGACTTTTTAAATGGAAGATCGATTAAAAAAAAACGGAATGCACAAATCTAATTGTCTCCGTAGATAGAATAGTAGGGCAATCGGAATCTTTTAAGGTAGTGTTGTTGAATGGGGATGATTTATTGATGGAGAGAGGGGGAGAGGGAAGGGGGTGTAATAATCATCCAGAATACATTTCCTCTCATCTCGAGTGAACGAAACATGCCGCGTTCCATTCTTTCTTCCAAAAACTTAAAATGATTAACTAAGACGTCATCATTTATATCAACAGGATGAAAATCCTTCAGTAAAAATGACCCCCCCCCCTTTCATTTCGTTCGACAACCTATACAGCATCTAAAATTGCAACTTTATCAAACTCACATCCCATTAAAGACATTTTTACTTTAAGAAAAAACAAAAGTAAAGTGAGGCGACCCAAAGGTTCCCTTTTCATTAATTACTATACTGAGATGTAGGGAAAGGCATCACTTCTTTCGCAAGATTGCTCCACTTACCCTTGATCCTCACCTTATAATATCGAGTGTTCAAGCAAGGGGCTCATCAAGTACCATTTTGAAGTAATTGGTATGACTCGACTGAGGATCGAACCCATATTTCCCAGCCCATTAGTGAATACTCTAATCATTTTGCCAAATGAGCTTGTTTTTTTTAGTAAAAATAAAAAATTTCATATCCTCACCAACTTGTGACCTAAAAGTCAAGGATTAAAATCTCTGATAAATCCCATTCAAAAATAAAGAAAATACTTGGTCTAAAGATGGATTTATTTAATTTTAAAAATCAAAAAATAAATTTTCTGAAAATCTTCTAAAAAAATTAATTATAAAAAAAAAAAATTTAAAGAAAACAAAAATCAGAATTTTTTTGATATGTAAATAAAATAACTCGGGGAAACTTAAAATAAGTTCATTTTTTTAAAAAATTCTATGCATTAAAAGAAATGAATAAATAATCTTTTTTAGTCCATTTAATTTATTTTTAAGTTTTTCTGGTTTATTTTTTTAGATTAGTCTCATTTATTCTAATTGGTCCCTTGAAAATAAAATTAGAAAAAGATGAAAATTATTTTTGCATCCACTCATTTAAATAAATAATCATTATTTTTATATATACATGTGTCTGTTTTTGGAACTGATAAAAAAAAAAAAAACACGAATGTCGGAAGAAAAACCCCCCAAAATAATTTTTTTTTCTGTTTCCTTCCTCTTTTGAGTCAAAATGTCTTGTAGAAAAATGGGGAACATTTTTGTCTGTCGTCATCATCACACATACGTTGGGAACTGCATTTTCACTTTTTGACTCACTGTAAAAACTGGGTAGACACTTTGTATTGCTGTTTTGTCGAAGAGGATCTTCTTTCCTGTAAGTGTATCACCCCAACTTGTGTTTGTCAGAGTGTAACCCAAAACGACCGAATTGTCACAGTCGAGTCGGACAAAAAGTGTCACCGAAAGTGGCAAGCCTTCAAGCGGCATGAGGAGTTCGCAGTTCCCATTCTGGCAGAATTGGATGCTGCCATTGTTGCAGATGATGCCAACTGATTTCTTGTGGATGCCGACCTGGTCTTTGTAGTGGAGGCGCTCCGAGGAAATTCCACAACCAAACACGTAACCAGATTTGAGGTCTCCAATTTGGGCCGAGTTGCGTTCGATGGTCACTGACCAAAAGGCATTGCTCTCCAATGTTTCCGCTGTGAAGGTCGTTGAATTAAATCCCCACGTCATGAGGCACTTATTTTGTACCCTCGGTCCTTCCCCTTTTCCCGGGGAAGCAGACGTCTGCATAAGTGGCACAATGCTTTGACATTTACATTCGTCATCATCTGAAAAAGAGAACAAAATAAATAATTCACATCCGAAAATTCGACTTGCAGTTCAAATCGAACCATTTAGAAATGTTCTACGATTATGGAGAAAAACGTAGAAGGTATTACACACACACACACACACATTATATAAGTTGAGATAAACAAATTTAGAATATTATATATATCAGTTTCGAGAATTCAAACAATTATTTAGTGTACGATCATTTCCAAGACAATTTGGAAAATTTATTTTGTGTTATACTGTTGATGACTCCAAATAGTCTCATCAGCGCTCTTTACAGCATCACATGCAGAAATCATTTAAGAAAAGGCTTCAAAAGTCAGTATTATTTCAAAACCACATATATCCAGTCAATAATGAAGACAAAATCTCCTATTAAGCCACCATATATTACTCCCTCCATAATTCAAAGATGATAATAGCAATGACAACACATGAAAATACATAAGAAACAGCAAATAAAAATTTTAACTATTTACAATAAGAAAAATAAAATAAAAATGAAAAAGCAAAAATGATAAAAGGTAATGTATAATAAATAATAATTATATAGAATAAAATATATAAAATAATTTATTATATAATAATAAAAAAGTAATATAGTAAAAATAAATAAAAGAATAAAAGATGATAAATAAAAAGAATAAATAAATTAAACTAAATTAATAAAATTAACAAAATTAGAAAAACAAACAAGATAGAGTGGAGGTTAAAATAAGGAAAAAAAATGAATAATTAGAAGATAAAAAGTCGATAACAGAATGTATAAATATCCAAAGATATCACAATACAATTAAAAAATATAAATATAAAAAAAAATATATCAAAATATACAGTAAAATAATAATGATGATATATATATATATGATTATTTTTATTTACACAGACATGTACATGTCTGTGTAAATAAAAATAATCATATATAAAGCTCTATTTGATATTGAGCATCTTTTATAAACCCGGTTGAAATTCTTTGGATTACTACCCTGTGGATGTTTTACCTGGATTATTATCGTCATTATTATATAGATATATACATATACAGTAAGCAATGAAAATATATATGGCAATCAAGCTACACAGAGGCACCCGTGTTTCATCCCCGGGGGGTTCGTCAGGCAAAATGCCTCTGTGTAGCTTGATTGCCATATATATTTTCATTGCTTACTACCTAGCTCTACTTACATATCGAGCACTGTTGAAGTAAATACTGAAAACTGACACATAAAAAATTATATCTCCTTATAATATTTTATGTGGATACATGAAGTACTAATATATATATATGTGTGTGTGTGTATTGCCCATCTTGACAGATGAGCCGTTTCTTTATCCTCAACTGTTGTCAGTACCATTACTGTCTTTTCTTTGCATGACTTCGTAGAGGACTTTGAAGATCAGCATCTGATCTGCAAAGCTGGAAACATAGGTGGCAGATGAAAGAAATAGCTTCGACATACATGGTGATTGCCCATCTTGACAGACGATTGCTGTCTCAGTACATACATGTCATCACTCGACTATCGCCATAAGACTTTCAGTAGATGGAATGACAAACTCGATGGCAAGTGAGATGACCACGAAGAGACATCTGTACATCGAGGGATATAAGTGATATAGGCTTGTACAACAGCTATAACACTCTAGGACTTAGCAGTCAACAAGCAATAGCAAGATGGCCAGCAAGTTGCTTTGTCTGCAGGTTTTTACTATCACAGAGTTTTTACCTTTCTGGGCAACAAAGGAGGCAGAATGTCATCCACTTGCTACAACAGTACATACTTCTATTAAAGGGACCTTCTGTAGCACCTTATACCTTTTTTTATATAAGAGATTTCCTTCTCCTAGAGTGGCTGCCTTCACCACGGCTTATGGGAGCCCCTTCTACCCCCTATGCCATTTGACCCATGAAATATACATACATACATACATACATATAATTTAATAAATGTTCCGAATTTGTTTTAAAAAGATTTTTACTTATTCAATTGTTTCGTTTTTTAAAACAAATCAAAAAAATTTATTAAATTATATTTTGAGCTCTAGTAAGATATACACTATTGCGCTATTAACCCAATTTTTTTATGAATTTATAGTAATTTAAATATTCTATTATATATATATATATATATATATATATATATATATATACACATATATAAAATCGAAAATTAGAATTTTAAATAAATAAAAATAAATTTGCATTGTGTTTGATCTCTAACCCTTATAAATTATATATATACGATTTTTTTGAATATCAGATTATGGCTCTTGACGTTTGTGATGCTTATTTGAAAGCTTTTTTTATCTGGATTTTATAAAGTTTTCATCTGGTTATTATCTCTGAAGACAGGGGTGTGCATATAACTTGCTGTGAATTTACTCAAGAAACATGTGTAAGATTTTTTTGCTCCAAAACTGACAGTAAATCACAGTATGATATAACTGTAATTTTATTTATTTATTTATCTATTGCAATTTTATAATAACTTTTTAAATGTTTGAATATAGAATATCAAGCTTTATTTTGTTTTGGAAATTGATTCTCATAAGAATCAATCTAAACTATATATATATATATATATACACACACACACATGTTAGGTATCTGTTTATATATAGGAGTCACTGCTAATAACCCATCATTATGGATTTTAGAAGTGCAGGTTATATTTAGTTTTCTGCAAAGGGGGGAAAAAGAGGGGGTGGAAGCCATTCTTGAAAATTAAGATACCTCAGATTTTTTCAAATTTTAATAATAGGTATTAGAAATCAATTAATAATTATTCTCCTAAATTTCAGTTTCTTTGGAGTATTTTAAAGGGTTTTAGGGGAGCATATGGACACAATCTACCATTTGAAAATTCAAATATATAATATTTGCATTGAATTCGATCCATAATCATTAGACACCAAATAAGCAAGATACCCTGAATTTCAATTTCTTCTTAAGATTTTTTAAGCTTAAGCCTTAAATTTTAGACATTTTCTAAAATCAAAATTATATAATGGATTCTAGACATAAGGTTTAGTAATTTTATATATCTTGATTTTTATCTTCATAAATAGACATAAAAATGATGCAAAACTGGAATACCATATATATATATATATATATATATGAATATGTAACGTATAGTTTTTAAAATAAATTATTTGTATTTAGCTCACTTTTTTTTCGTTCAAACACTTTATTGATTTCTTTTCAACATAACCTGACACACACACATTATATATATATATATATGTGTGTGTGTGTGTGTGTGTGTGTGTGGAAAATGAAAAAATATTTATGTATTCATCAACGTTTCATCTTTATTTCAAGACTTCCTCAAGATTATTGTCTGAGGAAAATAAAACAAGTACAAAATGTTTGAAACAATGGTAGGAGTGGATCTTAAAAAGCCGCTTATGGAAAGAATAAATTATAAGATGCAAGTAGATGGTGGCAGTGGGAAATTGAGTCAACAATAGAGAGTGTGGGGGGGGAAATGGTGGTGGTTGGAGTTATAAGATCATTAGGGAGGGGGAGTGAGCTTATGTTATGTAAGTTGAGAGGGGTCGCTTATGACAAGATCAGTTATGGGCTCATCAAGGTGGTGGGAGACATTACAATAACCGTGGAAGGTATTGAGGGGCAAACATTGGTAGCGGTCAGAGTTATTTAAACCATGAAGGAAAAGGAGACATGAGTTATGTTTATTGAAAATTTTTTAAGTTAGCATCGAGGCAGGAGAGCGGAAGGGTTAAAAATCAAGGTGTAGGCAGGAGGTGGAGAAGACGAGAGTAAGATGTAGTGTGGGGAAGGTGATATGTCCATATTTGATATCTACACAAATATAAGCATACATACATATATATGCACACATATACAACACACACATAAAATCACACCCTATGTATGAAATATATATATATATATAAGAGAGAGTTACAAAACTTATATAGATAATTAAATAATGTGACGCGTCACACCGGGGACCATTATGAATTGATTTCGCCTTATGAGCGCTTCTCAATCGTTACTATTCGTGGAAATGCCTTGAGCCTGTTTTCGGCTTGCCAAGCCAGCAGGACATCTGATGAAACTTCCTGATATTTGCATATTGCTTTTGAAAAAGGACATTTTATTATTATTTTTTGTTATTTATTGAATAAATCCTATTCATTTTTTTTTTTCATAAAAAAATTTTCTTTTATTTATTTAGAAAATCTCAGTTGGACCTTTTTAGATAAGGGTTGATAATTTGGATCATTCGGACTACTGTTCTCATTTTGGATGTTATTTTCACAACGATTCAGCCGATGTAACCACCAACCTTATTCAGGTGTATGGTGTCAAACGTTTTTGCCGAACTCGGGAATCTGTACAGAATTTTGAACGAAATCCTTTATATAAAAATAGTAAATAATAATAAACCAAGAGAACTGAAACTGTGAAGGTAGTAATAAGAGTCAACGCCTCCAAAATAAAACATGACAAAAGGATTTTTGTTAATGCGAAGGAATAAAAACAGAAACAACCCCTTCCTTTAATTAAAGGTCAAAACTTTATTACCATCTCGACAGAGCAGAATTACTCAAGGTACTACACAGATACTACATCTAGCAAAAATTAAATTAAAAAACTAAAAATAAATAGATAAATAAAAAAGTGTTTGTTTTTCATTTTTGATGCAGTAGTTTCTACCAATGAAAATTTGAGATTTTATTTAATCCAGATTAAGAAAGGATTAAGAAGCATTAGTGTTTTGATGGATTAAAATATTCCATGAAACAATTTTCATTGATTTCTTAATCAGTTGAATTTACATGTTTTTGTTTTCACAAAACATGAAAAAATAAACTAATCTCTATCTTAAAATTCGGTGATCATTTGCCGGTTTCTGTATATTTCCCACATCAACGTAACTTGGATAATTACACATTCAACTATTTTTTTTACTATTAATCAAATATTTATTGAAATGAAAACTGCAACAGCATAAAATAAAACTTAAAAATCCTATTTAACAAAAAATTTAATTACAAAATTAAATCTACCACAATGCATTTTAGTTTATTCATAAACAAGTCAGCCATTTTAATTTTTTGTTAATTAAAAAGAAAAAAAAAAAGAATGAATTACTTAGAAAGGTAAAATTTTTAATTATTTAATTTCTAAAAATAAACTTATTTTTATTTTAATTTCATAATTATTGACCAAATGTTCGGCAAACACTCAGTGTAAAACTGTTTTAATTCATTTGTGTGTAAAAAAAATTGTTTTTCTTCAACTAATTTTTATTCTTTACTTATGGTTAAAGTTAGGGTTAGGTTTTTTTTTAATTCTTTTTATTCTTTACTAGTGATATCCACCCGGTGTTGCCTATGTGGAGATATATTGCTGGTCGGAAATGATTTCAAATATAGTTATGTTTACAATTTTTGCCTTGAAAGAAAAGTTAAAAATAACATTTGCAATATGGAGTCAAGTAATAAAAAGAAAACTGTTAGCGCAGTGGTGTTTTCTAAACTACTTGTTGATGCTATATTTCTTACTAGCGGAACCCGTCGCCCGGCGTTGCGCGGGAGAAAGTACTACCTATTGAATAAAAAAGAAACCGCCTATTGTTCTCCCCCCCCCCCTCTACGGTGTTGGTGAATGTTTTAAATTTAAAAAAAAGAAAAGAAAATGGTTTAGAGCAGAATGGGATCGAACGCCGATACTGGCGATAATGAAACCTCCCTTCTTAACCATTGCGCCACAGGTACTACTTGAAAAATCCGTGTGAAAATATGCCAGTTAACGTAAGCTTGTTTACTGGCAGCTTCTGGCAGCGAAAAGTAAAGTTCAACAATGACACGGTTTATGTCATTTATTTGGGAAGGGTTAAAAGGTATATGATTTTGAAAATATAAATGTGTCGGGGTCTAACAGCATCTTGGCGGCTATTGAATTAAGTAGGAAGTCGATTTAACGAAGAAATTGTAGCCGCCATATTTGAAGAATAAATGTTGCAGGAACTGTGTTCGTTAATGTCATTCGCTTGATTCCGGAATGAATGTAAATGTGGAAATGAAACGTAATCTGATATTCGCGGAATATCATAGGATTCAATGGGAGCGGTCATTATTTGTTTGCGTATTGTTTTATATTATGTAGTAAATTAATACCAGGCAAATAATAAATAAGGACGGACTGTTTTGTGAAAAGTAAACTGTGTTATTACTTCCCGGTGTCGATGAGTGTAGTCACAGTACACAATTGTTAGGGGGAAAAGTCTTTGCTACCACCTATATAGAGTTGGTTTTTCGGAGAGACGTTGATGGTGGGCCTAATGTAATATTGAGTGTTAGGTTGGAAAAAATAATAACAACTTTACTAAAACACGCTCGAGTGAATAAGTATAGTATAGCGGTGAGTTTAGTAGCCTGTTTTGTATATAGTTATTTTCCTATACTCCGAGAAGGTACAGGGGAAAAAACGTCTCTACTTTATATATTAGATAGGCAGCTGTAAAATGGCAAATGGCTTTAACAAATCAAAACAAATTTAATTACTTTAAATCTTAAAAATAGAAATACAAATAATTTAAATGTTTAAACGTTTAATTACATCCTTCACTGAGATATTCTGTTTTATTTATTTTTTGTTTTATGAAACAAAGAAAATCTATTTTTAAAAAATGCATTTTGTTTCTTTACATTCTAATATATTTCAGTTATTTTATGGACCTAACCGATAATTGCCTCTAGTGACCCCAGATTAGGAAAATTTCAATGATGTCTTTAGATTCTGTGAAAAATTTGACCCTTATTGAAACTTATGTGAACATATCGATTTCTTTAACACGCAAATAAACATTGACATAAGATTTTGTATTTTTTCCTCTTTGCAAAAGAATTGCTAAAAATCATAATTTTTTTTTTTTAAATCATAAAAACAATTTTAGGTCAAGTGTCACAAGTTGAAACAAATGAAATTTAATAAATTCACTTCTAAACAAATAAATGAACCTAAAATAATGAAGCGAACATTGAAGAATTTTTTTTGTTGATCTTACCGAGAAGAAGTTGTAAATTGCTTGTGATGTTTTTACGAAATTGAGCAACTGATGAACGGAGACTTTGTTGAATCGAATTGTCAGACACAAATTCCAAGTAATCAGTTTCACTTTGTTGCATTCTGAGAAGAAAAACAGAAAATCAGAAAAACAGTAAATAAAATTTCAGTTTAACAATAGAAAATAAATGTGTAAATTATATTAAACTAGCCAAAGTACCCGTCTATGCTGGATTTCTCGACTTTTCGTGAATTTTAAAGCCAAGATTAGATGTTAAGAACATCTATTAAATATTTTTCATCCATTTTTTTTATTTAAAACAAAAATTATTCATGCTTATGATCATCATCGGCTACATAATAACTGAAACGTGAGAGCCCACCCCCCCAAAAAAAAAACAATGGTCTAGTGTGAGATTCGAACTCTGAACGATAGCATAAAATATTAGAACTGAAGGTGAATGCTTTTTTTTCTTTTTTTTTAAACATAGTTCACCCCCAAACAAGGCAGGACGCCACTGTAGACGTAAGGGGCTACTGAGAAAAAAGAAAAGGGGAGAAGGTAGGGGGCAGTCAACCTAGATTGGGATCTGTGCAGCGAGATGTCTGTTTACATTAGTTTTAAACTTCTGCATGTCTGTACTGTCGGGGAAACAGGGGGCAGGAAGGGAGTTCCAGAGGCCAGCAACACGAGGAAAGAAGCTATTTGAGTAGAAGGCTCTCCGACATCTGGGGACCTCCACAGTGAATGAATGAGATTTAGTTGATTGTCGAGTTAGTCTAGTGAATTTACGTCGAGGGGGCACCAGAGTAGCCAGTTCATCGGAGCATAATCCATTGAAGTATTTGTAAAACAAGCACAAGAATGCTACATTGCGGCGATGGGACAGAGGCTGAAGCTTGGTTGACAGTGAGGGACCTATTAGGTTGTCAACTCTTTTTTGGACCTTGTCAAGGAGGGAGAGACTAGTAGATGATGCACCAGCCTAGATGTGACAACAATACTCTATGCATGGGCGGATGGTGGCTTTGTAGAGATACAGGATAATGTCAGGTGAGAGGAGTTTACTAGCACGGTAAAAGGAGCCAACCTTCTTTGCGGCAGCCTTGGCAATGTCTTCGATGTATTTGTTCCAATTCATGTTACCTGTGAAGGTTAGGCCGAGGAGTTTGAATGATGAACTCTCAGGTAGGATGTTATTAGCCATGACAATCGGTGGTTGGAGAGGTTCTTTGTAGTTATTGAACGAAAGGAGCTTTGTCTTAGTGGCATTAAAAGTTACCAACCATTTGTGACCCCAATCCACTACAGCCTGGAGGTCATTTTCTAAGGATTCAGCCAATGCCTCGGATATGATTGTGTCGGTTTTGCCAACATGGCGAGAGTAAAGCGTGGTGTCGTCAGCAAATAAACCAATCTCAGACACTGTGTCATCAGGGAGATCGTTTATATAGATCAGGAACAACAGAGGTCCAAGGATAGATCTCTGGGGTACACCAGCATTTATGTTATGTTGCTTAGATGAACGGCCATCAAGGACAACCTGGATTTTTCTTTTGTCTAGGAAGGATCTGATTATATCAAGTAATTGCCCAGTAATACCGTATGAGCGTATTTTCAGGAGAAGCCCTTTATGCCATACCTTGTCAAAGGCCTTGGATATATCAAGCGCCACTGCCCTAGCTTCTCCTGCCTTGTCAAGTGTATGATACATGCGTTCAGAGATGACCGTTAGGATGTCCGCAGTAGATCGTGCTTTTCTAAATCCATACTGGTGGTCAGATAGAAGTTTAGCATTATCTAAGTGCCTTACTATCGCTAGATTGATTAAGGATTCGAAGATTTTAGCAAATATCGACAGCAGACTGATTGGGCGATAGTTGTGAGGATCGGTCCCAGAACTCTTGTAGACTGGTACCACAGAGGCAATTTTCCAGCTATCAGGGAAGCAAGATTCAGCTAGGCATTTATTGTAGAGTTTGGAGAGGACATGGGCCAGTTCAGCAGAGCATTTCTTTATTACTAATACTGGTATAAGATCAGGCCACAAGCTTTGGAGGTGTCAAGGTTTTTTATGATGTCTCTGACCTGGGATGGGGTGATGACCAAGTTATCAAGTGTGGCTTCGGTCTGCAATGGGAATTTGGGGAGGGGGTGGTTATCTGAGTCTAAAGTAGAGTTAGAAGCGAAGCGATGGGCAAGTAGTTCAGCCTTATCAGTGGGCGTGCATACAACATCATTGTGGTTTGATAGTGGTGGAATCATTGATTGACCATTATTCACTACACTATTGTAGATTTTCCAGAAATCACGAGTACCTAGTTTCTGTGACTGGATGCGTTTTTTTGTTAACTCATTATACCTTCTCTTCGCTTCACCTATCACGGCCTTGCAATTATTTCTTGACTCTATAAATGTATGTCTATTAGTAGCTGACTTATGGTGGCCGAATTTACGGAATGCTTGTTGCCTCTTAGAAATGGCAGCTGCACATTCCGAGGTGAACCATTGGGGAGAGTGGAGCTTGCTAAAGAATTTTCGCATGGGGACATAGGCTTCGATGCCTGCTTTGACCCATTCAGTTAATTCAGTTGCACACTGGTTGGCAGGGAGTGAGAAGGTTTCCCTCCATGGGGCGTCACTGATGTGATTTCTGATTGACTCAAAATCAGCCTGCTTGTAGTATCTTGTTGTTTTGAGCAACGGTTCATCAGCTTCTTGGACCACTTCTTAGGGTGATAAGTATCATTAGCACAATGTGATCAGCATTCCCGAGTGGGCTATGAGCTTTCGTCACACAACCACTAGGCCACTGATCTAACGAAAATATTGTCTTTTTACCCTACTCAAATAAGTTCGCATAGGGATTTCTTTAACTCTCCACATCGATCTAAAATAGTTTGATTGTCTAAAATAAAATAAATAAACAAAGCCTATCGCCCAGTCTTTCCACTCCTTCTTTGTCTATTAGCCAGGCGCAGAGATACAATGCACACCGTCTCTCTTTATCTCTATCTGGGCAACTTTGGGAAAGTTTTTAACATTAAGTCTCACATGACTAGTCTGGGTCGCTCTTGTTCCGACAGGTTGAGGGTACAGGTTAGACAGCTTGCCTGACTGCTGTTTCCGACTGGTAGTACAGGAGCCCAAACTCTTAGGTAGTGCTAAGAGCATCTGCTTAATCAACAGTTCTATAATATTGTGGGTAACTGTACATGCCATGTTGCGTATGGAAAGCGATCTTACAGTTATCCCTGATGGGCTTTCCAGAGGCCACAACCCCCATGGATCAAGTCTCAACTAATGGGCTGGTTGTGTGAGCTTATTGGTACAAAACAAGCACCCACTTTGCTCTCACCACCGTATCTAAGACCAAAATGACAATACAAAGAAAAAGAAACAAACCTAAACCAGACACCCACAAAAAAACATCTTCGCATCCGCTCTTGAGGCTAGCATTCACAAATATCTGGGGGGTTTAGAACCAACATCAATGACGTAGAAACTCCCTGGATATCCTAGCACAAAGTGAAACAACCCTACAAGCCTCAACCTCCTCACAACATTTTGACATGATTGACTACCTCCTACTCTACTGTAAAGACTCTGACAAACATATGCTCGGGTTAGGAGTTTATGTTCGGAACACCCACCCCTTGCCTAGAGAACATAGGCTAGAATCAGATGATCAAGCCTACGTGTGCCTTAGATTAACCTTACAGCACAGTGTTAGTTACTTATATTTCTTATACCGTTCTTCTTCGTTAACTTTGTCTCTGAAATCATAGATACAGCACTCTTACTTGACTCGAGTGCCCAAATACATGTATTTGGGGATTTTAATGTACATTACTGTGACTGGCTTGGATTCTCCAGCTATACAGACGCAGCTGATAACACAACGTATAGTTTCTCCATAGCGCACTCCCTCTCAGAGGGTCACTTTCCCGACCTGCCTCCCTGATCGTGTGGACAGCAAGCCTCACTTCTCAACCTGTGCTTGACCTCACTGCCCGAGGCTTGTGCAGCAAAAGCGCATAGCCTGTTCGGGAATGTTGATCACCTTGTGGTAATGATTGATATCACCCTAGAATCTCGTCCCAAAGCTGATGAGCCATTGCTCAAAACGACAAGATATTACAAGCGGGCTGATTGGCAATCCATCAGAAATCACATCAGAGACGCCCCATGGAGTGAAACTTTTTCTCTCCCTGCTGATCAGTGGAGAAAATGAGGTAACCGAATGGGTCAAAGCAGGTATTGAAGCACATATCCCCATGCGAAAATTCTCCAGCAAGCCCCACTCTCCACAATGGTTCACCTTGAACTGTGCAGCTGCTATTGCTCAGAAGCTATAAGTCAACTACAAATAGACGAAAACTTATAGTGTCAAGAAATCATTGTAAGACTGTAATAGATGAAGCAAAGGGAAGGCATACAGAGATGATTGGAAAACACATTCAGTCAATAGTGTGGTGAACAATAGGTAATCAACAATTCCCCGCAATCCAACGACAATGAGGTAGTTTTCACAGCAACTTGCCCAGCGTTTCGCCATAAACTCCACTTTGGACTTTGCAAATCACTCCCTCCCTAGTTTCCCACTGCAGAGGGAAGCCACACTTGATGATCTGGTAATAACCCCATCTCATGTCCTTGACACCTCCTAAGCATGTGGGTCTGATCTTATACCAGCAATAAAGAAATGCTCTGCTGAACTAGCCCCTGTCCTCTCCAAACTCTACAACAAATGCCTTGCTGAATCTTGCTTCACTGATAGCTGGAAAATTGCTTCTGTGGTACCAGTCTTCAAAAATTGTCGCCCCATCAGTCTACTCCCGCTCTTAGCTAAAACCTTTTAATCTTTAATTAATCTAGCGATAGTCCGTCACCTCGTTAATGCTAAAACTTCTTTAGGCAAGCACGATCTACTGCGGATATTCTAACGGTCATCTCTGAACGTATATACCATACACTGGACAAGGCAGGTGAAAAACTAGGGTGGTAGCACTTGATATACCCAAAGCCTTTGACAAGGTCTAGCATAAAGGTCTTATTAAAATTAATTCATAAGAAAGATCCAGGTTGTCCTCGATGGTCGTTCATCCAAACAATATGAGATAAATGCAGGTGTACCTCAAGGATCGATCCTTGGACTTTTATTGTTCCTGATTTTCATAAATGACCTCCCTGATGACATTGTGTCTGAGATAGGTATATTTGCTGACGGCTCTACTCTCGTCATGTGGGTAAAACGGATGTGCACATATCTGAGGCAATGACTGAATCCTTAGAAAGTGACCTACACTCTGTAGTGGAATGAGGTCATAAATGGATGGTAACATTTAATGCTGCTAAGACAAAGCTTCTTTTCTTTCGACAACGACAAGAAACCTCTTCAACCACTGATTGCCATGGCTAATAACACCCTACCTGAGAGTCCAACGTTCAAACTTCTCAGCCTAACTTTGACAGGTAACATGAATTAGAACAAATACATAGAAGACATTGCCAAGGCTGCTGCAAAGAAGGGGGGCTCCTACCGTGCTAGAAAACTTCTCACACCTGATAGTATCCTATATCTCTACAAAGCCATCATTCGCCCATGCATGGAGTATTGTTGTCACATCTGGGCTGGTGCACCATCCACTAGTCTCTCCTTCTTAGACAAGGTCTAAAAAAGAGTCTCTAATCTGATAGGTCCCTCACAATCCACCAAGCTCCAGCCCCTGTCTCATCGTCGCATCCTTGTGCCTGTTTTACAAGAACTTCAATGGATTGTATTCTGATGAACTTTCTGCTCTAGTGCCCCCTTGACGTAAATACAGTAGACCAACCCGACAATCAGCTAAATCCCATCCATTCATTGTGAAGGTCTCCTAGATGACAGAGAGCCTGCTACTCCAATAGCTTCTTTCCTCATGCTGCCGGCCTTTGGAATTCCCTCCCTGCTCCATTTCCCCGACTGTACCGATATGCAGAAATTTAAAACTAATGTAAACAAACATTTTGCTACATAGCTCCCAACTTAGGATGATCCTCTGAACTTACACCCTAATTCTTAGTAGCCCCTTACGTTTACAGTGGCAGCATGGCTTGTTTGGGGGTGAACTCCGTTAAAAAAAAAAGGGGGGAGGGGGCTAAATCCCTATATAATCATTGTGGAGAGTAGAAAGTGGACCATGGGTTTACTTTCGGCAACCTCGTAACTTTCGCTTCCCTTATTTTGTCCTTTAGACCTCACATTCCATGAGCGACAAAGAGTGTCCATGGCTAGTTTTTACCTTGAAGTAGTATTTTTTTAGCTTCTTACATCAAATAGCTTCATGCCTTGTCTGAAGCGATTTCCATACAAAAATAAAAAATTTAAAAATTTAAATTAAGAATAAAGTTTACAACAGCTATGTCCGTAGTGCCATGTTATATGTGAGTGAATGCTGAGCTCCAACTAGCTCAGTCTTTCAGGGGATGCAGAGGAATGACATGGCTCTGGTTTGCGTTTTAATGACAAGAGTTAGTTCTGACTCCCTGCTATCAAGGTTGAAGGTGCCCAGACGAGAGTCAGCTCTGCATTGCAACCACCTACAGTGTTATGGACATGTTGAACGAAGCTCTGGTTGGATAAATAGAAGTACACACCACTGAGGGTAAACGAATAAAAGCTAGGCCAAGAAATACTCAAAATGATTCTGTCAAAGATGACCTCAAGAAATGGCACATCGAAACCAACGTAAATGATAGTTTCATGGAGAAAATCAGTTTGTGCCGCCATGGCCAACATACAACCCACATCCGATGTGGAAGAGATGTGTTAAACGAACAAGAAGTTGTCGTCAGTTGAGGCATTTATTTCTGCGATACGCTTCTGTAGATGATTACAACAATTAAGTCAGAAGAGTAAATAAAAGAACAAAAAAAAACAAAAAACTTTAGCTTCTTGAATGCCGTCCAATTAACATTGGAGAATTTTTTTTACATAAAAAAGTAACAAGACTTACTCTTTACAAAGGTCTTCTACTTCTTCGACAATCGGGCTGACATGCGTGGCTTGTTCCAGAACACCTTTCACGTGATCCTCGTCAAGTAACTTTTTACACATTTCCGTCATGTTTTCCATCAATTTGGCTTTTGTCAGATTTTCGCTCAGGTGAGTCTCGAAGGCAGTCACGGTTTTTTCTTTCTTCTCATTTAAATTTTTCACGTGAAGATCTTTTTGTTGGTGGATTATCGAGGCAACGTCTTCCAACAAGCGACGATATTGATTCTCAATCTTTTTCACGGCTTGTGAATGCAAAGTCTACAGAAAGAATGACAAAAAATGAAAGCAGATTTAAAGGACGGCATGGGGGGGGGGGGGCGTCTGTAATTTATAATTATTATTTTCAGAATTACACATAGCATTTATCCAAAACCAGCAATAATTTTGTTTCCAGATATAAAAAATGTTCAATGTGCATATAAAAACATGTATACCAAAATTTTTTTTAATATTATATTTATTAAAAGTAAATATTCATCATTATCATATCTGGTTTAACATGCATTAAGAATGATGAATGAAGATAAAAATGTATGAATATTTTTGTAGCCATTGTGAAGTCCAAACCGTTTTGCTGACCAACACCGGCACCTCAGAAGTCTGTCTGCTACAGAAAGAATTAATCGGGCTGGATAGAATATGTGATCAATGAAATCTATTGGAATTTCAATTTTTTCTCTGCAAAGAACACAGAATGATAATGTTCGAAAAGGACCGGCTAGTTAGAATCAAATATCGATTTTGCAAAACCATTGCTATTAAGATCTAACTTGGAAAATTCAACCAACTTAATTTTATATATTAGAAGAAAGATAGAAGATATATATATACACACATGGTTTGAAGAACTGGATACAAGTCGCCATGCAATGTTGATCCCTCTCTCTTCCGAGATTAAGATTTTAATCCGGAAAATTGAAGGGATCAATACTAAAATAACCAGACAAAAATTGTCGGTTATTTTTAATAATACGTGTCTTAAGGATTATTATGAATTTTGGAACAAGTGCATAGGGTTCAAATTTTGGCTATATTTAGTTTAATTTACTTTTATGTAAAGCAGATAAAAAGGGGACGGAGATACCTCCGATATTGTGAAATTTTAACAATAGATATTAAATATCAATTAATAAATATTTATTCACCAAATTTCAGTTTCTTTGGGGTTTTTTTTAAGGGTTTTAGGTTTGGTTTGCTTTACGGCATATCAAGCATCTTTAATGTCGACTCAGTTGTCAAATATAATTTTATAAGTAGGATAATTATTTATATTCTTAGAATACATTGTTCTTAGAAAACATTACTCTTTGAGCACACCCAATCTGGGAAAAAACTCTGACAATCCCCCAAACCATAGACCTATAGCATTAGTTTTGTATTGTTTGGAATTAAGTTGTCAAATATAATTTCATAGATGGGATAACTATTTATATAACCAGAATACAGCGCTCTCAGATAACCAGAATACAGCGCTCTCAGATAACCAGAATACAGCGCTCTCAGATAACCAGAATACAGCGCTCTCAGATAACCAGAATACAGCGCTCTCAGATAACCAGAATACAGCGCTTATAGAAGGAAATTTCACAGTGAACGTGGGAATAAAACACCACTTCAAGAAAAACATTACACCCAGAAAAACATTATTTCTTTAAAAACTTTGGCATTGGTAATCTTCTTTGTTCTCAACGAGATTAACCCTCAGCCACCACTGTATAGTATCTATTTGTGGAGAAAAATAAAAAGGAAATATGGTTTTGATTTTTGTTGAAGAATCAGATCGAATAATACGGTTGGGGTTGAACTTACAGATACTTGGGCATGAAGTCACCAGCCGATTGATCGGATCGGACCTCTGACCTCCTGTCTGTGTAAGGGCTAGGATCCCGTCCTACAGCATCACAGGCTGCCATCCACGGCCAACAGGTAGCCCCGTTTTCAGGGGGGGTCCCCTCTGCACGGGGTTGCAGTCGTCAAATCTGTGGCCCTAACAAAAAGCGTTTTAGGGGGTATTATATGGGCATAACCTCCCATTTGAAAATTCAAATATATCAGATTTGCATTGAATTGGATCCATATTAATTAGATAACAATTAAGTAAGCTTCCCTGAATTTCAATTTCTTCTTACGACCCCCTTAAGCTTCAGCCATAAATTTGAGATATTTTCTAGAATCAAAATCATGTAATAGATTTTGATCAAAATTATAATAAGGATTCTAGGCATAAGTTTTAGTATCATCATATCTTGGGGGCATAAAAGTGGTGCAAAACTATCTTGTTCTGGGGGGGAATTAATTTTACCAATTCGGGAAAGGGTATTCTTCTAGTGTTTGTATAAAGCAAACCCGGTTTAATATATAAGCAAAGGAATTGATGCAATGCATTCCTTTGCTTGATTGACCCATTATAAAAACAAGACACAACATCAAACGGAGGGAAACAAAAAGTCTTACCTTAATTTCTTCTTTTGTATCTTCTAATTTGGACGTCTGTTCGGTGATCTTTGACATGAGGCCATCCAACTGCTCTTTTGTTTTGCCTACAGAAGCCTAAAATTTAAAGAAGATTAAAACTGTCTCAATTCATGAGTGGCATCAGAATAAAATCTCTCTATTAATAAAATTATGAGACAACTTCATGTGTGTGTGTTTCTTGTGTCAACACAACTTTGGTGATTACACAACAAACTTTATTTTTTTATCTATTACTATCTTGAGCGGTGTTGGTACAGTAGCTGGGTATGTCAATTTCTATCTTTACCTAGCTTCAACTGCTTTATAGAAAGATATTGTGAAATTTTGTGGAAAATGTTACTTAGTATTTGCATGAGAGAGTAAGTAACTACGATGAATGTATGTATTGCTTTTATTGGCAAAAAAAAAAATAATAATTCGCTGAGTGGGGAGTTAGGCAGCAAGATGTTTGTTCACATTACATTTAAATTTCTGTATGTTAGTACAGTCAGGGTAACAGGGAGCAGTGAGGGAATTCCAAAGGCAAGCGGTCCGAGGAAATAAGTATCTAGGGACATCTACAGTAAAGGGACGAGATTTTGCTGCTAGTCGGGCAGGTCTGTGATATAGGGGAAACAATTGCAGAAAGTTCATCTGTGTACATCCCATAGAAGTACTTGTAAAACAAGCACAGGAATGCAAGATTGTGGCGATACAACACGGGTTGGAGCTGGGCAGACAGTGTGGGACCAAGGAGAGACTAGTGGTATGTGCACCAGCCTTGATGTTGTAATAATACTCCATGCATGGGTGAATGGTTGCTTTATAGAGACATAGGATACTGGCAGTTGTGAAAAGTTTTCTAGCCTGATAGAGGGAGCCTACCTTCTTCGCGGCAGACTTGGCAGCATTGGCTATGTACTTACTACACTTCATGTTACCCAAGAATGTTAGGCCAAGGAGTTTAAACTTTGGACTCTCAGGAAGGCTATTATCGGCAATGATAATTGGCGGTTGGAAAGGTTTTTTATAATTGTTAAAGAAAAGGAGTTTTGCCTTGATAGCATTAAATGTGACCATCCATTTTTGGTCCCGTTCTACTACAGACTGGGATCTTAATATCTTATTTGAACCAACATTACAGTTAGAAGTTAAGTACAGTTGAACATTGTAACGATATCAACGACAACGCTTCACGCTGATGATCGCCCTAAAGGCAAGGCCTTCGTATGAGTGGCCTGCTGATGATATAATGCCTGTCACAAGTGTGCTTGATCTGAGCTGATGCCAACAAAAAACTCCCGGGCTGACAAAATAAAGAACTTATGCCAGGAAAAAAAAGGAAAAGAAACAACATCGGCTATTAGTATTAGATACTCCAACCATAGCTTTAGCTCACCTTCATCCTGGTCTTGTTTTTATGGAAGAATAAATATGCAACTGTTACATTTTTATTGTATCTTGTTTTTATTTCACAACAAGTCTCGATGCAACTATGCCAAGAGCAACTAAACGACAGCAAATCATTGTAGATGCTACATTTGCATCTTACTCATGTGCTTGTTGGTCTCAGCTGCAACATGGTTGGTTAAGTTTTGCACGCATCTGCAATTATGGTTTCCCATGAATTTCTTTGCAAATTACTCATCGTAGTTATCGGATAGTTGAAATAAATGGTTTCATTTCAGAGTTTTGCTTCTCTTAGATTAGTTGCTCTACTAGGGCTTGAGAGTATATTCTACCTTCCTAGGACTGAATAGAACCATACCTCAGCCCAATAGCAACAGGGCCACAATTGGACTGACTGTCAAGGACATTGTGTGTGAACATATGAAAAGGGGAAACAAGTTTTGACGACAACAGAAAACAAAATAAAAATTTTTTTATTATTATTTACTTTTATCTGCCCCAAACAAAGCATATTGCAACTGAAGTGTAAGGGGCTACTCTGATAGGAGTCAGATTGGAGGTGAGGGCAGCAAGATGTTTATTCACATTACATTTAAA
The DNA here is from genome assembly GCA_963556195.1 of Sepiola atlantica. NCBI lineage: Eukaryota > Metazoa > Mollusca > Cephalopoda > Sepiida > Sepiolidae > Sepiola > Sepiola atlantica. Next base: position 71,599,813 of record OY744547.1, read on the forward strand.
TTTCTGCATGTTTGTATGGTCGAAGAAACAGGGAGCAGAGAGGGAATTCCAAAGGAAAACGGACCCAAAAAAAAACTTTGATAGAAAATGTAAATTATTTTGAAATGAGAAAAAAAAATTATGTACATCACAGTAAAATTTGGGATAAAACATTTGAAAAATTCTCAAATATTTAGGGAAAAGGAGATTTGTCCGAGCGTTTAGCAGGCGGGCATCAAGTACCATCTTTTTAGTTTTTGGTATGACTGGACTGAAAATTAAACTCTGACCTCCCGGTCCACTTGCAAACACTCTACTCATTATATAAAACGGGCTAAACAGTGTTATTTCAGAGTGTTGCTTCTCTTAGATTGGTTGCTCCACCAAGGCTTGAGAGTCTAGTCTACCCTACTAATTTGCCCATAACGTAAATTATTGTGGAACGAGAAAAAAAATAATAAATATAAAACATTTTATTTATAAATGTTTAATTTGATTTGAAAAAAATCTTTGAAATTTATTTCATTGGAATTTAAAACAAGACAATAACGACAAGTCGAGAAAATACAGTAAATAAAACCAGCACAAATGTACATAAATTTCTTATATTTTTACACAGTTGAAAACCGCAGAGGCAGGTTTACACCTTATAAAAACAATCTTTCAGCAGTGTTTGAAAGAAATAAACTTTCCAAACATCAAAAAAACTTTTTACTTACCATTTTTGCATTTTTGAGTCAGTGGAAAAACCCGTGATTTGCAACTAAATCAACAATATTATTGTATTCACAAACGCCACAACAGGTTTCTTGTTTTTTTATCCAAATTTAAACAAGTCCAACACAGTGAACATTCTTTAACTGTGTCACTGCACATTGGCAGAGGGAAGGAGAAGGGGAGGGGCATATTTTGACGCAGGTAAAAAAAGAAAACTAAGTTTTCTTCGTAAAAGGGAAAAAAAAGCTATTTTTAAATTTTGTAGTCAGGATAATAATAAAAAAAAAAGCATTTATGGCAGATTTGTTGCTTTTAATACAATTTTTTTTTCTTTCTCTTAACTTTTGTCGGATTGGTTCATTGGTGAAACCAACTAAACAAGTTGTGTACAATTCGTGTCGGTGATGACAATTGTACACACGGCAACGTTGTTTGGGTTTGTTTTATTTTACTTTAAAAGGCGTTAAAAACATTTTTTACCTTCTACCTCATCAGTTGCAAAATTGTTACAACACTTGGGTAATCACGTTGGGAAACAACGTGATAATTTTATCGGAAAGGTGACATGCAGTAGCTCAAAAATTGTATTCTTTTATGTTTTTTTAAGATTATGACATGCTGAATGTATTGGTGTTAAAATCAATTTACTATTACATATGAATAGGAAAAAAAACCACTTTAAATTAGTAAATAAGCCGACATACTGGCATATTTCCAATATGGCTGCCCGTTTTGCGAGTCGATACTAGTCGATATAAAAATATTTTGTTTTAAATAAATTATTTTTTATATAACTCACTAATACGCTTTACTTCTTTTCGTCTGACATATTCTACATTCCGTTCCAATTTTTATATCAACTAGTATCGATTAGCAAAACAGGCAGCCACATTAGAAATATGCCAGTATGTTGGCTTATTTACCAATTTAAAATGCGTTTTTTCTATTTCATACGTAATACTAAATTGATTATGCTCAGCATGTTGATCTTTAAAAAAAAAAAGTTTTAAGTTACTGCATATCATCTTTCCGATAAAATTACGTCGGGAAACGACGTGATTACCCAAATTTTTGTTATATTTGTGGTGTGTCTGTCTCTCTGTCCGAGAATGCAATTAAAAACAAAGCTCTATAACCAAGATCGAGTACAATTTTACTAGAAATCTGATGGTTCTATTATTTTAAATTAACATCAAGAGATTTGCATTCACGCAAGACATTCATAAACAGCAAAGATGCATTTTTATTTTATTTTATTTATTAATTAATTAAAAATTATAGATTAAAAAAATAGGATAGCTGGAGTACACAAGTGTCCTCATTCATTCCTGGGTAACATCAGGATGCCTGCTAGTTGGTGATAAAAATGTATATAAAAAAAATTTTTCTTAAAGATCCATTTCAAATCTTCAATTAGAAATATTAAGGGAAATCCCAGTGAAAAAAGAAAGAATGAATGATTTTAAATTTTGTCATCACAGATTTGGGAGGAAAAAGTAATTTTTTTATTATTTTTTTTAATCTATGACTTTCTTTTTGGGGGGCTGGAGAGTCTTAAGCAATTTTAATTTCAAAAGCTTTAGCCTAAATTATATCAATTTATATAAAGTTAGACATGTGTAAATGTTTATATATTTATATGTACAGGATTTACTCTTAAACAAATTAAATGATCATTAGTAATTTTGGAACACACTGCTCGGCCTAAAAGAGGTCATAATGTGAGCTATATTTAGTTTCATGCAAAGAAGCTAAAAAATGGTTAGGCCCTTTGTGAAAATTCAAATACCTTTGATTTTTGTGAAATTTTAACAATAGGTATTAGACATCAATTAATATTCACCAAATTTTGGTTTCTACGTAAGGGGACATAAAAGTGGTGCAAAACGTTTTTGTTCGAGAAATTAAGTTTACCTGTCCTGGGTATTCTACTAGTTATTGTATATTTTAATATTTAGGTTAGAAGAAAAATACTAACATTTTTTTAAATGAAAATATAATTCATCGGCACAAAAAAATCTCAAATTGATACAAAAAAGGATTTGACATTACAAAAAAAAAATATAATAGAGTTTTTCATTGTTGATTTAAACTCAAAATGTTACCTGATAAAAAGCCAATATCATTGTTATACCAAGTAACATATGCACATATTTATATCAAGTTGAATATCTTTGTTATTGTTCATTGCATTTTAAAACATTTTTTTCAATTCTGTTTTTTAAATAAATTGTGAAGGGTGATGAAAAGTTGATACTTTACAACATTGTAGAACACAAGCCAAGCAAAATTGACCACCATTGACTATGTTGTCTAGATTATGTAATTGGAAGGATGTCCCTTAGAAAGTGGCTTCTCAATCCAAAAATCAAAAATGACTTAAAACAAATCATCTGTTAAATGCATTCATTTGAAATTAGTTAAAATGAAAACCGTAAAAGTTTTTCTTAATATTATTTGAATTTTTCTATGTTAATCCGATAACAATAATAAATTTATTGAAAACGTTTTCACTCATTTTATGTATTTGCCAGATTTTAATTTGTTACACAGTTCCCTTTGGTGGGAGCTATGAACATTTTTCACCTTTCTGAGTCAGGGATGACACCATCATTTTGGATACTTCTTGGTCGGAAGCTGGAAGAAGGAGACTACAATCGTTTTATCGTTACTAAAACTTTATTTCTTCATAGTTAAACTGGATACTAAGTCAGAGTTTCTAGTTATCTTAAGAGGTGGTGCGAGGGGTCTTTATCAGGACATATATGGCTGCATTCTTTTTTAAAGGTCAAACTCATCTGGTTTCACTTTTCATTTCACACCTGAATCTTAACTAAGCTGTGTTTCACCAATGTAGTTTTTGTTGCATTCTTTGCAATGGATCAACATACATAAAACTACCAAACTGAAAAGAAATGCACAAGCATTTCTTCTGTTACTCTTAGACCAATCACCATAGCTACAAACAAAATCAGCCAATCCTTCTACAAGTTATTAACTAAATTATGTATTCCTATCATACAACCTCACAAGCTATCAAAAACTTCACTAATAACTCAAAATGCACATATACTAAAAGTAAGTAAAGTAAATTCGTATGAATCAACATGGTACAACTTTGTTGACCGGCTTGATTCTGTTGTTGGCATTTTTGCCGGGGGACCACTAAGTGAGACTGATTCTATGGAACCGACTGGATTCGAACTTGGCACACCCAGGTCGTCAGTCCACGTCGTTAACCACCGTCACCTCTCTATATACTGCCTATTCGATGCTTGCAACAAAAGCTGCATCAGTTGAAAGAACATAACTTAGCTAAAACAATATACAAATCATTAAAGGCATTACTTCCTTTGTAGAGAAGATAGTGTAGTATATGTTTGGTCATCATTATATCATCCTCCCAGGCATTACCTCCTCCTTTTGGGGGTGGTAGTGATATACTATCAAAAAATAAATCTAATTCGCTTACACTTTATTTTTGTTTTCAATCCGAAGACTTTTTCTAATCGTCTTTCATGGTCTCCAAATTATTAAAATAACTAGCAGGGACACCAAATGTTACCAGGGAATGGATGACGGCTTCTGTGTACTCCTGCTTCTAGTTCTGAACATCATCTTTATTTTATTTTACTTTTTTCATTTCTATAGTTTTCAATTTTCAAGTTATAAATAAAGTTAAACATAACTTTTGCTCTTTATGGATATCAGGGATGAATACAGACCTCGCAATATTATTTGAAAACCCTAACCCTAAACCCGCCCAATACAAAATTAATGCTATGATTGGATTCAATATTTTGTTTTGGAATTTTTTAGATGAGGATTGATAATTTGGATTATTTGGATTATTCTCACAAAATATCAGAAAAGTTGTTTAATCTTAACATAGGGCTTTGTTTTCAGTTGTATCTCCAGATAGTCAGACAGATAACACAAATATAGATTTTCGCCATAAAAGATGAAGATATCAAGAACCTTGACATTGAAACTCGATCTCTTGTAAAATGACAGAGGATTGGGCCGGGGGGGGGGGGGGGCTGGGGGAGGGATTAGGAGATTTTACACGGAAGATTAAACAACAGATTAAGATTTACTAATTAATGGTTTTTAGTCCATTGAGAGATATTTGAGCGGAATAATAATAATATTAATAATATGACCTTAAAAAAATTGAAAAACAGCTCAAATAAATAATTCTAATCTCCGATGAAGGATTTTACTCCAGAAATCTGTATTTCTTGTGACTATATATTTGTATGATTTTATTTCCCTATTAATAAAAAAAGTGTGTGATCACTTCTTGTGTGATGTGTCTCTGTATTTCTCGCAGCTATATACATATTTTTATGTTTTTTATCCCAATATTAGCAGTATTCACTTGGAGTTGCCAGAAGATTTCTTAGGAAAAAATAATGTTTATAATTTTTGCCTCGAAAATGTTAAACATAAATGAAGTCAAGTAATAAAAGAACTATAAGCACAATGGAAAGCAATAGAAAACCTACTTGTTGACGCTGCGTTTCTAACACACAGCTGTAAAACGGTAAATGGTTTTAACAAATTGAAACAAATAATTATTGTAAATAATTATTTCTATTGGTATTTTAACATACCAATAGAAATAATTAAATGTTTAAACCCTTTTTAAATACATTCTTCACCGAGATATTTTTTGTTTAATTTTATTTTTGTTTTATGAAATGAAGAAAATCTATTTTAAAAAATGAATTTTATTCTTTTATGTTCTAATATATTTCAGTTATTTTATGGACCTAATCGATAATTGCCTTGAGTGACCCATGATGGAATTGAAGGAGCCACTCGTAGATAAGTGTGAATGATAATTCAAAACAAATTACGAAATTAAATCCACAAGAATGCATTTTTATTTCTTTGTAAATAAGTCATTTTAATATTTATAATAATTATTTTATAATTTTTTTTTGTTTGCATCTAAAATGTTATCAAAATAACTAAAAAAATACACGAGATATCGCAAGTTCAACTTGCGATATCTTGTTTATTGAAGGAAATTTCAGTATATTTACTCGTTTTCACACTTTAGGCTAGTTTGTGATACTTATATATAAAGCAAAGTGAGATTTTTCCTACTGCAATTCCTGGAATAGGCTAACAAACAAAGATTACATACCTAAATCTTTTGTCATTCTTTATCGTCGTCATCTCTTGTTTCTGTTTTGATTACTAACGTCATAGATGGTGTCGGATGCAATAAACTCCTCCCAGTCACAAGTCCTCTTACTGCTACCAGAATCACCGGGTTCCAATATTTCATCAGGTATATAAACTTTACTACACTGCTTGTAAACTCTACGGATTCTCAAATGTATAATAATCATTCAAATTTTCTTACATCAAGGCTAATGATTTAAATTAAAGCAAACACCAATTATTAGTTAGTTGTAATTTTCTTAATTATTAGATTTATTACAATCGTTTGTATGTAGCTTACTTGCTATAAGTATATTTGTATACTATATCTACACAAAGACACTTATTAGGCAAAGTAAATGTAGAAATTACAAAACGGTCAAGACAACAGTGGAAAACATAAAAGAACAAATATTCTGATTCGGGATGGTGAAAAATAAGTCACTTGTAAAGAGAAATAAAAATGGTCTTGCTGTCACTTGTGCATCAATAATTCTCTCCCTTCTCGTAGACAAAATTCAATGTCTAAATTTTTTATTGTTTTTCTACGTGCTGCAATTCCTTTTAGCATAAAACTTTTTTTTCTAATAAAAAAAAAAATCGTTTTACATTTTATTGAATTCTCGCATGTGTTTTATTCTAGAAATGTTTATGAAAATAATCTGCCAGTATGTTTTTTCGGAATTCAAAGGTAAAATGTTTTAGGCTGAAACCACTGGTATCACCATCAATACACATAATTCTGTCATAGATCGATCCATCTCCACTGTCATTGAGCAAGTACGTACTCAAGTAGTTCAATGTTCGCCCATCATCATATATTTGTGTCGATGTACTATGTGCCACTATTTTTAATCCAAGGTATTGCAAGATTCAAGAATGCAGGTTAAGATCACCTGTGAAGTTTGAAAAGTAAATGAAAATGTTGCAATATCTGGGCTGGTGCACCAATCACTAGTCTCTCCCTCTTGGACAAGGTACAAAAAAACAGTCTTTAATCTAATAGGTCTCATCGCTGCAATGTTGCATCTCTGTGCTTGTTTTACAAGTACTTCAATGGAATATGCTCCAACGAACTTGCTGCAATGGTGCTAACCCAACAATCAGCTAAATCACACCCCTTCACTGTAGAGGTCCCCGAGATGTCGGAATACTTTTTACTCTAATAGCTTCTTTCCTCGGATCACTGGCTTTGGAATTCCCTTTCTGCTCCATTTCCCCGACTGTACCAACATGCAGAAATTTAAATGTAATGTGCCCAAACATCAATTTCCCATTTAGGATACACCCTTTAAATCTGTCCCCTAATGACAGTCGCCTTTTATGTTTCAAAGACAGTATGCCTTGTTTGTAGTGAAAAATAAAAAAAATATATAAATAAAAATTTTTTAAATGAAAATTAAATTAAAATATAAAAACTAAAATATCTCAACTTACCTTAATTTGTTGTGAGGCAACTTCTTGCGATAGAATCTTATGCCCCGAATGTTTACCGATTCCATCACAGACACATAAATGGCAAACGAGCAATTTACATTGATCGCAAAAAACACTGGCTATTTCAGAATTGTGATCACAGCAGAAAGCGGGTTTGTTTTCCAACTCACTTTTACGAGGCTTTCTCAGCCGATGGTGACTGAGTGACCCTCGACGTGGATGGAACTTCTCGAGGCACTCGTTGCAGTAAAGCACTGCACATTGTTCACAAAACCATTCAGCTCGGGCACAGAACTTCCCCTCGCATAATTCGCACAGTTCGTCTGTTTCCTCAACAAAAACTGGATAATCACATTCACTTTGATTTAATGTGAATTGCACGTCCGATGAAAGATCGAGAGATTTCGTTTTGGTTAAGCTGTTGCTTTGAATTTCCTGGAAGCGAATCACAATATTCTCAAGAGCCAAATTCCGTGGAAGCTTACAGAGTTTCTCTTTAGTTATTACTAAACTTTTACGACAAGCTGGACACTGAATTCCTGAAAGAGGAGACAAGAAAACACGGCCATTAACACTGAATAAAGATGTGCTTATCGTTGGTCAATAGCGTTTCACGTAGCAAGTGTAAAAATAAGTTGCATAGTTAAATAAATGCTAAATATTTTTGGTAATTTTATTTTTAAATCAAGCGGATCCATTTAATTACATCAAATCACAGATTAAATTCTCTCTCTCTCTTTCTTTCTTAAATTTTGTTAGATTATTATAATGGTAAAAAATTTCAATCAGTTTGGTGATCGGGTTTCAAAACCTATCTGGTTCGTGAAATTGTTTTCTTTTTTTTTTTCAATTATTATTGATGTGGTGTTGTATCTATATAAAATAAATATTTATAAATCTACTTTCGATCTTAAATGAGACCGACCGACTGACTAGCCAACAGACAAAGCTGAATACAAAAATGAAAATAAAAATACTCCCAGGCAAAGCAAGGTAGGTACGGCTAGTCTCTCTCTCTCTCTCATATATATATATATATATATATAGGCGATATTGAAATAATTAAACAAAACTAAAGTTACATAATTTACAAGTTTACAATAATCATCAGGAATAAAATAAAATATCAGAATGCCCTTTAATCCATGTTATGAACACCAGATGCTTATAATAAACTTGAAAAGTATGTAACTTTTTCTTTTTGTTTCATTATTTCAATATTTCCTATAACAATGCTCTATCCCTAATATCCAGCATATCCTTATCAAGAAATAAATAATTATCTTCATATTTTTAAAATATATATATATATATATATATATATATATAGGAAAAATTAAGTCAGCCGGATTTTACCTTTTTCTTTTTATCTGTACTGTCATGCAATATGTCTTAGACTGTTGGGTACATTCTTAGTACGCTAAAATCGACTTGGTGGTGGTACTTTCTGGACGTTTACATAAACCGTCAAAAGTACCGAATCAATCAATCAAATTGCGAGAAGATAAGCAGACGTCAACATTTCAACTGATTGAAACGCGAAAGAAAGAAATTTTCACGAGCTATCACTGGCTGTTGCGTTTCCCGAAGGAGTGAATAACTTTTGTCATGAAGAAAAACTGATTGCAAAAGAAATGTTCAGGCCAAAAAAAAGGGGAAAAAAAAACAACAAAAAAAAACGGATTACCAAAAATAATTTTCATTAAAAAAAAACAAAAATCAATTAATATAATTTATCATCTGTCTATTTTTATTTCTTCGTTAAAAACAATAAATATTTATTTCATACAATTTGACTAAATTTGATTTTTTTTTCCTTTAATTTTTTGCTTTAAATGTTGGTTAATGTTTTTTATTTCTCACTTGTAAATCCAGCCTTGGTTTTGATTTTTGGGATGCAGGTAGGTCAACCGACTTAATGTCGGTACTTTCCGGCAGTTTACATCAACATCCGGAAAGTACCAACGCCAAGTCGATTTTAGTGTGGGTCCTAATCTAAGAAAGAACCACCTGTTGTACCTGGCATGGGGGAGGGGGCATCCTTTACCAGGTATCTTAGTAGAAGGTTAGTTAAAAGTGTTTGGATATTCATTTTCTATACAATATTGCTGTGGATTTATTCATCAAAAAAGATTTTCATCAGACAAAGATTAATAAAAATCAACATCTTAATGAATACGATTGATAAAAAGGATTATTTCTTTTTGGTAAGAAAAGATTAGAAGAAACTAAAAAAAGAAAAAGTGTATGCAAACCTTCTCGGCCCATTTTGATGTTTGAATGTAAAATATCCTGCAGGCATTTTTTGCAGATGCTGTGGGAACAGGGTAACATAAGTGGATCTGCAAAAAGTTCCAAACACACAGGACAAGTCAATTCATCCTCCATCACTGTGCAAGAGAAGGAATCTGAAAAAATAATAAAAAGGGGGATAGTAAGCAGCACTGAGAAAAAGAAAAAAGGAAAGATGTGTGAATCTATATATATCTACACTAGTGTACACTCTCCGTCAAAAAATGATGGGGAGAAAAAATTATGCTCTGCCAGTGTTTGCACTGATATTCATATAAAATTTTAGGATAGAAAGTGAACCTTGGGTTTACTTTCAGCAGCCCTGTAACTCTCGCTTCCCTTATTTTGTTCTTTAGTCCTCACATTCCATGAGCTATGTTTCTGACAAAGGAGGAAGTATTGCTGTTTTCTGGGTCGGAATCTATCCATCTAACATGTATCGTTAGCTAGTTTTTGACCTTGAAGTAGTAGTTTTTTTAGCTCCTTACATCAAGTGGCTTCATGCCTTGTCTGGAGCGATTTCCATAAAAAAAAAATCGGAATTACATTAGTAATTAAATTTTTCATATATAAATTATCATTTCTGAAAATTAAAAAAACACCTAATGTTGACTTTTTATTTAGAGTGTGGATTTCTTTCCAAATTCATTTCAGACAGCAGAGGTTGTCTGACTTGCTATTTGCTTTCTTGCTTCCCCTCACCACTTGAAATGGTTTCGTCCAGAGGCTAGAAAAAGGCACGTTTTTTTTTTTACTTGCTAATTTTCATGTGACAGGATGGATAAATATTCTATCTATTTCTATAAAAATATATAAATAAATACACATTGGTCTTTATTATATAGCGGAGGATACTAGCTGCACCTACCCGGCACTGGCCGGGATGCAGTTAAGTCATTTTAGTTTTTTGTTTGCACAGTTTTAAACTTAAAATGAGTTATCTCCCTTGATGATTTTTATTTATAGGTACTTATTTAAAAATGTCTCATTAAATAAATTGTAGCTAAATACATTAACAACTGAAAATTGACTAGTCAGAAGCAAAGTTTAATTCGTCAGCTTAAACGTTATTTGGGCTTGACTTTGAAAATCTGACAAGATAACTTTATATGTTGGATATAATAACCTTTTTGTGGCTTAATAAAATGAAATATTTAAATAACTATGTATCAAGCGATTTTGGAAGCCATTTGCACTTTTCAGTTACAACAAACTTAATGATGCCATGATATAATGAAAGTAATTGGTGAATATCTGGAATATTATGTTACTGAAAAAAATATTAGGCCGAATATTGTATGTAGTTTATGAAATCGGTTTGAATTGTCAATTTGACAGAAAATTTCCGTAATTGATTGGATATTCAGAATGAAATATTAATTTTGTAGGACATCAGCTATCAGTTTGAGAATCCGACTAACTTAAGTTTATATATTAGATAATGCAAATAGATTTTGTGTGTGTCGTACACTGGTTATTATTTTGTATATAAAAAAATGAATTAGTAGGTTTGGATTTAAATCAAGGTAAGAAAAAAAATATGGAAATAGTAAAATAAAAGTAAATATACAAAACATGAAAACAACTAAAAATATAAGCATTTATTTGTAAAGCTTAGCTAAGTCAGGCAAGAGTTTCTGGAGTGATGTAAACATATAGAACATGATCCCAAAGTTATGCCATCGATTTTCTAAACACTGTGTATAGCCTTATAATTCACTTTTCATAATTATCTCCCTTTATCTACATAAGTGAATGTAGATGTGTGACTCAACTCACAGTATAAAGAAGTAGTAGACATAGTGGTGGCTGCTGCTGCTGCTTTTAAAGCTCGATATGGGTGAACAATTCAGAATTCATTTTTTAAGCTGGCAGTGTTGACTGCTGCTGCTTCGAATACTCAATATTATTACCTAATTTTGTCACTGCGTGATTGATTTGTCCGTAAAATGAAACATTTGTCATTTTTATGGAATGTGTCGTACACTCATGTATAACCAATCTATCTTTTGTTTATCTCATTGAAAAGTATGTGAGAAAGAGAGAGAGAGATAAAGACGGAGAGAGAGGGGGAGATAAATAGAGGGGGAGAGAGAAAGAGATAGGGGGAGAGAAAGAGAGAGAGAGAGAGATAGAGCTTAAGTTTGAAATAGCAATAGCATTTTTTAAACAAATTAATATTTTATTTACCTTTTAAAAGTTAAATTCAGATTTTATTTAGTTCTTGCTTTTACAATGCTCAGAAAATGTAACATTTCATTAGTAGTGAGCATGTGAGGACGTGATAAAAATGGACCTGAGGGAAAGAGGGTTGAATAAAAACCTGTCCAGAGATAGGTTAAGAAATTAATTTCTTAAAGCCGTACAATGCATGCCAGCATGTAAAACGGACGTTAAACTGATGATGATGATTAAATGACAGAAAGAGAGAGAGAGTCGGGGTAGCAATAGCAGTAGTTTTTCTTTGTTTTCTTATCTATTAGTTTCGTTTCATTGATATCAAGTAGTGAATAGGACTTCAATTGTGAAATGATAACGAATGGGCTAAGCCATCTAGTCCTAAAATATGTAAGTCAAAATGTCAGCTTACCCGTTATCAAAAGGAATTTTTAGCCTCAATTTGAGTTGAATGAAACCATTATTACATGGTAATTCTTTTGTCATTTATTCATAAGGACTTTGTTAGAAATTGTCGCGTCAATTGTACAAGAAATGTCATTGGATTTCGACTTTAAAGGGAAATATGTGCAGTTAAAATTAGGTTGGAATGGAATTTCTTTGTTCTAACCGAAAGCAATCCTAAAAATAAATAATGAACTGCAAAGTTTGTTTATTGAGGGGGGAATTTTTAAAACTTCACAACGAATAGAGGAGGATTTAAGTGATTTCAACAAAATGTCAACAATTTCAGGTGGGGGAGGGGGTGAGAGGGTAAAAATAAAGGCTATTTTTTGTAATTAAATAATTTTAATTTAAATTTGTCAAGAGAATTCTTAATCAAAGGCAGTATCTGGAAATGTTCTCTCAACTATAAAAGTAGTTGTTGACGGGCAAAAGTCGAAAGCATATCAATGCTGGTGTGCCTCAGGAATCTATTCCGGGCCCAAACTTCTTATTCTGAAAGCATTCACTAACGTCTATGCTGACGACAACTATCTATGGCAGCACTTCGAAGGGCATTGGTGATCAAGATCTTGCTCTTCCAACCTGGAGCACATGATACACTGGTAAAAAAGTGACTTGTTATTTTAAACAACACTTAAAAATCAAGTTTCTCTCCTTTCACCACCAATGCTCGGATCCTCATTTTGCCTCAGTTGAAATGAATGGCTCTCTCCTTGAGAAAACTCCTTGCTTTGATACATACACTCCTACGAATGATTTTCACTTTAGATCTAAAATGGAAGATTTATATCCGATCTGTTGCTGAGGTCGCAGGGAAAAATGTTAGGATTATTCTACTGCTCCAGAAAGTACCCGACTCCTGATGCAATCCTCTTCCTGTATAAGAGTCAGATACGCCCCAAAATGAACTCTTTTTTTGCCTTGAAAGAGTACAAAATTGACTTTGCAACTAAGTGGGAGATTATCTCTTCTCTTCCCTAAAGCCTCTTTGTCACAGAAGAGACGTTGCTAGTCTTCACTATAAGTATTTTCATGGTAGGGGCTCGACTGAGCTTCAATCATCCCCCCCCCCCCTGTAAAACATTGACACCAAGAACTCGTTAAGCTACGAACACTGCAAAGAGCTTTCCTTTCTTCTTTTGTGCACTAAAAATGAAAGGGAACTTCCATGAACAGATATTCTTTCCAAGAACTTCCGATCAGTGGAACATAATACAGCACAGCTACTTCTCAGCTGACTACAACATTATCGTTTTTCAAGTCAAATCTCAGCAAACACCTGTCGAGCCGTCCTCTTAAGTAATCAAGTTTTACTCATTCCATCCATCGTTTCACTGACCTTTGGCCTTGGTAACTGCTCACTCATTGATTTATAAATAAAGGAAAACAGGCGAGAATTTTAGTAAACGTAAGGGATGGGGGGGGGGGTAATTACTATTTAATTAATTTCCAAGTCAGAAACATAAGAAATACATTAGGGCACATCTTAACTAAATAAACAATAAATAATTTCAACGCCGAGGTCGTGATTTGAACTCGCAACGTAATTTGGACGAATTTGTCCGACGCCCTACCAACTGAGCAAACGTGACAAGTTAAAAGAACGATTTTGATTTAACTACTTACGCTAGAGAAATGATTTTTTCATTTTTTTGTTACTTAGCAATGAATGATCTTAAAATGAGGCTATGTATCAAAACTGGTTCTTCGATATAGTGTGGGGTCTGCGATTTAATGGTTGAGAAAACCGATTTCATTTTTTTTAGATTATGCAAAGCGAATTAAACAATTGGAATTTCATATAGTCAGACAAAGCTAAAAATGTGATAATTTTAGAATTGAAAAATTGTGCTCATTTCTTGCACTAATGGTAAAGTCAAAATGTTCTATTTCAAGTTAATTCGACTTTACACAATAGACGCACCATCTTTCTTATATACTGCTTATATATATGCAATATTGGTTGTCATAAAAGACATTTTATTAATTATTATTTGTTATTGTTTTCTTTAATTTAATGATTGTTTTGATTTTAATATAACAAATAGTTCTGTTTCACAATATTGTTTTATTTAGCAGTTGTGTTGAAATGCTCCTTTCTTTAGAGGGACCAACTTGATTTTCAACAAGTTGCAATCTATTTCTAAATTGCAAAAGCAAATTGATTTCTTTTTTTCTTTTCCTTACAAGCACATTTAAAGAATAAATGAATTTGTATCGAAATGACCAAAATAATGTTTATCTATCGATATGAATAAATGAGAAAGATTTTTTCTTTGTGTTTACAACAAGTTATGAATGAAATGTCTATTTAAAATTTTGGTTTCAAGTAGCAAACTTTGCAAAGCGATAGCGAGCCGGCAACGCCAGCTAGCATATAAGAGAAAACTGGAGTGATAAAAAGGAGGAAATAAGAAGCGAGATTTTGATTACTTTGTTACTTACACCTCATCCTACTGATCCATTTCCAAGAATTAAGTCTTGCTGGCGGCACTGGGCAGGGCAGGGTGAAAGGAAAGTACAACAACATGTGAGAGGAGACAAGATAATAAATTACAAAAATCAGAATTAACACCAAATTATTTGAATTTCATTCTTTCACATTGAAATTAAATCGTCAATTTTCAGGAGGGGGGGGGGTAATGCAATTACGACTGAAGTGATGTGTAAATTTAAATATGTGAATGTGAGTTAATAAACATGAGAATGAATTTGAATGAGAAAACTTAGTATGGTCAAGAATGAATTATTTATTTACTTTTTACAATTGAATTAATTTGAACAATTATGTCAGAGTTATATACAACGTCTTTCTAGAATGTTCGTCTCTGTTGGAAGCCAAAGGGAAGTTACTCTGCAATTGAACACAAGGGAAGTAACTGACAAGTTATCTCTCTTTAATATGTCTATTTTGAATGTCTCATTATTTTTCTAGGTAGAAATGCTTCTACCTAACAATGACAAAGGGAAAAAAATTGAGACATGCACACACACACACACACGCACAGTGAGATTAGCAAATATGTTCATGAAATTTTAATGCATACACAGCCAGGCATACATATATAATAAGGCATGGCTAAAACGATATATACACGTGGGGAAAATATTTGTTGGTAATTTTCAACTGCCAATTTTACGCATATTTCTTTATACATATACATACATGTATGTGTGTGTGTGTGTGTGTGTGTGTGTGTGTTTGTGCTGTATTTTATGTATTAAGCTGCTTTTTTGTTGTTGATGCTATTGTTTGCGCGGATGATATTATTAAACATGCGATTATTTAGTCAGTGGGGCTGGAAATAAGCAAAAAATACCACAAAGTGAAAAATTACACTCGCACAATGTGGTATTTTTTGCTTATTTCCACCTTCACCGACTAAATCGCTTGTTTAGTAATATTTACTGTGCAAACAATAACATCAACAAAAAGAAAATAAATTACCAATATTAAAAACGTGAGTGTGTGTAAAAAGACAGAAAAAGAGATGAATTGATTTTATTGCTAAACTTTGCGTTTCACTCAGCTAAACATCATTAACCTATATTAATATCAAGTGACGGCTGAATGCACTTCACCTCCAACTCAATAAACAATTTTTATTGTTAACAGGAAAAACAAAAAGGTACGTGACAAAACATACACAGTTCTGAAAAGGAGAAAGAAATCTGCAGAAACTTATATCTACGTCACTTTAGAAACGATGAAAAGCTAATTACACGAACATCAAATGTTGAACAAAGAACTTATCTGCAATTATATTTCTTATTTTTCTTAATGATTAGTTTTATTTTTCACTGGAGTTAAAATCAAATAGAAATCTTAAAATTTGTTTCCTAAATCGCAATGAACGTTCAAACTTTCAATGTTGTTATAATAATAAAAAGTTTCTAATTAACACGGATGATGGGATCTTCCCTACAAAAATCGATTCAAGAAGCGTACCTCTTTTCTCTTGAGCGCTGACGTTTACATGGTGATCTCATTTTGGCCTACAATCTCCTCAATGGCCATTATGATCTCCCTCAGAAGCCACTAGCCACCCCTGCACAAGAAATAAGTCTGCGCGAGCATTACTAAAAACTGTTTTTTTACCGCTGATTTTGATTGAATCGGAGAAGTCTCGCTTTCCTGATCAGGATCTCTGGACCTTGGAATAGACTTTCACAAGATGCAGTAAATGCGCCAACAACGCAGCAATCTAAGGCGAAATTGAACAGGTGCTGGGCCACTGTATGCTGGTCTGTGCAAATGTCTGCTTCCCCTTTCCTCACATGGCAACTGAAGCATGTTTTATTTTTTGTCAAATTTATTGAATAAAAAAGAAAACAACTAAAGTTTAATGCCTTAAAATATTTGGTATTATTTTGTGTTTAAACATCAAATGTCTCCATTTATGAATAAACTTGAGTTTGCAATGTACGCGACAGAGGGAACACACTGTATGTATGCGACATAAAGGGTGCACACCATACAAATGTGAAAGAGGTGATATATAATGAGACGACAAAGGTTTTATTCATCCTTATTGTTCATTGGTTAAAATTCTCATCTTAATGTGGTAACTTGCAATTTTATAGTAAGAATATACCACCTGTTATCAAAATTGAATATTTTTGACTAAGGAAACAAAGTTGTAATTTTTATAAATGAACACGAATATAAACATAAGGGCACTTTTGGAAATGAAAGACAATGAAAAAAACGGCGGAACGGGCGAGCAGAGAGGAAAAAACGGCGGAACGGCGAGCAGAGAGGAAAAAACGGCGGAACGGGCGAGCAGAGAGGAAAAAACGGCGGAACGGGCGAGCAGAGAGGAAAAAACGGCGGAACGGGCGAGCAGAGAGGAAAAAACGGCGGAACGGGCGAGCAGAGAGGAAAAAACGGCGGAACGGGCGAGCAGAGAGGAAAAAACGGCGGAACGGGCGAGCAGAGAGGAAAAAACGGCGGAACGGGCGAGCAGAGAGGAAAAAACGGCGGAACGGGCGAGCAGAGAGGGAAAAACGGCGGAACGGCGAGCAGAGAGGAAAAAACGGCGGAACGGGCGAGCAGAGAGGAAAAAACGGCGGAACGGGCGAGCAGAGAGGAAAAAACGGCGGAACGGGCGAGCAGAGAGGAAAAAACGGCGGAACGGGCGAGCAGAGAGGAAAAAACGGCGGAACGGGCGAGCAGAGAGGAAAAAACGGCGGAACGGGCGAGCAGAGAGGAAAAAACGGCGGAACGGGCGAGCAGAGAGGAAAAAACGGCGGAACGGGCGAGCAGAGAGGAAAAAACGGCGGAACGGGCGAGCAGAGAGGAAAAAACGGCGGAACGGGCGAGCAGATGGTGAAACACTGCAGAATGGACAAGCAAAAAGGGAAAGGCATCTAAACGGGTGAGCGAAAAAAGTGTTCAAGTAAAAAGGAAAATAGTCTGCTCGAGCAGAAAGGGAAAAGTCTGCTCAAGTGGAAAGGGAAAAACAGCCGAGTGGAAAGGGAAAAACAGCCGAGTGGAAAGGGAAAAACAGCCGAGTGGAAAGGGAAAAACAGCCGAGTGGAAAGGGAAAAACAGCTGAGTGGAAAGGGAAAAACAGGTGAGCAGAAATGTAAAAGTAACCAAATGGGCAAGCAGAAGGAAAGGCTGCACAAGGAAAAATAGCGGAATGGGTAAGCGAAAAGGAAAAAGTCGCAGAATGGGCGAACAGAAAGGAAAAACCGGCAGAAAGGGAAAAGCGCGTTTCTGGGTTACAGTTGGACAAAGATGAAATATATTGTTCAGGGAAATCGTAATCTTTTAAGAAATAAAAAGTGTTTCAAAAATCGATGACATAACTTTGGGATTATGTTTTATATATTTACACTAGCAAGGTTACTCGGTGTTGCTTGGGACCATAAACAATAAAATAGAAGAAGTTGAAAAGTGTGTGTAACATCTTTCTATTACAATTGTCCTCTCTCTACCTTTACATTTATCTCACAATCCACCTCCTTATCTTTTCTCTCCTCTGTCTCGCCCAACGTTGAGTTCCTTGTCTAGTATACAACACAGTGTTACAAAACACATTAAAGGGCAATACGTTAAAACACACCTGCTCTATCTAGGATATTGAGCACTTCTAAATTAACATATACCACTTACCAAATGTAAGTTTCTTGTCTAATATACAACACTATAACAAAACCCATTGAAGTTATTGCTTCAGTCAGCATCCTGCAAATGTTGGTCCTTCTTATTTCAGGTAACAGAAGACAACAGACCAAATAAAGGTAAATAAATATGATCAGCACAAAAAAAAAACATGAGGAGGAGGAAATGGACCACAAATGAAATGAGACAAGTAATAGAGTGCTATTACAAAAGCAACCCTTACACAAAGATAATTCTTTATACGTATAGAACATAATCCTGAAATTATGCCAACGATTTTCCAAACACCCTGCATCGAAAAATAATTTATATATTTTTTTTTTAATATAAAAAAAAACTCTGCAAACAGACCACCCTTCCTCGTTTTTGAAAAAGAGGTCAGATTAATCAAACAATGTTAAGTAGTTCCTTAGTCATATATGGGGTGAGGGATGCTGTAGATCTTATACAGAAAAAAATTAATAGTGATATGTTGCAGGATTCCTGATTTATTCTTTCACAGACTAATGGACAACAAATTCTTAAGAGGGGGGGGGGGGGGTATCGGCTGATGTAAAAAAACTAATCCCTTCATTTTGATTGGTATAGTCACACCGTACTCAATGACTCAATTCTTTAATCAAAGTATGTGTATATGTTTATATATTTGTATGTACACGATTCACTTCTTAACTATTTAACAGATCATTATAAATTTTAGAACACAACTCTTAGACATAAGGTGGTAATGTGGGCTGTATTTAGTTTAATATCAAAGGTGTAAAAAAGGAGGTGGTGACCCTTTGTGAAAATTCAGATACCTCCGATTTTTGTGAAATTTTAGTAATAGACATCAATTAATAAATATTCTCCAAATTTCAGTTTCTTTGGAGTATTTTAAAGGGTTTTCAGGGTGCACATGGACACAACCTCCCATTTGAAAATTCGAATATTGCATTAAATTTGATCCATAGTAATTTGACACCAATTAAGCAAGATGCCCTAAATTTACATTTCTTCTTAAGACCCTTTAAGCTTAAGTTTTAAATTTCAGACGTTTTCTAAAATCAAAATCATGTAATGAATTTTAGTCAAAATTGGAATAAGGATTCTAGAAATAAAGTTTAGTATCATTATTTTAATCTTAATAAGAGGACATAAAAGTGATGCAAGACTGTTCCGTTTGGGGAATTCATTTTACCCATCCTGGGACAGGTATTGTTCTAGTTTTTATAAATTTATCTTTACATTTTAAACTATTTCACCATTTATATTGCAAAGATACCTAAAATCTATACTATCGCACATATGTTCAAGCCAAATAAAATGTAAAAAGAAAATGTCCCTGACTCAAAAAGTTTAGACGTGACTTTTTCTTCAAATACAATAATTATGGTGATTCAGAGCAAAGCAACCCTCATCTCACCCTGTCGTCGTGGTCTAGCATAAACCTTCATGCACTTATATTCAGGTAACTATTAAGCAGAACGAATAAGGAGATAATTATCTTCAAACAACTACCGCAACAGCCATGACACAAACCGCCTTTCATTAGCAAACAACACTTAAAAAATTGACAGTAAATCAAGAAAATCTACTTATTTTTCTTTGTGTTTTTAAAGAAAAAAAAAATTCAGTAAAAATGCATCTAAGTAGTTAATGAACAATTTTGCCAGTTGGATTAATCCAACCTACACACATTTGACACTTTAAATCTTTTACTTACGGATCGATACAAAGAAAGAATAAAGATATTTCATTATTCATCTTTATGGCATAGCGACCCTTTACGGGTTATTTAATGCCAAATCCAGTCATTTTAATGTTTCAAGTTTTTAATATCTTCAAATATTCATGATGTCTAATTTGGTTGAGTCGGTTATTTTGTAAATAAATAGTCGGTCAAATATGAATTTTATTTATGAAGACAATCTGACAGATACTATCGCTTCGGGAGAGAGTGGACCTAGGAGTAATGGTAACGAAGGGATCACTTGATACTCCCCAAACCTTTGAAATTGGGGTCTAAAATTAAAAAAAAATTATATTAATATTTAAACGAGTTGCCTTGCATAAAGGTATTTTTTATTAGGTAAGCTATTCCTTTTATTAAACAAGTAGTAAATTAAAAGTTCACAAAACCCCAAAACACAATAATTAGCATGATAAAAAGAAGTAATACTAATGGAAATTTGATATTGTTGGTTATTTTTTAAATAAATAGTCAATAAATGATGAATTCTACTTAACCGATAGAAGGGGACCTGACAGGTAACATCTCTCCAGGACAGAATAGACATGGGAGTAAGGGCAACTAAGGGATAAGTCAATACCTCCCAAACCTCTGAAATAGGGGCTTTACCACTGAACTTTAAAAGGAAATTTATTTAAAAAAACAATCGATCAATAGTAAAAAAAATGAAACCAAATAATAATCTATACATCACATAGAAATGCGAAATACACACGGAAAGTCTTAGCCATTGCGAGATGACATCATAATAGACATGGTGTTTCCTTGGATGATAACAAGGGAGATGTGCTGGAACATCCAATATTTTATTTATATTTAAACCGGTTGCCTGGCATAAAGGTAATCTTACGTAAGCTATTCATTTTATTATATAAGTAGCAAGTGAAAAGCTCCAAACACAAAGCAATAATTAGCATGATTAAAATAATTAATACTAATCTTATGGGATTTTATGTTGTGTCACTTTTCGCAAAGATATAACATCATGTTTTCCAAGACGATTTCCTAATAATCTTTAATTTTATCTCTAATTACAAGGGTATATTTGCTGATGACACCACACACTATTCTCGACATGTGGCAATGGCCGAATGTTTAGAAAATGACTTCCAGTCTGTAGTGGGAACATAAATGGATGGTAACATTTAATGTTACTAAGACAAAGCTCCTTTCCTTTAAGAAACCTTTTCAAGCACCGATTGCCATGGCTAATAGCACCCTACTTGAAGGTCCATCATTTAAACTACTCAACCTAACATTCACAAGTAATATGAATTGGAACAAATACATAGAAGACATTGCCAAGGCTGCTATAAAGAAAGATCAGCTCCCTCTATTGTATGAAAAAACTTCTCACACCTGCTAGTATCCTATATCTCTACAAAACCACCATTCACCCATGCATGGAGTAGTGTTGTCACATCTCTCTCTCTCTCTCTCTCTCAGATAGGGTGCATAGAAGAGCCTCTAATCTAATAGATCCCACACTATCTACCAAGCTCCAGACCCTGTTCCATCACCGCAATGTTGCATCCCTGTGCTTGTTTTACAAGTACTTTCATGGAATGTGCTCCGACGAACTTGCTGCACTGGTGCCCCCTCAATGTAAATACTCCCGACCGATCCAACAATAAGCAAAACCCCACCTCTTTACTGTAGAGGTCCCCAGATGCTGGAAGGTTTTCTACTTCAATAGCTTTTTCCTTATACTGCTCGCCTTTAAAATTCCCTCCCTGCTCACTGTTTCCCCAGACTGTATCAACATGCAGAAATTTAAATATGTGAACAAAGATTTCGCTGCACAACTCCCCACTTAGTATGCCCCTATAAATATGGCCCCTAATTAACAGTAGCCTCTTATGTCTCAGTGGCATTGTGCCTTGTTTAGAATGAATATAAGTAAAAAAAAAAATTTCTTTTAATAATTTTTGTTTTAAATAGGTATTCAATTCTTAGGATGCCCCTGTAGGTATGGCCCCTAATTCACAGTAGTCCCTTACATCTCAGTAGCAATGTGCTTTGTTTGGGGTGAAGAAAAGTAAACAAAACAAAAATACACTTAAATTTCATTAAAAACAGTAGAGTCATTAATATGTTCTACTAATATGCAATATTCATCTCTTTATATAAAAAAAACGTATCAAACCACTTATCACGCTTTCCGTACTAATTATATAAAATGTGGTCCTACGCTATGATGATTGCAGACTGGTTGCTCTCTCAATAGTTCTCTGCTTACGCTGTGGTGACTCTGAAGTTTACGCAACTTAGTCAGAGACTTGGGTAATCGGTCGGTTGATCGGCAATCCAAAAACAAGAAAAACTCACCATTGACAATAACACATATTTATTAGAACACAGTTGTATAACAATAATATGTACAAATCAAAAAGTTACGTTGTTATTGTTTGGAAAGAGAATAGAAATTCATAAATTTGACTGGTGCTAATTCTGGGTTGAGGAATGTGATAATTTTCTTTGTACTTTTGTTCCTTAGAATTTGATGTTGATTTGAAGAGACTTTCTTCTCAGTCTTATTAGTCTTCAATCAGTCGGAGATTTCTTTCTGACTTGAAACCCTAAAGAGTTTTTTTTATAGAAAATTGTCACTCGAGACAACGACTTACATTTTTATACTGTTTTACGATTGGTCAGCCAATTATAGTCTTCGTTTCACAGATGTAGAAGAAACATCCAGTTAAGCCACAACATGGCGGAGGGGGCTTGGTTTATTAAGGGTAGTCATCATCATCTAGTCATGGTAGTGTCATGGGTCGCTCTATCCTCCATCACACCTGGTAGATCTTCATAGGTGCATTGTAAGTCTTCTGCTAGTAGTTGCTTGACGTAGGTTGCTGTGTGCTCTCCCCACCCAGCCACA
The DNA here is from genome assembly GCA_963556195.1 of Sepiola atlantica. Taxonomy (NCBI): domain Eukaryota; kingdom Metazoa; phylum Mollusca; class Cephalopoda; order Sepiida; family Sepiolidae; genus Sepiola; species Sepiola atlantica. Next base: position 71,622,781 of record OY744547.1, read on the forward strand.
TTCCTCTTTTAGCATCAACAAAAGAACATCGCTGATGATTTCATCCTTAGTCCTCCAGCAGTGTTCAGCAACTCTGGTTCTTCTCTCTCTCTGATCAAGGCGGAAAATGTCTGTAGATATTTGCTTTCTCGTAGGGTGCTGTCTCCAAATGTTAAGAGCAGCTCTTAGAATTCTGGTGTACACAATTTTCTTCAATCTTTTGGTGAAAGTCCAGGTGCTATTAAGGGTAGAAGCACACCTCTAATTTCACCAGATGGCCTGGTTATCCAATGTGGGTTAATGCACTCAGTAACCCGGTTCAAACATCATCAGTCATCTGTTAAGTTCAGAAGTAAAATTCAACATCAAAACATCAATGGTGCAGTGACCTTTGAAATTGTAAACTCTCTTTTAGTTATGACTTCATAAACATAATTGTTTTGAACTATCTAGCAACACAATTAGTCGTGACCGTTGAAATTGTAAATAACTTTACAAAAATTATGTTTTGATCCACAATTTTACACATGTCATTTTTTGTTTGTCTCTTTTTTGCATGAGCAATATATGACCTTTCAGTTTTATAGCAAATGGCCAAATTTGTCAATTTCATAACACTGAAAATAATATTTTTATACACTAACCAACCGAAAGAGTGTTGCCCTCCTTTAATATTTTAATGCATTACTCTCATAATTTTAATTTTAATGAACCAACTAATATCGCTAGTCAACATTTTACACAAATCACCAAGTTCATTAATATTTATTTTCACCAGTAAAATACCTCATGGTGTTTTGAGTCACTGTACTATTAGGATTGCAACAAAAAAACTTGGAGTAACATGCTGTTTGACGTTGTATTGATCGATTTTCAATGTGAACACTGGATCCTGACTTTAGGACCAATCATGACTAAGAGAGACCATTCTCTTTTAAACTCTACACTAGAAATTAAAAAAAAAAAGAACTTTTTACTTAGCAACTAACAGGAATATCCGCTATTGTCTGGGACTGAATGAAAAACTGTCCTTCAACTCCCAACACTGCACCCCATATTATATTGTTATCAAAATGCCAAACATGTTGGAGACGGGGAGAATTTACATCTTATTAGCAGGGTTATCCGGCATTACTCGAGGGGAAATAGATAAAATAAAAGAGTTAAAAAGTGCATCTAACGGCTTTCTTTTAAAACTTCTCTATAGACACCTCTACCTTCTGTCTACAACTACCTCCGACTGACTCTCTCTCTCTCTCTATATATATATATGCACCTCTATCTGACTGCCCCCTTCTCTCTTATATATATATATATATATATATATATATAAAGATAGATGGATACACATGTACGAATGACAAATTCGATTGTTCAATGCAAGTGTACTTTTTATTTTATATATATATATATATATATATATATATATATACCCCTCTCACACTCAACTTGTTCAATATAAAAGGATTATTTTTTTATTTTTATTTTTTTTTTTTTTTTACTTCTATTCATTAAGTTGGTCCAAGAAGTATTTTTTTTTGTAACCAAGTCGGAGTTACACTGAATCCGATGATCTAAGGTTTCTAAGTGTATCCTGTGAAGCTTCTGACTTTTAGTCGGACACACACACAATTACGACTTTCCTTTATATAATAAATTACTTGAATTCCATATTAAAATTCATAAATTTATGCTTCATAGTTGTCGTTATGTAAAAAATTCATGAAGCATTTTCCCATTTGATCGATCCGACACATTTGACACTTACTTGTTGATTGATGTAATGAAAGGAAAACATTTTATTAAACAAAGCAAAATTTTTATAGACCGGATGCCCTTTCTGATGCTATCCCAGTGAGGTGAAGGAAAGCGGTATTTTTATTGAGACACCATCTTTATGTGATTGTCCAAGGCTACAAAGCGCTTCACCTGCGTTGTTTTTTGTTTTTCCATTAAAAAAGAAAAAATAGAATTATTCACTGGTTCTGTGCTCTGCCTCCCACCGCACGCACAGTCCAACTTCTGTTAGAAATATACGAAGGGGGGGGTCCAATCGTATACTAGCACCAAGTAGTTTTGAGTCGCTACTAGGTTTAGATTTAGTACCTAAAAACTAATATTTAGTAACATGAAACAGTGATCAAGCCTTTCATTTCCCTGGCACGATTGACCCTCAGCTACAGCCTTCTAGTGTTTAAAAGTTACATAGGGGATCGATTCGTTGTCTGATTGAAGAAAGATCAGGTTTAATAGTATAATCGGGATTAACTTTTTTTTTTGCTATGACATGTCATGAAAATCAAGAAAGATAATCCGTTGTAATATTTGCATGAACATCTTTGTTATTAGGTAAACTCTTAAGTTTATTACATAAGATTTAGTTCAAGAGGTTACAGAGCTCCAAACACACAATAATTAGCATGATAAAAAGACTTATTACTAATCTTATGAAGATCTTATGATGTGTCACTTTTCTCAAAGATATCACGTCATGTTCTCAAATGATTTTCAAATAATCTTAAATATGTTAGATTTCATGTCTAGATACAAGATTCATACAACTGTCGACATTAAGTAAAATTTTGTGAAATCGCACTAGGGTCATTAATACCACCACCAATGTGCAATATTCATCTAACATATAAAATTATCTTGTAGAATTCTCATCATCAAACCTAAGTAGCATTTCATTTGCCAAAGCTCCAGCCCATCGCTGCAATGTTGCATCCGTGTGCTTGTTTTACAAGTACTTCCACAGAATGCGCTCCGACAAATTTGCTGCACTGGAGCCCCCTCGATGTAAATACTCTCGACCAACCCGACAATAAGCAAAATCCAACCTCTTCATTGTAGAGGTCCCCAGGTGCCTGAAGGTATTCTACTTTAATAGCTTTATTCCTCAAACTGCTAGCCTATGGAATTCTCTTCCTGCTTCCTGTTTCCCTGACTGTACCAACATGCAGAAATTTCTATGTAATGTGAACAAACATCTCACTGCACAACTCCCTACTTAGAATGCCCCTATAAATATGACCCCTAATTAACAGTAGCTCCTTATGTCTCAATGGCATTGTGTCTTGTTTGGACTGAATATAAGTAATAAAAAAAATTTTTTTAATAGGTATTTGATTCTGCCCGCTCACTGAATTATGTATTTTTTTATCAAAAATAATATTTTCTTCAAACTATAAACAACGCCATTCCTGGCCAAAGACGGGGCGGGTCAGCTAGTTATTAACATAGAAACAAATTGTGCTTATGAATATCTACGTTACAGGTTTATGTACTTTTTATTATTCTCATGACACCATATTACTTTTTTTTTTTACTGTATCCACCATCCTCCTTGTTTCGACTCCTAATATAATCAGAAGAAACCAACACATGCCAGCATGTAAAACAGACGTTAAACCAAATATGATGCTGCTGATGATGAAAGACTCTCTGAATTAGTCTTATACATATGAAAGCAGGTGCTTGTTTTTGTTCATCACAATCAACATGAGCTATAAATAATATATAGTACTAGCTGAACTGATCCGGCCTTGGCCAGGAGTATATGACAGTGCTTATAATTTTAACAAAATATTGTTAATTAATGACGAAAAACATTAAAAAACAAACAAAAAAAAACAAAACAACCTAACTGAAAAGAATGAAAATTAAAAGGAAATAAATAAGGAACCATTTTTTAAAATGCCGCCATTTTCTCCCTCTCTCACTAGATAACAATAAAATCTTCTTTTTTTTTTACTATTTATCAATAGAAAAAAAATACATAGATATTTATCAATAAAATTAATAAAAGGAACAATAACTTTATCTGACTGGGCTCTCTTTCTTTCTTTAGAAAGTTCGTTTGCCAGTATTTATAACAAACGTCACGATGCGATTGGCTAATGAACATAGATGACTAGCCATGGGAAAATAGCAGTGTTTAGTATGAGCTTCCTCTTACTGAAGGATAGATATGGCCGGATATGTAGTATGTAATCAATGAATTAGATTGGAGTTCCGTTTTTATTATGTGAATAACACAGAATGAAAAATTCTGTAATTCAGTAGTAGGCAGGCAGAATCAACTATCGAGTTAGCAGATGAAATATTATTTAGATCTGATGTCAAGAATTCAACCGACTTTTCTTTATAGAGTAGATATATAAATTATTACTAGAGGAAGAAGATTTCTTAGGTCAGACCTTTTAAAATTACAAGAATCAAGACTCAAGCATTTTGGCTCCAGACTCCATAACTGACCACAATACCGAGTATCCCCTCCCCCCTTTCCTCTATGCTACTAGAGTTCATCAGTGTGGGGGAAAATATTTACGTTTCTTTTCGGTTTTTAAGAGAAGGAGTTTATTTAGAAATTCTATGCTGCATGACCAATATCTACAAGAGCATAACATGATTCAGTGAAGTTTTAGCCACCTTTTCCACAAAGGCGCCACAATGGTAAATATTCAATTGAAGGAGTTTAAAACATGAAATGAAAATTTCAGACAGAATAGAATATCAGTGTATGTAATAGTGGATAAGCATAGCAACAGATGAGTAAAAATAAGGACACAAACATCACTAAAGCAGAAACAAGATAGTTTGATCAATTCATACGACCATCCTTATGTGGTGTGAATGAAATTAGGATGGTTGTATGAATCAACTGAAATATCTTGATTCTGCTTTAGAGATGTTTGTTTTCTTATTTTTACTAGGTTGTTTCTATACTTATCTACTATTCCATACACTAATGAAAAAAAAACACCTGACGATTTGTTAAAAAAATCCAATTTTTGGCATCGGAACTCAAAGTCATAAACTCTTAAAATATATATTGATATATTTTGAGAATAAAAAAGAACAGTTTTTATTTTATTCTAATTTTTACTTATTGCCGACAACATCTGCATTCAACCAACAAGCAGCCGATCCTTCTTGACCTCGTTCTCCTTTGATCAGGTGACTTCATCCTGACCAGACAAACTGGAGTCTTTTCAATCAAAGGACACACTGTATGTTTATTGTATATATTTTCAATACATTCAATTCTTTTTCTTTGTTTTGTTAGTGTTAAGTTATTGTCATTCTTTGTTCTCTCATGACCATACACAGTATATAACATCAGTTACCTTAAATCAGTCCCGGTGACCAGTTGCTTTAAATATTTTAAACTTAGATTAATCTAATTATACAGTTATTAAGGTAGTTTTTAATCCAATGATCAAAGCTATGAGAAATTGATCAAGCTTGTGTACAAAATGGTTCCATATGGCACATGCAACTTGATCACCTGCTGAACAAACTTCTTCCGATAAGTCCACAGGTTTTACTGGGGATGGTGTAAACATTCAAATGCTCACGCAAAATTTGTCAGAATAAGGATGCTTGAACACAAGTACACAGAATAAAAATTATCAACAGAATTATTTTCAAGGTTTAAGAATTAATTTATGACCCAGCCAGGCCCACGGCACAAAATGAGGGGGGGGGGGGGTAAATGTTACATTTATCAGTCTAACCCTAACCACCCCCATTGTAAATGTAATCTTTCATAAAAATTCAGCGCTTTTGACACCTTTCTGCTAGAGCTAAGTGGTATGGTCCAAAGAGTGTAAAACAATTTGGTATAATTTTGAAAGGCCCCAAATGCTATTGTAGTGTATTATCATTGTGAAGACAAATATAGTCTGCTCTTCAAACACTGCTAGACGTCGATACATCCATAATTGGGTTGCTCAAATATTCTATTTCATGTGATTTTGATCTTTATTTTAAATGTGTACAACCCAAAATCTGGTATGCAAGATAGAAAAAAAATTAAGTAAATTCAAATAACTTATTTGTTCATGATGTTTTCAAATTCCATCAACAGCTGTGCAAATGTGGACATATGCATTGATATGTAAGTTGATGGTAGTGAATACACACGCACACATATATATATATATATATATATATATATATATATATATATATATATATACTAATGATAATAGAATTAACGATAAGTGAAGTATCGTAAAGTGATCTATCGCAATAAAGTAAAGCTCAATACGTTGAGTAGAGCAATCAATTTTAAAGGCAGAAAGATGAAGATAAAAAATTGCATAAAATTATATAAAGTTACACAAAATTAATACAAATTTTATTACATCGAAAGTTCATATGCAAGGAGTTACATTAATCCTTAAACTATGGTTTTCCATTCTCGTCAGAGGATAAAATTTGGTAATGTGGTATTTATAATAAATATATATTACCTAGTTCCATTTCACTTTGAAAAATTGAAGAATAAAACTAGAGAGGTTGGGGATAAAGAAATAAGGAAATAAATGGCCGGGGAGGAAAAATTTAGCAGTATTGAGTAGCCATTTTTGAATACAAAAGGGGGCGCTATGGTACAGGTAGCAAAATAGCAAAAGTTTGTAGAATTGGAGAGAGTTTTTTAACAATTTTTACAGGGTTTCAAGTAAAGGTAGAGGGTTCAAAATATCTCACTTGGTCCGTATGGATTCGTACTCCATTATGTGTATAGTTTATATACTAGAAGTAATGTGACTCGTTTGGTCATCCATTGAGTTCAGGTTAGATTGTGTGAATCAGGAAAAACAGTTTGCAAAGCCAGTTAAATATAAAAATATAAAAAGACAATCCAAAATTAGTCTCTTTCTTCTCTCTATATCTTTCTCTCTTTACAGCTATGGGTTAAATAGTATTACTATTTATGATGATTATTCCCTTGTGTTTATAATAGACTATTCCAATCTTTTTATGATTTTCTTTCTTTATTACCTTTGCTAATAAACGGAAACTCACAGAAGCGAGAGTGATAGGTACTGTATAAATAAGTGAGAGAGGATGAAATTGATAGATAGAACTTAGTAAGAGATGTGTACCTTGGTGAGTGAATTGCAAATTGTAGCTAATTAGACCAATTAAAATTTAAGTTTTTTCAAACATAACATATATATATATATATATATATATATATATATATATTAAGCCTTAGGGAAACAAACGCTGATTAACTCCGTTTTAATATAATAGATTTATGTATTTGTTTGCGGTTTGTGCATTATGAACATGGTGTCTGATGATCATCTGCTGACCGAAATATTGAAGCAATACAAAGTTGCAAATATCATCCGCCCCTCCTCCACTATTAAAGATCGCTCATTTGAGAATATTTTTTTCTTTCTTTTTTAATTCATATTTTTTAGGTGTAAATTCAGCAGCATCACTATATGTCTTGGATAATGAGATCACAGCATCTCAACTGAAAAATATTTAAATTTTGAATCTATATACTAAAACTTTATGTTTGTATTTTGTCACTGGAATTACCATTCATCCATTTTCAAATATACATAAAGATTTCTTTATCGAACTGAGAGCTCATTATTGATCCAATCAATGACCATTACTGAACATCGCATGACCATTAGCGTCCTTGTTGTGCCCAATAATGACTATATCCTCACACCCATATTAAACTCGACCTTGTGTCACATCTGGCCCTCATGGAAAGACAGCTAAATAATATTCTGACAGGAATAGAAGGGGGAGAGAAAGGAGGGAGATATATTTAATAATATATATAAGAATTACTGACCCAACAGGTCACAGGTGGTGTAGTGTATGTTCTAATACCACACTTAATCTTTTCTGTCCTCGGTGACTGAACAAGAAATCCTGCTAGACCGAGGCAATTTTAATTTTTGCCCCAATCCAGCATTCCCCTTTTTGAGGAGCTAGACTTTCTCCACATTAAAAACTGACCGTGTGGCTAACTCTGCCCTTGTGGGAAGGCAAGTAAATAGGGATAGGGTTTGCCAAAGGATAATGCAAGAAAGAAGCGAGGGAGAAGAGGTAGACAGCGAATGAGATAGGTGGAAAACATTAAAATGGACAGGTCTAAAGTTGAGCAACATTCTGAGGAAAACAGAGTAACGGGTTGGGGAGAGAGAGAGATGATTTCCAGGTCATCTGAGGCACAGGAATATGGGATAAAAGTAAAGCATAGATGTCATGTTTTAAAAAGCCAACCTTTGTTTACATTGAAACTAGAATTGTGTGTTTCTGTCCGAGGAGATCTACTAGGAATTCTAGGCAAGAGTCAAATTAGTTAAGTTATTGGTTGAGGACATGCATTGCATGGATATAAATGATATGAGAATGATACGATAGATGTGTTATGTGATTCTTAAAGACAGGCTTAGATCTGATGACCTCAGAGAAAGATTAAATTTAGACAGTATAGAGAGATGTGTGCAGAACAGGAGATTTCGATGGTATGGCCACGTTGAAAAAAATGGAGAGTTCTTGGGTCAGTAGATGTAGAAAAGTTGAGGGAGCAGATTCAGTTGACAGGGGAAGGCCAAGGAAAATATTGGAGGATAGACTTGAGAAAAAGATGGATAATTAAAGACCTGGCCAGAGATAGGTTAGTTTGGAAGAAATTTCTAGAAAATGTATAACACATGCCAGCATGTCAAACGGATGTTAAACCGAATATGTTGATGATTTTATATTTATTGAAAAAAAGACAGAAAAATTCACTGTGGCCAATGAACCTCTCTGTCTCCGGTGAGAAAAAATTCCACACAAGGAGTCTTTAATCAAAGCTGCTGCCGACTTTCTCACCTGAAAATGTCACCTTTGTTACTTCTTACTGAATATGAACAAGTAAACAAGGTGACGCTTAGAAAGAATAACAAAATAACAAAAACGACAAACGCTAAAAATTCTGGGCCAACTTTCCCTTTGCTGATATTGGAAGAAATATAAATCGTTGTTAAACAAATCTTGTGTTAAGAACGGAAGGTAATGCTACACATGTAATTATTTCTATTTTCAAAGACTGACAATAACAATTCTCCTCCTAGCAAATACACATTCCTAAAAAAAAGTGTGTTTTGTATGATCTATTCCCTTGTAAAATAAATAATCAAGCAGGAAAAAAAGGATTATACAAGCATAAACCGCAGATTCAAAGCAAATCCAAAATTATAACATACCAAAATATGGACTCAGTTTAACACCTAATCAAACAAAAAACAAAAAGGGATCGTTCAAAAATGTTAATTTACCAAAAAAAAACTTTAAAAATGAAGGTAACAAATACCTCAACAATTTTTTTTTTTTAATTAAAAAGAAAATAATTTTAATATTTCTTTTTGATTAATGACATTTACTTAATCAAAAAGAAAAATTAAAATTATTTCCTTTTTCATGGTCAAAAGACAAAAAAAATGATTTTACATCTTAAAAAATAAAAACAGAATTGGGAGGTGGTCGTGGTAAAGTGGATAACAACGGGGACTGATGAGACAAGTGTGCCAAGTTCGAATTCAGTCGGTTCCATAGAAGCCCTTATATGGTCCCTCCTTTAAGTACCAGAGAAGCTAATGCTGTAAACATGATTGGTGGTGCATGCGAATAACAGAATTGCTGCACATGAGAGATGTTCGACCAAGAGAATGAGGTGGGGAGGCAGAAGAAATTGAAAATATTCCTAATTATGAGTTCGACCACACAGAAATTGTCTTTTCTTTGAAATAAAATACGTGCCTCATTAAACAGGGGGGGGGGTCATATTGACAGCAACCTTCTTGAGAAAAGTAATGTCCTGGATTTGCTGCAGATAAGCTCTTTTGAGTGGACACTGGCTGGCCGTTATCTCTGGTGGATATCTCATGTAGTCATTCGCTGGGTTAGGGTTAAATAGGTATGATGTGAAAGACCGGAATGTAAGATTTCCGGTCAAAAGTACATATATTCCAGTCTATGGGCAGGAGAGGGAGTCAGAGCCGGTCAGTGAGAGTTGGACCTGGCCTTCTTGGTGTGGGACAGTCAGTTGGTTTTTCTGAGGGCTGGCTGTGAGTTGGATCTGTGTGCCTCTCCAAGCAAGGTGAGCCCGTATGGCTCTTAGCTAAAGAATTGTGTTGATTGGACTTATGTTTTTATTTGGTCGGGCAAAAATCTGCAATTCAACCTAAAAAAAAGGAGTACTATCTGTAACTGGAGTTCAGTGTTATTTGTTGCAGTAATGACTGAATCAAACAACAGATTTGAACCGACACAACGCGCGAGACCATCACAGCCTGTGCAATGGACACACACACACGCATGTCCATAATTCCAACAACAAAATCAAGCTAGTCAAAAAAGTTGTACCATGCTGATTTATACCAATTCACTTTTTAAAGAAGAATTTTAAAAATTCAAATTGAACTCAAGTTTCATTAGAACAGATTC